>OY756421.1:20336409-21546094 GCA_963576905.1 Mystacides longicornis | reverse complement strand
CTGACGACTTTATACCAAGTTATAAAATAAAAATATTGTCAAATTATATATTTTTATTACAGTTCTTGTAAATCTAAAAGAAAAACACAAATAATAAAAGTGTTAACAAATTACTCGCACCGGCTTTTCCGCATATATTCAACGCTAGAGCAGGGCCAGAATAAACCATCCGATAATAATTATTGCTCTCTTAGACAAATTTGAATTCACAATGATGCTATTTTGTGTTAATAAAATTGTACGGCGAAAATTGAGGTGCATGGATGGATGTCGAGGAATTATATCTGCAAAGAGGACTCGAACTATAACCAGGAAGAATACCGGAAAATTTCAGCGGAAAATATTAATTTTTAAATAGAGTATAACCAAAAATAAAAATATCCAAGAGCACATGATAAATAAAAATATGTTTCTTTTTGTACAATTACCTAAGTATACCACGGTGAACGTCAAATGTTCACAATCTGCTCCCTACTAAGGCAAGATCCATGATACTTATAAAGGAGAGATTGAATCCCTTGAGGTAACCGTTGCTCTAAACCTAAAAACTACGATCAGTGGAAAATATAGCTCAGCGATAGAAAATATTACGATCAAGCTGTCATCGAGATAGTTTAACGCATATCGCTTGATTGTGAGCTAATCTCTGTAGATTTTTACCCGCCATATTGGATTTAACGTCGACTGATAGTTATTTCGAGTATACAAAAACGCTTTTTGTAATAAATATACTGTATTTAAGTTTTTTCCCGTCCAAATATGTGCTCCCTTCATATTTTGGCCCATTACATTTTGGTTTATCATTTTTACAATAGGAAATTTAAACAAATAAAGCAAACATGCATTCTCATAATCATTCAAGGGCTCACAACCATGATGGACCAACTAAATTTGTATGAAATATAATGACGTTTTGAAGAAAATATTGAAAGAATACTTTTTAAGTAGTTACACATATTCAAATTGAAGAGATCAAACGTGAATTAGTTCATTTTGGCGGAAACATAAAGGTTTCGTATGATTTAATAAGGACTTAACTCAATATAAAATAATTCATTAAAACATAAGGTACCTACCTATTTTGCATCAATAACTCCAAATCATTCAAATATGACATAGCGAATATTGGCAGTAACCACTCGCGTTGCCCGGCTACTATTTTGTTTGTTTACAAAATTTTGTGTGAAACGTCATCTTCATACATAACAAACGCGGATTAAATTTTTTTTTTATCAATCAAGTAAAAACTGATCAGTAAGTTATACGTAATCTTACGATTAACTATTTTTATTTAAATAAATAAGACGGTTAAAGACCTGACGCCTTGCAAGAAGTCTCATGTCTCCGATAGTGAGGTGGCAACATTGATGCAGGATCTCAGAAGACACTACTCCTGTTTGAAGCATGTGTGCTCTCCATGGCATTTGACTAAAGTGCGAGCACATAAAAAAATTGATTTTGAAACAAAGACCCTCAGATGATTATTGGGAATTTACGCCGACGCACCCGGCGCATACACATCATCTCAACCACAATAGAGAGAAGGTCAATTAATATGTCTGGGACATTTATCAAAAACGCTGAATGACAATAATTGACCAAGAAGTGAGACTTTCAACAAAAGGTGCCTTCTTACACTTTTGGCCCCAAACCTGACTGTAAAAGCACTGCTAGATCACAAACCTATGAACAATATGGCCTTGCTACCAGCATTGCAAAATAGGAAAAAATCTTTTTCTATTCTAATATCATGAATGGCCATTAGATAAAAATCAAAGAATGACATGTCTAAAAAGCTTTATAAGTACATAATAATTCATACCTGCTCCACAGTTGAGTTACTTACGATGCCAAAGATCAACCTTTTGTAGTCACATAAACTTCGAAGTAGTTGATGTACGAACACAGTATTTTGAAAGATAATATTGACCCTTTATAGATATAAAAAAAAATCTGCATTAAACTATAACTGCACTGGCAAAAAGAAGTTTTCTATTTTAAATATCAGGTTGTTCATTAAAAATCGAATCGGCAACATAAAAAAATGTTCTAAAATATAACGGTGTGCTTATTATTAGTTGGCGAATAAAATGGAATATTATAATTTTTTTTCGTTTGACCGGCAATTTATTTTATTATTTTTAGTGCAGTTAAATATCGTTTTTATGACGAGTGATTGTTGTGCAGTTGACGTTGACAGTTTTATTATATACATGCGTGTGTGTGGTGCGCACAACCAGGGTCTGGTTTCTGAAAAGCAAAAGCGCTTTGGACACCGCATCGAGATAAGAAAAATATACCCGTTTGAATCAGTCTTCCTTCGCGCTTTCGACAGTAAGCACGCGCATGCGTCCCAGTGTGGCGCCAACTGCAGGGTGTTCAACGCGACCCTAATAATTAAAAAAAAAAAACATTCGAATGGAAAAAACTTTTATTTTCAAAAAACATTAGAATAAAATTTACGAACATCTTCGACATGAAAGGTACTTACCATGCAGTGACTTGATTTAGTGATGTGAATATTTTTTTGAATGAAGATTAACTTTTGGTTTTTACACAAAAAGTGAATATTACATTTTGTTTGACAAGTTAATTACTGTTACAGTGTGGTGGATACCGTTTCTTGTTATCATTGGAGTGTCGGAGTTATATATTATTTTTTAAACATATTTGTGTGAACTAGGTGAAGACAGTTTTTTTCTGGTTTTGCAACTTATTCTGTGAGTATAAATTATTATTTTTACTATCAAGTTTCATGGCTTAAATGGCTGTTTGTAGTCATATTGTATTATTACCCAATTCTTAATTTTAATTAAAAATATTCTTATTTTAACTGTATCAATACTATTTCAATATTATTACCAACCAATCCAGTTCGGTATTGGATCTATTTCATGGCAAACTTTCCACCATTACATGCTGTAATATCTTCAGAGAAAGTGGAGTTTTCTTTTGCATTTCTTAACGTAAATTTGTAGATTGGCTTAATTCCAATAACACAAGAGGTGACACAGAAACACCCTGAATATCTACATACATCGTTCGTTTTATTTGACTGCTCGTAAATTTTTCAATTTCTAAATTCTATAATCAATGTTTTCAGACATTTTTATATCAGTAGTAACGATTATTATACCCATTTCATTTTACTCTAATTCTTTGTCATTTATAATTTCACTTTGATTCCATGTCATTTTAATCTATTCTCTATTTATGGAGAGAGAAAAATATACGATTAAGACAGTTTATTGCGTCATTAAACCCTAGATACTTGTCGTTGAACTTTCGTCCAATGAAAACGCTTCGTCAGTCAGATGTCAATGACGGGTCTGTACCTAATAAGCGGGTGTGATCCGCCTTTAATTGCGCAAAAAAGCATCAAATTCGTTTACTTTTTTGGTCATTCTCTCCAGATAGTTATATAAGTTTACTTTAAATCGTATTAACTGTTGAATGAATGATCGCATAAAACCAAGATAAAGGAAAAACCAAGGATAAAAAAGCTGAAAGGAAGGGTTATAGCGAAAGATTTTAACGTAAAGTGATCACACTAAACCAGCCTTCCAAACAACAGTAGAAAACGGTTGTAAGCCCGTTATAGTCTAAATTTATCATTAAAATTTTGAATATGATTTTTATTTGATGTAAATAATTCATCACAGCAATATATCCTTAAGGGTGGAAAATTCAGAAATTAATAAAAACACGAGATCAGTAGCAGTTTTTTTTACCCATCACGCCGTTTCCCGAAGGGGTTAGGCAGAGAGTACGGATTTCCATTCTTTCCTATCCAAACAAACATCTTTCGCTTCTTCCAAACGCATAACATTCCGCATACATGCTCTTCTATTCCTTTGTATGCGGAATTTTATGCGTTTGGAAGAAGCAAAAGAGGTTTGTTTGGATAGGAAAGAATGGAAATCCGTACTCTCTGCCTACCACATTCGGGAAACGGCGTGATGAGTAAAAAAAAGGGATCAGTGGCAAAATGCCACGGGCCCACGACCTATGAGGGCCACGGTCCAAGATATCGCTAGCTCAGGAATAATAATTTTAAGCAACAAAAAAAAATACGCTTGTTTTTATTTTTTTAAATCAATCATAGTGAGACACATCTTAATACCGTTTACTAATTCAAATTAAATAGGTAATTAAGATTTCAACATATTCAAAAGAAAAAGATGACGATAAAATATTGCTCGGAGAATTACCTCATTCTCTTAACCAAAAAAGATATTTTTTAGTGGAGTGGGATATTTATAGAGGCTCCCATTCGAAACATTTGTCACGGTCCCCAGATGGTGTAGTTACGCCACTGGAGGAGATGAAGAAATGTCGCATGTTTGAAAAGAGTGGAGGTCCGTTACCGAAGTGTTGGTTTTTATGGGGCTAAGTCTACTTGGAGATTTAAAAAAAAACACCCCACTGTATGGACTGGACTATTGCGTCATACATTTTTGGTTTTTATAAATCCTGGCTATTTCGAATCAGGTGTAGGTATATGCCGGTTCCAAATTTAATCGAACGGTTTCTTTGTCTTTCGCCTATCTCTTTCCATCTTGCTGTTTTCAATGATTGTTCGTAGCGGGATAGCTATATGATGGCTATAAAACAATTTGATTGGTGCTGGTATCGAGACACCTTTGAAAGTAGTAGGTATATATTGTGTAGGTATACGATAAAACTCATTTGAAAACACTATACAATCTTTTATCAAAGGAAATCAAGGATGACTGTTAGTCAACTTTTTACATTGTCAAATTTTATGTAGGGAGAGGTACATAATAATTTAATAGCTACATCGGTTTATTAACACAAGAAGAGTTGTCTTCATCACTCCCTGCCACCATTACTTTTCACTGATTTTTCAGTTGAAAATTTAGAAAATTACCTAGCTATGAAACATTTTCATATGTTTCTTAAGGGGTAGCCAGTGAGAACAGAGTTCCATTATTTCAAACGAAAGTCCAAGCCGCCTAGTGGCATAGGCTTGGACCTCCGGTCGGGTCACACTTTTTCGAAGTGTATTTTATTATTTATTTTTTATTTTTTATTCACTTGAAATTTCTACTCGGGGTTGGACTGTCTTAGATTGGACGGGGTCGGTTGACTGAAAAGAATTACCTTAGGCGATAAGTTCTGCCGGCTATATTGACACCTTTATAACATAGAGAAGTGTAAATTTATTTATTTATTATAAAATTTATTGCTAAGCATAATAATTACCTAATCTTTATCTGAGTTGCAGAACCCTAACGAAAAGTAAATAAAAAGTCAAAAAATGTTTATTTTTTTATTTTTTATTTCACGCCGTTTCCATCAAGGGGTAGGCAGAGAGAACGGATCTCCACTCTTTTCTATCCAAGCACACTTCTTTCACTTCTTCCTCCAACATACCATTACACCCTCTCCTATTTCGCGCCTCACCAAGCCATTTTATGTTCTCCTAAATAGGTATGTCAATATTTTTTTAAATAATGTGGGTTGCATTCCAAAAGTTTCAATTTAGCTTAGTTTATTATAATATGTTAAACAATATACCTACTTATAGTATAGTTAATGTTTTCCTTTTAGGCTTTTCATCCACAAGGGGGATGACTTTGCGATTTAAGCGTAGGTATTCCTTTTCTTTTTTTCGATCCCTCACTAAGTGGTAGCCACAAAGCCTCGCCAAGCATCTCTGTTCTAGGCTTGATCCATCAGGATGTACAATTCAGGATAACCATTGTCACAGGAGGTTGCAACGTTTGTTAAGCGTAGTATTTTTTTTAGGAATTTAAAGATGTTTTACATACCATACTATTATCGATTTGATAATGTTGTCTGAGATCATCTTAACATTGTGATATTTTCATTTCTCTGAGTCGGTATGAGAATATCTTTGATACGCATCTATGCCGCGTATAATCGTTTAGAGATTTACATGATAGGCGTAAACAAGAACGTCGGCAAAATTCGTTTATATAGATTAATTCGCAAAAATTTATAAAATACAGTTATGAATATTTTCATTCGGAATAATTGGATTCGTGCTAAAATAAAAACATGAGCAAAGCCGGTCTTTGCTGTAATAATAATAATACTTAGTTGTAACTACATTATATGGAAACGAAGGAACATGTATTCGCGCCTATTGATCTTATTTTATGAATTCTCTCCGTTTGTATTTCTGATTGTTGGTGAAACTTAAGTGCCGGAGCGGATATATTTAAAAAAAAAATAATGAAATATTGTCCTTTAATTAAAACTTAGACATTGGGCATCGAAACCTTCAGATATAAATCTCATTTAGTACAACTGACCTTATTTAACAAAAAATGAATTTAAATGATGAGCCATTTGAGTCGAACGTGGCGTTTTTTTTTCAAAAATTCAGTAATAAAGTCTGCTCTAAAACCATTGATATTCTCAGTTTAACGAACTTTCAATAATTCGTCTCCCAATATTGAATGTCCCTGCATATAAAATTTATGGAAACTGATGTCAGTACAATGTAATGTTTGAGTGCTTATTACTGTTACAAATCACAGCGTATCAAATTTATGAAACCATTTCATTTTTGTTCTTCCTACAAATTATTATATGTTAACAAGGGAAGTAAGTGGATCTGTCAGTTCCAATGAGGTATAAAATATCATTGGTCAGTTCACAAGTTTAAGAATTATAGATGTTTTTTAAACAATACTATCTCTTCCAAGCTTTTGACAACCATAATTTTTATTTCTTTTTCTATAACTCAACCATTAGATATTATACTTACCTATGTCGATATAATATGTACCTATACATTTCAAATTCGCATAAAGTTTGGTTCTAGTCTCCCTTCTGGTCCAGTAGGGTTATTCTCGTAGCGGTCTTAATACGCTCCTATCTTGATTGACAATATTAAAATGGCGGATTGGTATTCACAAAACAAGATATCTAGCGGATATCTTAAAAATTCGTTATGTTTGAAATATTAGTATGAAATTCTATGTAATCGACATTCCCGTAACTATCTTACAAACGTCAAATTCAAGGGCGACCTGATTGCGAAGTGATTTTTAAATGCGATTGATTACGGGAATAAGGCTCCTGTTTTAATTAATTTTTTTCAGTATTTAATCATCCTAAATACGTTTGAAATCACCCAACCAT
Source organism: Mystacides longicornis (assembly GCA_963576905.1). Classification (NCBI taxonomy): domain Eukaryota; kingdom Metazoa; phylum Arthropoda; class Insecta; order Trichoptera; family Leptoceridae; genus Mystacides; species Mystacides longicornis. The sequence continues at coordinate 21,538,957 of OY756421.1, read as the reverse complement.
CTAAAGCGATAGACCAAAACAAATTTTAATCTGTTAAAATGAACTTTCACTACGTTAATACAAAAACCCAGCCCAGTAAGTTCCTCCCAGATTTAGGTTATATTGTTGGTCAGAATTTTGGTGACTCTTGTTGTTTTGTTACGAAATTTACGTTTTCTTTTCGCCGGTTAAGCGGGAAATGTTGGACACATGTACTAAGCTTCTGACTTTTTTGAGGGGAAAAACCTCATAGTAACCTTTTGGTAACAAATTTAATACATTCAAACTCTCAACATATAGTATATTATTATTGATTATTTATTTATCTGTTTGAGAAAAAAAATAGGGAGTAACTACCTACAGTTTTTCTTCGCAATGCCATAAAGTTTATTTAAGGTCCTTGGATCGTATTTTTTGAACATTTTATTGACGTTAGGTATTCTATTTGACTTGTTTTCCAGAACATGCGACTTTTTATTCCATTCCGGCTGTGACGATTCCCGTTTTGATAACATCAATTCCTTGTAATAACGGATAAAAGTTGTTGTTCGTTAGGAAAAAGACGAAAATATTTGTCAATTACGTACATGTATAGAAATATTCCATCGAAATGGATATTGGTTTTCTAACGCGTAAAGTTGCGGAATTCGTGTGACATTAGGATTTGAGGATTGCTTTCATTGAATGAGCTTCTTATTATACCTACTTACTGTATAAATAACTATCGTAAATGGGTAATACTTCTAAATGAATAGGTACATAATGTACGTAGGTATGCACATAAACACACTACGGGTTTTACGTAGCGGAAAGATATCAACGCTGGTAGTTTTATTTGGCTAGCGCTAGAGATAGGTATAGGAAGTTAGGTAGGTATAACACTTTTGTTTGTGTTGTGATGAAATCATTAGAAATTATAATCTACAATAATAAGTAGGATAACGAGTGGATGTGACAACGTTTAATTTTTGTTTCGGCTATCGACGTTCTTTTATTTACATGTCCCAGCGTTTTACTCGTGTGTAGATAATATTATAATAATCTCTATACTAATATGCAATAAGAGCCTCTTTATTATTTGCTGTTGGAATAATTAATTGTGGCATTGAATAATCGCCAATCAGGTTTTTGTTCTGGTCTCTCTTTCTCTCAGCGACGATTTCATATTATTGTTACATTTTGTGCGTTATTTCAAATAACTCTTCTCTACGTCCATGACAGTCTTTGGGCATATCTAAGTGTATGTACATACATTGGTATCTACGTGTTGATGAAATGGGCTCGTCTTTTCATCGAAGGTGAAATTCGTTTTACATTTGATCGCATTAGGGTTAATGACCGATTATCTATTAGGTGGTAATGTATCTCTATGATATTTTAAGGGTTTTGATGACTGCGTACGTTACACCCAGATACAGTATGACTCGTGCAGCAGATTCAGGTCGGTCCCATTAGGAAGTGTGAAGGTGCCATCTATCTGTTGTGGACCACGGAAACTCCTAGCTCCCATAAAACCGTGGATGTGACAAGCACTTCACTTCTAATCTAGGTGCACTGCCGATAACAGATGCCTTGCATTTCTAATTTCTATTAGAAAAATACAGATAACTAGGTGTTTTATTGTAATTTATTAGAAAAAAAACACACTCATTGATTCTAAACGCAACCATCAGTGCCACTAAAAACAAGGAAAAGGAAGTGTATAGAGTTAATAGGTAATAGGTATTATATTATGGTTGAAATTATGGCGCAAAATTCCAAGCGTGCAATTTAATATCACTCTCTCCAGTTTTTATTTAATATAGGTATGTTATTATTTTTTAAGCTGGTAAGTTCAAATAATTATTAATAACATGCCTATAATTTAAATATTTATAAAGAGTGTGAACCCTACTTTTTGGTCTTTTATTATTTTATTTATCACAAAATGAAATATTTCGCTCAAAATATTAGCTGCGTGATCTGTTGTACCTACATGAAATATTATCTTCCTTACAATAAAGTATCAAGTAGGTACTTACTACAAATCCCATGATTGGAACACAGACACTGCTAACCGGCGATAAAATCTTTCGATCGAACTACAAAACTGGAATATTAATATTACAAAAGCTCTGAAACGAAGGCCAGTCGTGATTTGCATTGCATCTATTTGTGTTCGAGACAAATATCCTGCGAGCTGCTTTGATGAGGGATGATTTTACGACTGCGGAATCGTAAACAGCTCAACGACCTATCCTTTCTTAATATTCTACAAGTCTTGGTGCTAAAATAATAGAACTAATAACGTTCCGTTTCCGCGACGGTTGCTCCATAAATTTTTGCCTTTTGTTATCTCCTGCTTTGTGACAATAATAAGTAATAACTGTTTTGTTTAGTAGCAGGAGGGAGAAATGCCAAAACCACGATATTCTAATGCTATAAAAACGTATCGGTGATTATCTGTGTACCAACTACTTTTGAATTACCATTCTCGTAGGAGCAACGTTTCCTTTATGGCTTCTGAGACGACGGTGGATCTGAAAAGTTGATGTATAACATTTTTATATTCACAATCTACACTCGCCGCGCTTTCTACAATGTAATGTGTGTGTTTGAAACTCTTCCATGTAAAAGTAACTAAATGTGAAAAAAGCATACAGCTACAGCTTAAAATCTCCTTACAGATTAGGCAATTTTCTTTTCTTTTGAATAAACTATTTTATTTATATGTATTTTAATTGAACTTGTGATCGATGAGTTGATTGATTGAATAAATATTTTCCGGTTGAAATTTGAATGTATCTTCTCATTTGTTATATCTGTTCATAACTGAAAATATTTTTTTGAGCAGCCTGTGTTACCAAACAATGTTTGGTCAAGACAGTTTGAAAAATATGATATTTTTTCATGTTGGATACTCGAAGAAACATTTTCCATTAACGAATTATCGGAAAAAATCATACTTACTGTCTGATTGATCAATAAAATGAATTCTTTAAAAAGCAAGAAAGCTTGGAAATAGTTTACGTCTCGGTTTCTTTTGCATTGGTAGGTTTCTTTATCTTGTAGGAGATTCTATGCAGGTTGTTACTGTGTAGGTACCATTTTAGCATTTCTAACGATCGGACTGTCATAAATACTGCGTTCGTTCGTTTAACCCGTGCTTATAATAAAATCTTTCCTATCAGCTATTATCTCGAACAAAGAATGTTGATTTTACACATTGACAGTCAATCTCCCAGTTTATAGTGTATTTCACACCTCTCCCTCAAATTGTTCTCTTAGGCGGTCCACAGAGAGTACTGCCACCTACACAATACATGTCCCATCAAGCTGCATCTCAACATACTTTAATATTTTGTTGCACCCATACAATCATAGTATTGTTGTAATCTTTTATGACACTGACTGACACTGTATTTTTTTCTCTAAAACATTTTTTTGCAAACATTTCTTATAGATTAATACGAACCACTGGGGCTTCTTGACAGTTATGACTTCGGAATAAAAGCGGTCCTATTACCATAATAAAATGATTATAATGTTAGGATATTTGAATTCACGTCAGGCGGTGCGAGGACAGTCGGCCGGCCCGTACTGCATCCCCGGCTGGGTGCGTTAATTTACTGTTCAGCCAACAAAGTCACGTTAATAAATTCAAAAGTATGTTTGTGGTTTTATTTAAATAAACATTTCGTAATAAATTCCATCCTCTATCTGGAGCTGCGGACATGAAGTGTGTTGGACAAACAGTCCAGCCAGTCTTATGTGAAGTACCGTGGGAAACCTCATCACTCTCGGAGGTGTGAATTCCCACATACAACTATAAAAAGGGCATTTTTGAGAGCATTCTTGGCTACTATAGCTGGTGCTGGTAGATGTGTTATATTGGAACTAGCTGTCCTACCAAGCCGTCACTTATTAATCACAAAAGATCTATCAAATGTTGAAAAAAAATCACAATTTTCAGTTCAATCCGGGTTTATTCGGATATCCTATCAACCGTACAACCCGTAAAACGGCCAGCTTAACTCTGTATTTTACCACAATAATTTTCGGGCCAATAGTCTTTTTTCTTGCAGAAGGCGCAAGATATATAGGATATGAGGCGTACGTTTAGGAGTGGACGGTTAAAGGCTGAGAAGAAGAAGTATTTTTTCATGCTGCCAGGGTATTTGAATACAATTTGTAAGTCTAACTTTTTCAATATTAAAGTCATGAACTCCCACAGGACACCTCCCCCCCCCCCGCGATTGATTGGAAATAGTCAAATAATGTTACCTTAATTTTAAATCACTTCGAGTTAGTTATAATTTTAATAACTTTTGGTGATTGTTCAATACTTATAGTAATACGATGCACTCAAACTTTAACCTAATAATTCGGTACATTTTATATTACGTTGCTCGTAAATCGTGTGTTCATGGTGTAGAAAAAATAAATCTATGTTTACACGTGCCTTGCAGAGACAGGTAGGTATATCGCAAAAATCTATTAAGTACCTACCATTCTTGTATAAATGGGAAACTATTTTCGTTGGCACTTTACGATACCTATGTTTGTAGTCAAGGTTTTTAAATTGTAGGTTTAGTAGAATATTTTTACAGCAATGCAATATATTGAGACGATATTTTATTGCTTTTTAAAGCTTTTTCTTACAGCATTCCACCTTCCTGGAAGTTGTTTCATTCGAGGTAAGGAGATTAGCTGGATCGATAAATTTTCTGTCTGTTTGTTATCGGTAGATATATTTTATTCGGACATGTTTAATGAAAAACTTTATTGCTTTATGCTTTTAATAAAATGTGAGTGATTTATAGATTTTGTATAGCCATGAACTCGCCGTGGTCATCTGTGCTCCTTGCATGGTTTTGTCCTCTTTGGCTTCCGTTTCAGTTTCCCATCAAATAAAAATAATATTTTAACACCTCATAATAATATTATAAACCCCGCACGTGCCATAAATGAGCGCTCGTAAGCAGTGACGTACCGTGGGTTTTCGCCGCCCGGGGCGGGATTAAAATTTGGCGCCCCCCCCCTTAATAAAATTTCGCGCCCCCCCCCCCCTTAATAAAATTTCGCGCCCTCCCCCCTTATACAATTTTGGACCCCTCCCCCTATATAAATTGAAAAAAAAAACATGAAAATGAAAAATAAATACTTCAAAATAAAAAAGTTAGCATATTTATTTTAATTCACATAGTTACACCACAAAAATATAGTACGAAAATTCAATAATAGGACAGAGCTAATTTCTGACACTGATTTTTCTACCTGCGGATTCACCGCAAATGTTTTTTAACCCGAAATTAAATGTTATTGTAGTAAAATAAAACGTCTGATTGTATCTATCTGGCACAAGCAGATTTTGCCGCCCTCTCAATAGAGGCGGTCGGGGCGGTCCGCCCCTCCGCCCCCCTCCCTCTCTCGGTACGCCACTGCTCGTAAGCGAATGCAAAATGCATCTTCATTAATTTTGTTAACGAGTGATAAAGTTCATCTTTCTACTGAAGTCGAGTTTCATGTAGTATGTTTTGTAAGAAATATAACATCTCTTTTTTATAAAAATGGAACCCTATTTTTCTTGATGCGTGATAACGCATGAGCGGCTGAACCAATTTCGCAAATTTTTTGTCGATGTATTCGTTATTGTCCGTGGGGTTGTCGGCTAAGAATAGCACCTCTGCTTTTTTTGCTGGTTTTTCGAGCATCCTGTAAGAGGCAGGAAATCGAAAAATCAGATCGGGACCGTGAGGTTGACCACCTCACGTCCTTAAACCTCAACCGGTCAGAAAAGGCACCATAGGCCTCAGTCGCCTTCGAGCGCAATGGAGAGCTCTTGATGCCTCCCTATGACCCTAAGTGGGGTTCAGGCCCCCCGCATTGCGGGTTGGTTTGGGGGGGATCTGCGGCGGGCTTGATTTGTGTGGAGCCGGCTTTTGGATTTGATTGCTTCGATCAGGCTAGAGGGTTGGTTTCATGCGGGTCGGGTTTGCTGCGGATTTGTCTCCTCCGGGTTGGCTTGCGGTGTGCGGGGAGCCTTAAAGCGAGAATGTATGTATGTATTCGTTATTGTCAGGAGAAGGTTCCCATGAAAGAAAATTGAAAAAAGTTGCGCAGAATATTAGAAAATAGGTTACCTTCTTAGTATTTTTGGCAAAATTATTTTTTTCTAATTTTGAATATAAAATGTTGTTAGACATATCTGTCATTTGTTTGATATTTGGTCTGTTTATAGCCCTGAAAACATCGCTAAAAACAGATGCCTCGAAGTCGCTTGAAATAGATGTAAAACAACAACAATTAATTAATTACATATGTCTATATGTGAAAATGGAACCCCATTTTCCGTGGTCATCGAATCACGCGTGAATTTCTGGACCTAATATTTTTTTGTTGTACTGCTATTGTTATGAGAAGGTCCTAAATGAAAAAAAAAATAAAGAAAGTTGCGCGGAACATTACCTATAAGATTTAAGAAAACTTAAAATAGATAACTTTAGTGCTTTTAACAATGTAATTTAATTCTAATTTTGAAATTAAATTGACGTTTGATTTTTCGATTGACAGATTGCGGATGGAAAATATATGGTTTAAAACAAATGCAATTGTCGGAATTAGGTACGTTGGTTTAATATGTTATTAGTTTATGATTATAATTCGAATTCAATATTCATTTACGCAGAACCACAGGATAACGTCTGTCGGGAAAGCCACTTGATTACACAAATCGAATTCGACAAGGTTTATCGGGAAAGCTAGTTTTTAGGTTGGACCTTACCTTATCTCCAAAGTAAGGAATACCAGTCTTCTTACCCATATAAAAGTTATATAAAATTTGCATCAAAGTTACAATATCCACTTAATTCGGTATGTTGATGTAATCGTCTGTAATACTTTTTTCTATACCTACTTGTATCACTTAGATGAACGTTCATCGATAATGCGGAAAGGTACCTATTTGTTTAAAATGGTTTAAAATCGTAGCAGTATTTGACCATTTTTATTTAATTTTATTTGGGCAAGCACCCAAAACAAGGGTGAAGCAGCCCACCAAAAAGTAAAATACAGCACGAGTAATAAATTCAAAATGCACAATCATCAAAATGAATTAGGAAATATTCTCAATCATATTTTTTGTTATCTACACCTGGAGCGTCAGCGATGTGATGCCGTCCAAAAATAGATTTAATGTTGTTGTCACTGACACCTAGGCGGTGCGAAGACTAAGGGGAACGGGGTTGGTCATGTAAACGGAAATTAAATTAAAAGTTGCGCATTAAATTCAAGTTTTTAAGTTGGAAATCATTTAATGTATTAAATCGTCGTATTATCGTTTTCCCTTTGTGGCTTTTCAAGAAGAAGGCTGTTTTATGGACACTACTCGACACAGGCTATGCTTAGTGAGGGTGTCCAAGACTGCACTTGAATGTGTTTATTTATCTTAAATGATTTTGATTTTGGTTGTATTGTTTTTCATGTACCATGTTTGTTGGTAATAAAGTTTTATATTTTTATTATTGTTTAATAATTACCCTAGAACCGGGTGGTGTATACCAAATATCATTCCTTCATTAGATTAGAACCTTGTGAACAGGATCCAGATGTGGAAAATGTCAATACGAACAACAGTTAAATAACTATGTACCTAGATGCTTGCACATGGGTAATGGGTAAGTATTGATATTAGTTAAATCAAAACTGTTTCATCGATGTAGGCACATTGAGATTTAAGAACCAAGGTCTGCACGCAAATTTATCTATGAAGAACATGTAACAGCTAATAACTCTACAATTCATTACTGTTGTTCGATTTTTAAACGAAACAAACCACTACGGCTGGCTTAGTGTGATCACTTTACGTTCACAACGTTCGCCATTAGGTGGTACCTAATGTTCAAGTCTCCGAAAAAAGTCTCATGATTAGGAAATCATGAGAATTTCTCAACATGTCAAAAAATCTCATGTATACCTACATCAAAATAATTAGTGAGATATAGAGATAAAAGTTGGAAATTATAGAGAACAAGAGAGCAACCAAATTTAAAGACTGCGACTGCTGTCATGTATTTGGCACCAGAATTTGAATATATCTATTTTTGTAATTTATTTATTATTTATTTTATTAATTTTATAAAGTTATATAAAATCTTTTTATATATCTTATAACAATTATTGTGTACATACAGTTTACTTATAACTATGGTTTCTTAATATTAATGTCTCATCTTGATTGCCTATTCTATTTTCATTGTTGGTTCACAACGTTTTAATTATGTCTAGATTCTTGTGACCATTTTTCAGGACTAGATCTTAACGAATATGTAACAACTAATAACTCTAACAATGCATTACTAATGTTCGATTTTTAAATGGAACAAACCACTACGGGCTTACGACCGTCTTCTACTGTTTTTTCGAAGGCTGGCTTAGTGTGTAATCTATGAAGGCTTAAATAAAATAAAAATAGCTCTAAATCAATCATAGTGTTGTCTTAAAATCTTTACACATATCCACCGTTTTTTTAGTTCCAATTTCCAGTTGATGATTTCTACGTTGAATTTCTACATTGAATTGGAAAGAATTGTGGAGAATATCTTAAACACAAACCTAATAAACGATGTACGCGTTGGATCACCTAATCCCTATACTTTTTATTTAATAAAACCGAATGGTACAAGTAGATGATATATGTAAGAAGAAGGCACATGCAGATTAAAATAAATAGCAATTATATCCTAGACGACGACTCGGAAATGATAATGTTGACATATCCAATTAATAATATTGCTCCACGGTGCAGTCCGTATCAAACCGTAAGACATGTTGTCCAACAGTATTCAGCAGTGCGGGTAAGCGGCCAGCGCAATATCAGCATTACCACTTGTATGGATCGTTCATTTAATTTAACAGGTTGGTAGGAGCTCATTAACTAGATAATTGTTCGTTCAGGTAGGTGCATATGTAGACAACAACTTTTAAACGAAAATATTCCCGTGCACCATTACGCAAACATATATATTCACAGTGTCATCTTGAAACATTTTCTGCCACATTTGAATACAATCTTCAAATCCGTAACTTACAGTTGTAACTTTCGTCGTGTTCCGCGAGATAGTCAAAGTATGTATTGGTTAGAAATTCTCAAATCATAATTTGAGAGGTATATACGATAAGATGAAGATTTTCATCCATTTCTTCGGCGTTGTTCGTCAAACTTGTAAAACCAAACAAACTATAACCCCCGGATACAACGATAAACTAGACAAACATACGTTATCTTCATACTCATAGACACCTATGTCCATCAGGTATTGACAGGTACTAATGTTTGAAGATATATCTAGAGGTATATAGATTAACTAGGTAAATGATAGGAGAAATTACAAAAAAATATGTATAGCAAAACATATTGTGTTATCAATAGATACATATTCTTTCTCGATATATCTTTTACACGTCGTAGAAATAGCATAATGTATTTATTTTTTAAAGAACCAACTTTTTGATGCAATCTTTAAATCATTTTAAAGAGGTAAATTTGAACCACTAGGGCTTTGCGACCTACAGCTGTTTTGAACGCTGGCTGGCGTCTCACTTTACATTAACCACGTTCACCATTTAGGTGCATATCCCCGAAATTACAAACCATAGGAATGATTCCCATAGTGTATATGTTCAACATGTCAAAAATCATCAAAACAGCAACATCGGAAATTATTTTGATGTTTAATTCACGGATATCGTTTAACCTGGACATATAACTCCATGGCATGATCCACGTGTCAAGATTTTTTGTAGTTTCCTATACTAAGCAGTTACATATGTTTCGTTTCATAATGATCGGGTTGTTGAGACAGGTTAATCGAAAAAACAGTATGATAGAATTTGAATTTAAACAAAATATTCGAAAATTAAGATAGCACGACAGGTGTTTTGGTATCTTTGTTGACAAAAAGTCATATACCTACTCAGTTCAAAACTTGGAAAATATACTTTATACTTTAAACCTGAGGACTTGATAAGTGCGGCCGCCTAATCTATAATAATAAAGGAAAGTGCCTGACTGACTGACTGATTGACTGACTGACTGACTGACTCATCAACGCACAGCCCAAACGGCTAATCGTAGAGAAGTGAAATTTGGAAATCAGGTAGGTCTCAATACAAAACCTTCCACTAAGAAAGGATTTTTGGAAATTCCACCCCTAAGGGGGTGAAAATAAGGGTTGAATGTTTTTCAAAGTATGCGAATATCTCGGAAACTAGACATGGTACAAACTTGAGATTTGGCATATGAATTCTTCTATAGAAATGAGTGTTAGCGTATTTGGCAATTTTTCCAAAATTTAACTAAAAGGGACGAAAAAGGGCACATATAAAAAGGGATGATTGGATATGTGTGTGTATCCGTCCCCTCTTTATAACTTTTGATTCGCTTGATGCACAGATCCTAAAATTTCAGAAACTATTGAATACTTTAAGCATACAAAATTTGTATACTCAGAATTTTGAATTTTTTTTTCAGTCAGGGGTTATCAACCTTTGATTTTTATTTAATTTTTCCATATATCTCGAAAACCATGAAATCTAGAACCCTAAAATTGTGTATGTATATAGAAAAATACAATATCTAAAATATAATTTAATGAAGAAGTTCCAGGATTTCTCAAACTTTTTTTATAAAGAAAAATATTTTTTTTATGACAAATTTACGAGTTTCAGTGCCTATATTTCAGAATTTTATAAAAATATCGAAAAACGCCGAAACGTTACAACTAGATAATTTAGTTTTCTATAAAAAATACATACATCATAGCAGTACATCTCAAACTTTTCTTAACAATTTTTGTAAAAATTTAATTTATTGACGATATCGTTTCATACAATAAACATACATACACCGCGAGCTGGTCCGGTGCAGCGTGTATGAATATATACGTAGGTAGGTATACCCAACCCAACCTACTTTCTCCAATACACGTGACGAAACTATTGCGTAATCTATAATAATAATAATATAGTTTTGAACTAGCCGACCCGTCAAACTTCGTCCCGCCTTGGAATATAAATAATATGTTCGAGATTTTATGTATAACTTTATGTTGATTTCAGTTTAAAGTTATTTAACACAGACGACGACGTAGTCCTTATATTATTGAATTTGAATTAGTACCTATAATGATACAATTCATTATTACCTTTTTAACTACTGAAACCGCTGCATCTGTTATAAACATATCATTATATTATTTACTATCAGCATTCCGTGAATCGTATCATTCATCAAACAACTGATTCCTGTCAAACGCCTGATTTAATTTCAAAATTAGAAAAAATCTAATAATAATATGGAAGTTTTATTTTTATTCCGTGCAACTTTTTCTTTCATAAGACCCTTCAGACAAAAGCAAACACGACAAAAAAAATGGGCGATATAAGTTCAGCTGTTCTCATAGGGTAAGAAACACGTAGAATGCCGATTCTGACTAGCGCCAACCGGCGCAATGAATGTTACTATGCATTTGAATGGGGAAACCCACAGAAAAAGCAGGAACCCGCTTCCCGACATGCCCATTTAAATGCATGGAAACCATAGACAACAATCTTTGAGCTGGTCGGCGCGGATCGTAATCGGCTTTCAACGTGTTCTTACCCATACGATGACCGCGCAAATTAGCGTTCCATTTTTATATAAGAGATAAATAATACACTTTCCGTGAATTCAGACAAACACTTTACGTACCTACCTACTTCAATATATTTTTCGTACCATGCATCCTGTACAGCGATTCTGAATTGTTTTTTTTACGATCGACATTAAAATCATTATGTAGGTACCTACCTATTTTAGTAATTTATTATCTCTACTAAAATAATTTACGGTAAGTTCACGAAAAGAATCTGGATTGTATTGCAATTCTTTATGTCTTGATCTGTCAAAATATTTGAAGCCATTTCATAAAAACACTAGCAAAAAAAAAACTATGTGAGTTATCTTGCTTTGAATTTATTGCGTAAACCATGAATAGCAAGTTGATATAATATTATGTTGAAAAAAGGTAAATAGTATTATGAAGTCAATAGGTAAATTATTTTATATCAAATGTAGTAAAAGTGCAAAATATTAAATTTTAAAATTATCTACAAAATCCTCACATCATTTTAGGATAGATCGTAAATAATTGTTTTGAAAACACCGGAAAGTCAATGACCATATCATTTCGTCACTGTATAGTGCGAAAAAATTAACTGTCCACTGGAACGTATAAAAAATAGAGACGAAAGGGATAGCAGTTAGCCGGATATTATGACCTCCTCACACACCATTTCCAGATCCCTCAGCTCTGCTTCGAAGGAGCAGAACACGAGGAAGACCCTCTCGGTATGAGAAGATCTTCTTTGTCTTCGGAACCCTTGCGGGAGGAAGAAAAGCGCTCCCCTTAAAATATCGGTGTTTTTATTTTCAAAAATTTATAAAATTCGTAGAATGCTAAAGAAGTCCTTACTAGAGCCCGGCCAGTGCGTAAATTACCATGGGTACAACGCATGAATTATGCTTACGTAGGCGGTATAAACAAATTGGACTGACTCCGTTGCCGGAACGTTTTTGTTCCAAAAATCGCGGAAACTATCTGCATCTTCAGCCAGGATGATATACTACGGGGACCCAAAAAAACGGGAATTGAGCTGCAGTGGAGAGGGAGAGTGGGGGAACCAATTTTTCGACACGGTGTCGGTTAGGGACACGTCTCCTGAGTTGTTGTGCGAAGTTGTGTCGCTGTGAGTGCATCAGTTTGCCCGTGATATTTTTTTTAGTGAAACGATTTTTTACATTTCGCCGAAAACGTAATGGCCGATTGTCGAGAGCAACGCGCGGTTGTGAAATTTTGTTTCCTGTGTGGGAAATCGGCCGCGGAAACTATTGTAATGATTAAAAGTGCTTATGGGGAAGCTGCTTTAAGTATAACCAGAGTCTATGAATGGTTTTCACGTTTTAAAAATGGAGAAATGTCAATTGAAAACCAACCCCGTTCAGGACGCCCGTCAACGTCAAGAACTGACGAAAACGTCGATAATATTTTTTTTCTTCGATTGCAGAGGTGTTGTGCACGTGGAGTTCATTCCGCCAGGTCAAACCGTCAACCAGATGTTCTACTTGGAGGTTTTGAAAAGATTGAGCGAGAAAATCCGGAAGAAGAGGGCAGATCTTTGGAACACAGGCGACTGGTTCTTAAAGCACAACAACGCGCCGGCTCACACCGCCCTCTCCGTAAAGCAGTTTTTGACCAAAAACGGCATGACACCGATTGCCCCCCCCCCTACTCATCGGATCTACCCCCGTGTGGTTTCGTTTTGTTCCCTAGACTCAAAAGGGACATGGGAGGAAAGCGTTTTGCCACTGTAGAGGAGGTAAAACAAAAATCGCTGGAGGGCCTAAAGAACATCACGATAAATGAATTTCAAAAATGTTTTGAACAATGGAAGGATCGTTTAAAGAGATGCATTGTGGTCAACGGAGAATACCTTGAAGGCGATCAAAATTTGGTGTAAAAATATTAAGAAATAAAGAAGTTATGACGAAATTCCCGTTTTTTTTGGGTCCCCCCTCGTATGACGAAACGTTGTTTTATTAAACTTCCCTTACTTACGAAGACCAGCAAAGCTGCTGTTTTTCTCTATATAGTCTAATCTATAATAATAAAGGAAAGTGCCTGACTGACTGACTGATTGACTGACTGATTGACTGACTGACTGACTGACTCATCAACGCACAGCCCAAACGGCTAATCGTAGAGAAGTGAAATTTGGAAATCAGGTAGGTCTCAATACAAAACCTTCCACTAAGAAAGGATTTTTGGAAATTCCACCCCTAAGGGGGTGAAAATAAGGGTTGAATGTTTTTCAAAGTATGCGAATATCTCGGAAACTAGACATGGTACGAACTTGAGATTTGGCATATGAATTCTTCTATAGAAATGAGTGTTAGCGTATTCGGCAATTTTTCCAAAATTTAACTAAAAGGGACGAAAAAGGGCACATATAAAAAGGGATAATTTTTAAGTGCCTCCTAAAAAGTTTAAAACTGGTTTTATCGAAATTTCTAAAAAATGATTTCTTCAGAAAGAGTCAAATTATACTATTTCGTTTTCAAAAGATATCATTAATTAGAGGGTAGGGGGTGAGGGGCACTTTTCCAACGTGTATGTGTGTGTATCCGTCCCCTCTTTATAACTTTTGATTCGCTTGATGCACAGATCCTAAAATTTCAGAAACTATTACATACTTTAAGCATACAAAATTTGTATACTCAGAATTTTGAATTTTTTTTTCAGTCAGGGGTTATCAACCTTTGATTTTTATTTAATTTTTCCATATATCTCGAAAACCATGAAATCTAGAACCCTAAAATTGTGTATGTATATAGAAAAATACAATATCTAAAATATAATTTAATGAAGAAGTTCCAGGATTTCTCAAACTTTTTTTATAAAGAAAAATATTTTTTTTATGACAAATTTACGAGTTTCAGTGCCTATATTTAAGAATTTTATAAAAATATCGAAAAACGCCGAAACGCTACAACTAGATAATTTATTTTTCTATAAAAAATACATACATCATAGCAGTACATCTCAAACTTTTCTTAACAATTTTTGTAAAAATTTAATTTATTGACGACATCGTTTCATACAATAAACATACATAAACCGCGAGCTGGTCCGGTGCAGCGTGTATGAATATATACGTAGGTAGGTATACCCAACCCAACCTACTTTCTCGAATACACGTAACGAAACTATTGCGTAATCTATAATATTAATAATATAGTTTTGAACTAGCCGACCCGTCAAACTTCGTCCCGCCTTGGAATATAAATAATATGTTCGAGATTTTATGTATAACTTTAAGTTGATTTCAGTTTAAAGTTATTTAACACAGACGACGACGTGGTCCTTATATTATTGAATTTGAATTAGTATAATGATACAATTCATTATTACCTTTTTAACTACTGTAACCGCTGCATCTGTTATAAAACATATCATTATATTATTTACTATCAGCATTCCGTGAATCGTATCATTCATCAAACAACTGATTCCTGTCAAACGCCTGATTTAATTTCAAAATAAAAAAAATCTAATAATAATATGGAAGTTTTATTCCGTGCAACTTTTTTCTTTCATAAGACCCTTCAGACAAAAGCAAACACGACAAAAAAATGGGCGATATAAGTTCAGCTGTTCTCATAGGGTAAGAAACACGTAGAATGCCGATTCTGACTAGCGCCAACCGGCGCAAAGAATGTTACTATGCATTTGAATGGGGAAACCCACAGAAAAAGCAGGAACCCGCTTCCCGACATGTCCATTTAAATGCATGGAAACCATAGACAACAATCTTTGAGCTGGTCGGCGCGGATCGTAATCGGCTTTCAACGTGTTCTTACCCATACGATGACCGCGCAAATTAGCGTTCCATTTTTATATAAGAGATAAATAATACACTTTCCGTGAATTCAGACAAACACTTTACTACCTACCTACTTCAATATATTTTTCGTACCATGCATCCTGTACAGCGATTCTGAATTGTTTTTTTTTTACGATCGACATTAAAATCATTATGTAGGTACCTACCTATTTTAGTAATTTATTATCTCTACTAAAATAATTTACGGTAAGTTCACGAAAAGAATCTGGATTGTATTGCAATTCTTTATGTCTTGATCTGTCAAAATATTTGAAGCCATTTCATAAAAACACTAGCAAAAAAAAAACTATGTGAGTAATCTTGCTTTGAATTTATTGCGTAAACCATGAATAGCAAGTTGATATAATATTATGTTGAAAAAAGGTAAATAGTATTATGAAGTCAATAGGTAAATTATTTTATATCAAATGTAGTAAAAGTGCAAAATATTAAATTTTAAAATTATCTACAAAATCCTCACATCATTTTAGGATAGATCGTAAATAATTGTTTTGAAAACACCGGAAAGTCAATGACCATATCATTTCGTCACTGTATAGTGCGAAAAAATTAACTGTCCACTGGAACGTATAAAAAATAGAGACGAAAGGGATAGCAGTTAGCCGGATATTATGACCTCCTCACACACCATTTCCAGATCCCTCAGCTCTGCTTCGAAGGAGCAGAACACGAGGAAGACCCTCTCGGTATGAGAAGATCTTCTTTGTCTTCGGAACCCTTGCGGGAGGAAGAAAAGCGCTCCCCTTAAAATATCGGTGTTTTTATTTTCAAAAATTTATAAAATTCGTAGAATGCTAAAGAAGTCCTTACTAGAGCCCGGCCAGTGCGTAAATTACCATGGGTACAACGCATGAATTATGCTTACGTAGGCGGTATAAACAAATTGGACTGACTCCGTTGCCGGAACGTTTTTGTTCCAAAAATCGCGGAAACTATCTGCATCTTCAGCCACGATGATATATGACGAAACGTTGTTTTATTAAACTTCCCTTACTTACGAAGACCAGCAAAGCTGCTGTTTTTCTCTATATAGTCTAATAGTCTATATAACGAAATATTATATAGAATTACTCTCCATAATTTACCTTATGCTTGATAATCAATTTTCTAAGTTGTAGAATTTATTTTGTGATTATAAGGTGTATTTCTTAAGTGATACTTTAATAAACAAATCAATGAGTTATCCAAACATGTCTCTTTTTACTATTCGGTATCCGGCAGGATATTATTTACGCCGCCGGACAGACCGGATATCGGATAGTTGCCGATATCCGTTTCATCTAATAAAAAATATAAACAGTGGACAGTTAATTTTCTTCCTACTCTACATTGTCGAAAATTCGTTTATAGTCGAACGCCAATTACTTATACCATTAGAATACTGAGGTTGACCACCTCACTTCCTTAAAACTCAACCGGTTAGAAAAGGCACAATGAGCCTCGGACGACTTCGAGCGCAATGGAGAGTTCTTTATGCCTAACCTATTCTCCTGAGTGGGTCCAAGGCCTCCCGTATTATGGGGTGGTTTGGGGGGAACCGCCACGGGCTTGATTTGTGTGCGGCTGGCTTTTTGGCAATCGGGCTAGGGTTTGGCTTTGTGCGGATCGGGTTTGCTGCGGTTTAGTTTCCTCCGGGCTGGCTTGCGGTGAGCGGGGGGGGGGGGGGCTTAAAAGGGAGAATATTACGTTATTATAAAAATGGAGACCTACTATTATTATTTATTTAGCGTATGGCCATTTCATCACAATTTATATATAATTCAATTAATAAGTATATTTTTGTTTTTCTTGTTAAATAGTCAATTCGAAAATTCCATTATCTTGACTTGTATCGCTTTGTACTTGGATGTTGTGATGAATATATCTGCCAGGAGATCAATGATTGTCTGGCGGCCTATAGTTGCATACTCATTTTGCGTTACCCAGGGTGCACCACGTGGAGGCGAGCAGCTTTACACCTACTTTACGTGGTCATCGCATTACGCCTTTCAGGCCAAGTCGAAATATTAACGACAGCTCCAACGTTAACAATTTGTTGTTATTTCCATAGAGATAACGTAAAAACTGTTGTTCAACGTGCGTTAAACAATGCTGTTCCAAATTCCGAGTCAAAAAAATAATTCTGTCAGTTATTCAAAATTAACGTTAAACGTTACCTCAAAATCTTTGGAAGTATTACGACGCTGCTATTATATTGAAGACGAAACGCATTTTTTTTTGTTTGGAAACCATTTTCAATTTGGTAAACGTTAACGTTCGGAACGTTAACAGTTTTCACGTTTAACGTTATTTATTTCGACCTGAACGGCTGGACCGATATCGTTTATTCTTTTTATGTCGTGTTTGCTCAGGATAAAATATTTATGAACTAAATTTCGAACCTACGACCAGACAAACAACAACAAATCAACGTGAAAGATATAAATTGAAATGTTAAAAAAAACGTCTGTAGCTTGAAAAATGCCCAAAGCAGATAGAAATAAGTGTTTTAAAGATAATTAATTTCATTGCTTTTCGAGACCTGAATATTTTTTTATTCATATCCAGCAATATAAAAATTGATTTCAAATAACGTCATTTGATGGAATAAAAGTTATTCGAGTTATTTTTTGGGATTCTCATAGAACAATGTCAGTCAAGTTAGCGAAATTTTTAAGTTCGCGGGCTGATTCTATTTGTATAAGAAGCACATATTTTTTAAATACAGATTAATAACGACAAATATAAATAAAAATATAGTAATTTAATGGAAATTTTAGAATATATATTTAAAAAAAAAGAAATGTTGATGATGTTTCTTATTATTATTAATTTTGATGCGAATATAATTAATTCTGCATTGTTTAGGAAGAGAAAGCAAATACAGTAACACGTGAGCGAAGCCACGGGTAACTAGCTAGTAGTCTATATAACGAAATATTATATAGAATTACTCTCCATAATTTACCTTATGCTTGATAATCAATTTTCTAAGTTGTAGAATTTATTTTGTGATTATAAGGTGTATTTCTTAAGTGATACTTTAATAAACAAATCAGTGAGTTATCCAAATATGTCTCTTTTTACTATTCGGTATCCGGCAGGATATTATTTACGCCGCCGGACAGACCGGATATCGGATAGTTGCCGATATCCGTTTCATCTAATAAAAAATATAAACAGTGGACAGTTAATTTTCTTCCTACTCTACATTGTCGAAAATTAGTTTATAGTCGAACGCCAATTACTTATACCATTAGAATACTGAGGTTGACCACCTCACTTCCTTAAAACTCAACCGGTTAGAAAAGGCACAATGAGCCTCGGACGACTTCGAGCGCAATGGAGAGTTCTTTATGCCTTACCTATTCTCCTGAGTGGGTCCAAGGCCTCCCGTATTATGGGGTGGTTTGGGGGGAACCGCCACGGGCTTGATTTGTGTGCGGCTGGCTTTTTGGCAATCGGGCTAGGGTTTGGCTTTGTGCGGATCGGGTTTGCTGCGGTTTAGTTTCCTCCGGGCTGGCTTGCGGTGAGCGGGGGGGGGGGGGGCTTAAAAGGGAGAATATTACGTTATTATAAAAATGGAGACCTACTTTACGTGGTCATCGCATCACGCCTGGAGGCCAAGTCGAAATATTAACGACAGCTCCAACGTTAACAATTTGTTGTTATTTCCATAGAGATAACGTAAAAACTGTTGTTCAACGTGCGTTAAACAATGCTGTTCCAAATTCCGAGTCAAAAAAATAATTCTGTCAGTTATTCAAAATTAACGTTAAACGTTACCTCAAAATCTTTGGAAGTATTACGACGCTGCTATTATATTGAAGACGAAACGCATTTTTTTTTGTTTGGAAACCATTTTCAATTTGGTAAACGTTAACGTTCGGAACGTTAACAGTTCACGTTTAACGTTATTTATTTCGACCTGAACGGCTGGACCGATATCGCTTATTCTTTTTATGTCGTGTTTGCTCAGGATAAGATATTTATGAACTAAATTTCGAACCTACGACCAGACAAACAACAACAAATCAACGTGAAAGATATAAATTGAAATGTAAAAAAAAACGTCTGTAGCTTGAAAAATGCCCAAAGCAGATAGAAATAAGTGTTTTAAAGATAATTAATTTCATTGCTTTTCGAGACCTGAATATTTTTTTATTCATATCCAGCAATATAAAAATTGATTTCAAATAACGTCATTTGATGGAATAAAAGTTATTCGAGTTATTTTTTGGGATTCTCATAGAACAATGTCAGTCAAGTTAGCGAAATTTTTAAGTTCGCGGGCTGATTCTATTTGTATAAGAAGCACATATTTTTTAAATACAGATTAATAACGACAAATATAAATAAAAATATAGTAATTTAATGGAAATTTTAGAATATATATTTAAAAAAAGAAATGTTGATGATGTTTCTTATTATTATTAATTTTGATGCGAATATAATTAATTCTGCATTGTTTAGGAAGAGAAAGCAAATACAGTAACACGTGAGCGAAGCCACGGGTAACTAGCTAGTTCCTACTACATATGAGACAATACACAAATAAACGGAGAGACGAAAGAAAGCAACCACGTGTATGCAATTGAAGTTTATTAGAGACATCAATAATTATTTTAATTACCGGGCTCTTTGGTAAGAACTGGGCAAGTCAAGACACGTGCAGAAGACTCCTGTTGCTACAAAATTATGTGATGGGTTTCGGGTGACGATATTTGAATGAATTACAATCATCTGCACTCCTACAACATAACATAACATAACGATATCGGTGTATACAAATGCTTCATTTATTTCAATATCATATCGAGATCTAATAAGTCAAGCTATTTTATTACACACGATGCGCCCAGTTGTCTCTGCCGCTAATGAATTGGATTTAAATAATAGCTTTTTATTTCCATACGCGATACAGGTGGGTACTTACCTACTACCTATGTAGGCTCTACTAAAGTATAATCATTGAATGGCTGATTGAAATTCATTGATGTGTGACAATAGCTTTTATGGATATTTCAATTTGAAATTATTATTATTGTTAGTGTGGACGGGAAGTATAAGCTCCCACCTGGAACTTCTCCATAAGAATAGATCATACCCATCAACTCTGCTGCTCCACTTACATACATTATATTATTAAATTATCCATAGTTTCAACAATTAGTTGTGTATAATATTAGATGTATGTTGGCAGGTTTTTTCAAATTGTTTTTCGCTGAAGATACCGATTATTATATGAAGGGAATATTACATTATTTTGAGCTCGGTGAAACTGATTATTAATCGTAAAGAGATGAAACCATTTAAATTCGAAACTTTATCTTCATCTTTATAAAGATCTTGTGGCATGCAAATCAAGGTATAGGTTTGGCCTCCTATGTTGTCGACTTTCAATTTGCCTGCTAATCTTCCTCAAATAGGTACTACATATTTGTATGTAATTAAATTATACTACATAGTACAAATTAGATTTATATGATGGGTAAATTGGTACCTAGTTTTAAAACTACCAAAGTTACCAACCATAAATAGTAACTTTACTTTTAATTCGCTTTGAAACTAAAAATGACATTTGTGCAAAACTCCATATTTATTTTTTTATTAATCATTTATCGATTAGGTACTTTATTGATACATAGGCTATATTTGAGTTTGGTAGCAAAGATTGTGATTTTCAAAGCCATGTTACATATCTTCAGCGCTAACTGTTTTTACATGCACATTGTTTTGCTTTGCTTATTGAAGAAAAGGGCAAAAGGGTATTTGTGATCAAACCGAGTCATTCTATAAAATAAATATCCAGAAAGACAAGTTCTGTTGTTGAGCAGATTAAGATACTCGCGAGTGTGCTTCATGTTGAAGAAATCGAGACCAGTGAACAATTTATGGAAATAAGCCTCTGTGGGTACGGCATGATGGTGTTAATTCGTGTTTTTATGACAGCAAGACCGCTCCTGCAGCCAACTTTATTAATTCGCCTATCGGTGTGTGGACAAACTGCAATATGTTGATACGGTAAACGCCGTAGATGTTTAATTACATATTGGTGCTACGGCTGGTGTAGGTGCAGACTAGGTAACGCACTCCAACCAATAAGACGGTGAGGGTCATGTTGACGGAGTCCCATGGTAGTAGGACGCGACCGTCTGATTGGTCCGACTGGTCCCAAGTCTTCAGACGATGCTAGAGCTGACACGCCATCTACTAGTTGCACTATTACGGTGATAATCTCATATAATGATGCGCGTTTTAAATTTAACCAGTTCATTACCGGAGACGACTTTCGCCTTGCCGCTTCATCTCCATGCACCAGAAACCATCAAAAACATTTATCCCTTAGATCTCGTGAACATTCCAGAATTAAATTGTTATGATTCCTCCAGCTTATCTCTTATTCAATACATTTGCATCTAATGGTAAAATATTTATTATAATATTTATTATGATGTATTGGAATTAAATAAACCACCTACATAGTACAGCTGCTCTTATCACAATAAACCTATCTAGTTTGCAGGTTAGTGATTCGGTGCTTTTGGAAGTCAGAAGATGGAAACTCAGTGCCTATCATATTTCTACGTAAAAAAGCTTTGATTTGTGTGCATGATGTAAATACTGTATTTGAGTTCATAATGAGAATAAAAAACCACTTTTTTTTTATTTATTTTATACAATCCACTCTCGGGAGAGTGATAAAAAAACACGTTAAACACCAATAATATTAATTATTTGGGTCCAAATAATTCTTATATCCAAATAATTGGTATGTCGGTGGAAGAAGCGAAAGAAGTATGCTTGGATAGAAAAGAGTGGAGGTCCGTTCTCTCTGCCTACCCCTTACGGGACACGGCGTGATGGGTAAAAAAAAAAAAAAAAAAAAATAAAAAAAAAATAAAAAAAAAAAAAAAAAATTCTTTCAGTTCAGGTTTTTTCACGCTACTCGACAGTCTAATTAGATTTATACTGTAAATTCAATAATTTGGACTACCATGCACCCTTCAGTATCTCCAGAAAATCAAAACAGCTATTCCACTTTTTCTATACTTATTTATATTTCGTAATGCAGGGATTGCAACTTATGACATTGGAGGTGAATTTTGCATGGCACATGATTGAAAAGAAATAACTAATTCCTAATAATAGCTTATGTATTGTATTCTAAGGAACCATACCTACCATTAAATCAAATCAAATCAAAACTCCCTTTGAACTCCACTCAGGAGCACGGGGAGTCAACAAGAGCTCTCAATTGCGCTCGATCTTGCGCAATGCTTATGATCTCCTCCCAAACCATGTCCAACTCCCTCAACTCTGCCTCGAAGGAACGGAACACGGTATGAGAGGGTCTTCCACGTCTTCAAGACCCTGATGGGAGGAAAAACAGCGCTCTCCTCGGCCAACTGTCATTCGGCATCCTCAACACATGTTCCAGCCATGCCATCTCCTCTCCGTAATTGTGGAAGTGATGGGCCTGCGCTGGGAACGCTGGCGTATAGCGGCGTTCGTGATGGGCATCCCTTCCAAGATTCTCCTGAGGCACTTCGTTTCAAATGCAGATACTTTTGTGCCTGGGCTTTGGTCAGATGCTAACATTAAATCAAACTCAAAATTAAAGTCTTCTTTAATTAGGTACTAATTTGACTATAGTTCTGTTTTGTTACATCCTATAGACAAACTATAATAGGTTGATAATTTCTTGTGGAAGGTGTCCATTGGTGAGTCACGCGCTAAACCTATGACCGGTGTTCGACCAAACCTTTTGATTTACATAAGTACCTTCCTACATATTAATTAATTCAATAATCATTATAATATTTAATGCATGTCACCGTTTCCTTTGAGAAATCTTAACGAATTGCGTATATAAAGGAGAAGTCAAAATACATGCAATAAATAAAAAAAGTCTCATAATTATAAAGGAACGTTTGTTTTCACACCTACTCAGTGTACAGTAATGTCAGTAATTCAATTTGTTGCAATTCCTATTCTTCATAAACGCTGGACGTATTTTTAAGCCTGATGATGCTAAAACTTTGATAGCTTTTTCTTTTTAGTCTCAATTCACGGATTAAGCTATCCCAAGCATTAGGCGTTCCCTCTTTAATTCCCTATCGTCAGCCATGTAAGCTTCAACTCTGGGGGTGAAATATCTTCTAAGAATAACGGAAACCTGTTTGATTGTAACGAATCTCTTCTATGGCATTAATATTATGTCAATTTTTTAGGTATAGCGCATAGCTGTAACATCTAAATAACTCCGGGTCCGAGTGCGGTATTTTACTTGTTACAAGTTACCATTTGAATTCATTTCTAAGAAATTCGAAACATATTTTATAATATTTTTCTCTATTTACATACCTATTATTGAAAAAATACTTTATACTCGCGTTATTTACATTAACATTTCTGAAAGGGTTTTTTTTTTTCATAAAAATCATTTTTTTTATTATTTTATTATAGACCTCCACCCGGACTCGAGTGATTTTGGATGAAAATCATTTTATAGATATCTTTAATTAACTATTGAAAGTGTTATACCTAAATGCTTTTGAACTGATCTTTTAGCAGTCAATATTCTCAAGCATTTCTCATGTTTGAGTATCGAGACGAGTCTGGCCTTTGCATCCTTGACAATGTCTTCCAACCCTCTGCATTTACATCGCCTTGGCCATCGATGAGCCTAGTGCAGCCTTGAATTGCATTGAAACTTTAAGCAGGCCTCTTTAAGGTTGCTGTTCTACTAGCGATTTCGCCAAAGAGTCGGAGGCAGTCAATGGTCTTTCAACGATCCCAATCTCACACAGTTGGCCTTTGTCGTCGTCCAGGATACTCTGAGCATACCTCTCTTGTACCATCTCGAACACGTCTATGCGCTGGCCTTCATTATCCATAACCTCACACCATAAAGAAACACGGGGAGGACTTCTTAGGGATATTTATTTTCCATCTGAAATATTAAATATCCATAAGGGAATAACACGAGGAAATGCGCTACATCCCTTGGGATTGAACCTCCCACACTATACCGTATGTGAACATCATATTTTATCGTGTGGAGATAGATCGCGTGATATGTACTCATATATTCATATTGAAAGAGCAACCTTG
This sequence comes from Mystacides longicornis, assembly GCA_963576905.1. NCBI lineage: Eukaryota > Metazoa > Arthropoda > Insecta > Trichoptera > Leptoceridae > Mystacides > Mystacides longicornis. The sequence goes on along the minus strand of OY756421.1, from coordinate 21,514,402 downwards.
TGACTTGTGATGCGATGTTTTACTACTAGATTTATAACAATGCGTGGGGCGCAATGTCTTGTTTAAAGATGACCACAAGAACTTTCATAACTATACCTACTAAGCAATACATCCGTTCATTTGCCATTCAATTTGGGGTCTAACATCGCCTCCCGTTAAGTTCTACGCAGCCATGTGACCACTTCATGTCTATAGCCCGTTAGTACCTACTCACGTATGTATGTAGGCAGAGTCACACAGTTTAAACATTTCACAAATGAGTTAGCAACATTAAGATAACGAAATAAAATTAATTAAAAGAGTTATGTCGAAATTCTATTAATTTAATTGCCCGCTTGATTGTATAATAAATAAATATAATATATCGGTGTGAAGCTGCCTGCCGACCCATCATGGAGTAGGCAGCTTGGTGTAAATTATTTATTTGTGGCTCACTGTGGACTGTAGGTGAGGTGACTACCTGGGATAATAAATAGCCTTATCATAATATCGTTATTTTTTATTTGATTTTGTGTAGTGTGACATCCGACATACACGCATATTTTTATACCTACCTCACTGACTTGCTCTAGAGATATTAGCATAGAACAAACGATTACGCAGGTCATCAATTGAAGAAGATCGAAAACTAGTGTTTTTGGGTTAAATTATCTGATATCTACTTATTTCACAATCACGTATATAATTTATTTATATATGTTTTGTTTGAATATTAATCTTTGCCTAGTATTAGAATTGCTTTTAGTCCATCAGGAATGTGAGGGAAGGCGTGTTCGTTATTTTTAACCTTAATTGAGAGTTGAGTAGGTACCTAATATTGCTTTGTAGGTACTGCGATTTCAGTTTACAATTATTATAAATAAGGGCATCGTTCAATATAAAATTATAAAAAATCACGTAGGTAGGTACCGATGTAATAATATATCACTGCAAATTATGTCACTGTCTATAGTTACTGCGGTTCAAGCATCAACATTTGACAAGACAAAAATAAGACAAGCCGCGATTGTTTCCAAAAGTTTTATTGGTATCTTTGCCATCTTTATTGGTAGGTATCTCAAATAGGCAATTGTAATAAACGCCACACGTATGGAAATCGTGACCTTTCATTTTATTGGCAGTAAAAAAATATTTATCACTCTTAGCGGCTTAATTTTAATTTGTTTACCTTTGGCGAAAGTTTTATCACCTTGTTATCACTGGGTACTGCCTACTATCTGCTGTCACCACTGCCTACTATCTGCTGTCACCACTGCCTAGTTTCCTCTAAACTCGGGTAACTGTAAATCGTTCCGAGCTTTATAAAACTCTGATCCTAAAAACACATTCATATTTAGGAACTGTGTAATTTAATGACTTCATTACCATATATGGTCCTCCCGATGTTGACTACGACTTGGAAAAACGTCTATCATCTACTCTATTCCTCCCAGTGTTTTGCAGAAATCCTACCATCCACGTTTGTAGCCACGATCTCTTTACTTTCTTGATATATCGCGTCTTGAACCTATTGTCTTTTCTATGATACAATCTATGAAGGAACAGATCCTTTTTGCCTCTAGGTTGAGCTTAGATGTAAAACTTGTGCATTTTTTTTTATAGTTTTGTCAGTTTTCTTATACTCTTTCCGTTGCTCACGTTATATCAGACGGCAGAGAAAGGCTATTTGTATTAAATATAACAACACACAATTCAAAAAGTGTTCTGTCGTTGTGGTAATCTTCTTTCAAAGGCAAACGTGCATATCCACCTAACCGTGGTACATCTTCACGCAATTAAAATATTAGAGAATGAATGGATTGAGTCTAACCTCGTCGCGTATAAATATGTCGTTTAGTTTTGAAAATCGTTAGCATCTTAATCACTGAATTAATATTCTATTTTCCTCGCCTTGGATGATCTAGCATTTATGATTGTATTCTTATCTTAGTTTATTAGACTAGTATCTACAATTTACATACTTATAATATTAAACATGCATTCACCCACTATTTTTTGGTATAAGACATTTTATAATAAAAGAAATACAATTGATTGGTCACGTTGATTTGTAGATATTATATTACAAAAATTGAAGAAATGAAGATGATTTTTTAAAATTTGAATGTTATTTTTAAAAGAAAAAACTGCCATAGTAGGTATGTCGGTCTTTTCTTCTTCTTCTTTGCAATGTGGCAATTCACTCTCGGCAGAGTGATCTATGATGTAGGTCTTTTAAATTTAGTGACTGATTTTCCATGAACTTATTACTTCATCTATGATTTGATAGGTCAAATAAAGGCATTTCTTTCAAGTTCTCAAGTTCATGAATCGGTGGAGCATTGAGTTGACAAACACACTTAATGAATCTGAAAATGTTATAAAAAAGATAATGAGTAGGTATAGAGATAATTTACAAACCATTGTTTTCATTAAAAAAAGATTTATATAGTAGAACTAAAAAAAAGAAATTAGGTAGGTACCCCAAAAACAGAGCATAAACGCTACAAGATTTATTTTGGCTAATATTGTAAATTATTTATTTATGAGAAGTTATTGTGTATTTCCTCTAATTGAAACTCTTCATGAATTCAAAAGAACACGCAGATTTATAATTACACGTAGTCGCAGGCTCGTGGTGTGTTTTATTGTCAATATTAATCTTTATCTATATGGCATGCCATTAACGTGATTGGCCAATAATCAAAATCACCTGTGATTCATACTAGTAACTGTTTATTGACAGCCGCTTAGGCTACCTACCTACATAAATAATGGTTGTTTTTGACACATACGTGTGTAAATAGATTTGTTCTTTATGTACTTCATATAAAATAAAATACTCCCTAGATATTGAAAAAAATGTCCTTGATTAAAGAATAACTTCGTAAAATTTTGTTGAAATTAACCTGATTTCATCAGTTGTGACACACTATCATTATCTCAGATGCAAGCTGTATTTATGATGAAGAATATAACTTCCAAACCTTAATGCGCATCTTAAATCTTAAGCTAGGGATGTGGGTTCAAAGTGCCAAGGGCATGCGATTTTTCGGCATGTTGACCACCTACCAAGTGGCGAACGTTATAGCCTGTCGAAACAGCAGTAGAAGATGGGGGTAAGCCCGCAGTGGTCTAATATAAAAGTAATCCAGTTTAAAATCATACAAATTTATGCAATGTTTGCATATAATAGATGTTGCTATTATATAATATGTAGAACAAAAGAAGAATTTCACTTTTAATGTTGATAAAAAGAATGAAGAAAAATGCCAACTCATATGGAAAAAAAAACTGTAACGTCTGACACTTTATTCAATTAGGTACACTGTTCAATGAATGCGAAAAAATACGAGTTCAATAATTATTATGGGAATCTACTTTCAAGTTTTGATGAAATGTTCAAAGCTCTCATAGTGTTTGAGTCTTGATATGGGTGGAATGCTAAATTAAGTTATTAAGGGTAGTTTTTTACCGACCGACCTTGAGGAAAGGAATAATATGCCATATTTTGAAAATTGACTACCTACTTAATATTTTCTTTTACTTAAATGTTATATTTTGTTAAAGCTTAGTTCTGGAAAATGAAAATTTATAAGAAATTCATCATCATGGCTATCTCTATCACAAGAGATATGGGTAAAATGTCCACCACTCTTACACCTGTTGCTTTTGTAAAGGCTGAAAGATGTAGTAACAATGAAAGAAAACCTCAATGAAACTGTTAAACATCGCTTTGGAAAGGCGATTGCAGCATCTTTAGTAATACGGCTGCATGGCTATATGATCTGGTCTATCGTTTGTCAACGTATTCTGTTAATGGATGCAATCACTTTAGTATTTCTTCCAAAAACTTCATTAGACATTTCAACTCCTTCTAACAATAAATTATTGAGCTTATCATCATTATAATTGTTAAAAAGATACCGTCTCGATGGAACATCGTTTCGTTTGATTGTGTCCATTTAGATTATGTTATTTGTTTACACATTTTTATTTTATGATACCACACCTCACTTCGAATACCACCTATACCACATGAATACTTTGTATATTATGCATATACTCGTATGGTAGCTGCCACACTAATGTCCCCGGTGTCCATCCAAATAAACGATCGTGCATTTTTATTCGTCCGTTTTCAATTTCACACCCAATTTTATTAAAATTTATTCTCATAATCTCCCATGGAAATTTAATAATACAAATTCATCCACTTAGGTTATCTTAAATATTACATCCCACTCTAAATTATGTGCATATTATTCTTTTCCCATGAATGAATGAAGATCCAGTCAGGATCTCGTATAAGCCACAGCTGCCCCCCGTACTGCATATATATCCACCAGTGCATATCTAGTGTGGATGTTTGCACGTAGCAAAACCTTGCAATTTCTTTTTTTAAGATTATCTATTTTGCTTGTTTCAGCTAGAGCACTTGTCTAGACTCTATATAAACATAAAAGACAGCAAAATAAATATAAATATCGAAGCCAAGCCATGTTGTACGGGTGTTATGGAGCAGCAGTCTATTGCTACCCTACTTTTAAAAGGTTCTAACTCATTGTTGCTTACATGGTAGTTCCAAATCCATTCTCCCTTTACACCCCACTTAGCTCTCGATCTTTCGCAATGTTTATGAACTCCTCCCATTCCATGTCGAACAACATCAGCTCTGCTTTGAAGAAGCTGAACATAGTAGGAGAGGATCCTCCTCGTCTTCAAGACCCTGATGGAAGCAAGAACAGCGCTCTCCTCGGCCAACTGTCATTCGGCATCCATAATGGGAAATGATGGGCCTACGAACATCAGCTCTGCTTTGAAGAAGCTGAACATAGTAGGAGAGGATCCTCCTCGTCTTCAAGACCCTGATGGAAGCAAGAACAGCGCTCTCCTCGGCCAACTGTCATTCGGCATCCATAATGGGAAATGATGGGCCTACGATGTGTGCGCCGGTGTACAACTTCGTTCGTGAAAATTTTTAGTTAGACCCATTTCAATATAAGGGACAAGGGTACCTACACGTTATATCAATAGCCTAATTATGTGTGTCAATAATAATTTGTTCTGCGAAAATGTATCTCGTTTACAAGATCCTAAAGAATGTAAACAAGAGTTTTATTTGTTTTAATTAACACTCACTAGTGAACAATTATTAGGTACCTATACAGTATAAACTGAAACAAACGTAGGTATATAATATATACACGTTGCTGTTTTATTTATGATTCCTGTCGCAGGGTATTTGCCGCCTGTGGCAAGGACTAATAAGATCTAGCAGTAAGATAATTCAACCGTAACACAGATCGTGGACAGCGGAGTAGAGCATTCTATTGCCTTTAAATGTACCTAATACTTCTTCAAAAACTATTGGTACATATTCGATAATTATTTATGAAATTCAATGGCAAATATTAAAAACAATATGCGAATTATACTGTCCGACACCGCTTGTCGTTTTATGGAATAATAAGATGTAGGCATTTTATACTTTGCATACGCCACTTGCTATACATACGTACATAAATTATATGGCCAAACTTTATTTATCGAGGACCTAAATTCTATCATCTGGTAAGATGCAGTAATTTATATTAGGTGAGTATATTAATTTGAAAAATGGCATTAGTTTCTCGTCTTGCTTTATAGTTTCTAATATTGAACCTAATCTTCTTCTTCTTCCTCTTTGATTAGGCCTGCTGGTCTGTTGTTCCTGCTACGTCGTCCTCTTGGGAAACTGAGTGCCAACTGTCCCTCCAGCGTTTAGGTGGTCGTCCTGGAGGTCTGCTTCCTTGTGGTATGTTGCCTCTGGCGATTTTTGCGGCTCTTTTGTCTTCCATTCTTGAAACGTGGTCGTTCAAAAACCGTCTCCTCTGTCTTCCCCACCTTACAACGTCCTCGACTTCGCAGATCCTTCCGATTTTTGTATTTCTGACTCTATCGTGAAGGGTTTTTCCGGAGATGTTTCTCAGAATCTTCATCTCACTCGTACGAAGAGGTTCTTGGTTCGGACAGTGTCGGCTCTGGATTCTATACCGTATAGGTCATAATTGGACGGACGCATGTCTTGTATATCCTGACCTTGCTGGGGATATTCATATGGTCATTTTTCCATATCGCCACTCTAAGGCATCTTGATATGGCTGCAGCTTTTTGTGTTTGCTCCAATACTTCCCCATAAAGGTCACTATTGGATGCCATGCTGACGTCAAGATATTTAAACTTGGTTACTTGGTGACTCTAATCACATTACGTTAAGCATCATACCTTGAACATTTCAAAGCCGATTTACTTCCTGTTATTGGTGAAACGGAGGGTATGTAAGTGCTTTATTGAGTTTATGAATTAATTAAATGCGGTGCTATTTGGTTTATTTAAACACCTGAGAAATAATTAATTATGTAGATAAACTGTAGTGAATTGTAGCAACCTAATCGTAGCACATTATCGAATTTAGTACATACAGAGGTGATTCTATAAACTAGGTACTTATGCAATAAAAAGTATCCATAAACTGATTGTGATTCTATAAACTCGGTACTTATGCAATAAAAAGTTTTCATAAACTGGTTGTGATTCTACAAACTTGGTACTTATGCAATAAAAAGTATCTATAGACTGATTGTGATTCTATAAACTCGGTACTTATGCAATAAAAAGTTTTCATAAACTGGTTGTGATTCTACAAACTTGGTACTTATGCAATAAAAAGTATCCATAGACTGATTGTGATTCTATAAACTCGGTACTTATGCAATAAAAAGTTTTCATAAACTGGTTGTGATTCTACAAACTTGGTACTTATGCAATAAAAAGTATCCATAGACTGATTGTGATTCTATAAACTCGGTACTTATGCAATAAAAAGTTTTCATAAACTGGTTGTGATTCTACAAATTTGGTACTTATGCTATAAAAAGTATCCATAGACTGATTGTGATTCTATAAACTCGGTACTTATGCAATAAAAAGTTTTCATAAACTGGTTGTGATTCTATAAACTAGTTACATATTATGCAAATAAATTGAGTATTTTATTAGAAGATTCGCAACATCGTTTTTTTATACTATTAAACAAGACTTACTTACCACAAATCGCTGGTCGATATATTTGCTAGATGCTGACTTGTCCATTAAATATTTACTTTGTCACTGATGCCCTCAACTGCATACTGCATAGTATAGATTTCAAATTCTTAGAACAGTTCAATGTACTCAAATATTAATACACTTAATTAATAATTTGATTGGCATTTTATGACTGCCATGCACAAAGAATAAAATAACTACACCACATTTAATGCGATATTTTTGTTTTGCTTGTACTTGTTTAGTACACATGACATCAACGAACGGGTGTATAACTGGAATTTTGATGTCACTCTTAGTTAGGACTTGGTGCGGACCTTGCTATAATTATTCGAATGCGCCCGCGACATACTCAAATAATCAATTGATATTTTTTGTACTAGGAGCGCATAAATGCGAATGACATCATGTATTTGTTCAGGAATGAGGTTCTTGCAATGAAAGGGGTGGATCATGGACTGATTTGCATATTGTACTACTGACCTCTTAATATCTCGCATCTTAACCCGTATGAAAGATATATATCCATTAGTTATATTTTTTAATGTTCCACTGGAATATAGATCTACTAGCTTATACCCGTCTTGCTTTACGTTTTTGATTCCGATTGTCAGGCTTGATCGGTAGGTAATTAAACAGGTTCTAGTCTAGCTTCCCATTGCTTTGTAGACCTCTATAACTGACATAAGCACAGAAAAAGAAGAATGACACTTTTAATGTTTATTAAAATTTTGTATGAAGATCCTAAAAAATAGGGTTTTTTTAAATAGCTCTAAATATATTAAAGTTAATGCAGCAAATTGTATTAAAGAACCTTCTCCGGCTTTTTGCACGGCTCTGTGCAGATTTATATCTGACGTAGCATTTGTATTTTGAGCGTCATGCTATGACATACGGTAAAAAGCGAATAAAAAACATTTCTGAATTATTATGTAGATAGAGAAGGAGGGGCTAATGCGAGTTTTATTTAATTTCCCAATTTACCACGCAACTTTCTTAATTTTTTCTTTCATAAGAACCTTCTACTGATAAAAGCCAACACGACAAAAAAAGAATTAGTGAAATCGGTTCAGCCGTTTAGGCGTGATGCTCTAACATACGATAGAGCAACGATAAAAGGCAAATTAAAAAACATTTCTAAATTATTATAATAGATGTGGAGTTAAAGAGATAATACCGTTTCAGAGCTTTTGCTCTCTTCTTCTTACTATTGAAATAGATGCGAGAATCTGTTCTTTTCACGTAGAAGTTTCCTGGGATGCCGAACTCTAACTACCTTTCAATCTTTTTGGAGGTCTCCCGTGTTGGCGACTGCCTGATGCGGGATGTTGTTCGCCACCACGTTGGGGATTCTAATGCTGTCCATCCTAGCCACGTGGTCACGCCATATAGCGTCTTCATGTCCTGCCTTATCTAGCAATGTCCTCTGTGTTGCAGGTCATGATGTTAGTATTGCAAACTTTATCCCTTTTGCTTTTTAAATAATCTAAAATTAAACTAGTTTTCAGGAAGCAGCTTTGAGATTGAGCGCAGATTTACTTAACTATAGAGATAGAAATAATAAAGTTAATGTACAGTTTTTGAAGCTACTTTTCTGATTATGTACGATTTATATCAATTACTGTCGTAATTGTCAACGTATTTTTGTGTTTCTCACTTTTAACACAAATGTTCAACTATGCATTTTCGAAGAAGAGAATAATATTACTTTCATACTCTCCGCCTTCAGAATACTCTTTGGAAAATTATCATATACCAACCTACAATACAACGCTCCAAATGATGACAGAAACTGAACCGAAAACAGAAAATTGTGGCTATCTACAAAAATTTTGATATAACAACCAGTTACGTTTAGATAAATCTCCAGACTCCAGGCCATGGTGTCGAAACACAGCAGCAGTTAAGTTTTGGTAACAACTGTTCTAATTTTAGATGATGAAAAAGCGATAATGATGCCGCTTACTGATGTGGAAACTTGAGTAGATACTGAGAGGGAGAGATAGTTTTAAATAAAATAAGCACATCCTTGTTGCATGGAATTTCACTACTTAAGCTTTTTGTCAATGCAATAATTAGAATCTCATGCATGTATAGGGTTAATAATGAGGGCCACCGTTGTTGGTCGCACGCACCGCAAATATTCCAGTCTGACATTGAGTTTTATTGAATAATATGCAGTTTGGTGCATACATGCACGTACAATCTACCTACACCCATCTGCCTGCAGAGCTGTTCCGAGTACAGGAAAAAAATACTCGAGTACTGAGTACAAGTACTGCACACAAATATACTCGGAGTACAAGTACAAGTACTCAGATCGAAGTACTCGAGTACAAAATACCGAGTACAAGTACCGAGTACATGAGTGATTAATTAAACGCAAATCTTTTATAAACCTCTAACAACTTTGCGCATGTTTCAAAACATAATGAATTCGCGAGCAATTGAATCGATCATTACAACAAACTGCATGAAATAATTTATTTACAAAAAAGTGTATAACTATAATATTATTACATTAAAAAAAAATGGGTAAAATAACGCCTCCACGTGGTGCACCCCCGGGCAACGTTATAACGGCAAAATTCTATCAATAAGGAAGAGAGAAAGCAGATAAACCAAAGAGGATTGAATTAAAAACAAGAAAATAGAACATGGTATGGTAAATGACACAAATCGCAAAAACAGCTCTCCTCTGGGCAATAAGACAAGAGACCTTGGAAAAATAGAAGATAGAAGAAATAAGTATGTAGTTCTAAGACCGAATATCTGACAAAACTGACAAAAGAGCTATGAATTGGTGTTATACTGCTACAGGAAACCCACACAGCAAACTTAAACCAACTCACCACCAGAGGTACCTACGGTTCCCGGTTTCAACCTAGCTGGCGCTGTCCACGGCGCGCGTGGCCACCAACGTACGCGACGGCGACGGCCTGATTTGGATTTGGAAAACATTGTTTTAAATCAGGTAATGTGTCCTTGGTCACCAGTCACCATCAAAATAAGACACAAAAGTCGTCAACGTTTACAAACCTGATAGACTCCAGTGGCCACACACAGTCATTCCTTCAGCCCTCCCACATCCATCTGTCATAATGCGAGACTTTAATAATGGGAGCAATCACACCAACTGGGGATTTAGAACCACAGACAATAAGTCCTCGAAGGTCTCGCGATGGAACTTCCAAAAGGACAAATGGGACATCTTCGATTAGAGCCCATCATAAATCACAATTTTTTCATATTAATAATATACCTACTTCAGTTTTTACGTAAAGGAGCAATAGCAGAGCAGGATTTCAGACTATACTCTATAAAATGACGATTCCGTCTTTTTTTCAAAGACTTTTTAAAATAACCAATTCAATCATAATACACGGGTTTTAAAAACAACAATTTCGTCACCAACACTCTCGAATTAAAAACGAGAACCATACATTCACACTTTACCACTACTAATAACCACGACACCTAACAATTCTCTACTTGCAATATAAATTCAAATTACGTATCATAGTAGGTTTAACGTATTCCAATAAATCCAAAGATGTACTCGAGAACTTGAAATGTACTCGAGTACCTTTAATGTACTCGAGTACCTTTGATGTACTCGAGTACTTTGAATGTACTCGAGTACATTCTAAAGTACTCGAGTACATTCGAAGTACTCGAGTACATTTTAGGCTCAAAAACGTACCGAATACAAGTACAAGTACAGGTTTTAGAAATGTACTCGTGGACTGAGTACTGAGTACACCAAAAGTACTCAGAGTACAATCTACGAGTATTTGTACTCGAGTACCGCCCAGCTCTGTCTGCCTGCCGCCATTTCTTCTTATTAACCGAACTCACATGATAAAACCAACAGCATAATTACGTGCCCTGTATGTGGCGTCAATTATCACCATTGCACGTCATTTTTAGCATATTTTAACAAGCGGGAATTTGTAGGCCTTGGTTTGCTTGGGTTGAATGGATTTTCAATAGTCCTTTGAAGTTTTTTTACGAAAACAATTTCGAGAAAAAAAATGGGAAGTGGAAGGGCTCCAAGTGACCTGGAACTCGGGAGTTGGGACGATGCAGTTATAGTTGTTATAGGACTGCCATACGTCCCTGTGTCTCGGTCCATGGATCATTTATCTTGGTCGTCCCGCTACGAAAAACTTACCCACAATAATTGAAAAAAAAAACATAAATTAATGAATTTTACAATGGGACAAAGTTGCTTAAAAAGGAATTCATCTGCAAAATAAGTTTAGACTTACAAAAATGAATAGAAATTTAGTTTTTTGGTAACATTGATCCGAAACACTTATTTATTAATATTATTTTTTTATATACCTACTTATGTATAACATTTGACGAAACAAGTCAATCTCCAATCAATACCTAATATTTTTGATATTTACATTTTTCTTATTTTTTTACGTAAGATATACCTATAGGTACCTACTTACTTTGTTGACGATCTCTTGAAGGGTTAGAGATACACGTAATCACCAGAACGCAGCGACGAGAATGATAAAAGATACGACCTCAGATATTAGGAAAACGACCAGGAAGAAGAATTCTAGAATACATAAGTACATTAGGTATCTATGTATATGAGTTTGTTAGTTACGAACATTAATATAAAGGCATAAAATTCCATAGATAGTTAATATCATAAAATACATCGGTGTGTATTTTATGATTAGCCATCAACAGAGACAATCAAATCTGTCCGATTAGAAGAAGAGTGGTTCTGTCCCGGTAAGATGCCACGGTAAATTACTATGTTTAATTCATATTTTATGCCCAGTACCTATCTGCCCTAATCATTACTGTTGAGTCCACAATGTTGAACATTGCCAATAATAATAGTCGAGCTTAATCCAAATGATTTACCACACGCTGAGTTGATTTGTGTTGGCCTGCCTTGCCGTACCTGTGCCTGTGCTGTGATTACAATATTAAGTATTTAATATTATTTAACACAACCTGAACGAACTCTCTTATTAAATGCAAACTATCTGAGCTGTTTTATAAGAAAAGGATTATTTATTTTAACTGCGTCTTAATTAATATATTTAATTATAACTGTTTCAAATTATATTGGTGATAAATACTCTTGAAAATATATTTACCTATGTAGGTATATGTTTATAATAATGCATAGATGTCAATATATAGCCGGCGGAACTGAATTCTTGCAACAATCTCTACCAGTCAACGGGTCTCGTGCAATCTGCAACAGGATTCCAACCCAAAGAAGATATTTCAAGTGATATAAAAATAGAAAATGGTCGATATCATTTTAAAGTTTCTATAATAATTACAAGAATAAATTCATTTTAATCGTAAAATTATGAATTTTTATGCAAATATATGTTTTACACGAAAAGGCTGTTATAATATACTATGAGTTCTGGGCTACCCTATAGGTTAGCAGTTTTTTTTTCGTTGTTTAGCAAGAATCTATACAGATTTACAAAAAGTGACATAATACGGCATATGGTTGGTAAACCAGTGGTGTCAGTCGACGGTTTTCGTACATACATACAGCGTACTGAAGGTCGTGGGTTCGAATCCTAGTACCGAATATCATCCTATTTCCGACAAAAGCTAAGCTTTTAGTAGCTTACTGTGAAAGAGTCAAAGAGTGTACCTATTTGTGTTCATTTTAAGTGGGAATTTTATTTTTAAGTGTGACAAACTGTTCCTTTTTCTACTGACTTGGTAATTTGTCTATTATTGTTATAAATATGTAAATAGATACACATATTATAATATAGAAATATTAAACTCATTTACAATATCATTTCAGACATTATTGCTGGTATTTAAATGAATCAAACAGCACGACACACTCGTTGCTCCGATCCTTTTTAAAAAAATAAAGCTTACCTACTTACATATTTACAATGGTCAATCTACCTTCATTTATCCAATGGCCATTCATATTAGAATGTCTGAATTATTTACTCAAACTCGTTATAGTAACATTTTATTAATTTCTGAACGTAAATTTCGGAATTGTTAATTTTCAGATTCATGTTCTTTTAGTGGAGATGCAACCATAAATATAATTTTTGAACTAAATAAGCTTTGCCACGAGAGTGTTCCCTAATCAGTGGTCTTCCTCAAGGCTCTCATCTTGGTCCGGTACTATCTTCCCTTCCCTTGTGCATGATGTTGGGCGGATGATTGAAAAAACGGGAAATTGTCTGACTTAATCAATAAGAGGCAACGACATCCACACTAGATGGATCCATAATAATGACTGAAAACAGTGAAAACCGGGTGGGTTGGTGAGAGTACATGGCGGTCACGAAGAAGAGAATTATTTACAGCTGGGTTAACTGGAAGAGAGTCCGCTGGTTTGAATGTTTAAATTATTTTCATTATTTTATTTATTTACAGTAACATACTCCATCAGTTAAATTAATATCCTGTATGGCCACATTAGGTTCTGTTACATACAAATACACGAAATTCAGTTACACGAAAAGATTATTCTTTGTCTGTTATTTTCATTTTCAAAGTGTACTGTCAATGAGCTTATGTTGCTGTCTAATGCGGTGTTCAGACGAGGCGAATATCGCCAGGACACTAAAATATCGCCAGCCAATTGAACCGTGTGAACAGATTGTCGATAAATCTGAAGCGATAAAAATGGTTGAAAGCGATATCGTCTCAAGTTGAACGCCTTTCAACTTTTGTATCTGGTGGAACGATGCACGCATGCGCAGATATGCGCGGCGTCCGTATGTTCTGTTTCTTGACAGTTGACAGCACTGCTCTAAATTTATTTCTCCTTAGAATCCAATTCCGCACCCAATATCTGCGTTTTTTTTTATTTTTCCTCAATTAGGAGTCTTTTTATATCGTCTAAAACAATATTTTCAACTAACTCCAATTACTCCGCGACTTCTACCTCGGCGTCCGCCATTTTTAAAACAATCAGCGCACCTGAGAGATTGAATGTATGTCGGTGGACTCGTGTGAACACATCAGACGATCAATGGGCGACCGAGCGATATTTTTTTTATGCAATCGAAATCGTCTGGCCTTACATCGCCCCGTGTGAACACCGCATAAGGAAAGCTTCGATAAAAAGTAAGAAGACAATAGACATCACGTTTGAAATGTAACCTCAGTATGAATTTACATATGAATAAAAATAATAATATAACACTTTTCTATAACATAGGTGTCAGTATAGCCGGCGGAACTTATTGCCTGAGGCAATTTTTTCCAGTCGACCGGTCCCGTCCAATCTGAGACAGGCCAACCCCGGGTAGAAATTTCAAGTGAAAAAGTACTTAGAAAAACTCTGACCTGACCGGGAATCCAACCCGGGACCTCGTGATCTGAAGTCCACGATAGTACAACGAGGCTACCGAGGTCGGTGTTAGTATTATGTGGTGTAAGTATTAACTGAACTATCAGTTGGGTTGGGAGTATGCAAAGAGCAGGCAACGCGTGGTTAAGAGAGAAAACTGAAAATTCACCATATCTTTGAAGTAGGTACCTAACTAATAGTTATTGTAGAAATAATTATATACCTACCTAATATTATGTACATTTTATAATGGTAGGTATACATAGTTCTTCGTGTGGTTGATGGTTATTAAAAATTGCCCGATGCAACGTTTCCCGGTTGCAGGTTCGCGACCTAGTAGGCATCGTATTAGTTATCCAAAGCAAAAAAATCTTTTTCCTGTGTGGAGGTCCATTCACTCTGGCTACCCCTTGCGGGACACGACGTGATGGTAAAAAAAAATGTTCAATGTGCGTGTTTTCTTTCTTGTTGCTTAAACGAATTCGGGGCCAGGTAGAATATGACGCTGATCGATGCACTTATATTATTAAGATAAAAATTGGTGTCTAATGGATGGGTGACAGTTTGTGTGATTACATATTGCTATTATCTACATCATATTGTCAGCCCTGTTCCTAAGAAGGGTACCGGGTTGCCTGCCCAGAGATATCCTCCCCCTATCTCGAGTGTCAGGTGAGCGGGGTAGGCACAAAATATAGAGAGGCCTCATTAAAATACCAGAACCCACATAATTAAAATTTAATGGCTTGTCGTTTGTAATTGTAACGAATGTCCTTTACATGAGCAAACACCTTGCGCATTGTAAATGCATTTTTTTTTCAAACTTTACTAATAGGTACCTACGTGTATTATGGAAAACCTAAACTCATATAATTTTGTATGACGGTTGTTTTATAATTTATTCTAATTTAAGATTTATTTCAACTTGAGAGTACCTACCTAATTTTGAAGTTTATTACTGCAAAATGGTTTAATGAAGTTTTTATTTATTTGATGAGGTGCGGATTCCCAGTTTTTACACCTTTTGATGGTCTGTTTTGGAGCCATCTTCCATGGGATTGGCCGTGAAATGCCAAGGGAAGTCTGTATAAGTCCGCACTCTCTTATCATATTGTGCTTTATTCGAGATAAGCAATAAGCAGGTCAAGTGCGCTCGTGTTTTTTTTTAATAATTTAGTGTTTTCAACATTATAATGGCAACCTATTTTTTAAGTTCTTGACGCATTGTTACTATGGATTTGTTACTATGGACACGAGATGAACACTAATGCCTTGATCACACGTACCGAGTAAACGGGCGAGACAGAGCTCTCGGCCGAGTACTCGGTGCGTCCAAACCTTAAGGGGAGCTTCGGCGATGTGTAAACTATCATATTGTTTCAATAAATAGATATAGGTCCTTATCGACTGTTTTTTAGTTTCTCGTAGGTATATGTTTGGTCATGTCTGTTGATACGATGAAGATGCTGGACTGGAGACCTTAAACAAGACGCTGAAGCGTCAGTAGGCCCCGAATAAGATGGGAAGTGGCCCCGAATAAGATGGGAAGTTGGCATTAAGAAAGTGACGGGGCTGCAATGAAAGAGAGTCGCGGCCGACAGGAAATCATGGAAATCCAAGCAGGAGGCCTCAGATGTTGAGAAATTAAATACACATTTAGTGATCGTGTTCAAAAATTGCGAAATAAGTACCTACCTACATAGGTAAATATTTTGTATATTTTTAGCATTGAGGTCGGCCACCCTTTTATAATGAAGAGAAAAGCTGAGGACACCGTGGCATAGTTTATGATTAACAGTCGATCATTTTCAGCAGGATGACGATATTAATTATGGTGTAGTAGGTTCAGTCTTAGTAAACCTAAGAATCAGAGGTTTCATTCTTAAATTCTTGGATGTCTTTAAAATAGCGATAATGTTCTACTTCACGTGTGTATACCTAATCAATCTTGTGCTGGACCTGTGTCAACATTCTTGTAGGTTACGGTGTCTCCACGTGCATTCTGTTGTCTAGCCGCCAATCGCCTTTGATATTGTTAGGTCTATTCGTTAAATCTGTTTCTCTTGGAATTTTGTTTTGTAAATAGTTGCATAGAAATTTGATACTAGACAAACTGCATTTATCAGACAACTCCATTACAGCCATGTTAGGTTAGTGTTTAACTGTAAATGTAATAAATATATTTCCTAAAAGATACAGTAGGTACAGCAATAATATTTGTCTTTTTAAATCGTTTCCATCTATTTCCTCTAAATAACGTACCTACATTAGTGGATACATCCTGGTTTTTAGAGCATATAGTTTACAGATGATGAAGTCGTCCAAGGATGACCCAGATTTAAACAATGAGTGTATTGTTCCGTAACATCTATATTTAGCCGTGTTAAATCTGTTGCGATCATGAAATTTTAATACTCGATGAAAATCCTTATGATAGGTTATGTAATCAGAAATATTTCTGCTTGTTTAATAGGTACCTATGTATTTCGCGGTTCGCCCCGCTGAAAAAGGAATCGTGATATGGTGCACAAAAGGGAAGGTTATATCTTACTTATTTAGGGATGTGTATTTTTAGTGAATGTGTATGTTTGTTTTGATTTTAGATTTTTACAGTTTGATGTTTTATAACAGCCCAGAGGCCATGTCGAAATATTCACGACAGCCTCCAGCGTGCGTTAACAATTTGATGTTATTTCTATAGAGATAACGTAAAAACTGTTGATCAACGTGTGTTAAACAATGTTGTTCCAAATTCCGAGTCGAAGAAATTATTCTGACAGTTGTTCAAAATTACAAAATTAACGTTACCTCAAAATCTAGGAAAACATTACGACGCTGCTGTTATATCGAAGTCGAAGCACATTTTTTTTTTTGGTTTTTGTTTTCAATTTGGTTAACGTTAACGTTTGGAACGTTAACAGTTTTCACGTTTAACGTTATTTATTTCGACTTAGCTCCCAGAACATGAGGACAATGCATTATTTTTAATACTTAAAGTCACCTTTAAGAATTGCTGCTTGAATCTCCGGTGTTCCATGTTGCATACACTCTAAAGTATAATATACCTAATATTTGACGCAATTCGCCGTGCTGTGCATTTTTTATAGTACCTACCTACTGAAGATTAGTTTTGATTGGTTTTTTGGGTTTCGTCGAATAAATAATTGAATTTTTTTTTTAAATTAATCTGTGCTCACTCGAGGTGAACACAAATACACTTTATGACATCTTTCACAGTAAGCATCAAATGCTTGTGTCGTGAAAGCGTAAAATGATCGACACGGCCGGGATTCGAACCCACGACCTCCGCACGAAACAGTGCGAAAGCCGGCGTCGTAACCGCTGGTCTATCAACCAATTCATTTAAGCAAATATGTTTTTTTAAGACAGTTGAACTGAAAACCAAGTTTATGTTATTCAACAGAAAGAATATGTAGACATGTTAAAAGTAAAAATAATATTTTATCTTGTAACCATTTATTAATATGTAGATTTACAAAATTCTTTGATCCACGTGCACAAACAAATTTAAAACAATATTATTTGTTCCAAAAACTCTGTACCACTATAAGAAATTAACTGATCGATTTGATTTTGAGATAGGTAACCACTCGAATGTATGCAGGTAGGTATTATAAAATTAATTAGATATTCCAATGATGTTATAATATCTACCTGCTGTTATTAACCCTTTTATATTGCCCTTAAACCGCTTCTGAGAATATCGGGCGTATACTCGCTCGTACACACCCTTGTTTGTTTTTAGAGTAAAATGCGGACCTTTACAAAAATCATCATTGTGGGGACCCACCTTTCTAGTTGATTGAAGAGAGTGTAAACTCATTTTTAGCGTTTCCCTATCTCTTTCCAACATGAACTTCTATTCGACATTTTTAAACACACTCGTGAGACAGAGATATAAGCAATCAAAGTTTTGGACAAAAATACGGCTTATGAGGACATAGCTGATTGTGAGGACCGTCCTCACGTTATTTAAAATACGTACGTGTTTTACACTAAGTCCCCGCTTTACGTATTAATTTGTATATAGTTTTTACACCCGAGTGACATTGGCAACGTCGCGTCGCGTTGGTTATGGTTCGGACGTGTTGTGGTCGCACCGTTCGTATTAGCTACAATAATCAATAAATTGTGTTGCTTTTATAGAGTTAAAATGAGTTATTACAAAGGAAAACATAATGTAAGTATATTTTTATCTCAGTGGATATAGATGGCCTATATAAAATTACATAATCAAAGGAGATCATTAAGTCTTTTTTTTTACCCATCACGCCTTTTCCCGAAGGATTCCATTCTTTCCTATCCAAACAAACCTCTTTCGCTTCCTCCAAACGCATAACATTCCGCATACATGCTCTTCTATTTCTTTGCTCCTGACTTGGCCCTCCTGTAAGACTGCACCGATATGGTCGGACCATGTCATTCAAGGTCGACCTCGTCTGTGTGCACCCATTCTTTCAGATTTATAAGTATATTATCCTTTTAGTCATTCTACATGCCCAAACCACATTAATTTATTCACTTTCATTCTAGTCACTATGATAACATCCACTCCACATTCCTTTCTAATTTTATCATTCCTCACCTTATCAGTCTCTTTCCGCATATCCTACGCAGTGATTTCTCATTTCCACAGCATTTATTCAAACTTCCAGATTTTTCATGCATGTCCAAGTTTCACTACCATACATCATGGATGGAATCAGGATTGCATTATGCATCAATTGTTTGGATTTGGTATCTCTTAAATCCAAACAGTTGATCATTAAGTCTCCATACATTATTTGTTTTATTTTTGTTGACCGGTACTTTTAGAAATTGGCCCAAAATGAATGATCGCCTCTATGTTGCACAGC
Source organism: Mystacides longicornis (assembly GCA_963576905.1). Classification (NCBI taxonomy): domain Eukaryota; kingdom Metazoa; phylum Arthropoda; class Insecta; order Trichoptera; family Leptoceridae; genus Mystacides; species Mystacides longicornis. The sequence goes on along the minus strand of OY756421.1, from coordinate 21,495,127 downwards.
GTATTTTAAATATAACTATTATGCACAAACATCTTTTTTATTAAACTACAAGCGATTACATCTGACGTTTATGATATATTTTAATATACAATATAATTATCTGCATTGTTTCTATCTGGAAACATATTGTGATGTACATATGACCATACGATAAATAAATAATAATAATTGTTAAAAATTATTAATTTCAGTTCGATAGCTCTAGATCTAACAAAGCAGAGATAGAAACCATGAATATTGATCCATAACCCAAAAACACCAAAATCCAAAGAAATAAAAAATTCCAAAGATTTCCGCGGACACCAGCGGCAAAAGACGCAATGAACAGACAAATGGCTGTGTTCTGGCTTAGAAAAAAAAAGAACCGAATAAACAGCTCGGTAGCCTAGTTGTACTAGTGTGGACTTCAGATCCGAGGTCCCGGGTTCGATTCCCGGTCGGGTCAGAGTTTTCTAAGTGTTTTTTCACTTGAAATTTCTACCCGGGGTTTCCCTGTCTCAGATTGGACGGGACCCCCGAAATTTTCCTCAGGCAATAAGTTCCGCCGGCTATACTGACACCTTTGTATAGAAAAGTGTTATATTTTTATTTATTTTTAATGTGAAGAATGTCTCAAAAACTAAAAAGATTTAAGTAGAAGACGCTGGATTGATATAAAAAAAAAATACGTTTATAACATAATTTAAAAAAATTCTAAAAAATAACATATATTTTTTAATTATTATATTTTTTTAAAATTAATAATAAGAGAAAACTAGTTATATTTTAATAATACCTATATTATTATTTAGTTTTATTTTATCATGCCTATTTTTAATGTGTCTCAATCAATCAATGACGATCTGTTTTTTTATGTTTACAAATTGTGTTGGGTATATTCCATAAATGGAAAACTAGAAAAACGGTTTTGTTTAATTTTATATTTAAAAAATACACATTTAGTTTTATTTTAACATGCCTATTTTTAACCCTTCAAGGACGAGAACAAAAAAAATCAAGTAATTTATTTTAAATACTATTTTTTATGAACAAATAGACGTGTGACTCGGGAAAAAAATATTTTGAAAATGTCAATGGTTTTCCCAGGGAAAATTGGTGTGACCATATTGTCACGCTCGGCCTTGGAGGGTACATGTTTTTTTTCTATGTACTACATTTTTCTTTTGTTTAAAAACTATTTTTTAAATACCAACCTAGAAGTGATTACTTTTAAAAGAAGGAAAACATAAAGAATAAAGTAAAAGATGTTTATGGATACTGTTTTTTTTTCAAGAATTATAAAAAATACATATAGGTAATTTTTTAGGTAGGTAGATTCACGTGAGTTTTCTATGAAAATCAGTTATAAATAAAATATTCACGCAGACATTTAGGTGCTAAGCATGCATAATGAGTTTAAAACTTTTTCTGGCACTATTTTTCTTCTTTTTTGCTTCTATTGCTTACACTAGGTGAGAAAGATCATCAAATATGAGGTCATGACAATGTTTTCGAACGAGGTTTTCAAAGTTTTTCTCTAATCGTTTCTTCTATAAACGTAATTCTGCCTCAGGAAATAATTGATATCTACTGAGGGTTTCTGCAATGCTTTGAGCACAGTTTTCATCAGTTAAAACGTTTGCTTCAGCAGGTGAAAAAAAATGAGTATCGAACATCGTTCAACAGTTAATTTTTCATCAGTTTTCTTTTAAAAAATATATTATTTGTCTGGCAAAAATATGTTTGTTACACAAATTATCAATTCTGAAATACAAATTGTTCAAAAATAGGACAAATTCGGGGTTTACACAAGCAATTAGTGTTACAGAATATTTTAGTTCCATAAAAAATAGCACGTAGTCTGTAAGGACGAGCGCGACCACACAAACTTTTGTGCATGAAATACTCTAATATGGAAAACGTGAATATGTAAACTAATATAAGTTTTTAATCATCATTTAATTTATAATAAAAATATTAAAAAAATATATAAAAAATTATTCGAAATATTCTGCGAAGTATTTTGAGCTGGCGATCTTCGAGAAAAAGAAAATGTTGCCTTTTTAAAATATCATAAGTTTTGAAAAAAGACGTTTACATCAGTGTGATTCCTTTCATACTGAAGATCACGGCTTTCTTAACTAGTTTGTGGCCAAAAAATGTACATGTGGCTATAAAAAAGGACCAATAACGCTTATCAAAACAGTGTCGAAAAGTGTTACCACGCGCTCGTCCTTGAAGGGTTAATGTGACTCAATCAATCAATGACGATGTGATTTTTTTTATGTTTACAAATTGTTTTATACTCCATTAATTTAATCAAGGGAAAACTAGAAAAACAGTTTTGGCTAATTTTATATTTAAATAATACATAATATATTATCATTTATTTTAACATGCCTATTTTTAATGTGCCTCAATCAGTCAATGACGATGTGATTTTTTTATGTTTACAAATTGGTTACCATTAATTACTTACCATTATTTTTATTTTTACAAATTATTTTATATTCCATTAATTATATATTGAAGGAAAACTAGAAAAATAGTTTTATTAAATTTATATTTTAATAAAATCAATTTTATTATTTAGCTTTACTTATTTATAAAAAAGACATAGAGAAGAGTGGAGAAAAGGAACTAAGCTTATTGCAGACCAATCGAACGAATCGAATCGATGATGATGGATAATATAGGTCCCCACTTTACTCTAGCTGCGAACAAGGGTGTATAGCCTCTTGCTATCAATTCTGTTTTCTATTTAGTATGACAAAAGAATAGTTGAAATATGCGACGTTGTCAAATCTTATTACATAGTGTAATGATATCGTACCAGTTCCATATAATGTGGGGACTTTGATTTAGAGTCCCCACTTTGGAGTAAGTGTGCGTAAGTATACACTAATTGGGCTGGTGGCGCCACGTGGTGGATACACTCCGAACTTCATTTTTGGTTTGTGTAAGTTTTTTTCGACAAAAATACTGATTTTGGGGTCCTCAACAAAATTCGCTGAGATTTTGCCAGCCGACCAATAAGATCATGAGGATTCGATACGTACCTTTGAAGATATGGGTTGTATATTGCGGGGACGTCCCCGTAAACGGCTTCGTCCCCACAACCAGTATATTTGTCAAGTTCAGGTCCTCACAATATTAGGAAAACAAACGCACAGGACGCTTCCATAGGTAATCTCGTGCGGGCCACGGAATGTTCTCACATTAACACCTTCTGCATATAAATTAGCGGTTCTCTGGGTGATTGGTGTGTGATGTGTGATGTGATATTAATAAAAATAATTACCTGGGTACATACATACATTCGTTGTTCTGCGTCACCAGCTTTTCTAACCCTGAGCCGTCTTTTGAACATGAATCGTTATAAGTATTGGAGTAGGGTAGTTTTTGTACTTTTTCATTATTCCATCATGATCCATACGCCATACAGTTACATTATCTCCTTTTGTTAATTCTCCACTATTTTGAAGCAGTAAAATTTCTTCCTTGCTTTTGTATTGCCACAAATTATTCTTCTGGATAACGATTTCCGATATACTTGATTACTATTATGAAGGATTTTATTTCACTGTGTCTTATGTAATGAAGGTGCGCTGGATATAAAGCCTTCCCAAGAAGCTTTGCTCCTAAAGGATAGATTCATTAGCATTGGGCTCAGTCCAACACTCGGAGCAATCTTCTCCGAGATCAAATCGCAACCCATTAAAATCAATCCTTGCATGACTTTCTGCCTCTTTCTACTTAATTACCTACCATATTTTCGTTGGGCTCATAATATGTATCTATAAAATATCACCATTTATTTTTTTCCATATCTCAAAAAAAAATAGACCGTCATATTTTTACAAACATTTTTTTTTATTGTTAATCTATTTCGATACTCGGTTAAATATATGGGTTTTGTCCAATTTTAGATCGATTTTTAGATCACTAAAGAATAAACTTAGATATCTTTTGAATAGGTAGGTACTGTAGCAGAAATCTTTTGTGCAACATACACATTAACATTTTTTAAGTTAAATCGGTTTTCAGTTCGTGTGGTTACTGATGGTACTTGGTACTCAAGTATGTAGTATACAAGCAGTGAAATCGATCATAATTACAGGTTAGTTCAGGCATTTATTTACCTATAAATCGTTATAGTGTGCAGGCAGGTATTGGCGGAACCCGAGGAAGTGCGAGTCAATCCAGCGGAGGTGGTTACAAAACCTACCTTCCTTTTATGCATTCTTTTTTTTACTTTGGAATAATTTGCTGTGGTATTTTTCATATAAAATTCTCAATTAGATTTCATCTTAATCAATTTAACGACTCTCGTTATTAAAAGTTTTCAAAAAATTATTACCTCCTACTTAATAAAATATTTTTTTTAGGTAGGTATTGAAGGATGTTGCTGGGTGACTATATGGCCGTATATATGTGACATTTGATCAAATTGTTGTGGACAAGGGCATTATACCATTGACCCCAAAACTCGAACTTAATGGTGGCAGGGTTGCAAGAGCTCGTCTTATGCAAATAACTGCAACGAATCGTACATCTTACCCTTATCTCGCGTGTTTTGGAATGTCTTTAGGCATGGCGTTTATTGCCCTGGTGACATAATTCTGTCAGGCATTTTTCATAATCAAGTCGTGTAATTTTTAAGAATCATACGGTAGGTATATGCATTCGTAAATATAAGTCTAAAAGGTAAACATAAGTCTTTTTGGAGGCAATCGCTACTGTGTCATTGACAATTGTAAATTAGAATTCACACAGCTATGTGGAAGATTATAGAAATTTCCACTTTTGTATTCTATTGTCACAATTTCATGTGGGAGCCATACACCTGTCAACCCTGGTAACAGTGGTAACGGTCTCCATTATTTCAAATAGATCACGAAACCGCACAAGATTATAGATTCAAAAAAATTAATATTCACATTGTTTTATTATATTTTTATTAATATATAAAACTTGGTAGATATCTAAATGTGAAACGATGTAATTAAGTATTCTGATATATAAAATAAAATAAACACTTGTTTTAAACAAATAACATTCAATACGTATACCCGTCTACTAAATAATTATTGATGTTGCGGTCTACGTTAGTGATCGGTCGTCATTGATAAAATTCACGTGAAGTATGTTCCCACCAATGTCTAAATCTAAATTGGTATTGCCATGCTAGGCATGAAAGATGTATTTTTTCATTCAATTAATCTCAGAGGAACACAATCCTTCTTATTATATAATGTTTCTCCATTATTGCTCGGCCGATTTCATTTCTTTCATATATTAATAGGGGTATGCATGCAATGTTACCACACTAATATAGAAAAAGCCACTGCACTGTGATAATAATAGATTCACATAAAAATCTTTCTTAACGAAAGCGTGGTTAGAGGTGGTTAGAAGGCCAGTCGTATCAATCGGCGGCTTTCGTATGCACAGCGTATTGGAGGGCGTGGGTTCGAATCCCAGCGGTGCCGACCATTTCCGCTTTCACGACACCAGCCCTTGTTTAGTGTGAAAGATGTCGGAAATGTATTTTTGTCCACTTCGAGTGAGCACAGATTCATTTTTCATATTAGAAAAAAGCATACCTGGACTATCTGAAATTACATACATTGTTTGGTGTAAAATGATAATGAATTATTTTTTGTTTAATCAAGACATCTCAAACATCTTTCAATCATTATTATTACTATTTAAATGAATCTGTGCTCACATACAGTGAACACAAATACACTCTTTCTCAGTAGGCTACTTAAAGCTTGTGTCGTGAAAGAGGAAGATGGTCGGCACCTGGGATCGAACCCACGACCTCCAGTACGAAAGCTGGCAGGGAAACCGCTACCAACCACATCCAATTATCATACGCCTTTATTATAGAATATGCACAGCACATCACTAACCAAAGGGTAAGAACACGTAGAGAGCCGATTCCGATTCGCGCCGACCGGCTCATAGATTGTTGTCTATGGTTTCAATGTATGTAAATGGGCATGCCGGAAAGCGGGTTCCTGCTTTTTCTGTGGGTGTCCCCGTTCAAATGCATAGTAACATTCTTTGCGCAGGTCGGCGCGGATCGGAATCGGCTTTCTACGTGTTCTTACCCTAAGGTAGGAAGCCGCAAATAAAATCCTACATATTACTCTAGCTAGAATTTCGAACATGTACCTATAAAGTTAACTTTTTTTTTTCAAACAATTTAAATAGTGTATATATACCTATACCTGAGGATTAATTATTATGATGACGCATGCTCATAAATCCAGCCAAATTAAGATACGCCGAGACATGTAATTATCTACACATGTACTGTACATGGCTACCGGACGACCCTCGATTCCAGAGCAGCAGCGACAGCGACTGTAATCTCGAATATAACATTCCTGTAATTATATTCCTCGCATTATTGGCAGTCGAAGCAAACTCTCATTATCGGATTACTTCCATAAACACCGCTCGGCCGGGCCGTTGCGTATCATTTTGCTGAATCGACAGACACCTACCAGATCAAATAAGTGATGTTGAAATTGCAATGAAAGTCAGACTTCAAATTTTAACTTCTCCGGTTCTGCGGGGAAACTAGTTTCTTGTGTTTAAATACTAAATAAAAATGCATTATAAATGTGAAATATGGTTATTTCAGCAGGGATTGAAAGGACAAAGGCCAGACAGGGAATGGGAAATATTATTTAATCTTTTTGTATAGGTACGAGTAATAAGGTAGCTAGATTAGTCTCTATATGAGAGTGTAACGCGGAGAATCTAAGCTGGCAGTTCGCACAATTAACATCGCGTGGTGCCTATCGTAACGCAGTTGGGCTTCCTTTAAAAATACTATTTTATTCATGAATACGTATCTCTCTGTCTACTCACAAATTTCAAAATCATTTACGTCATTTTGTCGTAGAGATGACGAAATAACACAGTGCACCTTTTAGTTACGCGCAAACAAAATTCTTCTTTTTCTTAATTTAGGCCTTGTGGACTGTAGTTCAAGAGGTGGGGTTGACCTCTTGCGAGGTCGATTCCCGGCTTTCCTTCCACCTTTTTGGTGGTCTGCCTGGTAGGTGTCTTTCATGGGGTTGGCTGTGCAATGCCACGTGGGGGAGTTTGGTTGAACAGAATTGAACATCCTGTTTATTACCTTACTACTTTTTAAGCGGATTTATTTTGTTCACACGGAGACCCAAAGAAGTCAATTATTGTCCACATTGTTGTTTTTTTTTCGATGCAGTGAAAGATCTGAATGGATGCTTGTGATAAAAAAAGACACAAAATACTGGTTGCAGTGTCCAATACGCCGATTGCAAATGAGGTGAGTGAGTATTAATAATTTATATTTTCATTAAAGAATAAACAAAAACCACCGCCAGTTGGTTTTGTGAATGACATTTTGTTACGACCCGCTCGAAAATAATAATAATGTACGTATACAAACTACTATAAAGAGGTGTAGGGATGTAGTGGTGATTGGAGTGGAGAGGGGGAATCGTTTGAATGCTAATCAACTCTGATGGTTAAACGTCCGACATGTAACAGAGAAGAAACTCATTATGTAAGCTCCTATAGATGGACACCTACCTACACCGTCCGTAGAGGATGTGTTTCTTACGTACGTAAGTATTCGAGGAATACGTGAGAACGTGAAATAAATATAGACATTTATATTCAAAATTTTATTGAATGTAACATATTATTTACGATGTCGTGTACGGCTGTTCTTACGACCCATCATTTTCAATATGACCAAAATAATTAAGGTTGGATTAGAGGGGTTTTTACTTACATTACGGTGCAATAAGATACCGAAAGGAGTCCAAAGTTGCGATTGACCTGGTTGTATAAAAAGTTATACGCGTGAAACGTCTCTGAAAATTAAAAAGGGCGAAAAACAGCAAAAATTAATAAGGAATATTTTGATCGCAACAAAGTCAACATAATATTTTTGACACCGCTTTTAACTTTTATACTTTTTCTTTAGATGCAGTCTGTTTTTGTTTGGAGTTGGTATGTTTTACATTTCTGAGAGAACTTAATAAAGTATTTCTTGCATCTTCACAGTGTAATACTTAAGTAGGTACCTACGTAATGATGATTGGAAAGAAAAAGTATTCGTTTACCTACATGAAAAATCGAAAAAAAGTAAAAAAATTTAACAAGTCTCATTTTGATTGTCCCTGTTAGTTGCAACAATATAAGTTCATCTAGTTTATTAATATTGAATAAAAATTCACGTTTTTTTTACCGATTTTGTGCTCACTCAAAGTGAACACAAATACACACTCTTTGACTCTTTCATAGTATGCTACTTAAAGCTTGTGTCGTGAAACAGGAAGATGGTCGGCACCTGGGATCGAACCCACGACTTCCGAACGATACAGTAACCGGCGTCGTAACCGATAGTCTACCAACCACTTTCTCACATCGTTATTCTGTGATGTCGATTACAATTTAGTGTACGGGAACGTTAATTATAATTTAGTGTCGCGTGGAATAAACAAGATCCCACAATTTACAAGCGCTATCCATGTGCTGACTGAGAGTGTGTGCGGTGCGCCTGCACCTGGCTAGTGGCTACTACATTGGAGCGGGACATCGCACACCACCGCACACCAGCAGATGTCCGCGGAATCGTGGTCAAAACCTACTGCTGGTGGTTTGTTCGGATCCCAAAATCACCATCAGTATCTAGTAACTACTGCTTACTGAATCATTACATTTTCTGTCTCTTTGTTTTAGATATATATGCTCTGTTTAATGACCGCTCAATTCCAGCTCCTGGAACGATGATGTCCAGCTTTCTTGCCATCTTTTTGGGGGGCGTACTATTGGCCGACATCCTTCTGGGATCCCCTGTATCACAACCTCGGAAATTATGTTCCTTTCAATCCTTTCGACACCATCCCTCCAGAACTTTCTTCTCTGACTACTCCACCTTACGATGTCGTCTACTTTGCAGGCTCTGTAAAACTCATCGTTAAGAACTCTGTTTCTTCGGGATCTTCCTGTTATGGATCGCAACGTTTTCATTTCGGTTGTTCTAAGAAGCAGTTTTGTCCGTACTGTGTCGGTAAAACGGTAAAATTCATATCAAACAATAAAATATTTTTATTTTGATAAATAATCGTCATCTATTATTGTCAAAATGTGATTCACAATTTTTTTCAATATTAAGTAGGAAAGTATATCCTGATTACTTATAACTGTCTCTTCAACGATTTTCCATTTTTTTTATTTTTTATATAGGTAAGTAGGTGCATTACTTAATTACTTAGTATACCCACGTATTAAATTGTTGTAAAAATGATTTAAAAAAACATACGTAGTATTTAAGTATTTCGAGCTTCAAACAACGTTGCTCGTAAAGAAGGTCAATTTATTCTTATTAAAATAATTTTACGATGAATAAATAGCCAAAATATATTATGTATGTTATAACAGGTTAAAATTTTTACTACCCATCAATAGAAGTTTTGACTACGGTTTTTGTATACCTACTTCGCTTCTGTGCATCGGCATTCGCTAACCACGAGCGGTGTGAATCGATAACTAAAGACGCTGCGAGATAAATGGACGAGACATAATGATGATACACGAGTAGGTGGACACTGTACAGACACTCGGTGGAACGCAACCCTCTTTTACTTCATACCACCAGTCTGCCTTAGGCCCACTGCACACAATGACATGGTAGGTATTACGCAAGTTCCATTCGCTTCAGATCATTTTCGGTCGTTGTCGACAAAATGCAACTTTCCAAATTTGGTCGTTGCCGACAAAAAAATATTAATTTTCTTTTTCACGGTCGTTGTTCTTTGGCACAACAGTCAATCTTCAAGCAGGGCAATTTGGGTGAGGTCGATTAGGCAAAAATTACAAATAGTAACGTAACGTTCGATATAGGCATACATCATAGTGAATGAATTCTTTATTGATTTCATTAAACAAACACTTCCATCTTAATAGATAGAGGTGAAGTTGTTAAATTATCATATTATGGTACTTCTCTTGAAGTATTATTTTTTTATTTCGAATAATCTTTGAAATAATAATTAATGTTTTATGACCTGTAGGTAATAATGTCCTCACTCCGCAGGTAGAACACTAATTACAACGATTTTATTCATATTTTTATGCGCCTTGTGTATCCATTTTATGTATCTTCTTATGTTTATGATCCAAGTGGATAGGGTTCTTTTGATATGGCCGCTCCTGGTTGGTTGGATGCAATGCCATAAATAAAAAAGGTTAAAGTTGGCTGGATTAGGTAGGTAGTAGGATTGGTTTCGATGCGCTGTTGAAAGTATGATCAGAATCAGAATTACCTATAAAAAAAACCTGATGCTAAGAATTGCTAGTTCTTTTCATATTCAGTTTAAAAACAACCTTACACCAATACTTTACGATCACATGAAAAATATCATAAAAAAGTCATAGATTTAAGTGTTCTTATTTACCAAAATGTATAAAATATCATGTTCCACTCTCAATCATGGTTAAAATTAGCTGAATACTAATTTTAACAATATAAGTAGGTATATTGATTGCTGTAAAAACTCTCTTCAATTAGGTGTAAAAACGGTCTGTCTCCTCTGCTTTGTATTTTCTTTCTCGTTTCTAGAGTTCTTTTAAACACTTCATTCATTCTGTCATTATAGTAAAAGTAATGAAATAAACTGATAAACATTATCCAATAAACGCACATTGTTAGTTTTTGATAATGTATAAGTAAGTATGGCATTTTAGACCTCTGGCGGTTACAGATTCAATGGCAACATTCAGTCAGTTGTGACACCGTTCTTTCAGTTAGACCTCGCTAGTAACCAAAATTCGGACACCCAACTTTGTGGCCATTCGTCTGCCGGTGGCCACACTCACAGTTGAGGCTCCGAAAAAAGCTCCTCTGATTCATCTGCTCAACGTCCGTGGCCTGTCCTGTATCTCCAATTGATTTTTTTTAAAGTAGGTAGATAAATTTCAAATAAAATATTTATTAAACTTGAACGAAATTACGTAATATTTAGTTAGAGACAAACAAATCGATGATTCATTTCACGTTGTAATATCGCCATATTTATGCACAAGTATTTGTTTTGTACCTAATCATTTTTTACACTGAAAATTATTTATGTCACACAGGTAACACTATTGGCACCCTATATAATGGGTATAATCTTACTTCATACATCCATGATAATCACAGTTAACTGCATACAGAGTACGTACCCACCTACAAGGTGGCAACTTGCAGTGAACATCCGCCAGGGGCGTGCCGTCCACTTAACAAATAACTAATTGCATTCCACTTGTGTTTTTCCCTTGTAAATTTATTCCCATTAAACGCGTCATATTACCGACACTCGTTCACTTCACCACAGAGACACCCGTCATACATAATATTATATTATAACTAGGTACTTAAAGACTGGCTGCTGTTGTATGTATCTACCCGTAGGTAGGTATCTTATAAACGTGGATGATATATCATTACGCTGAGCCTACCTATATACCTTGCGGGACTCTTTATTCTCATGATAGTGTGTTGTGTTCTAATTACTTACTCCATTATACAGTAATGAATCCTGCAAGATTACTCACACTTAACTAGCATAGATACAACTATTTCATACTTCCCAAAGAGTGTGTCTCCGGAGGACGTAGTGGGCGTATGTCTTTAATGGTAAGCTCAGGGGTAATCAGTGCTTTTCTGGACAACGGATTCAATGAAAGGAGGCAAATTAAATGAAAATAATGAACCCTTATCCAAAATCAGTATTATATCGAGGAAGTAAAGAGCTCTTGAAAATCAACTCACCTAAATAGGTACTTCTTTCGGAAAACTTAGGACATTAACGTCTATGACATTGTTTTTGCAAACGGTTGTAGACATGACATGTCTAATAGGTATTAGATGAGTATTAACATAACTTCCGATCAATTGTAAGGGTTGATATTCCCCAGAAAGTAGCCCGCAATAGCCTTCATTTTTAAATTGCATCTAATATTGTAAAGATTATACCATGTTAATTTCTGGTCGACGGACACCGTGAAGAATGTGTCATGTGTGGGGGGGGGGGGGGATAAATGGTGTGAGATTTTGTAAAACAATGCTATGCATTTGCAGTGGCATGCGGCTTGTGACATCGAGGCATAATATTGCTAGAGGGATATCAATGGGAGCGTATACCTACTTACACACTATACAGAAACTGCTGTGGGAGATAATGCGGCGCGCTATGCGATACATGGAGACACTGGAGAGTGGACAGTGTTCCTGCCGGCATTCCTAGGGAGTGTAAAAGAAGTTCCGCACATTCTTTAAGATTATTAGTATGTAGGTGCCACACGCCCTCCTATAAATGTACACACAACGACAGACATGCACTCTTTTTTATTTATCTTAACACTACTGGTATACCTCATAAAATAGGTAGGTACGTCACGCAAGAAATTGGCATAGCATTTTAAATGTCTGAGGCTAAAGATTTGCTGGACATAATCGGCCTAGTAATATTTTAAAACTTTTACAATTTATCCCGTTGTTTTAATACTATAGAAACCTCGGTCACCTTTTTATATTCATCACACCGTGTCTCATAAGGGTTTGGCAGAGAGAACGGACCTCCACTCCTTGTTACGACTGTGTTAAAACGACATAGGTAAGTATAGATTATAGAAGAAACTACGTTCATTCCTCTTTTGAAAAATGGTATTTGACTACCGAAAGCGAACTGCGAATGCGGAATCCCAAATGAAAACAGCAGGGGTATTCTCGAAAATTTTAGTTCCAACTGATAATTTTCTTAAGGGGCATTATAACATAACGCTCAAATGAAATCATTTTTAGGTGATTGAGACAAATTCCAATTATTGTAAGAGCCGGACACTCAAAACACCAAACTGAGTTTTGTCCCCGTTTCCCCGCGCACACCTCATCATATTGTGCGTGAGACAGGTTGATCTTTCTTATCTAGTACCTACTGACACAATGATATTTTTTGTTCATTTCTTTATCCTTGGTTAAAATGCAATGCGAGTCAGGGCTGGCAGCCAAACCATAAATATCAGGTTAATTAATAAATTTAAAATTTGGTGACATGTCAAATAATGGATATTTTTCAAATTAAATATAATGAAGTTCTATAAGTACTATTTGAGTTCTTAGCGCGTATTTCGACGAAGTTGAGTGACACTAATAAAACCAACTTTTTAATAGCTTATTGAATAAACATCGCACACAAGTTTTGCTTTACTAAAGTACACACTTCTCAGCCGGTGGAAGTTAATGCTTGAAGCATTTTCTACCAATCAATCGGTCCCGTCCATCTAATACATGATTAAGACGAGAAGAGGTTGGCTTCATTTTAGTTTGTTTTGTTTTTATTTTAGTGTAACATAAAAACTTTTTTGTTCATATAATATTTTGTAGATACGTATATTATAGTTATTAACCAATAACTAAGTATATTATCAACGTACTATTTACGCTATTTTGTTGATGATAGGTTCTTTGACTTAGATACCGATTAAAGTCAAGAATTATGTGAAAAAAGCTTAATATACCTAATTAAGATATAACGATAAAAAATTACGTCAAAATATAATTCTATAATATTATTATATGGAAAAAAAGGTTTTGAATTTTAAAAAAATTGTAAAGAAAAAATATAGAAGAGAAAAAAACAAAGTAGGTATATAAAATTTTTGACAACCATGGTTTCTCAAAAATATTGCATTTAGCCCCAAATGACCAACATAAGAAAGTGGAAGGTTTCTGCAGAAAAAAACTACAGAGCAAAGAGCGACACGTCCACCCGCCACAACTTTCTTTTACCTATATTTTTTTTTCATTTTTTTTAATGATTTTTGGTATTTTTATCTGGGTATATATTTTGTACTGTTTATTGTTTTTAAAAAATATTCTTAGGTATGTGTATGATTTTTATTTTATTGTTTTGTAATTGGCCTAATGGCCGTATGTGATTTAAATAAATAAATAAACTTTCTCTCGCGAATGAGGAATATTAAGATTTGTATGGAGCCTATACAGGTTTTATTTCTAAAGGAATAGGTCCTAAGCGCCAATCACTTTTTACTGATTAATTAATAAACTATGTTACATAAAAAGAAAAAAGGCAATAATTTTAAATAAAATTAAAAGATACACATTTTAGCATATTTTAAAGCGTTGTTTATTGAGTAGATTGCCTACACCTATGATTTATAAAAATAAAAACAGCCATTTTCGAATGTCCGGCTTTTAATCCAAACATTTTCCCGCAACTTACTAATTTAAAATTTTACATTTGTACGAGAAGTAATCGTAAGTGCCAAAGACGGGTGTTTTTGTGCCCCCAAAGCCCCCTAGTCTCAGATATTCGACTTCGCAATATGAACGAAAAAACAAATTAGGTAGGTATATCCATTAATGCACATATTATGTATAGGTAGGTACCTATTACTTATTTAAATTATGTTGGTAAAGTTGTAAATGGGTGGGACTATGTATATGCATATGAGAATAATTCGTTAATACAATAATATGGGAGGTGTAATAATAATTAGTCTAGTGGGTGGGGATCATTAATAAATCTATTTAATTGGTTTACGTGTGTATAAACATTACATATCTACACTTGTTATATTTACATATTCATATAATAAACTTAGATTAATCGATACGATGAAAAATATATCCTTCTAATTCGTATATAGATGAACGCTATTGTTTGGATAACTTTTAAATATTTATCTTAAAGGATACATATTGTATCTACTTTTAAACAAACCTAAATATATTAATTTATTTTTGTTTTAAAGTTTTATACGTCGCACATTATAAATGAACAATATTCTACAAAATGTTTTGCAAGCTAAATTTGCAGAACCTTAAGGGAAAGCTTAGTTTTAGGTAAAGCTTTAAATTTTAGTGTTTTTAACGAAAAAAATAATACTAACCTAGTATCTACTTTATTTTGGGTTTGTGATGTAGGTATGTCGATGAATTATCATCTTACCGTGGCACAGTGCGATATTATGATAATCTATACCGGTACAAAATTATTTTCTCCGATATTTTTATGTTCCTCCTGCCCTTATTCCCTTGTTTTATAGCACCTTTGCCCTTTTTGCTGGTTTTTTAAGCACCCTGTAAGAGGCAGGAAATCGAAAAATCAGAGTGGGACCGTGGGGTTGACCACCTCACGTCCTTAACACCAACAGGTCAGAAAAGGCCCAAGAAATAAGCGTCGGGCGCCTGGACCCCATCAGGAGCAGTGGGGAGGGGTCAGGATCTGATGAAACATTGTGCATGATTGAGCGCAGTGGAGAGCTCTTGTTGCTTATAATATATGCTCCTATATGTAGGGTACAAAGGGAGTATTAATGAAATTTTCAGCTCCATCACAACCCCATTTAGCAATAACATCTAGGTTTTTAAGTCTACTATCGTTTTCAAGACCTCTTCTTCTACCTTGCATAATCTTAATATAGTATGATCCACTACAGATTGCAACGTAACTTCGGCATGTGTTAATGAAACATTTCGCATATGGTACAATATTGGTGGTCAACAGATTTGCATCAATCATTAATGCTAGAGCTTGGACACGAGAAAGCCCACCTTGCTTTGGTTCATTAAACACCTCCGTGCTTTTTTATCATTTGTATACCTCTTCTAGGTGAATACAAGTAAAGCTTCATTACAATAGCTGCTGAATCCATTTTCCCTGACTGGCAAAGCTGAATTTCGTTTGCCATCGATATCTCTTCTGGAGGCGTAGTTCAAGAAAATGACGAATTCGCCGTCTCTTTGTTTTTTCCTGGAAAATTCTAAGTTTTTCAATGGTCTTCCAGACCGGTTACGTGTTCCAGGCTGGAAAACATCAACGACAATTTCACTGTTAATACCTGTATATTATATATTCGCTGCCAACCATGAGGAACTCGTTCTTAGAAAGCGTTATCGATGTCCTTCAGATTTCGACCATTTTTCGCCAAATATTTTACTTACTCCCCTGATTGTTACTTTCGAACTCTTCAAAATATCATCCGTTACGAACTGGATACAAAATTTTGGTAAAATATAATGTAACACCTTTGTATAGAAAAGTGTTATATTATTATTATATTATTAACAAAGAATCATGTCTTGATTTTTTGGCGTTAGCTAACCAAACGTCTGAAAATGAACGACGAGAAATTTGTGTAGTCATTCTGAAAATAAGAAATTGTTGTGTGCCGCAAATTTGCGCACAAATAAACATTTTTCTTAAAGTATATAAATGTACTTTACTACTACTAGTAGGTATTAATCAAGCTAACTCGGACAAATGAAACGATTTCAATAAGAGCGTGGTTAGTATGGCTCAAGTGGCTGGTCCTCCCGATCTGTTTGTTCCAGTTATTCTTTCGAATAGTTGCCCAAAAATCTACCAGATTGTAGTATCACATGTAAACTTCGAATTAATAGCATTTAAGGATATTTCAAGACATGTTCCTAAATTGATTTCCGTCCATCTAGAATCTAGATTCTTAAAATATCAGAAATACACATTATTGATTTTTGTCATTTTTTTTATCATGGATCTAGAATTACCTGCTAAAAAAATATCGGTTTGAATTATTATAGTTTATGCAATATTTTCAAATGCATACCTGCTTTGTTTTTCACTTTTTCCGATATCTTTCCCTTTTCATATCCGCCAATGATTCCGAAATTAAGGGGATTATTAACAAATAAATATATGGAGCATACTTTCTATGGACATATTTTTAATCAAACCATAATCACTTATGTAATGACAAAAATTTCCAATGAGGATAACCTGTGAAATTTTTTGTTGTTTTATTCCTGAACCTGCTATATTATGTTTCTTGAAATAATTTCATTCATTCATGCCCACCTTTTTTAAATCTATATATGTAGTTCAGATACATATAATGAGTGCTCAACATTAGTTTTGGATACACATAAAACGCGCAAGATTAACCTTAGAGATATGATCGGAGAGCGGGTTAATTTTATTCGTATTGTAAGTCACCCCCGGGGGTCATCCTTCTCCTTGATCCCGCCGAAGTAATCCGATTGTCCTCATCACCACATCCGAGTGACGCTCGTCAACTTTTACTTCTTGTTATTAACTTCTGCAGTTATTTTTTTATTAACTTCTTCAGCCATCAACGCATTTTGATAACCAAAACAATCTTGTATTGTTACGAAATGTTTACGTCAAGTAAATACAAAAACTAAAAATGCTCAGCTAACTTGAAACTTATTCAAGTAACTTCATTATAATTTATTTTATTGTGAGTGAAGTGAATTAAAAAAAAAACACTATTTATGCATGTTACGTGCGCACACTTTCTACGTACATTGAGTAAATTATGTTTATGATTATTTATTTATTTAATTTATCAAGGAATAAAATTAAGTTGGAATAATAAAATGCTCATAGTGTAACCGAGAAAATATTTCCACAGACTGTATTTTAGAACTGTGAAATATTTGATACAATAATATTTTGTTCTACAGAAAGTTTCATACAATCAGACCTTTAAATTTTAGTAAAAAAATAATACTCAGGATTTACCATTAGTGAAGTACATACTGCTGGATGATTTAGATCCCTTATGGTGAGAAACGCCAAGTTGCATAATAATAGGAACACTCTGACTGGTCCGACCAGTAGTTCGACTCGTTAGCATCCCCATTGCGTACCCCCGACATGTTTGGCATCATGTGAAACATAGGAGACATAGAGAGGATGAGACACCAACCAGCTGAGGGAAAGCAACCCCTACAGACCCTCCAGAGAAGATAACGGGAAACCACTCTGGTTATTCTTTCCTTGAAAATTTCGACGGGGAGGATTGTTTCCTTTGATTTAGTGATCGCCAACGTCGGGGTGTGATTTGAACTGTCATATACGTGTTTTGAACAGTTGAAATAAGTTACAATAAATCTATCTTCAAGGTTCAAATTTAGCCACGAAAAACTCAAAAGTTATCGTTAACATTCGTCATAATTCAATTCGACTGAAACTATAAACTATACATAATAATGAGGAAACCAGACTGACCGGCAAGAAACCCTGGTTTACAAACGTCTACTCAACTAAAGCAACATGTTATTAAGAACCTTCCCTTTAGAATGCGCCCGTCTATTATTCCGTGTTATGTAGCCTATAAATCATTTCAATAAGAAGGAAAGCATTAAAATGAGAGCTGCACACGGCACGGTCAATAAAACTTAGCAATAATTATTGTATTGCGCATAGGTATAGGAGCTATTGACGGACTCCTATATTGTGGGGTTCCATTGGCGGAATAGAGGCTGAACACTGTATCAAAATATCAAAAACTTCAAACATTATTTTAAGGACTTACTTTTCTACTCAAGCTACAGGTAAATATGGGTAAATTGTATTTTTTCTGCAGACTTGATAGTCTAGCTGAAGTGTTTTAAATCAGCTTATCTTAAACAAATAATTTTTTACCTTGAGATTTTTGTGTGTAATGAGAAAGGTTAATATTGTGCTTCATAATACAACCATACTAAGTTACGAAATCAAAATATTTCTGTTCACATTTGACATATACTGCTAAGTAAAGTTCAAATCCACATGCAGATTCCATGATAGATTATACGAATATTATGGTAGTTTTCCTTCCCTTAAAATATTCATTAAGTGTTGGATTGTTTTTTTATCTCGACTTAATAATATTCTTTGATGACATATTATATTCAACTCTTATCTTCGTAATAGACATATGATATTCGAAGATATGGATTCACATGATAAGAATATGTGGAAGAGAAGAATCGGATCCAGCAAACCAATCCTACCAATTGAAACTCATGAGTATAAATAAGAATCTCAATTTGCAAACCAACAGCTAAAAACAGGATTTCGGTAAATGTATTCGTGGATGGCGATCTAACTTTATATTATTTTCTGTTACATGTTTGTATTAAAATTGTACAACAGTATCTTCTTTTTCGGGATCCTCATTCCACCTTTGGACACCCGTGGACTTTAAAAATCTCCAGTGCTCCTCCGGAAAGTAATCCGTGAACAAACATCATTTACGTGTGAACACGAACTCAACTCTGGAACCCGATACACTGCCACGACTACTTTTACCTACATAACTTTAACGATAGCTTTTGATTAATCCAAGGCATCGGGTAGGCTGATACAGGATCTATTTATAGAATGGGTAATAATTTATAGGAAAGCCATTTCATGTCACATTGAACTAAATTACAATGATCCAATGGCATCCAATAATTTATTCACGCCCCACATTTTATTGCGCTGCATTCCATTTCCGTGCGCCTCAATCGCGGCCTTGTTGTTGCGCCACCCTCGCCAACCAATAATCTGCGCAAGGCCACATTTTGTAAATAAATCACAAATTCATTGTTTGAATTTCTGAATGATAAATATACCCACTGTGTGTTTTCATTATTTTGCTGTTAAGCCATTTTTTTACTTAAGCCACGGCTAGACTATGGGCCATGCTGGCCAAATAGAGGCTCTGGCCCATCATGGGCGAATAGTGTGGCCGCTCCACCAATGACCAATATCGCCAAATATTTGACATTGGCCGTTACTTGTTTACTTGTCGATCGAGTTCGCAAGTATTCACCAATATTGGAACAATGTTGACAGCTGTCATGTCTTCCATGTTGTTATTTTCATAGTGTTATGTAATTTTTTTTTATAATCCTGATAAAATAATAGAAGTTGACAATGATAATATAATATTATGGCATTAATTGCAGCATCCTATACAGTGATACATGCGGCATCTGTTATTAAAAATAATGAAAAACGTAAACGGCAAAGACGGTGGTTGATGCTTTCTTTAAACCACTCGAGTATGTACGTAATGTACCCATGATTCTTGTTTTTTTTTATCAATATATTTTATTTTCATTTATGTTATAGTCCAAATAAACCTGTAAGAGTTAGGTAAATATATACTTATTGCAAAATAATAAACATCAATAAAAATTGAAGGTTAGGTTAAATAATATTATGGATGTTTTTATTGTGTATATTTGTGAATTGGAAATTATAATATTCTTTTTAAATTCCCCACTCAGATAGGAGTATACAGTGAATAATTGGAGATTAGAATGTAAAATGATGAATAAAAGGAAGAATTAATCAATAAATCAGTGATAGAAACATTTTGTAGCAGTCTAGCCTCGTGCCAGCTGTCAGAGTTGGGCCAATAGTGTAGCCAGGTGTAGGTACAAGTATATTTGCCAAATGTTGCTACTTGCCAATGCTTGGCCAGAGCCACTATTTGGCCATCGTGGACCAGCATGGGCCATAGTGTAGCCGTAGCTTTACAAAATCTATCCAATGATCCTATTCTAAATATATAGATATACCAAACATGTACGGGTCCCTCCGCTAATAATATATTAATCATGGAGTACGCTGGAGTGACAGAGTGATTTCGGTGACAACAAGTAGTGTTCTTCTTGTGAGGAGGGCTCATTCATTTCCCATATGATGTGGAGGAATGGACAATGAAAGCCAGAAACAACCAGTGGACTTATCTGTGGACCAGTGTAGACGCAATTGAGATGCTGTACTCCAGGCGTAAGCTCCGAATATCTTGGACTGCGAGGATCAATTCGTTGCTATGGAGTGAGATTGGGGTCGTTAAAAGGTTCTCGGCTCCCTATGCCTCAGACAGGTTCTCCAATTCTTGGGATACATCTCTTGGCGGGACTTCAGCAAGTTTGAAAAATTAAAAATGGTATAGGCAAAGTCGAGGGTATATGATGACAAGGGAGAGATCAATGCGATGGCTGTGTGTCATTATTAGTTTGGATTGCTATACGAATCTACTTATTAGGTAGATAGTGAATTTTAGATTAATACAATCTAACTAGGACCATATTTTAATATGATCGAAGGTATTTGTGATTCCTGAGTAGACCCCGTACATCACTCACCACCCACATGCATTCCAGATAAACATCACTAGGGCGGTTTGCTTGTTTCGAGGTAGGTGGCCTTTTTGTGATTTCTGATAATACGAATGTGACACGTCCCATAGCGAGTGTTCCGTCAAACAATCAGTCATCGCCAGGAACTGTTATTATTATTTCTATACGGCAGCACAGAATGGCGACAGTTTGAAATAAATATAGGTGCGTGTCCGAGTATTGTGAAAGCGTGTGCTGTTCCCTGTTGCACCGAACTCAACCGCATCCTGGGGTCTTTCTTTGTTATTAATTTCCAACATAATTCCTTGAAATGCATTATGACCATGCATAAACGTTATCTCTTTCACACATAGATCTCCATTGAATTTACAACCATAATATTTAGACACGCGCTATCTGATCATGAATCATCTTTACTCGGAGCGGGCAAATATTATTTAGCACAAAGTACCTACCTGATTTATAGGTATTATAAACTGAACCACATTTTATTTTCGTTATTACCTTCACTGTATAGGGATAGGGTGTCTCAGTAAGAGTGCACTTAATAAATTTAGGGTATTTTTTTTTCGTGCAAATGACCACTGAGTTTTGCTCTTTATGAAAGAAAAACTCGTTATGATTGTTAAAACTTAATATTAAAAAAAAAACGAGGAAACGTACACTGAAAAAGTACAATCCATCTGTAAACCGTTCGAAGAATGGTCAAAAATTTGAAACTGCGTCGAGTGACGTTAAGACTTCTGTGCCTCAACGTACCTGTCTAACTCTTGAAAACATTGGAAATTAATCGGAACATGTCTTCTCTAATGATTGCCAATAAAAATATCACAAATCTCTAAAAACTGATACTCTACTGCGACACCCCATAGCTATGGTTCAAATCTGACCGCTTTTCTTACTTATACCTATAACGGTTCAAATACAATTAGGCAGCTTTTGGTACCTATAGGTTTTTCAGGAAACTGTTAAGCCAGCAAAATTGATTGGAAATTTATAGACGGTAATATAATTTAAACTAGAGCATTCCCAAAAAATTGCGATGTTCATATTGCTTCGACAAGGCGACTTATGAAGAAAAATCTTGTAGGTATACATTCCTAATTATTACGCTATACCCGCTACAGGATAACATACTGATTATGATTACCATGACTAAACGTATTGGGGTACATTTATTTTCTTCTAAGGAGAGGACTCTTATGGATTTCCTATATCGTTTCTGAAAATACTTTTTTAAGTAGTATCAATTAATTATTAAAAAAGAAATATCATATCCTACATTTAACAGTTCCTTTTATATGAGCGCGCTTTAAGGACTGTTGTTTACAAAACAACGTAAAAATAGATTGAATATAGATAGCGAATTATACAGTCAATTAATCTAAAAATATAAATAGAAGAAATAAATAAGGTTTATTATTGAATCAATTATAAAATGTGCGTCCTACACACTTCCCAGGGCTATGTGCCTACAGGACTGTCAGGATAATGTGCGGCAGCCATGCAGCGTGCAACCTATCTCACCAACCAATATTGGAAAAATCCATAATATCCGACAGATAATCATAAGAGCGTTAATAGTTTCACTAAAAGACATGTAAAAATAGTCCGTTATAATAATAATATGAACAGGTCATAGTGACACAAAATTATAAAAAATATATAATTAAAACACCTAGGCCTGTATTCACCAAGATAAACTGAGCGTACTATCAGCTCAAATTACGATCAATGTCAAAATTGGTATTCACCAAAATATTATACACTCCCTCAGCGTGATTTGAGTGAACCTTTCCCTCAAATTTTAATCGGCTATAGAGCTGGCTTACATTACGCTAAGCATCCATCTGTCAAAATTATTCTATAGCGTCCGCCATACTTGTTGCTGCCTCCTTCCATTTTTTTGAGTTTTTTTCGTAATTTATTCAATATTTGTAAGCAGGCATGTAATAATTTTATATTATTCAGCTCGACAAATCGACACTTATCAATAACCAAAAAGTTCTGCTGCCTTTTTTTCTCCATGTTAAAATGCTTATCTACATATAAGTATTTTAACTTTTTAACAATATAAATGTAAGAAAGTACAATCTACTTCATTTAGCTTTGGCCTATAATCGATAGATGGCGTTGATCAAGACTGAGGTAATGGCGTCTGAAAAGAACGCGTAGGGATTTTGTTTATAATTATTCTAAACAAGAAATCATAATAATATTATATAATTTTTTTTAATAGATAAACATTATTCATATTTATATAAATAATCAAAAATATACATTTTAGTTACTTTATTGACTGCTTCCGTAAATAAATGACAGTTTTTTTTCTATGGATACACACGATTAGTATAGGCTCAGCTAAGTTTTGTAAGTTTTCGTTGATGAATAGCTATAAGTGTTGAGGGAGGCTGAGGGAGATATTAGGCTAATATTTCGCTTAGCTGATCTTACACTCAGTTTTTCTTGGTGAATACAGGGGTTAATATCATTGATAAATGTCGTGCATGTGGCCAAACGGGAGAAACACTCAGACATATTTTATCTGGGTGTCCTCTCCTGTGTGGTTCTGAGTATCTGCACAGACACAACGATGTGGCTAAAATAGTTCATCAAAAACTTGCCTTGAAGTATGGTTTACTCGATTTTGAAGTACCTTATTATAGGTACACCCCAATTTCGGTAATGCAAAACAATAATACAAAGTTATATTGGGATATACCAATACAAACTGACCGAACGATTAACGCAAATCGTCCGGACATTGTATTGGTTGATCGTAGGAACGGGATAACGTAGGTATCTCGTGGATATCACCGTATGACGAAAATTTGAAAAAAGCCGAGCACAGAAAATATAATTAAATATCTTGATCTTGCTCACGAAATCAAGGATATGTGGCATACACCAACCACACACATAATACATATAGTGATATTGACGAATGGAGTTATTCCTAAGTCTCTTAAAGACAATCTAGGGAAACTTGGCATCCTTGTGGTCTCAGATATGCCATCCAAAAGGCAGTTCTGTTGTCCTCATGTAGGATGTTAAGAAGGTTCCTTTCTCTGTAGTTCGAACACTTTATTGGGTAAAAATATACATAATTAACCAAAATTTGCGGGCTTATTGCCTAGGGCAATTTCTTCCAACCAACCTAGATCGATATTGAACAACAAAATATACAAATTAATGGTCCATTTTTCAAAATAATATCAGATTCCAGGCTTTATTGATGATCTTACTGTATTGTGTCCGTATTATTATAGAATCGTCTAACATAAATAAACCTAATGAGCTCGTTAATATTTCTTGTTTTAATACAGTAAGCATATGTTATTTTTGTTATTTGAGAAGATATAAACTTGAGTGTAGGCGGGAAGTTACCTGTATAAATGTAATATATCAAGAAAAAGTATGTCGATAATTTAATTAATAACTATACGCAATATTATTCACATCATGATAATCAGCGATTAAAATCCAAGCTTCTCATATATTTATGTAATGGAAACCAAACGTTAGGGAGGTTGGCATGAAAACGCAATGTTAATCCAACTGGTTGACGAGGACGATCTTCCAAGTGGGCCCATGGGTCAACATATTCATATTCAACATAATGGTATTTTGAAAGCTTATTCTAGCTTCAACGCACTGTTACAAAACAACTGAAGGAGAACACAACCGTAGTCGGGGATCTTACAGCATCTATTTCTTTAGCAAGAATAATTAGCTAAGTGCAGACTCTCTGATGTACCTATTCTATGTAACAGTGGACTTTAACAGAGGGTTAACATTTTATTATTTTTATCTTTTTTCAGAATCGCCAAGTGGTGTTGCAGATACTGGGATACTGATAATACAAAATGATCTGGTGCGTTGTTTTTTTCGAAAAGGTATGTTTAACCTGAAACTACTACTATTTTATTCCAAAATCGTACATACCTATCTGTTTCATGGGAATTGAATAAAATACTGAACATGTCGTAACAATACCGTCAACTATTTGGTGCAATCTACTTCAAGCTTGTGTCGTGAAAGAGGAAGATGGTCGGCACCAGGGATCGGACCCACGACCTCGAAACGCACGAAACAGTGCGAAAGTCGGCGTCATAACCGCTAGACCACCAACCACTTTGATATCTGAATATTTCTATACTATACTATAAATGAATATTTCTTTATAATATTTTTTTTTGTATTCTAACGATGCCACCATTTGGTGGCTGATGCCAAACGATAATATTTTCTACTAGTATAATAAAACAATTATTATTGGATAAAAAAATGTAATATTAGAGTTTTCACTGTTTAACTCTGCCAAAACAAACTGAAATATTATTATTTTGTGGATCCTGTTAAAAAGCTACGGCCAATGAAGACGCATACATAGTAAATTGTTTACCATCATTGAGTACGTATACGTTTCTCGATCCTATAGTCAGACTTCTAGTTCTACAGCATCATCACACCAAAGGTATGCCTTTATTTCGTTAGCAGGATAAAAATGAATTTATTTCTTCAAAAAACACCCCTGGGATTTTTATAAAGGTACCTACCCTGCCCAAATATTTTATTCGTTTGTATGTACCTACATGGCATCTTTATCGATGTTTGTGTCGACTATTTTATTTATAAAAATAATAAGGTACCCGCAATACATAGATGCCTCAGTGTTTTGTCTAGCGTTGGGATTAAAAACTTTGAATTAGTTTGCTCTGAGGACAGACAAGGTATGGCGCCATTTCATAGATAAGCCCATATTATATTCTCAGCAAAAACATGATTTTTTTTGTAAAGATCATATTCGCAATATTGCCATGGTAGTAATAATTTACCTGGAATGGGCTATGGGAATATCACTTGATATAAAACACAATGAAGATTAAGCTACTGCATCAGGAATATGAAATGTGAAACGCTTGTGCCATATCGATTCCCTTTACCTCATGCCAGACTCGTCTGCTATTGATGCATTTAGTTTAAGGTACATACATACATAATATTATTAACGGATCCATTTTAATCCACAGTTGTTAAGGCCCTTTCAATCTTGTAGAAAATTGCGTTTATTTGCTGAAATTTACCGATATTACCGTCTCCGAAAATTACTTTTGCGTTTCTTATATGTACCTACTCGGTAAAAATGACACAAATTATGCAGTAAGTTCTTCAACTATTAGATTTACCATTCTTTTTCATATTCTGTTTGAGAAATGCCGGTGAGAGGTGTTGCTTTTTATAGTAACGGGTTTATCTGGTTACGTTAAGATTGTAGCAGATTTAATGGTAGAAAGAAAGGCTTAAGTATTTGTGTACATAAAACACTTCTTAAAAAGGTTTAATAATATTCTGTATTACTGTTGTGTCAAAATAATTATGTACTTACTACATCGACCTGTCTGATTCGACAGACTAGGGACGAAGGTTCGAATCCTGCCGGGGGCAAGTGATCACACTAAGCCAGCTTTCGAAATAACACTATAAGACGGTCGCAAGCCCGTAGTGGCTTGATCATACCATTTGAAATCGAACATGATTAGAGTCATTAGTTGATATAATATTCGTTATGATCCGAAAGACGTTGTCCTGGCTTATAACTATATGAACACTAAATTCAAGTTTGTGTAGTGAAAAAAATATTTTTATCTGTTTTAAACGTTTTTACATAGAAATGAATCTGTGCTCACTCGAAGTGAACACAAACACACTTTTGACATCTTTCACACTAACCAAAAGGTTATTATTATTGCAGTGCATGCGCATTCTGTTAATCGCGCCAACATCATACAACTGACAGTTTTTTTTTTAATTGGCAGAACTATTTTATAAAATAGTTTCATAGAGTATTTTAAATTTTGAAACTGGCGACAACCCATTGACTGAGAGGATATCCCATTGATATGATAATACAACTAACGTTTTGTAAAGTAGCTTCAGCACAGTCACACGTAAGAATTTACACCCAAGTCAGAAGTAAGTAGTTAGGTACTGATAATTTTCCCTCGTAAAGTGGAACATTTAAAACCAATGCGTACTAAAGTGTAAAATATATTGAGAAAATAGCGGGACTGTGCTGCCTGCATTGAAAGATGATTCCACGAAAGAAACGGCCTACTTACAAGTAAACGTCATTTTAAAGTTGACATTTTTTTCTAAGTATCATTAATAAATTTATTACAAACCATAATGAAACTAATATAAATAGTAATAGCTCTGTAATAAAAAGACCGAAATAGATTTAAGATAATACGTTGATGAAAATATTATGTTGTAAATGTCATCTGTGGTGACATTAAATGAATCCAGCTATAAAATCAAATCAACATAAAATATTGTAGGTAAATATTATTACACAGAGTGCCATATTTTAAATCTTCTTAAATCATCCTCCTCTACTTAAAATTTTATGCTTTTATTACTTACTCTACGTAACAAAATAATATGTTAAATAGTAGGTACCTACTTAATAGTAATTCACTACAGTTTGTAATAATGACAATTGTTATAATATGTATATGAAATAAAAATACAGTTAGTCTCTATTTTTTCATCTCATGACTGTATAATTATGATAGTGGCATCTTTTGTTATATTTATAAGAATTTAATACTTCTACCTTGCTTCGAAGCAAACAAGGATATTACTTACCAATAATTGATTAAACACCTTATTTTTAGAGCAATATTACATACCTGGGTATAAAAAATTTAAACATTTAAATTGATGAAATAAAAGCCTTATGCCAAGATATTGATTGTGATGCTGTTTTGAATCCTATAACACATCACGTGTGAGATAAAACAATAAGTATTAAACGAAGATTAGCCAAAAGTCTTCTTATTGTTATATTATTATAGATAAACAAATTGTTTTCGCTCCAATAAGCCTCTGAAAATGAGAAAGACCTTCTCATTGCTATGGAAGGAAGCTTAATCTAAGCATTGTCATCAACATTTCCTATGCCCCTTAGGTCCCAATTAGAGTAATAGATAGGTCGTAAGATGGTTGTAAATATGTAACTTTATGTTAGGAAAATATAATGCGAGAAATTAAGCAAGTCGCCGGAAAATATCGAATCCAATACTTCCCGGTGGACAAGGCTTAAAACTGGCCAATTCAGGGTACATTTTTTTATTGTAATTAAGGAAGTGCGGTATCTCGTACTTTGCATTATTTGTATTAGTAGGTATATCTTGTATTAATAAATGCATTTGATCCTGTATTCATTCGGAAATTCTCGGTACATACAAAATAACATGTAGAATTTAGATGGGCCCGGCTAAACTTCACGGGGTGTACCTACACTGGGAGACGACGTGGATTAAGCAATGCTTGGGTTTCCTAGAAAAGAAAAGCGGTCGTAACACTACGAATGAAGTATTCTGTCATACAAGTGCAAAGCATCATGTTTATCTCTTTACTGAAAATTAGATTTTTCTTCGTATACCTAACAGTCGTTCAATTGGGGTTCCGCTTCTCACACAAACATTGATACGTCAAATAAATTAAATGAATCGTGTCAAATAAAGCAATAAAACTTTTAAATTATTTTTTGTAGGTTGATACTTAGCAGAGCCATAGTGCGGAAGGGTCAAAGTGACGCAAGTCTGTTCTATTGATCTCTAATTGGTTTAATAGATAATATGCTACTGGAACGACAAATTCGATAAAATATTTGAAATGGCAACACGTAGGTACTTAATTGGTTTTATTTTACGAGTTGATGTAGGAGGCTAATAAAATACAAATATGTCGAGACTCGGTCTTGTGGTGTGGTCTCATCTCGGCGATTCTCTTTTATATCAAATTAATATGCGCCACACTTCCAATATTGATAACCACTCAAAATTTTTATGGTTAACATCATTATTATCTATTAGTTTGTGTTCCCTCGACAAATTTGGTAGTTACATTAGCAAACCCCTACATTTGGAGCCTAATATAATATAATGCAAGCCAAACTGATTTATTTTTTACTAGCTGACCCGCCTGTCGATTTCGACTGAACCCAGAATAAAAAAATAGTGTAACAAACATGAAAAATGTGATTTACGACATTAAAATATAATTAATGACCGCCCTCGGTAGCCTAGTTGTACTAGCGTGGACTTCAGATCCGAGGTCCCGGGTATGATTCCCGGTCGGGTCAGAGTTTTTCTAAGTGTTCTTTCACTTGAAATTTCTACCCGGGGTTGGCCTGTCTCAGATTGGACGGGACCGGTTGACTGGAAAAATTGCCTCACGCAATAAGTTCCGCCGGCTATACTGACACCTTTGTATAGAAAAGTGTTATATTATTATTATTAATTTTAGCTGATAATTTATTATGTAATAGTTATCGTTGATTCGGATGCGGGATGTAGTTCGATGGGTCATAAGTTTGAAATCAAAACAATTCCTCTATAGTCGCTTTACTTTTAAAAAAATCCAAGAGATGGCGGTGTAGTAGGAAATACAACACAATACATGTGATTTCTGTTTACTTATTGTATAGGTACATTGTTTAAAGAATGGACCCCATTTAAACCAAGTTTTACTGGATTATTATGGTCATTCTATTATGTAAGTATGTAAAATAATTGTAAACTCAATGGACAATATCCCATAGTAGTATCTAATTAAGAAATAACAATACATATTACATATTATTAGGTTATTGACAGGTGGGTATAATATAGCTACCTAGCCCTAAATACCCGATTTTCATAAATACCCCTTTTTACCTTATACTTACATAGATATCTTGAGCATAAAATTTTCCTAACTTAAAGCTAAACCTCATTTTATTACTTTGTTGTGTTTCATTGGTTGGTACCTACACATGAGACACATTTCTTATTCTGTGTGGATTAATTTTTATAACAGCATTTTTTTTAATAAATGATTTATTCACCATCAGCAAATCGCCTTTTAAGGAAAAAAGATAATACAGAAAAGAATATATAACAATACACACAAAATTTTTCATAAGCGTCCAGTAATAAAAAGCATATGTCTGACATTTGTTCAGTATAATAGAAATAATTACCTACCTATAATAATATACGTATCTATGTAAAATTAATTTTTCGATCATAAGTCATTGAGTAATTTATTAAATAAACAATAATATGAAATGGTTCAACATGGCCTTTTGATCCTCAAATTTAATGAATTTTTAACATTTAGTTAGATACCTTATCGTCTTGCGAGATCTGGAAACGCCGCGCCGGTGGATGTCAAAATGGTTGGAGCATGGGGTTTTGTTCACCATACGATATATTGATCACCCTCAATGCTAGAATAGGTTCTTATTTGATTAGGTACACTGATCTCCATCTACACGCTGCACACAAAAAATAAACTGGTGCGTTAGTCGACACACTTAATCGGTACAAGAAAGACGCGATGTTCCTGACGAATGTGAATATAACAACAAATGTATTCCCAGGATTAACAGTCTTTTTCACGCTTATGAAGGTATGAAATGCAATATAGGTACACGTATTTTCATCCTTGTGAGATGCCTAGATATCATTACCTGCAAGATATGCGGTGTGAGATTGCTTTGCGGAATAACACTACACAGCCTGAAGAAATGCATGGTGCATGCTTGCATTGGTACCAGGGGCGCACCAAAATTGGTTTAGTTAGTATTTAGCTACCCGCGAGAAGATCGAGCGAGACTTGATTCTTGTTTCATCGCGGCTTACTCTTGTAGATTGAACGAAGCGATCAACAACAAACTGCATCGGAGCTTCGCTAAATTAGACTCTGGAACATAAATTCTATAGGTACAATGAAGGTTTTGAACAAATTTAATTTGTCTTGTCGTTCGATAGTTCAAAACATATTTAGTGGACAAACAGATCAATGTTTAAAACATACCTACTCATAAAATATACCTAATAACAATATTTTAAGTATTTTTCACTTGAATTATTACCCGGAGTTGACTCAGATTGAGTGGTACCAATTAACTAGAAAAATTTGTCTCAGGCTATATGTTCCATCAGCTATAATGACATAAGGTAGTTGGATAGTTTTGTTTAGGTAATTTATTTTTTAGAGGACTTAAACATTACCACCTAATAGCGAACGTTGTTAACGTAATGTGATCACACTAAGCCAGCCTTCGAAATAACAGTAGAAGACGGTCGTAAGCCCGTAGTGGTTTGTTCCATTTAAAAATCGAACATTACCTACTCATGAATTATTAGAGTCATTAGTTGTTATTTTTTCTGTTTTATTACCAGGTTATTCTAAAAAAAATCGTCATTTTTAACCACGGCGCAATTCACAAACAAACATTCTATTAATTCGTTCTAATAGATTAAACTAATAATAAAATATCGAAGTTCATTCTATATTATATGAACATCGAAAAACTATGCAATTTCATCCAAATGTTGACGATCCTTCCAAGACAAGCGTTAGTAAAATCGTTCAAAGGAACCGCTATCCGGGGCAGGGGCGCCATCCTAGTGGTACGGAACAAGCGGGACTCGGGCTCCGCGGAGGACGTGTGAAGAGGACGCCTACCTGCCTCTCCACTCACACTGCACACCTCCCTCCGGGCAATTTGTTTACGTTTTCGCAGATAATTTCGAGTCGTGCTTTGAATAAAATCATGGCGGAGTTAATCATTGTTTGGACAGTTTCATAACGAGGTGTTTGGGAACTTTCTTCTTTGCATTCAACCTTATTTTAACGCACATTTGTGCATTTTATTGCGCTATTATTTATTGTGAAGTTGATTTTACGCTCACGTTACCAGTCACACACTAGAAACTGTTTCGAGCTCATACTATAAACAGCAGTATTAAAGTAAACAGTTGATCTATAGGCTTTGAACCTTTCAATAAATTTAAGATTAAGAACGTGCAACCTTTTGCTTGAGTAATAATATGGTATAACGTATGAAGGCGGTCCATATTATAACAACACTATGATGTAAAATCGGCAGAAAATCTCGATTATTGAATTCTACACAATAAAATTACAGTGCAAATCACCGGTCAAAAGTCAACTCAACAAACAAGCGTGTCTACAAAGCGAGGTATTGATTTAAACGTTAATCTCTCCGCATGACTTGACCCGGGGTGCCGGTACACGCGGTGCCGGGCGGTGGGTAGCTGCCTTGTCTGGTGCCGTTGCAGAGGTCTTTACTATAGGACTATTAAAGCGGCACCATCTCTCGTGGACGGATCCAAAATTTCAATAAAAAACCGCTCCACAAATAGACCAATCAAAAAAATTCACAAAAATATTTCTAAATTTTCAACGAAGTTTAATTTTCGAAAAAAATCCGAGAGTAGGTAATCGAGTTTAAAAAAGATTTGTGGATGGTTGCAATAATTCTATTGCATTGATATATATTGGCAAATAGGTATTTATTTGCCTATAAAGGATTCTGTCCTTGCAAGGCTTTATGATCGTCCAGCTTCACGTTGTCCTTACTCCTTCATCTAGTAACTTGCAAATATGTCTTGACTACATGCCGCACATTCCAATGTATGAAATATCCGTTATTGCTTTATTTACCGCCGTGTTAAGTTGCAACCAATATAAATAACATTCAGGCAAAATATATTGACAATTTCCCCATGTAGGTAGGTACTAACAAATTCCTGTCGGTAAGAGTAACTTTATCCATGCTAGTCGTAAGTAGCATTCTATGCAACCACTTTTATTTTCACTGCTTTTGTTGCACCTACATAGGTATAGGAATCTACTGTTTTGAAATAGTTTTGCACTGGAGTTACATATAGATGTAAATAAATTCTAGGGCACTATATTAAGATAGCGGAACACCTGAAGTTGAGAGATTTGACCCTCTCGAAACCGGTCGTCTGCATGAAATATTAACACCAACAACACAGTTAACTTTAATTAACTTTATTTACTCAACTTGCTAATTCCCTCCACGGTTTAAATGAAATCTCAGTTAATTTCGATGGCATGCGGGGACAACTTGCATGACAAACAAAATATTTTGACATCCTGCGTAAAAGTGTTAATCCGACAGCTAAAACCCGCGGAGGTTTGGAATGCAATTAAAATAACGGCCACACACTCGCTGACACAGCATCCCTCTCTTGCCATGCTTAAACGAGATTATACGAGAAACTGTAGCAAATTAAATTGACGTGTTCAGAGGATACCCACATGAGTGCCTACCTAAATGGTGAATCAATTTGAACGACGTTGAGACCAGTGCATGAGGTGAGGCGATGTTGTTTACATTGCAAGGGACTTATGAGTGACATCTGTGATAAGTCTTATTACCACGTACTCCTTCTCCATTCTCGCCTTTGCTCCATTATTTTTTGGGGTCGGCTCCCTCATTCTCTCTTACCAAACATCTCTATCAAACACCATCAGTTCTAGTTCCACTTCGTCCTTCGATATCTTTGAGGTGCATTTGAACTTTGATGATCGACAAACGTATGGTGGATGGTCTGCCTGGACTACTGGCTGAAGTTTTAATGTCTGAAGCTCTCCTCGTGTACCTACTCAAAACTCGAGGTGTAAAATATTATTTAAAAACCCTGTGAAATCTTATAAATTGTTTAGGTATTCGCCATTCCGTAACTATTATGTTTTTCCCATGAAGATCCCGTGAAAAAACAGTGGATAAACAAATTTATTTTTTCATAATACTTTCCTAGGTACATAGCTATTCAGCTTTCTGATTTAACGCTTTGCTACGTTTCTAAGGGATATTAAAAATTAGTCGTCTTATACTTAAAGTATGCTAATCGACCTCGGTAGCCAAATTTTCTAATCATTATCGATATATGCCGGTCGGTTTAGAGTTTTTCACTTAATGATTACTAAATACAAAAGGGAAGAAAGTATTTCGCTATTTATAACTCGATACATACTTGTCAATGTATAAATCCGGATACGTAATAAACCAAAATGCATTTTGTTAACTTTTGACTTAAGTTGATGACTACGTCTCTCTCGGAAAGGTATTCCAAAAAGACTGCGAATATCTTATATATCTCGTTAACCTATATTCGGAGATATAAAGTGTTTCTTAACATCTAATAAGTACATTAAACCGTAATTTATTTGACAATTTTCGCAGCTTATCCCACGTACTTTTGTCTGATTGTTACACAATGGAAGTTATAAATACCCTTGTAGATATCTCGATATTAAATCAAACATCAGATTAATACATTATTTGTCGAATACAAGTCAATAAGATATTGCACCGCGTACCTACATACATGCACTATTACATTGCAAGGGGTGTCAAAACATCACAATATACTTTTCATGAAATGTGGAAACTTTGTAAGTACTTACTTGAATGCTAAATTTAACCTGCATTTTAACTGTCCTCTTAACGTAATATACCTTACCAAATTCTTCCCTTTCATAAATTAGTATAGAACTTATGTCTAAATAGAAATATCTTATTGATAGATTAATTACAACAAAGAGTACCTTATCAAAAATAAACAAGATGATATAATATATGCGCGGTATGCAGATTTTTTGAATCAATCTTTTTTTTTTAATATTTATTTTAATACCCCGACTTGTTTCGCAAGCACAAGTCCTGCATGGTCACAGATGACAAAGTGACTTTTTAAAAAGTTGACCACTTTTTGCGTCAAGTTTCAATAAAATGAAATTAAATTTAATTGAATGACAATCTGATTTAAAATGTAAATATTAATGGTAGTTATTAAAATGACCGCTTAGAATTATTAGTTCCTAAAACATTTGCAACCGAATATGAAGATGTGCGATGTTGACAATTTGTATGTTAATGCACGAACCGATCTGCCCAAGTTGAAGATAAACTGAATATTGGTAGGTAGGTACGTAAGTATTATATTAAGCTTATATGCATACAGCATACAGGTAACGATAGGCAGGCAAATATTATTATTCTGTCATGCCATTTCCATATCTTGCATTCGATTGGACATTGAGAACCAGCGGATTATGGTGTTTGAATAATGCATAGATTATATAATGCATAGATTATCACAAGACCATAGATAATGCTATATGACGGATAATATAATATTTAAGGTAATATGTACCTGCCAGCAAGATGGCGCTGGCGCCATTACGAATTAATGTGACCAAACCATCCGAGTAGATATTGATTGCTATTATGAAAATATTTGTCATGCGAGGTTAATTGCAGTTCTAAGTAATAACCCTATATTAATGATTAGTTCAACTAAATAGACATTGATTAATCTTTGATACCTTTGTGCCTACCAGTAATTATTGCTATAATTCCTCCAATAAAATAATTATATCGTCTCCAACATATTATGTAATTTTTTGTTATATTTAAAGCCCCACTCTATTGCGAAAAATCCTTTATGTTGGTTAGGCATCAGAAAATAAGAAGTTTCATTCTATTGTATCTGTTTCTTCGCTTGTTGATCTTCATTTTTCCTTTCTGTCAAGCTAGTACATATTTTAAGAATGCGTGAGCTCTACATAAAGTAACAATAATTACTTCGTCGAATTTGGCGACCTTATAAAGTTCTATCTTTATTTCAATGTTATTTCTCAAAGGGTCGCTACACTTGAAATATATACTTCTTCCTGAGCCGTATCAGGTCACCCCGATGTTAGTGATCGCATAGGCGAAAGCATCTGTCTTTTACTATTTGGAATAACTTCTCCAAGACTCTTATTCCGGTCCAGTCTCGAACATTACGCAGCCATGACAACTGCCTTCTCTCATTTTACTCATCTGCTCCTCTCTATTTTATCTTTCATAATAAGCTGGAGTAAGGTCAAGGCGTATTTATCACGCCTCAGGCACCTAAGTCTTAATACTCATGAGTAGTTCACTGTCAACTCCGGCTCTGCGCAGGACCTCCGAGCTTGTAACTCTCTCAGTCCACGATATGTCTAGCATCCGTCTGTGAATCCACATTTCGGAGGCTTCTATTCTATTCATCGTGTTGACCTTATAACAAATAACTAAGTAGAAATATATTTATTTTTATGGATTCTTTTTTGTTCTTTATTCTTTCTTAACCATATATTTTTATAGAGGGAAATATAAACATTAAATATGTTGAAGTAGAGAGAGAGGATGTGTACCTATCTAATAAATACTAAGTATTCAAAAGGCTTACTATATTTTGATACTGTTTGCGTGAGTGAAAAACAAGTTGGGATGACTCTAAGTGAATTGATTTAAGCTTCTAAATAATCAAAAATCTTAAAAGAAACCCTGTTATTCTTTATGAGTGAGTCAAAGATGTCATTGACTTTCGCAATGATAAAACTTTTATCATAGCTCGAGTAGGTAGAAGCTCCCCGTCGATTTATCTCTTCATTAAGCGAATTCTCCCGCGCGAGTACCTGCATCCCAGTAGAGCCACACGCAGTTTTTCTCTACTTTTGTGTCAATAGAAAACAACTTCGGAAAGTTGTAACATTACATAACATTAATAACAATAAATAATACGCCAATTTGCCGGGTGGATACGATATTTACATCACAATACATCGGTAGGTACATCTGACTTCTCCAATACCGCTGTTTTTATCTTGATATCACTGACAAAAAGTTTTCTTAACCGGCGCGGCGTTTCCCAAATAAAAATATTGATTTCTCTAACAAACACAGTAACAACATAATGTAAAAATCTTATTAGTGTGCTGTCTCGTGTCTTTCCAACATGATTTTTTAGGTATTGACCTTTCTTGTTTTCAGTATGAAACATCTCTCTTGTTTTGGCTTGGCTGAGAGAATCCTTCGGGATACGCCCGTCCTTTGATTAACTCGAATGACTATCGAAATGTTAATCTTATCACAAAAAATGTTACGTATATTTATACATCGGTTTCGTAACTTTATCCGAACCACATGAATATAATTTTCCTCTGTCGCTCTGACTCAGATTTGAAATATTTTACATTATCGATGAATGACAACAATTATTGTTAATGTCAGCAGCTTGCGTTGGAAGGTTTTGTTTACCTTTTACGCGACTATTGTCTACGTTGACTCTAAAGAGATAGCTGTGGTAATTAGTGGTTGCATTTTACGGGCACGTACAATATCACTGGATATGATGCAGTATTTACTGACCATAGGTATGCCCATCTAAATTATTCGCAGTAGCGACGAAACTACATCTCGACCCTCGACCGCTTCTTTTTGGTTAAACGTGTTTATAATAGTTTAATTTTGTTTGATCATCCATGTTTGCGATTATCGTTGCAAAACTTGTTTTTATTGTGCTGAATGATCTGCTTAGCGAGCGACTCTATTATTTGTTAAAAGTGTCTGCTTAAAAGGTGATGGAAAGTAAAGATGGTGCTGAAAACTTTAAAGTTCGTTAGTCACATGGATGTTCTCTTCGGGACAAGGACATTGACTGAAAACCATCAAAGTGGCGTGTTTACATTTTGTATGCAGTCCCATTCTTTCTCTGCTGCCGAGCTTATTTTGGAGGTCCTGATGCAGCTTGTCAGGTTTCATCAACTCAATATTTTTATTACAAAAGCGGGTTCATTTTGTACATTTCAATCATGAGCAACGTTTTTAAGAATATTAATTTCTAATTGTTTTATATTTCACATTGGCTTAACGTTAATATTATCTTCATGCGTAAACTATTTATACTATATAAGTCTATTTATACTTTACTGATTTGTTTGTATGTAAACGGTTTGATGCGTGTATGTTACCCATTCTCCAGTATGGCCCACAAAGTCCTGGCACCTGACTAAAGCCCAGACACAAAAATTCTCAGCTTTCGAAATGAAGTGCCTCAGGAGAATTTTGGGTGTAAGATGGTACCACCGCATCACGCACGGCGCTATACGCCGCGGCCGGCGCACCCAGCGTAAGCCCTTCACTTCTACCATTATGGAGAGGAGATGAACTTGGCTGGGACATGTGTTAAGGATGCCGAATGACAGTTGGCAGAGAAGAGCGCTGTTCTTCCTCCCATCAGGGTCCCGAAGACAAGGAAGACCCTCTCATACTGTCTTCCGCTCCTCCGAAGCAGAGCTGAGGAATCTGAACATGGTGTGGGAGGAGGTCATAAACATTGCGCAAGATCGAGCGCAATGGAGAGCTCTTGTTGCCTCCCTATACCCCTGAGTGGGGCGTAAAGGGAGTTTGCATTGGATTGGTTTGTATATCACTTAGCCGAAGGGCGGGCTAATAATGATGAGTCCACACGGTCGTAGGGCCCTATTTAGTTCAGTCGTGTCGCTGTACAGCGAGTGGCCAACAATGGCGATGGGCGGAACTAATAATTATAATTGATAAAATATCTCTTCTAATATTGAATAATGGTGCATGCTGCATTTATTAAATCATAGAAGGCTGTGACCGTTGCCATGATTTGCATAATTATTTCATAGTTATTCATGGGTATTTATTTTACAGCGTGCCTCTCCGCATGTTCGCTAGGACGGCGCCATCGCCTTACCAATTTACTTTATGTTTTTAAAATTTACAAAACTATAGTATTAAAAGTTTAAAGACTTTTGCACGTGCTGTTAAATTGTTAGGTCGGTATGAAACTCTCTAGAAATAGGCATATCTATCAGTAATTAAACTGTATAATAAATTCGATGAGGTTGGTAAATATTGTAAAATATAATGAAATACCTACACAACAACGTCGAGAAGTTTAACCAAATGAATATAGGATTGTATTTTGTATTGCTTGTGGCATATCATTTCAATTTCGTTTTTCTTTATCCTGGTTGATTGTTGTTTCTTATTGGTTTTCATGTAGTATAGGTTGATATGACCCAAGTAGGGAGGCATGTAGTGATAAAAATTCATTACTGCAAAAGTGATTAGA
This sequence comes from Mystacides longicornis, assembly GCA_963576905.1. NCBI lineage: Eukaryota > Metazoa > Arthropoda > Insecta > Trichoptera > Leptoceridae > Mystacides > Mystacides longicornis. The sequence goes on along the minus strand of OY756421.1, from coordinate 21,456,349 downwards.
TTTGTCTAGTAAGGGACAATGTGTGGGGTCTGCCAAGAGACCGAACGTGGGAACAGGAAACAGCTTCGCAAAATACCGGGTTCGGAGGGACATTAATAACAATTAGTGCCATTTTTAATAGATTTTGAAACCCAATAGTTGAATTTTTTTTGTAGGGATTTGGAACTCTGATTTTGAGACTCATAAATAAAAGCTTAAATAAACACCCGAGTTAGCCTGAAATTTAAAAAGCAAGACAAAAGACGTTCGGAGAATTCTGATGGGTCGTAGAAATGTCACACGTGTGACCCAAGCCATCAAATAGTCAGTGGCGTCCGTTTTCACGACTCTGTAGAAAATTGGGGGGAGTTTAGACGAAACATACAAAACAATACAAAACTACCAATTTAAAGATCGTCTAATGAGGGTTCCTTACAAACGCGGGAGGCCTAAGATCCATAGTTGTTCACAGTCACCAGAAGGAGGGAGAATAATGCGATTTACTCGGTTGAATTGCAAAATTCGGTTAATCACTAGAAAATGTAGAATCGAACTCAAATAATGCACGTATAGAGGAAAGAAAATAATATAATACGGAATTAACAAAGGAATTAAACTGGAAATTTTGTAACATTTTGCGCGAAAGTTTTGATTGAAAAATAATATAAATATAGCGAAACAGACTACCATTCCACGCCACTGGCGGGGTGTGGTCACTTAACGACCCAGGGCTATTGATCAATTGATTTATAGATCTTTCTGTGAATCGAGGGTGGCTACCCAGGGACGGTGTTAGTCTCCAGAAAGTGAACGCTGTCCAAGATTGGGGAGCGAATTTAGGTAAATCCGCGAGTCAAATAAAAATTAGCTAGGGAAAAAGGGTTGAAACGTAACGATAATTTAACGTCGTTTTCCATTATGGTGAAATACAAATGGTTGCTAGCGTAGAGTTTAGGAAACTATAAGAGGGGATGGATGTTGGAGAAATTGAAAAGCAGAGGGACTCAAGGTTAGAAGAAAAGAGGAAACGCACCCATTTAGTATTCGACGAATATAAGAACAAAAAGGAAAAAAAAATAGAATTTAGACATTTTAATTTCTTGTTTTCTTAACACCCTTCGCTACAGCGGTGGTGGGTGTGTACCTGAAGAGGGCCCTGGAAGGTACGAAATTGAACCGAGGAGTAGGGTGTGAGATCAGGATTGGGTGAGAGGAGTCCACGTGGACCCAAACGGGCAGTCTCCAGAATTGATTGGTCTTTTGAGACAAATTTGAATGATCGGGGGAGTTTCACGGGGGTGGTGGCTAGTTGTCTTAGGAAGGGAGAAGATATAATCTCGTGCACGGGGGTTGACAAGGGTTGCTTGCTACGATCTCCTCCGAGGGTTGATTGTTACGGGTTGTTGATTGCTACGATCTCCTCCGAGAGAGGTAGTTACGGTTGATAGGTACGATCTCCTCCGAGAGAGGTTGTTACGAGTTGGTTGTTGTTATCGAAGATCGTATCGAGTTGATTGTTATCGGGAAATTGAACGGGCGAGCCGATAGTTACGAACCCTTGTGGTACGAAAGAATTAGTTACGTAAAAAATTCTTTCACGCGAACTTACGAACCTGTCGTGCGGCGGGAGTTTAAAAGTGACTTTTCTGGAGGGAATCATGTTATATCTCCGACGTGGAGAGGAGATAAATTCTCCATGAGTCGTGCGCGTAAGACATAGTTCGCGAGTAAAGTGAAAAAAAAAATAATAATCAGGGCATCTACACATAGCCATATTCAGTGGGCGAATTTGTTTCACCATCTCCACTAAATTCTAAATTTACTTATTAATATCTATTCAAAGTTTTCAACAAGACAATATATTTTGGTGGCTAAAGAATTTCTACCAGACAGACATATTATTTTTATTTTTGGCATTATAATTAATAAATTGTGCAACGGGATCATCTCGATAAATAAACGACTAAGTAAACAGTTTCTGATAATAATAAAGTGTGTACGGTGTGTGTGATAATCCAAGGGAATTACTCGACGGGAATACTCAGCACTCAGGAGGCCAATTCAATGTATGTACCTTTTTTTTTTAAATCTTCATCAACGGCCTGGGAATTCACTTCAAGAGATTTAGGGAAGTCAGGGCTGCAGAAACCAACGATTCCGAGCGAATCGACCGGAACCAATATATATTGGTTTACTAAAATGTACCATGTCCGATGTAAGCTTGTTTATGTAGATCTTATATTCTGAAAACCCGTATGCAACCCTTTGATCGGGTTCAACTGTCTCTAGTTTTTTTTTTGTTGTTTTTTTTTGCCAATTATTTCTCGTTATATAATAAGTATATTGTTCATTGCCTTTAGTAGGTTCTACATTAGTAGGTTCTCTTGGTTAATGTAATTTTCTTTAATTTTTTTTTTTTTTTTGTGTTTTTTGTGTATGTGTTCTTTCACATTTTCTTTATTGTTTCTGTACATTTTTTTTTGTGTTTTTATATTTATGAATTAAATTGAGTCATACCTAAATTAGAGTTTTGAGTTTGAGTAGATTAGTAACCCTACCCCTGGGCTCTGTTTGGTAAATCTTGAGTACCTAGACTGGTGGAGCCAGAGAGAGATACCTCCGAAGACCTGATGGAATTTGTAGATAGCCGACCCCTGACCTCGCTGGACAGATAAGTGAGCTAGCCGAGGCCTGAGGGAGTTGAGATAGCCAGCGAGGCGGAAGGGGCGGCGTATCACTTGGCGCCCAGACGTTTTGGGGCTTGCTCGAACAAGCATAGCTTGATCGAGCACGAACCCTTGTGGGTTATTGCGCGGTATCTCTCGCTCTGGGGCGTAAGCTCATCTAAATGCAGAGCCAGGTGGTAGCTTGTAGGGAATGTACAAGTGTACATTACTTTTATTAGGGGTAGGTAGCTAGAGGTTTTAGTATGTAGGCTTCGTATATTTTGACGTGATAATTAGGTAGGTATATAGTAAGGTATTTAGGTTAAAAATGCAATGCTAACTGGTTGTGTTCGAAACCAACATAGTTCGGGGATCGGACCCCCGAAGTCTGCGTTAATGTGGTTGCAAAAGAATAATAAACATAATTGATTTAGAGGTAATTACAGATTTGTACAGGCTCCGAAGCTCGTCGGGGAAGTACTCGAAAGTTCTGTCGAGATATGAAAATAATTGATAGTTTTTTTGCGATTAATTGCGAAGAGTAACGATAGTTTAGTAAAGTTATGAGTGAAGCGATAGGTACGTACGATTACCGTGAAAGAGTTCGAAACGCAACGTAGTTTGGGAGTTATACAGTTAGTTGCGGGTAGATCCGACTGATTCGGATAAATTCTTGTAAAGACATGATAGGATAGTTCTGTTTTGGTGGTACCAAATTTCGAATATGATTGGTAATACTATATCAATTCGAGAGATGTTTTTGTGTACATATAGTAGGTAAATTAAATCAGTTGGTAAGGGATGAGGTCAAGCGGTAGAAGCCTAGTTAGAACGTAAATAAAATATTTTTGTTGTATCATACTTTCTTTATGTAAATAACATAATGGGTTGCGCGGAGAGGGGTTCACATAGTTGTGCGTAGACCGTCGGGGTGATAAGTAACGATAATGAGTTCGTAATTTTTATTTGAAATAATAGAGTTTGATTGAGGTAAATATCGTGTCGTTTGAGTGGAATGAACATGAAGAGTTATGCTTTCATTTCTGCAGAGACCGTGAGTTATAAATTTGTCGTAGTAATTAGGGATGGATGGTAGATACTACCTAGGTAATGTTATTGTTTATTTGATACGAAAACTTGAGGTGAGAATAGTCACCAGGTAGGGATATGTTATGATAGTATATTGAGGTAGGAATATCGCGTTGAATTTTTTTTTTGAGTTGGTATATTTGAGAAATTTTTAGTTGGGTAAGTATTAATTAGTTTAATTTGTACCTAAATTTTTTTATAAACCTACCAATGTACAGCGGCTTAAATTTTAACGGCAAGTTTATTAGATATGAAATGCTAAATTCCTGGCGGTAATCAGTGTTTCCACTATCTATCTCTGAACGAGGCGTTATATCTTGTCAGTTTTATATCGTAGTTTTGTAAGGGTTTTAGTAGGTACCTGCCAAGGTTGGGACTAGTAGAATTTTAATTTGTATGAAAATAATCATTAGGGATGCTAAGTGATTGTTTAATGATGTGTAGATGGGCTATCGATTAGTTGGATATTAGGTATATTTACTATTTAGGGGCAGCTTGCCAAATGACAAGAGGTGTCGGTTATACGTAAATGTTTTAGGTATTCTGCGTTGTGATTCGCGTTTTTAGGGAAAATGTCGGGTTTAGCCGAACTGACTAGTGGATGAGAGGATTTGTGAAGACGAAATTACGAGGCTGTATGTTTAGAGGTTTGGGATTTTTTTTTTTAGAAGAATATGAGACTAGTTTAGATAGAAACTAGGCAATTGCTGTGGAGGGACGGCCTTAGAATATCTTTCCTACTCCGTTTGACGTTTGGAGTATTCCGTAAGAGGCGGATAAGAAATGAAACGTCGGGGTGTAAATAGAGTAGGTATCGCCGGGGAGAAACGGTTGAAAACTGTTTTCGAGTGTCTTCGAAAATGCGAGAGATCGGCAAACGGCACACATGTATGTAAATATTTGTAAATAGCATAGAGCTTAGGTAAATTACGATATAAGTAGGTACACTTAGCGATTTCAATGTACTTTATTTTTATCTCTAAAAGTATTTAGAATAATTACTTCGAAGTTTAGTTCGTAAGTGGAGTTTTCCCTAATTTTGTTATATGATTGTTTGTTCTAATCTTATTATTTTGAGGGAATGTTATGTAAACGTAGGAGTAAATGAGGCGACGGACAGATGTATGAATAGCGACAAAGAACGGGGTTAGGTATGTCTGAGAAGGGCGGGGCCGTAAGTCGGCAATTTGAACTATACTATTTTCACCCAAATCTGAGCACTGGCCAAATCTATTCAAACTATAATACAATAGAAAAGGGTAAGATTATTTTTATGACGGATGCACCCTTGTGTTATTGTTATTGGCGAAACATTAATTGGAAATTCATTACGTCAACCTGTCTAGATAAATATGACTATAACTGATAGGATATTAATTCTTGCTCATTTTTTTCCTGGAACAGTTATTGCAACTTACTTCCTTTCATAATGGGAATTTTTAAATACTATAAATTCCGTTGAATTCAATTACATTTTTATGTTTTCTATAGTGTTTTGAAAGTTCAAAGAAGATGTCAGGAACAAAGTATGAGTCATTGACCTTTGTTGTTGTGTTAATGCATCTTCAGACTGATTGTAGATTATTTGAATATAAATGACAAGCATGTATATTTTTACTGTTTAGTTTCTTGTGAGCTTTGAAATTGATCGGAGAAAGGTATTAATATTTTATTAAAATTCGTGAAAAACATTTTGGTTTTTGTAATTTGCCGATAACTCTAAGAAGTAAAAGGAAGTACCTGTGCAAAACCCTTCGATATTTACACGGTAGGTGATTGGTTAATAACACGTGTCACCGTAAGACAATACCAATACCTGCTATTGTTTCCCTACTGCTATTCTTTTGAAGATTTATGGCTTGTTCGTCAGATTTTGAAAAATTCACAATAGAGGGATGGCAGGTAGTATTTTTTTTTATGAGTAGGGACGCGAAAGTGTTGGTCAGACAATAGAGAAAGGAGCGCGCGCGCGCTGAATGGTCGGTCGGTGGACAATGAGGGGTGGTCTGTTGAGACTTGCCGAGATGGTAAACAATAGCGGCTAACGAAATGAGTCGGATCGACCATATGGTATTTGAGAAAGAAGCGGATAGGTAGATTGGGGTGACGTTACGGGGATAGACTAGGCATTTGGGGACAAGTAGGTAATGTTCTAGCATTTTGCTTTTAGAAATCGTAAGGAACTGATGGCAAAGGACATACAGTGTCTTGACATAATAAGGGTGTTATGATCAAGCCTTAGGGAATTTCGATGGGAGGACGAACTGTCAAGTATGCTATCTGGGGAGGGACAGAAGGGTGAAAAAAAAAGCCTCGACGTACTAAGGGCGGGTCGTCGGTCTACCTCTAGGTAGTATTGTTGACAATTAGGTTCGAGTAGAGAAGGTGATGGTTGTTCTGGGAAAGTTAATGTGGAAAAGGTTCTCCACATTTTGGCATTCGAGGGTGAATGACCCGGGCCCCAGACAGGTCCAGTTTAGGAGTTACAGTATAGTATAATTAGGATTTCTTTTTTTTTTATGTTTAGGTAAAGCTTTAGATTAGGCCAGGTATGACTCACAAACAATTAATTAAAGAATTAAAACATAAATAAGTTTATAAATAAGGGATATTTTTTTTGTTTGTATAATAATCATGTTTCAGTTTTTAAAGTTTTCATTCTTTTTTTTTTTTTTTATGGAAAAAAGCACATAATATTATGTAACTATTGTAAGTCTTTAAGTAAGTCCACTTAGATATCGAGAGATATGTTATTTTAGTAGGTATTATACTCATGTTTGCGTTTTAATAATAACATTTCAATTTTTTTTAATCATTAAACAAATGTATGGTCACTATTGTAAGTCTTTATGCAAGCTCACTTAGATATTGTAATAAAAAAATATGAGACTTTGTTTTGCGTGATAAAAGCTAGGAACCTGCTTATTTTTTTTGCTCTTATTGTTACCATGTGCGTAGTTTTAAGAATAAAATTTAAATATTACATTTTTTTGTGGATAGACACACCCACTTAGATAATTTTATTCACGATAAAAATAAATAATAATAAACTTAATAATAGATTACCTATTGTATTTTAGTATTTAAAAAGATAATTGTTATGTTCTGTGCATACATTGAAATAAGGTGATAAATTGTTGAAAGGGGGAATATCTTTTTTTTTTGTATTCATTCAGTAATGGCAGTAAGATACTGCGTGATTATGTTCCTATGGACCATAAATAATAGTAATAATACCAGTGAAATACCCCCATTCAATTTTGTTTTCTTTCTGTCTTTATAAGTAAAATACTAAATGTCCCATATTGTCATTACCATTATTATATGTATTGCTATGTTTGTTGGTAAAATAGTACCTTTTCATGAAGTTATGATATTACGTTGGTAATTTTTTTTTTTATTTAAATGTGTTAAAATTTGGGTAAATTGAACAATTAAAATGTGGGATGAGATATATTGAAAATGATATATTATGGGAAATATTGAAGTTAGGATATAACCTGGTAGTAATTAGTTTAAATGGGTTAAATTTTGTAAATTGAACAATTAAATGATGTGAGATGTATTGATGATGTAATATTGATAAGATGTATCGAAATAATAATATATGATGAAAAATGTACGCCTTAGATTGATTTGTCTAAGATATGTAGGGACGCGATGGAACTAGTTATGTAATTGATGGGGTAAATAGTTATTCATAGTAGTGTAATTATCGAAATTCTTTTTGTTTTGGATTCCAGTATCTTACAATAACAATTTGTAAAGTAAAGATAAACCATACATTCATTTAACCCAGGTTATGAAGGGGGATGTAAAATTTGAACGATGTGAAATATTGGTTTTGTTTATTTTTTTTTTTATTTGTTGTTTTAAGGTAGTGTACCTATATTTGTATGATGTTGTTGTACCTTATTGTTAAGAATGTATTGTAATGGTTATCTGCATATCATAGAGAAGGGAAGCATGGGTTGGACTTTGGGGAAATTGCGGACTATGTTCAGGGGATAAGATGACATCTTAACTAATACCACTCAGTAGTCAGGTTCCGTCTTTACGTACGACTGCTGAAGAAAAATACCGAAGGAAAAAGACGGTGGCGCCTAAAAATACCGGGTCCTCGAACGTATGTCGGGAATTTTCGGAAATGTAGAGGAAGCACTGAATTTTTATCAACTAAGTAGTGGGGAGTTGATATGACCCAAGTAGGGAGGCATGTAGTGATAAAAATTCATTACTGCAAAAGTGATTAGATTTGTCTAGTAAGGGACAATGTGTGGGGTCTGCCAAGAGACCGAACGTGGGAACAGGAAACAGCTTCGCAAAATACCGGGTTCGGAGGGACATTAATAACAATTAGTGCCATTTTTAATAGATTTTGAAATCCAATAGTTGAATTTTTTTTGTAGGGATTTGGAACTCTGATTTTGAGACTCATAAATAAAAGCTTAAATAAACACCCGAGTTAGCCTGAAATTTAAAAAGCAAGACAAAAGACGTTCGGAGAATTCTGATGGGTCGTAGAAATGTCACACGTGTGACCCAAGCCATCAAATAGTCAGTGGCGTCCGTTTTCACGACTCTGTAGAAAATTGGGGGGAGTTTAGACGAAACATACAAAACAATACAAAACTACCAATTTAAAGATCGTCTAATGAGGGTTCCTTACAAACGCGGGAGGCCTAAGATCCATAGTTGTTCACAGTCACCAGAAGGAGGGAGAATAATGCGATTTACTCGGTTGAATTGCAAAATTCGGTTAATCACTAGAAAATGTAGAATCGAACTCAAATAATGCACGTATAGAGGAAAGAAAATAATATAATACGGAATTAACAAAGGAATTAAACTGGAAATTTTGTAACATTTTGCGCGAAAGTTTTGATTGAAAAATAATATAAATATAGCGAAACAGACTACCATTCCACGCCACTGGCGGGGTGTGGTCACTTAACGACCCAGGGCTATTGATCAATTGATTTATAGATCTTTCTGTGAATCGAGGGTGGCTACCCAGGGACGGTGTTAGTCTCCAGAAAGTGAACGCTGTCCAAGATTGGGGAGCGAATTTAGGTAAATCCGCGAGTCAAATAAAAATTAGCTAGGGAAAAAGGGTTGAAACGTAACGATAATTTAACGTCGTTTTCCATTATGGTGAAATACAAATGGTTGCTAGCGTAGAGTTTAGGAAACTATAAGAGGGGATGGATGTTGGAGAAATTGAAAAGCAGAGGGACTCAAGGTTAGAAGAAAAGAGGAAACGCACCCATTTAGTATTCGACGAATATAAGAACAAAAAGGAAAAAAAAATAGAATTTAGACATTTTAATTTCTTGTTTTCTTAACACCCTTCGCTACAGCGGTGGTGGGTGTGTACCTGAAGAGGGCCCTGGAAGGTACGAAATTGAACCGAGGAGTAGGGTGTGAGATCAGGATTGGGTGAGAGGAGTCCACGTGGACCCAAACGGGCAGTCTCCAGAATTGATTGGTCTTTTGAGACAAATTTGAATGATCGGGGGAGTTTCACGGGGGTGGTGGCTAGTTGTCTTAGGAAGGGAGAAGATATAATCTCGTGCACGGGGGTTGACAAGGGTTGCTTGCTACGATCTCCTCCGAGGGTTGATTGTTACGGGTTGTTGATTGCTACGATCTCCTCCGAGAGAGGTAGTTACGGTTGATAGGTACGATCTCCTCCGAGAGAGGTTGTTACGAGTTGGTTGTTGTTATCGAAGATCGTATCGAGTTGATTGTTATCGGGAAATTGAACGGGCGAGCCGATAGTTACGAACCCTTGTGGTACGAAAGAATTAGTTACGTAAAAAATTCTTTCACGCGAACTTACGAACCTGTCGTGCGGCGGGAGTTTAAAAGTGACTTTTCTGGAGGGAATCATGTTATATCTCCGACGTGGAGAGGAGATAAATTCTCCATGAGTCGTGCGCGTAAGACATAGTTCGCGAGTAAAGTGAAAAAAAAAATAATAATCAGGGCATCTACACATAGCCATATTCAGTGGGCGAATTTGTTTCACCATCTCCACTAAATTCTAAATTTACTTATTAATATCTATTCAAAGTTTTCAACAAGACAATATATTTTGGTGGCTAAAGAATTTCTACCAGACAGACATATTATTTTTATTTTTGGCATTATAATTAATAAATTGTGCAACGGGATCATCTCGATAAATAAACGACTAAGTAAACAGTTTCTGATAATAATAAAGTGTGTACGGTGTGTGTGATAATCCAAGGGAATTACTCGACGGGAATACTCAGCACTCAGGAGGCCAATTCAATGTATGTACCTTTTTTTTTTAAATCTTCATCAACGGCCTGGGAATTCACTTCAAGAGATTTAGGGAAGTCAGGGCTGCAGAAACCAACGATTCCGAGCGAATCGACCGGAACCAATATATATTGGTTTACTAAAATGTACCATGTCCGATGTAAGCTTGTTTATGTAGATCTTATATTCTGAAAACCCGTATGCAACCCTTTGATCGGGTTCAACTGTCTCTAGTTTTTTTTTTGTTGTTTTTTTTTGCCAATTATTTCTCGTTATATAATAAGTATATTGTTCATTGCCTTTAGTAGGTTCTACATTAGTAGGTTCTCTTGGTTAATGTAATTTTCTTTAATTTTTTTTTTTTTTTTGTGTTTTTTGTGTATGTGTTCTTTCACATTTTCTTTATTGTTTCTGTACATTTTTTTTTGTGTTTTTATATTTATGAATTAAATTGAGTCATACCTAAATTAGAGTTTTGAGTTTGAGTAGATTAGTAACCCTACCCCTGGGCTCTGTTTGGTAAATCTTGAGTACCTAGACTGGTGGAGCCAGAGAGAGATACCTCCGAAGACCTGATGGAATTTGTAGATAGCCGACCCCTGACCTCGCTGGACAGATAAGTGAGCTAGCCGAGGCCTGAGGGAGTTGAGATAGCCAGCGAGGCGGAAGGGGCGGCGTATCAAGGTACATATATCAGTCTGTGGGCAATATTGTGGTAAAATGTGTTGAAGTTTGTAGGGATAGGCTCAAATTCTTTAGCTCTTCATAGTGAGTATGTTGATTATTCATAATCACAGATGAAATGTGATATGGAGGCCAAGTCGAAATATTAACGACAGCTCCAACGTTAACAATTTGTTGTTATTTCCATAGAGATAACGTAAAAACTATTGATCAACGTGCGTTAAACAATGTTGTTCCAAATTCCGAGTCGAAAAAATAATTCTGACAGTTATTTAAAATTAACATTAAACGTTATGTACCTCGAAATCTATGGAAACATTACGACGCTGCTGCAGACGAAACACATTTTTTTGGTTTGGAAACCATTTTCAATTTGGTTAACGTTAACGCTTGGAACGTTAAAAGTTTTCACGTTTAACGTTATTTATTTTGACTTAGCTCCATGGTATGTTGCTTGAGGACACTTTGATCATTTGGTGCTATTTACACGTACCAAGAAAATGACATATTGAGGTGCGTGCTTTGAAAACCAACAAGTCTTTAGTTAACAACAATCGTCTTTCTATAGTACGACAAAATCCGCTTATAAACGAAACCATGTTAGTGCACCTGGCACGAGAGTAAAATACGCCTTCAAAATCATAATAAAATTACTGATTAGCCATAGTCCATTGGGTAAATCAACGTCGTGCGCGTATGAAGGTACAGTACCTACATAGTTTGAAGTACATTATATGTACATATCTATGTAACTGACGTCAATCATTATCATTATGTTGTAAGTATATAGGTCGTTCCTTCGAGCTTTCGATGGTTTCATGAAACAGAATCAAACAACAGTAAGTAAGCTATAGGAACATTCCATGAAACACAGTCCAACAACTATCGCTTAGACAATTGCTTAAGTTATAGGAACTTTTCCTAAAGACCCAAGTAAGTCCAACTACCGCTACCCCTCGCATATATACATATCACCTCCAGTTCAGAATTTTTTGGATATAATATGCGAGGAAGGCCGTCATCCAAAGTGGTTGGTTAAGGCTCAAAAGAAAAAAAAAGAATGCTTCTTATAAAAAAAACACAAAATGTGAACACAAAGAAACCTACAACTTTTAACATTTTCCACAAGAAGCGCTACTTCTGTTTTGAAAGAGGAAAAGATTGACGTTTCCGGAGATCGAACCCCGATCTTCTTAACGAAAATCGGCGACTGAACCACTATAGGCTACCGACAACATACGATAAACTTGTTGTTTTTTTTATATTTCATAAAACCATGTTAAACTAATGACAGAAGGTATATTATAATATTGCAAGTACCCAAGTACAGACATTAGTATTCTCTTAGGATCAATTAATTTGCACATTCATATTGGTTTACAATAATTATGTAAGCACGGGCTACAAACAATTATACCTACAGTCACGAATACCATTAATCAATACTACCGTGCAAAGCGGGATACGAGGTGGATTCTATTCATTTGTTGTTCTTGATAAGAAAAAAAAAGGTTCACCTTATTTACATCTTTCAGTATGATTTCAGTATTACATTGTACCTATAGCACTATGTCTAATGTCTATCCGTTAGAATTTTCGAAATTTCAAAAAAAATGTTTACGCAGTGTCAGTGAGTACCTACCCAAAAGTCGTCATTAGCTTCAATGCAAAAACTCCGTACTATCGATAGGGTGACAAAAACATACCATTTTGATAGTTTTGTTATGAAGTTTAACCGTGTGCCCTGACTAGAAAGCGCTGGCGCGTCCGCGCGATACTTTTCATAATATACTCCAACGCGGACGGATCGTTCAAATTGAAAACGTTGTATGATCGCTCATCGCATGGTCGCGCGACCACCTTTCAGTTAGAACATAGCCTAAGGATTTTCCAATTATTATCATTTTTACTGTCAAATTTATGCGTTGTGTATTTTTATATTAAAAGGTGTATAAACTGCCGAAGAAATCAATCAATAGGCAAATCTGGTTGTCTTTAGTTAAAGTAGTGAACGCACCTGTTCGTTATCGAACACAATAAAGGTGTCAAGATGGGTCCAATCCTAATGAAATCTCCCAGCGCCGAATTATGAAGCCAATTTTTACAGCTTATACCTCTTTGATTACTCACTTAGTTCAGTGAGCATTGGTTTACAATCAAAGTAGTGAGCAAATCGATAGCACCCTATATAATAATATATCACAATAAGTCAAGTTGTCTCCGAGTAGCGAGAAACAGTACCTAATAATTTACAATTAAATATTCAGTGTGTCAATTTGTGTGCATCAGGTGTGTGCAGGTGAATGTGTTGGCGCCAAGCTTATTTACATTTTAGTGAAGCTTATAATGTTGTGTGCTCTGCGGTGCCTATTCTAAGATCATATTCATTTCTATACAATATTATTTTTGTCACCCATAAATCTGTTTAAGAAGCTTCAGCTTACTATTTGAAGATGTAATTACAATTGAGTGAAGGAAATTACATCGAGATTTTGTAATGTCCCATAATTAAGACATATGCATACAATCAAGAAACAGTGGAAGGACGATGTTTTTGGACGCACATAAGAGATGACAAAATTCATGTCCACGCAGTAAGACCAACATTTTTTCGTTTGATTATCTTCTAATCCCCCAGGGAGGAATTGAAAATGTTTTTTTTTCCAATAAATTAAAGTTTTTTTTGATGTAGTAAAGTAAATGGTTTTTATTTTGTTGTCTTTTTTAAGTGTTGTCTGTCGCAGATATATTTTTTTAATCCACTGTTTTTTCAGTACCTTGTGATATTTCTCCATTTTAATGAATATGAAATAAAAAAAAATACACGTTTGCAATATCACTTATTTATGATTTTAATTTTGCCAATGGATTGAAAATATTAGGAAGGAATGTGGTATGGAAGTAAGTGTTGTGTCAAAGATGAAAGTTGAGATGGTTTGGGCATGTGGAACGAATGGATGCAAACAGAATTACAAAGAGAATTCATAAAGCTGAAAAGAAAGGTGTAAGAAAGCGTGGCCGACCGATAATGACGTGGATCGAACACATCGATTCCGTCCTCAAGAAAAGCCGGGTAAGAAGTAAGAGAAAAAGGAGAGGGTGTATGAGAAATGTTATATAGGTGGAAGATGCGAAAGAAGTATGCTTGGATAGAAAAGAGCGGAGGTCCGTTCTCTCTTCCTAGCCCTTACGAGACACGGCGTGATAAGTATAAAAAAAATAATTGCCAAAAAAATGCAAAGCTGTCATCCTCAAAACTCATAAGCGACTGTTGAAAATTTGATTTAACATTTGATGAAATTAAAATAGATAAGCATAAGACATTTTCAACACAATATAATATACTTATTAGGTACGTAGCTCCGCTATTGTCCAGTCAATGAAAGTCGATTTAAAAACTTTAATTGACTGTGTACAGCCTGCACTTTTGATAAAGAATCTGCAGCTTTCAACATAAAACAACATCCATGCACCGACAGAGCACCCACTATTACCACCACTTAATGGGCACCACCGCACCGCTCGCACTAATATCCGTAAATTATCAGTTGGGAGCGCTATTTTTGCTCTCTAAATCATTCTTACGAGTACCTCAACTTGATGTGATGTGTTATCATGTATCTACAATATTATGTTTCCGACACACACCGACAAGTTGGCTCTCTTGTTATTTCAGCGGCCGTCTAATTAAGCTACTTGCAGCTCGAGGAAAGGCAACTAGGTGTTACGAATTTAATCGACGAGGGTAGACCAACTTTCCAACTAATATAGGTACCTGATTTAAACTAACAACACACCACATGCCGACTAACAGTTATATTTAGTTTATCTGTGTGTTGGTCATAATATTATAACACCTGAAAATCTTTTCCGTAAATGTGGTTTACTACTTTATGTGTGTAAATTAATAAAAATGTACTTTTTTAAATGATTTTTTTCTGTAACAGAATTTTCCGTCTTCATTCAGATTATTTTTGGAATTTTCAGTCAGCCCAGCTAATACAAATATACCTATACGATTTTTCACTTGAAATTTCTACCCGGGGTTGACCTGTCTCAGATTGGACGGGACCGGTTGACTGGAAAAATTTGCCTCAGACAATAAGTTCCGCCGGCTATACTGACACCTTTGTATAGAAAAGTGTTATATTATATTATTATTATTATAGCTCAGATATTGACGGCATTATATTTTTTTATTTACTTTATATTTTTGCACCCCATTTTTAAACGCAAATATATATATATGGGGAAGTGGTAGGCCCTGTCCTAGCTAGTCGCACGATGGTAGCATGAACGCATAAACAAATTTTTGATCGCTCGATGAAAAATTATGTGTCCTAAATGTCATCGCATGATCGCGCGTCCACTTTCCTTGACAACGCAAACAAATAAATATGAATGTTAGCAAGTAAGAACTTTTGGCAAGTAGGTGTCGTATTAATAATTACCTATCGATACAACAGAGCAATACATGCGAAACGCGATCATTTCAAACAAGGCACCGATCGGACGATCGAATTTACGTCTGCCCAGTTAGGACACGTTCATACAATGTTATATGTTTGTACAGGTCGTCCGCCTTCATGCGATCATGCGACCAGCTACGACAGTGCCTTAGAATTCAAGAGTAGAAACCTAATATAATTTATATTGTTGTTTTGTTTTCGGCGTTCTCTCGTGATGATCGAAGATGATACTATAAACTCCTCTATAGAGGTTCATCTACATAGCTTTTATATATACATTGATTAAATCATTCATTTTAGTGTATGGTGAAGTGTTAGAATTTTGGATTTTGAGTCGCCGGTAATCTAGAAAAAAAAAACAATAAACCGGAGTCCCCCGCTATTTTAAAGGCGTTTTGTTCAGTGTATAACTCAAAAATAATTCAACTTATCGACCCATCGTGTCTTTTCTAGGCGTTTGATTATCAAAGAAAACCGCATTATACAATTATACACAACCGATACATTTCTTCACATAATGTTTGATTGTATCAAGATATTTTACGTTTTATTATGCGCATCGAATATTATAATAATATGACGTTATTAGAGTCAATAAGGCACTATTTGTCGATTGAATATTTATTAGACAGCTCGCCTTGTATGTGATCCGCCGTTAGCTTTCTTTCCATCCGCACCTACCCTCTGTTTATTATGGAGATCTTATCGTTCGTTTAGTTCGACCTTTTCCTAGTAATGGATATCGCTGATATCCACATGCGTCTAGTCTAGTGTCGATACAAGAGTGCCTGCATTGTAAACAATAACTTTATCGTGTTACATGGCTTCATTGTGAACTTACAACTGATGGAACTAATAGGATGTGATTCATAGCCTGGATATCTGACTTGGTGCATTGTATGCGGTGTGTTGGGTGAATAAGTCCATATGGGAATGCGTTACGGCGCGAGGCTTATCAGACTCACAATGGTCTTAATTTCTTGGATAAAAATATCATTGTGATTTACGTCGCTGCGTGTGATGCAACTATCACGTACAAAATGTTATAAGTACAATTAAATAAAAGCTATACGAAACGAGTACCTACAAGCCACAGAAATAACCGAATGTTTATTCCTAGTAACACTTATTATAATAACTTGGACCAGACATAAAATGAAAAATTACATATCTAATATTTTATTGACATAAATACAGGCAGTGTTCGGTAATAAAATGATAATTTGAGTAAGGTAGGGTCGCCAAATATCGTCCCCGAGCCTAATTTCGCCCCCCTGCGATTCTCTTAATGCAAGCAACGCCATCTAGTTTTGATAGCTGGAATCGAATATCAATTACCTCAGTTGACTACTATAAAAAAGTGACAGCGATACAACGCTTCTAGGAAAAGATATAGTTTTTCATTAAAAAAATGAAAAACCGTTGATGTTGAGTTTTTCTTGATAAGTTTAATTCTTTTCAAAAATGATAATATACCGCACTTATTCAAATGAAAGATTTTTATTTCATTTTAATTTAAACCAAATGAATATTTGAAGTTTATTTCATACGTTTTTTGTTGAAGGGATATTTATTAAAAAAAACTGCTAGTTCCTAATATCGTCCCCTCATATGGTACCAAATACCGCCCCGGGGGCGATATTAGGAGAGTTTCTAAATTCGTTATAAAATTCATTTTCTTTTTATTTTCTTTGGTTTTATCTTACTCTTTAGATGCCAAAAAGAAAGCTATGGTATTCCGAAGCATTAAAAAAGCAGTTGATGATGCTAGAACAAAAAACATGAGCTATATAAAAAAACAGCGAAAACTTTTAAAAACGCGATCAACTTTGTAAGATTAATTTAAAAAATCTGAAAGCTCGGTTAATATTTAGATTTTTGGAAATATGGGAAGAAAAACAGTTTAACCAGATGTACTGGAAGCCAAAAATATAACCAACAAGCGAAAAAAGAAACTTCTGACAAGGAAACATGATGATGACCCAGTTATAGTCACTACTGACGAAGAAGAAAGTGATAGCAATGACGCTGAATACCCAGTTTGTCTAAAAAAAGCTTTTCTAAAGATAAGAAGGGTGAAAAACGGATAAGATGCGCATAAAAATGTTTCCAGTGGATGCATGAGACCTGCATTGAAAATCCTGGAACAAAATTTATCTGTATAACTTGTTTGGAAAATTCAGCTACTGCTATCCTCATGATTGGCAAGCAAAAATTATTCCAAAATACATTTATATCACTTATTTTCAGTATGTTTAAGGTTTAATAAATATTCTTATACTTACTTTTGGGCTCCTAATATCGTCCCCGGGGGCGAAATTAGGAGCCCAAAAAAATATTTTAAAAATTTGTACTTTTTTTAAAAAGCTAAAATTATACTATTTTAATTAAAGTTAACAAATCTTTGATAGTTTATATGAATAAAGAAATGTTTGAACTAATGTTTGTCGATTGTTTTATCAATTTATCTATCATTGTTTTTTTTCTATCTATTTTTTACAAAAAGGTGACGATATTTGGCGATCCTACTAGATTTTTTAATAAATTCAAAGTTAATGTGTTTGTTATCCTGTCTGGGGGCTACTAGGAAATTCAATTCCGATTTCAATGTCGACAGATCGTGTTTCTTATTGTCGAGCTATCACAATAATCCATTACGAATTAGTAAACTTTTCTTGTTGTTAATGTTAACGTTTATGAAAAGAAAATCCTATATATTGCTGTCCATAACGTTGCAATATGATAATATATATCTACTTACTTATTTTGAAATCAATAAGTAGGTATGTTTTTTTTTAAAGAATAAATAAATATAAAATAAATATAAAATACATATAGGTACTTACTAATTACTAATAGGTACAGGAAAAGTAAACTATAAATACTTATTTTCAAAGCATTTTTTTGCGCAGAGCTATACCGGATTCAAAATAGACCAATCATGGAACTATTTTCATGCTTAGCAACCAAAATTTAAATTTGATAATGATATCGTTATTAAGATTGCAATTGGGTCGGAATCGCGATCGTCCCTGATGGGGGAAGGTTTGGCTGACATATTATATCTCTTCGTCGTATGCTCATACCCTTAAATGGTATATCTTCTATCTTCATTTATTTTATCCTGTATAGGTATTCATTATACACCCTAAATTTTATTCAACAGAATTACGATGAAGTCTTGGTATGGCGTGAATGCGTCAGATTACCATCGGAGTGATCTCTTTCTTCTAAACGTCAAGTGTGGATTTTAGCTGATCTCCGTATGCATTCAAATCACCATCTATCTTTTTAATTTGATGATAAATAAATAAATTAATTAATATTTTTCTTTACAAATGTGTCAGTATAGCCTGTGGAACTTATTAGGTACCTGGTGCAATTTTTTCCAGTCAATCGCGGTCTCGTACAATCTGAGACAGGCCAAATCCGGGTAGAATTTAATTTAGAAAAACTCTGACCCGACTGGGAATTGAACCCGGAACCTCGCGTTCTGAAGTCCACTCCTATACCACTAGGCTACCGAGGTCGGATGATGTGCCTCATTAGAATTTATAGTTCTAACGATTAAAATATATCGAATACAGAATATCCCTTCATGATCTTTTGTTCATACTGTGAAGGCTCCGGCTTTAAAGCGAATCAGAAAAAACAGCTTTCTTAATCTTTAGTTTATGCAGTACTAAGTATCCGTTTTATGTAGATTGTAAACCTTAGATAGAAAGATTCAATATGTCAAATCTTCAGTAAATATAGTCAGATAGTCGCCTCGAATGTACAGTTGGGCTGCACACTCCAATGGTGTTTGTGTTTGGTGTGACACAGCAGATAGCAGCCAACATCCACTCGACCGTCTTACATTTTAAGTAGATGCCTTCTCACATATTATTTTGGTGCGCTGTGGCTTCTTTTGTGCACCAAGTGTGCTTCAATACAAAAACAAACAATAATCTGAATGCTGATTGTTTATCAACGGACGGGATGAGTACTTACGGTTATTTGTGATTCGAAAAGCCAAAAAAATGCTTGGCATCCATCCGAGTGGATTCCTATAACATATCAACAACTTTCTTTACTCGCGACATTGTTGAATTATGCTTATTAACTGTTTACTTGATTATCAAAAACATCGCCGGAGTACGGAAACATTGCAGTCTCTTTAAAATTTCAAGTAGCCAAACTTTTGTCCTAAGTGGTTTCGTGTATGGTAATACTGCATGTACCCGAATATCTTCAAACCCAATGGATTTTTTTTCTCAGTTTGCGAATGAACTTTTTTTTTGAATGTGAGATTGTTGCATCTCGCGGCGCCTTGCTTCCTTTAGGTGAATCTGTGTCGTGTCAGGTGAAGTGTTTAAAAATAATTGGATCTTCCTCAGGTTCTCTAAATAAAAAAAATCTATACATATCATCGTGCATATTAAATAAATATTTATGTAAGTACAGGGGCACTGAAAACTACCGCCCCTACTCTCAGTAAGAACACTTGAAGTGACATCAGACATATCCCAGGTATTCCAAAAAAACACACACACAAAACATTTCTGGTATTTCTCAAGTTAAGATCAATGTAGCGCTAAAGAATAAAGATTCAAGACATTCGAATGTGAAAGATTGAGATTTAAATTTGGAGACAATACAACTTTATCGCAGTGATTAGTGTTATGTGTGAAAATGAGAATGTAGGTATTTAATGGACTACCAAAAACTTAAGGGGCTATGTAACGCAAAATATTTTTCGTGTCTGAATTGGAATATAGATTCTGATTACGCTCCTAATTCCAATTAGACCCCCAAAATCATGGATATAAAAACTACTTGAGATGACAAAATGTTTAAAATCTGTTAAAATATTTAGTTAAAATCGTATCTATCCATCTCAACCAACATAACGAACATAATATATCGCTATTTCATTTATACCCTCTTGTTCATAATAATAATAACATTTTTTTGTGCGCAGTGGTGTAGCAATATACTTGTGAAGTATTTCTGTGGAATAAGAAACATTTCTTTATTCTTTAAACACATTTCTTTATGATTAATCTATCAATATTTTTGTTTTAAATTTTCAACAAAAAAAATCAAGTTTGTTTAAGTGTTTTATTTACTTAAATATCTGATAAATCAATAAACCATTTTAAATTTATTTATTTATTAATAACAATATACGGCCAATGGTTTTTAAATATTGAATCATGTAAGCTTATCAGATGTGTTATATTGTGATGAATTAAGTACCTACTTATAATATTTTTTTAAACACATGGAAAAACTAAAATCTTTCAAAATAATATATTTATGCGATGATATTATCTTCACATACCTACATAAGTTCCGCGAAAGACTAACCACCCAATCTAAATACCTACTTAGATATGTTACATAAAATACTATAAAAACTATCTGTTCCGCCACTGTTAAAGAAACAAAACATACATTTCTCACAATGTGACGTCTTAGAACTGGACAAGTTTGGGTAGGTATGTGGCTAGGCAGAAACACTAACACATTTGATTGCATTTGAGAAGACACAATAATATCAACCATCTGGTAACAAGTAGTGTCCGTTTAGGGACTAGTAAAAATAATAATATGACTTACAGCCATTGACGTGATCTTTCATTCACTTGCAACCATGTTTTTATGTTATATCCCACAAAATGATCCTTTTTTGTGTTCACTATCCAATGGAACCCATCGAAATTTAGTAAAAATAAATAATTCTAATAGATTATAATTGTGAAGTTCGTACGTAACTCCATATATTTCATACATATTTTTCATATGATAAAACTAATCCAGCTACGAGAAATATTTTCATACTTTTAATTTTCGTCGGTAAGTCGATGGTTTCTAAGACACTCAATCAAGAAATGTCCGCGGTAAATATTTTTCTAATAGACTGCATCATTCTATTTGGCGCGCGGGAATGGTGGGGCGATCTATGTAGAAAATGTTACGTCGTAATAGTTCCAATATGGGCCACCGCGAACCAAAAAGGAAAGCGCCGACTATACATACTACAGAGCAGTTGCTACGATAAGATATGTCTAATTGACCGCAGTTCTGAACGTGGTAAAAAGAAGTTGAGATCCTTTGAGAGAAGATATAACTGATTTATAAATCATTATTTTCTATGCCTGTCGTCCGAGAGGTTTTGCTGCTAGTTATAAATTTAAAGAAACATGACGATGTCTCACAGAACAGTAATGTGTCGATTTGAAAAATCACATTGTATGGGTATAACTCAAACACGTTTTTACAGACATTCACTAGGTCCGTGTAGTGTGTGTCCTATATTATTATTATAGTCTTCCTTGACTCCAGATGACTGGCCAGATGCAATGGCTAAAAAATATACCTAGGTGGGTATGTTTTTATAGATGTGACAATAATCGTTTTTTTTTTCACTCACTGTCTAGGAACCATAATACAACCTACACAAGATAGCACTGTTGTTTCATTCGCAGGGTGTTGAAAGTAAACCTTCATTTATGTAGCTTGGCTCTACTTTTCTTATACCTAGAATGAATGAATGAAAGATAATAAAACTCCATAAGAAAAAATTTGCTGCTAAAGAAGCAGTTTTTTGTAAGTTTTTGCTGCATCACTCGATCCATACTTCGGGTGCATGTCAGTTAAAAAAAAAGAAGCAGTAGGTAAATTGCATATCATAAATTCATTTATTGAATTCATATTATTATTATGCTCAATTGTATTGAGGATGGAAATAAAAATAAATAAAATATTTCTAACCATAAAAATATTGTAGATTGTTCCATCGTGTCTCACTCTTGGTGTGCAAAAACGTGTATAATAATAATTATTTGAGATCAGATAGGTACATTATAAAAAAAAACATTATCCAAACACGTTTTTTTAAAGTGAATCTGGGCTCACTCAAAGTGAACACAAATACACTCTCGACATCTTTCACATAAAGCAAAGCTTGTATTGTGAAAGTGGAAATGGTCGGCACCAATCAATCAATCAATCAAAACTCCCTCTGAACTCCACTCAGGAGCATAGCGAGGCAACAAGAGCTCTCCACTGCGCTTGATCTTGTGCAGTGCTTATGACCTCCTCACACACCATGTCCAACTCCCTCAGCTCTGCTTCGAAGGAACGGAACACGGTATGAGAGGGTCTTCCACGTCTTCGAGACCCTGAAGGTAGGAAAAACAGCGCTCTCCTCGGCCAACTGTCATTCGGCATCCTCAACACATGTCCCAGCCATGCCAATCTCCTCTCCGAAATTGTGGAAGGGATGGGCCTGCGCTGGGTGCGCCAAATTATTCTAATCCTGATTCGCAACGTAATAAGGTACTTAGGTAGGTACCTATTATAAACTTACAACATATAAAACGTTTTTGTTTACTTCATGTTTGGCCTAACTTCTCTATATTATTATTATTTTTAGTTGGTTGGATATCAGAAAAATCATGGATATCTAAATCTTCCTTCAGAGAGAGTCTAACGCCGTATTTTACTTAAGACTCCCTCAAAACTTTGCAAAAGAATCTCTATCGCAACTTCATACAAATAGAATGGTCATAAGGACCATTATGGTACAACGACTTGATATGAGCCGTCATGAGAAATTTTCCAATATATTGGAATATTTTTGAAAAATAATCTAACAAGACAGAGCTTTGGTAAGAATTTTAATTGGAAAATGATTTTTAGTGTTTTCTGAAAAATCTGAGAAAATTGGCGAAAAATCCTCACGAACATATATTGTAAAATTTTCACCACGATCTTTATTTCTAAACGTATTTTATCTAAGTCTTACACTTCTCGAGATATGCGTCAAAAAGTGTTTGAGAAGACATCGACAAAACCTCAAATAACGTGTAAAGCATGCTTTTTATGGAAAATCGGCCACGAACATATATAATAAAAAGGTTTGATCTACGTGTACACATAATCAAAATTTCCTTATCCATGAATATAGAGCCGGAATTGAGCGGAGAAAACAGTGAAAAACGGCTATTTTAGGAGTAAGGCCCCTTTGTCAGTGATAGGAAATTTAATATAACCTCGCCGCACTTATTGGAAAATTGATATAATTAACTATTATTACCAACTTCATTTCTATGTAAGTTTGTAGTACCTACTAGGTACCTACCACTTTTTCTTTATGTTTTTTTTTATTTTCATTATTTATCTTTTTTTTTACATTATACCTACACCTAGAATTTTTTTATTAAGGAAAAAGTATGAGCAATAAGCACACCATATTATACGACAAAAAGTATGTGGTAGATTTAATAATGATTGTACATTTTTGACACTTCGTGAAATTTGGTTACCTTATTGTGGAGTCAAACTATCAGACATCCTTACTTAATTCTACCTAAAGGGAAGGAAGATATTGTGAAATATTACTAATTAGGTACGTGCTAAACAAACCGAAGATGGCGTCTGCATATTATTAGCAGCGCACACACAAAGTATCCCCGTCGAAGTGATATCTCAATGCAATAGAAGTGTTCTTATGTCATTATTTGTTCTCCCAACGAGACGTTATCAATATTAATGGCTGTGAAATGAATTTCTTATTCTCAAATGAAACATGTTATTGTACTGGCGACGGCTGTCCGTTCGACTGCAGGAACCCACCAACGTGGCGGGCTCAGTGCACACCCACTCCATCCACTCTCCTACTGACTGATCCCTCGCTCCTTTCTTCCAGACCTCGCCGACAGTGTTCTGATAAGTTATTGCATTGCAATCGATCCTTCGGAGTTTGAACAATTTACATAGTTATTGTTTTAACTCATGTTACTCATCTGTTGTAAAACATTAAAAGTAAACCAATTAAAGACTGTTTTAATGAGACCCTCAAAAATTTCTTCTTGGATAAATTTTATCCAAAAGTTTACATTCTGGGTAATTCTTTTGATGTTGAGCTCAATATTATGTATCTTTAAGTAAGATTTCTGCTGAAAAATTATTAGTTTTGTGTTTTCAGTTAAACCTCTAATTAATAGACCTCAGATATAGGTATGCAACGTACAATAAACTCAAGTCAAATTTAAAAAAATATCAAATTGGTCCTTCTGACATTCTTAAATTCAAGTAAGTACCAATTTTTTAAGAAACCAAATTTTGCAGTATTACTATAGAATTTGCAGTATTCTTCTGTAATAATAATAAAATGCGTTTGAAGAATTAAATTCAAGTGTTTCCCCATGCTACAAATTTTTAGCAGCCATAACAATCACCCAATGAGTTTAGCTCTAGTATTTGAGAAATAAGGTCGTCCTGCTCGTCGATAGTAGGTACATAATAGATTTATATTAAATTTATTTTTATATACCTATGTGAATAAAGAATTTTCAGCCTTAACGGAAACCTACTTTACCCAATCAAACTGTTAAATCGAGGTTGTACTGTATCTACAACTGTTCTCCGCACTTAAGTATTATTGTACCTACATATACTTCTTAATATTTCTTTCTATCCTGGAACGGAACTATAAGTCTGAAACATAGGAAGGATAACATAGGGGAGTAACGCAATTCCTCAATAATTTAGCACCAGTAGATGGTCGCTGTGATGCTGATAATAGATTGTCTCCAGAATTTGGATATCGTAAAAAGTATTGTAGCAAAATCAACATGCAGCTAGTGCATCCAATCCACTAGAGATCGTTAGAGTGGAGCTAAATTATTAGTTACGTGGCAAACTGCTTACTCTTTCAAAGGTTCTTGCTTATATTGTACTAATGCAATACATTCATTTCTACCCCAGATTGGATTCGCATTTCTTTTTGCATAGTATGCAACCATAAACTTTCAAACCAATTCGCCAGCAAATAATTTTGGGTCAATATTCAATACATTAATCTAATAATATATAAGGATTTATTTCTTATACTGATAATGCTGTACCGTATTTTTCAAACGAAAAAAATATTCTTTAGTTAAATTTTCCGTTGATTTTTGAGGAGAAAAAAATATATGTATTGGCATAAATCACTCGAGATCGGGTGCATTGCCGGAAAAAAAAGAAGAAGAAGAATCTTTTTAACCTACTTACATGTAATAATTATTGTTATAGTTAAGTATACAATAATTAATTTACACATTTTAATAAAAGACTGAATATACAACATCGCCCATCGATGTATCTTACTTTAATAATTATTGATATTATGTATCTATTATGATGCAAACATCGTATCTAAGTGGTTAAATTTTTACCACAATGGACCGTTTTCTCATGCTCATTCGAATGGTGTGATAACGTTAACTCCGTATGCCATTAGTTTATCTACATGTTATAGAACCTGGTCAAACTATGAGCTAAAATCTTTGTCCAGGATAAATAGCAGGATGAAACAGCAACAGTAGATGACGGTTATAAGCGCTTAGTGGTTCAAATTCAAAATCAACCTTTAAAAATCGAACATAATTTAAATGATTAATTTATATTAACAAAGTGTTTTATAGAGGTTGTAGATAACTAGTCTGTTAGTATAGCAAATATTTGGTCTTGATCTATGTTCACGAGAATATTTTTCTTTGATTAAATTATTATCTCCAATTAACATTCAATATTATCTGATTAGACACCGACTACAACCATTAGTCCGTAAATCACTGTCTGCTATTTATTAAATTGTTAAGGATATGTCTTAATATTTTGTAATAAGGTCCAACTACTCGGGGCATATTGTGATATGATTATCTGACACAGCGACCGCAACACAGGAGTAACCGCGCCCAACCTGTTACAGCTGCTTGAGAACTTCAGCGTTTGTAATTTTGCGTTGCCTGAAAGAGATTTTCGTTACAAAATAAATTTACCAAGGGTGATTTCTAAACTAAACATCGTCTTCTGACTGAAAATGAATGAAACATTGACGATAGTCGCAGGTAAAAGTACCTATCTGTAGCGTGCGAGCTATGCACGTGATAATTGCTTGGATTAAGTTTTTTTTAATGGAATTAAGATGAATTAAAATGAACTTCAGTAAAATGTGTTTCAATAATAATTTAACGTACATATCTGCGCGTTCAATAAGTAGGTAGGTATATTTTTTTTTTTTTTTTTTGTTGAGTCCTTCCACCCGATATCGAGTGATTTTGGGTAGGTATATTGTTTTACCGACATGACTTCTTCCCAACGTCTCACTAGAAGCTAAAATGCTACGGTAAGTAAAGTATAAAGTATATCTTCCCCTTGCCACCAATGGTTTAAGAATATCAGACGTGGATCAATCAATATGTAAACGTAAGCTCTTTGGCGGATATGGAAAGAAATGAGAGAATATTAGGAAGGAATGTGGGTTGGGATTTAGCTTTGTAACAAGGGTAAAAGTTAACAAGTCGCGCTGGTCTAGGCAAGTGAAAAGAATGTATATTCATAAAATGGACGTATTTTTATGTCAACTTTTATAGTATAGAATTCACCTATTTCTATCGAGTATCGATCCGTCTAATACTAATGGAACATACACCGTCCATTTATCACGGGATGAAGTGACGTGAATGTAACAGGTTTGGGTTAATTGGGCAAACGCCCATCACTTATATTGACTCTGTCATATTAATATTAATTATGACACTTTACAAACACTCGGACAGAAGCACAAATAATGAAATAGATTTTGTATGTAATGTAATGTAAATGACAGTTAGCGCCGGCGCCAAACAACGTCCAGCTATCATGGAAAACTAGATCATCTAACATTCTAACTAGTAGACAACAACCACTAAGTTGTGCGCGGTATGTTTATGCATATTCTTATTTATCCGCTTTCAATTAATATTTATCTTTGATCTTGGACGTCAACAGTCTTGTTGGTCTCCTAATACTGACGCCTCCACTACACAGTACACACCTACCGCTGCTCACTGAATCGTTGATAATGTGGCCTACCTAGTGGACTGCTGAATAATCGTTCCTTTCTATCTGGCATACAAAGTAGCTAGGGAGATTTTGTACAGACAATAATAATATGTGAAACGGCTCAATTGCTTATGATTAATTTTGTTTCAATAGGTACATAAATATGGAAAAATGTAGTCGTACTTCATTATTTGGGATCAGTAGGCAGACATTGTTATGTCGGTGGAAGAAGCGAAAGAAGTATGCTTGGATAGAAAAGAGTGGAGGTCCGTTCTCTCTGCCTACCCCTTACGAGACACGGCGTGATGGATAGAAAAAAGTAAGCAGACATTAAATAATCAGATTTATTTTTTGTATCTATTATATAAGTATAAATAGAAAATTAAATTCGTCCTTAAATCTTAACTGGTCAGAAAAGGCACAATGAGCCTCTGACGCCTTCAAGCGCAATGGAGAACTCTTGATGCCTCCCTATGCTCCCGAGTGGGGCTTAGGCCCCCGCATTGATGGTTGGTTTGGGGATAATTCGCGGCGGACTTGATTTGTGCGGGGCCGGCTTTTTGGTTTGATTGCTTCGATCGAGCTAGGAGGTCGGTTTCGTGCGGGTCGGGATTGCTGCGGATTGGTCTCCTCTGGGCTAGCTTGCGGTATGCGGGGGATCTTAAAGGGAGAATGTATGTATATGTATGTATATAAGTATAATAATGCAATTTATTGAAAACTAGCTTTCCATACTGACGTTGTCCTGTGATTCGAATTTGTATAATAATTATAAATTGATTAACTTTTAACTAATGTAATTCCGATGCATCTGTTTTAAAACATATATTTTACATCCGCATTTTTTCAATCGCACCAAACGACTGACAGTTTCTGTCAAACACTTTACTTTTTAATACTAATTTTGAAAATAAAAAGCACTAAGGGTGGGTTTTTCGACGCCGCAAGTTTTAGTAAAGTATTAGCACAATACTTTACTATCAGGTGTTACTCGATCGTAAGGAATATCAAAGTAAAATAATAATCAATTAGTAACATGCATACCAACATCAGAATGCTTAAAAAGATTTTTTTATCAAGCAAAATTATGCTGAAATGTCTTTTTTTAATGACTAAAATATTGCTATTACTTTGCTATCGCTAATGCGGTGTTCACACGAGGCGAATATCGCCAGGACACCAAAATATCGCCAGCCAATTGAACCGTGTGAACAGATTGTCGATAAATCTGAAGCGATAAAAATGATTGAAAGCGATATCGCCTCAAGTTGACCACCTTTCAACTTTTGTTTCTGGTGGAGCGATACACGCATACGCAAATATACGCGGCGTCCGTATATATGGTTAACTTCTGTTTATGTTCTGTTTCTTGACAGATGACAGCAGTGATCCAAAAAATTTTCTCCTTAGAATTCAATTTCGCACCCAATGTCTGCGTTTTTTTCTTGATTTTTTCTTAATTACGATTAAAACAACATTGTCAACTAACCCCAAACACCCAGTCACAAAAGTTCAATTATGGGACGCAGTGACGGTGGCCTCCATGGAGGCTGCAGGCTAGTATACAAATAATAACCCCAAACACTCAGGGACTTCTACCGTGACGTCCGCCATTTTTAAAACTACCTGACAGATTGAATGTCGGTGGACTCGTGTGAACACATCACACGATCAATAGGCGACCGAGCGATATTTTTTTTATGCAAGCGAAATCGCCTGGCCTTATATCGCCTCGTATGAACACCGCATAACGCTTTGCTATTACTAACGATCAAGAAACCCACCCTGAGAAGGTTTCTAATTTAATTTTTCATTAATTTTCTAATGTCGCTTTTAATTTTCTTGATTTTTATCTTTCATAAGAACCTTCTCCTGACAAAGCAAACACAACATAAAAATAATTAGCCAAATTAGTCCAGCTGTTCATGCATACCTAGTTTAAGGACAACTCAGCTTACATACATACTTGTGAATGTTATGATTTGTTGTATTGTTGTCTGTTATAATGTATTTATGTTTATATAAATAATGATGCGTTGACCACGGAATATAAGGTTTCATTTTTATAAGTAGTGATAAATGATTTCTTGAAGAGCATGTCTTAGTTGCTAAGCTTACATGAATAATTCCAGAATAAGACTTGAGCAATATGTAGTAGTTCAGAGTAGCCCATTACTGTATTTAGCGTGAAATTATAACAAATAGGTTTGGGGAAGATGTTTTTATGGCACAATGATAAAAAGATGATGGAAATTTGGTGCTCGTGGACACCATGATATACAATCTGGTTACTTGCTATAAATTAATGAATGGTTAGTAAATCATGAAAGACTTAAACCCGATATTTAACTCATGTGTCCGACTTATACCCTTCTTCAAATATTTTTATTACGCTAATAACACTGATGCGTAAACAAAACACCGTTATTATGTAAACATCAACTATTTTTATCCCACAAACTGAGAATGGCCTACTAGCGAAATATTAACTAACATCAATGAATATAATCTGTGTCTTATTTCAGACAGGTAGAAGAAGAAGAAGATAGTCTATTTAGCACCTATATATTACCCACATTCTATTCTATTTATTTTCTTCTATTTTAAATGACAAAAATTATAAGATATCAATTGATTGTACCTAATTGTTTTCTCTTGCTATTAATAATTATTATTGAGAGTAGGTATTTCTTTTATATTTTTTTATAAACTTCTTAATTAGGTATTTTTCAATTATTTTTTAGTCGAAAGCGTTTCATCATAACTTCGTTTTCAGAAATATAAGTACTTCCCCTCTTCGGTGCGCTGCTGTAGGAGATTATTCTTTTGAAATGTCTATCCCATCCTAAATAGTTACCTTCGTTTTCTGGTGACTTCTTTCTTATGTGCGAATTCTTTCTTGACGTTTTTTCATATCTAGGGACAACCATTAACCTCAGTTGTTGTTTCAAATTTGGTTTACAAAAAATGCTAATAAGGTACATAGGTGGGTAATTTTTTTTTTTTTATATAAATGAATCTGTGCTCACTCAAAGTGAACACAAATACACTCCTTGACTCTTTCACAGTAAGCTACTGAAAGCTTGTGTCGTGAAAGAGGAAGATGGTCGGCACCTGGGATCGAACCACGACGTCCGCAGTACGAAAGCCGGCGTTGTAACCGCTGGGTCACCAACCACTTCAAAATATCCATATAATATTTTTTTTCTAAACGAATCTGTGCTCACTCAAAGTGAACACAAATACACACCTTGACTCTTTCACAGTAAGCTACTGAAAGCTTGTGTCGTGAAAGAGGAAGATGGTCGGCACCTGGGATCGAACCACGACGTTCGCAGTACGAAAGCCGGCGTTGTAACCGATGGGTCACCAACCACTTCAAAATATCCATATAATATTTTTTTTTAATGAATCTGTGCTCACTCAAAGTGAACACAAATACACTCCTTGACTCTTTCACAGTAAGCTACTGAAAGCTTGTGTCGTGAAAGAGGAAGATGGTCGGCACCATCGTGGGATCGAACCACGACGTCCGCAGTACTAAAGCCGGCGTTGTAACCGCTGGGTCACCGACCACCTCCATATATCGAAGGTTTGACTCCAGGAGGTGACTATTTGCTTCCTTCACGGCACTAGCTTTTGTGAAATATATGGCTGCTCACTTTGGCTAAGCCCAGATTAATTTTATTGAAAAGTAATGAAAAAAAAGTTGAAACCTGTGTATTAGTGGTATTAGTGATACATTTGATTGCCTCTGCAACTTCCGTAGTGGCACGAATGGAGATAATAAACAATCATCTCTTAATATTATTATCCTGGTGAAACGTGAATGGGTACATTAGCAAACAGATGCTATACCTACTAGTAGGTAGATTTAAATTTATACAAATATTTGGTTTCATTCATACACGTGAACATCGAAATTGCCGATAGATGCTTGTATGCCTAGATACACAGAGCGTACTAGCGTAACTGCATACTATCCTAATCTGAAACATTAATAATGATCATTATAAAATTGCTCATTTGGTCGGAAGATACACCACTGTGCTACATGGCCGCGTTGGTGTAGCTATTTAAGGAAGCGCATATTTTCCATTAATACGGACTTATCTATCAGAACATTATTGGAATTTTCCTGATTATGTCATTATTGGTTCTTCTTCATTTTTGTCTTCTTCCAACATACACTCACAGTTCAACCCACCCGTCACTCTATTTTCCAAGTTATAATCAGATCGAAGATGTTCGACATCTACTTAACATATGAAAGCTAATAGGCATATATGCATGTATTCTCACTTAAGATGTTAGGTTATCTTTATCTTTTTAACCTGGCTTTTAATCTACTTGGCCGAAATCGCTCGATCTCGGGTAGAAGGATCATTTAAATTTAAGTATTTAAGTTATAGTATGTAAACTAAATTCAAGAAAAATATCGTTGTTTTTATATCTAAACTATGTAACACTTAAAATAACACCAATAAACTTTGTATATCCACTTTATTAATATTTTAACAAAAATATGTCAAAACGTTTTCGATCCTCTCAGATCATCTTCAGTAACTATACTGAGATCTGAGAGGATCGAAAACGTTTTGACATATTTTTGTTAAAATATTAATAAAGTGGATATACAAAGTTTATTGGTGTTATTTTAAGTGTTATTTAAAATGGCTATCCACAACGTGGCTTACGATAAAAAGTTTGAAATGTTAAACTATGTAATTTTACCATCAACGTCATAAATTGATTCGATGTCTATGTTTATAAATAAACGGATATTTTTTCTGCCCAAATTCGAATTCAACCAACGTATATATATAGGCTATCTTTACGATAAACTATCATTCATCAGTTGCTAAAAATTAACCTACATTTCTGCAATATCTTAGCTCCATATAGATCTTCTTCACTCATCTCTATGGTAATATTATTTTAATAATTACAAAAATAAATAAATATGTACCACATAATGTGTAAATAATATTATTTATCGATACTTATCCACAAAGGTGCAAGCACCAGTAGCACCACACAGGTAGACATGAGAGAGGATGTGTTGATTTCGCGTATTAAAAATACTCTGTAAACGATAGAGAGCCACTGAAATTTGTGGGAGGTAATCAAAGGACATTCATACGTAATCAAAACCGTCATTTTTATTGATTTATTCGAGTCAGCTGTTCTCTTAGCTGCCAAATCCCTAGTAAAATCTAAAATTATGTTAAAGATTTACATATATAGGTATAATTAATGCTAGTGAAGTTATTTCACTAACTAGTAGTTGGGGTCCCGTTGAAAATATCACTCGTGCGTTTTATATTCGATCTACTTGTAATATGGACAAATTGGTAAATAAAACACCACACGACAAAGTATAAATATTTACTCTCGCTCATCCACAATCGTTTAAACACGCGGACCCATTTGATACGACGCTTTGCCTATATTATCTGTACCAACCAATCTGCCACTAACTAATTAATAAGAAGCCGTGTCGCTACACATGCGTAGATAAAATACTTTTTACCCACGTTTGCTTACTTTCATCTTTCCTTTACACAATTCCATACTACCCATCTTTTTTAAACAAACAACATTTCAAACTTTGAAACTATTTCAAAGTTTTAAGAATCGTTAAAATTTCCTTGAACCTTTACATGGCCTGAGACAGAGGATGCTTTGGGCATGTTATGACGACCACAGAACAACATGATCCAGAGAGCTATGGACATTGAAACTCCAGCCAGGAGACCAGGGAGAACATCTGCCACATGGTTGTCGAGCATCAAGAGGGACCTCAAAGACAGCGAATTAGAACCAGAGCTGGTGTTTGCTAGAGATTCTTGCTGAAGAATGGTTAGGAGAGCCGACTCACAAATAATGGAACAAAGATGAAGGCGTAGAAGAATTCTTTAGTTTGACTCAAGCATGCTTCTATTTCCTTACACAAAAAAATATAAATGAGTAGGTTTTTACTTACGGTTCTTAATCAGGAGATATACAATATCTACAATATCATGTCTGTATGAAGGTAAAACTGAGGCACTTGGACATGTGTGGGAGATGGTTTATTTGGTTCTAATATTTTATAAACACAGCTTTTCATCACTGTGTTTACGTAGGTACCTACGTATTCATAGATTTTGTAAAATGTACAGCCTGCCAGGACCACAACATTCACCGGAGAATGCGTAGATCCACATTTGTATTTGCTTTTTTGTATGTCCCTCAGTAATGATTACAGATGATGTTTACGAATTCTCAATTCAATAATATGATTAGGTACCTGTATTTACGTTTGGGTAACGCTTTGATTGACGAGTATCTAAATATTAGTCAGCTTCCCAAAATCGTGGTTCCGGTTGCGAATCAACAAGCCACCGTTCCACGTCCGGAAATTCTTGCATATCTTCTAGACTGCGATTATTCTCGCTCTTCCAACATATCTACCAATGTGATAGAAAACAGAATACAATGAGTGTTCTGGTTTGATTACACACGGAACGATACATTTTTGTATTGCCCAACGCCTGGCGTAAACATGTATGGTTGATTGCCTCAATTCTTGTTCATGATACAGTATTGCCAAAAATTACCTAATCAATAAAAACGTGTTTTTTGCCATCTTCGAATATTCTTACTTAAATACAGTTTCACATGTTCGAATCTTATCCGGTACTAATTTTTCTATAGAAACATTGTTGATTTATACTTATGCTTAACTGCTGAATAGTTAAAAAGGGCCTAATAAATTATTTGGATGACTACATTTCTTCATTACCTGATCAACTATTATCCCGTTGTATGAGTTTTGAAATTTTGAAGCTGTGATTGTCGACGTAGTATAGTAATAGTCAGAATTTTGAGCGACAAAAAGAAAATATAGATCATTATAGAAAGATATACCATTTGCCAATAAATATATATTATGTAATATTTTTTTCATGTACATGCCCGCAAAACGAGATTCAATTTGTAGCTACAACAATTTCTTTTATAAGCGTCAATCCGCGATGTTTGTTTCTCCAAGATTCCATCACCCAAATAGTAAATAAATATCTGAATTTTTTCAACATTCATAAGCACTTTTTACTGAGAAAATCCCCAATATTACTATTTTGAACTCTCTTACTCACTTTATTACAAACAAAATGTGTCCATACCTTGAGAAATGGAATGTGAATTTTGCACACTGCTTAAATTTATTTGTTTTGTAACTCATTGTGGGTGCGTTTGTAAAAGAAATGATTAGTTCGTGTTAATTACATTCCAATCGCTATCTAAAGGCGGCGCTAATTCATTTTATCTGCAAATTACCTGACTATATTATAACGCAATGCAAACGTCATTTATACCTACCAACACCATCGTACCAACATAGCCATTATTCATCTCTGTATTTATTTTATAGTAAGTAGGTATACAAAAGCCTCTATTATTGGCAGATAGTTTTGCTGATAATTAACTTGATTCTTGTAAGCTTATCAAATCGTCTAGATATACATATATGGTCAGACCTCACCAGGGAGGGAGGTTCAGGCAGCTTGTGTCCCCCTCCCTGAAACTCTTGATGCCTCCCTGTGTTCCTAAGTGGAATGTAAAGGGAGATATGACTGATGGGTATATGCTGATTTCGTTGGCATTTATCGAAAATTATTTGGACTAAAAATGCTTTATTTACACTGTGCTTGATCTTGCTTAATGTTAATGACTTCCTTCCACATCTTATCAAAATTCTTCAGCTTAGCTTAGAAGAAAAGAAACGCAGTATTAGAGGATTTCTTGAAACTTTTATTGTGCTGCTCTAATACGAAGTAGATGTTATTCATTTATTAGGTACGCGTGATAAGTATATACCTATATTTCAGTGTGTCACTGTACTTACAGTAGGTACAGCTATCTAATCACGGATCAGGAGAGGCACGCGACAATCTGTAAAATCAATCATCAAACTGCAATTCCGTTTTGTCCAATCATCTCTAAAATATTTCAAAAATTCATGTTTTGATAAGAACACGAAAACATTATTGATGTGGAAGATAATCTACTAGCTGATTATTTATTCTTTAGTATATTATCTCAGCGAGACTGTTGGCTGTCAGACTGATTAAATTATTTCGTAATGTGTTTTTTGGATTATGATTAATATTAGGATGAACTGCCGGAGAGACCTTTGTAAGTGATGGAGGCTTGGCACATAGCTGGTATCTACTCAGCATAACAAGATCAATGTCAAGTGGAATGTGAGATATGCGGGAGCAATTTCTTAATGAAAGTTTGACTTATTCCATACTAGCTTTTTTACCCGTCCACAAAAAAAAGTTGTAGAATAATGGGAGTTATAGAACCTGATCTATGGAAGTTAACATACAGAGCTTTATGAAAGTGTGGTGTACCTACATAATGTATATAATTAATTGTACTTTTTTTATTTGTAACACCTCATCAGCAAGAAGAAAGCGCTGCAAGTCATAATCATAACCTGGTGACTTATTCTCTATGCTTACCCCATAGTTAATAACACAGAGTACTCGGTTTATATGTGGTGAGCTATGTGCTGTCGCCTGTCACCACAATGTTGATTATATTATTCTGCATTCAAGTACCAACAAAGCTTTTTATGTTCCTTATAATTAACAAATTGTCCAGATGGATTCATACTCATTTCTCTCTCTCCCTGGCTTGCTCCCAGCTTAACGTCTATGAAGACTGCTAGGGTCAGCTCTCCTCGTCCTCAGGCTGTAGACTCTCCTCTGCTGCACTACTTCCCCCACCCCACATCTTTGCATCTGTTCGCGCTTTTGCATCACCCAGGAATTCTTTGGCCTCCCTCTAGCCACAGAACGTGGAACATTCAGGTTTATTGCCTGTTGTACAATATGCTCCTGTGGTCGTCGTTCTATATACTCATTTGAAAATAATAAAATTTGTAGAATAAAATATAAATGTCTACCTGTATTAATAAAAGTTTTGATTTTTTAATACAGATTTTCATTATTTTTTTTAAGAAAATGAATCTGGGCTTTCTTAAGTAAATACAAATACACTTTGACATCTTTCATACTAATCAAAGGGTTGTGTTGTGAAAGTGATAATGGCACCACCAGGACTTGAACCCATGGCCTTCAGTGCGCTGTGCAAACGAAAGTCATCAACTGATACCACCGGCTTTCCAACAACCTCTTTGTGCCTAAACTTTATAAAAAAAATGTTCAAATAAAGGCTCTCACTCACTGTGGAATATATCTATAAAACTAACCATTATAAAACATCTATTGTTTGGAAGTGGTTCAGAAGAATAATATATTATGAGATGTTTTATAGAAAATTAAAACACAAAATGTATTTTTTTTTCAGTTTATTTCTGGTTGTAAATAAATGAAAACTTTCTGTTTATTTAATTTCAATTACATATATTTCAAGGAATATAATACACAAACACAACTACCATTTTGTAAAATAAAATAACATTATTTGTTAGATCTAGCAGAGAAAAAAAAATAAAAACAGAATAGAAAATACTTAAAACAAAAACAGAATATAGAAAATCATATGGGCACCTTCTTTACCAAAAGCATTAATTTGTATTCCATAATCTCTAATATAAATTAAAGTCGGGTTAGTGCGAACACTTATAACTCGAGATCGGCGGAACAGATTCTTTCGATGTTTGATTTATTGGATTGTTCTACGCTCCGGATAACAGAATAACTAATAAAACTTTTGAATAAATCAATGAGAACTCTAAAATACAATATTAAAGTTTGTATTGAACGGGTTTGCATCAGTACCGCCACCGACATCTGTTGGGGGAAATAGGGAGATGTCTGGTTGATTAATATTTTGATAGAAACATTCAATGTTTTCCCTATTTTTCTACAGATGGTGGCATAGGTAATGATTGAAATTAAAAATATCATTTTTGATTGTACTTTTTCAAGCTTTTTTATAATTTGTTAACGTCTATAATTATAAAAGAAAGTCGGGTTAGTGCGAACACTTATAACTCGAGATTGGCTGAACAGATTTTTATCGTGTTTAGTTTATTAGATTCTTCATTGCTCCGGATAACATATAACAACTATTAAAAAATCGAAAAATGGATGGAAATAGTATGAAATAATATAATATTAAAGTTAGTATGGAACGGGGGAGTTTTGGTGCTTTTGAAATAACTGATTCATAATTACCACATAACTTTTGATTTTTTTACAGAGTAGTCATGTATGTTAGCTATGTTATGTTACCCAGCAATATTTTATTGGCTTTTGATTAAAGGCGAGACAAAGTTCGATGGGTCAGCAAGTCAAAAATAAAATTCACATTTAAATCTTACAGTAGAAACAGCCCCCGTAGACAAATTCAAATTGGCGTTCGACTACAAACGAAGATTTCGCCAATGTATAGTACGAAAAAATTTACTGTCCACTGGAACATATAAACAATAATTATTTAAACTAAACAAAGACACTTTTATAAAAAGTGGATAGTTAATTTTCTTCCTACTCTATATTGTCGAAGAATTTGTTTGTAGTCGATCGCCAAATGCATTTTGTCTAGGCCTACAGACGTGTTGTGACCAATTAATTGTGTTGTGGCACGCCAAAAGCTTATTTTTTCATAAAAAGTAACAACATAATGGTCAACGATAATGTATGAACTAAATGTATGAAACCTATGTTGCTTTTAGCGTGTCACAGCTCAACAAAACACATTCTTTATACAAATGAATCTGAACTCACCCAAATTGAACACATATTCAGTTTTGACATCTTTCACACAAAACAATGCTTGTGTTGTAAAAGTTGAAATGATGGGCACCAGAATTCAAACCAATTCAGTATAATTAGGTACTGTTACCGATAGTTATTTATTTATCAAATGTCCTCTAGTATTGTAACACCGTATCCATATGGCGCAATTTTTTGATAGAATTGGCTGCCAGTTCAATTTTACCGATTGTGATTATGTTTTTTACATTCCAAACTACGAAAACATTGAATACTTTGTGTGTATAATTTGATTCTATCCTCATTCAATAGGAGTTTTGGGGGAACTATTTAACATTAATCTGTAACAAAACATTATGGAATTAAAATATATACAAAAATGAGAGGAAGTACAATTATCAAAGAATAAAACGCGACTTACCGATTTTGCTTTTTCTAGTAATAAAATGCATACATTTTAGAAATTCACTGTAATTGTATTGTTGTGATCTGTCTATCCTGTAAAAAATATAGTTACACAAAATAAATTAATGTAATTGGCTAGCTGCATTGTAATTATGCGGTTATTTTGAAACAATATTTACTCAATAAACTTTGCTTACCTGTTTTATTATTCCCAAAAATTTATTTTATATCTAAAGCCGTAAAAAAATTCAATGTTTACATTTATAGTTTGACAATAAAATAAGACATATCCATTATCCATACTAATCCATAGATTTTTGATTAAAAAAATGACAGCAAACGCTTAAAAATAACTGAATAAGTGTTAAATATTATAATCGTAATTTATTAAAGAATCTATCAATTAAGATAAGTATCAATAAAAAAATTATTATTCACACATCCTAAACCTGAAAATTAAAAAAGCATTCAATAAAAATAATCATTATTTAATTTTCATTCACATAAAAATACCGCGAATAATATTTTATGGTACCTGGCAGGACCACAGAATTCTATACAAATAAAAATCTATGGGCAGGACCTCTGGCTGTCATCAATATTTTGACATAACAACAAAACATTTATTCGATTTTTGAAATTAGAATATTTTTTTATTGAGAACTGCTGTGTGCTGTTATATTTCTTAATAGGTAGGTACCTGATAATATTTAATTATTTTTATATTACCCCATATACCTACCTAAGTAATATTTACTAAATTATGTAGAATATGTAATGATTTTGGTCTTTATGTAAATTCTCTCTTCTATCTGACATTACTATGATTGCATAGTTTTTATTTGATTTGATTCTGATGTTAATTATATACCTATTTTGTATTTTATAGGCACGGGGTTCCAGACTAAAACATTCTGTACAGTGCACAACCTAATATTAATGAGTATTCGTACAACATTCAAATCTAGATGTTTTATTATGAAGCTCTTAAAAATGTAAGTATGTAACCTCTTTTTATAAGTTATATCTTTAGATTTTAAATTATGTAATAAAGTGAAATACTTAGTTTATGAAATTATATACAACGTAATCGGTTGACTATTTTATTCTTTCATTTCATTGAATTCAATGTTATTTTATTAATTTGTATGCATAAAAAATTCATGAAATGATGTTATCTGTCATTATAGGTACCTACATCTTTTGTATTTGTTCTAGGATGAATGATTTGCCACAAACCTTGGACAGTTTTAAGAAAAGCTTAAAGTCATCATACATCTCACTGATTGCTTTCTTCAAGAATACTTCTTTTGTCATGATGAAACTCTACGCATATTGTATTTTTAAACAAATTTTCACGGTAACAATACCATCAGTCTTTTATTTAAATGAACCTTGTATATTATTGTTTTTGCATAATAT
This sequence comes from Mystacides longicornis, assembly GCA_963576905.1. Classification (NCBI taxonomy): domain Eukaryota; kingdom Metazoa; phylum Arthropoda; class Insecta; order Trichoptera; family Leptoceridae; genus Mystacides; species Mystacides longicornis. The sequence goes on along the minus strand of OY756421.1, from coordinate 21,416,749 downwards.
AATATATGATAAATAAGCTAACATAGTTTTGAGTTTATTTACTATTATATTTCTAAATTATTTTGTGGATAAAACAAACGTTTTATTAAACTGATTATAATCCTGAAACCATTTAAAGATTCTCAATTTTATTTCTTTCTCTCAACAATTCAGTCAAGTTCACTGTACCTAATGATCTAATTTTAGGCAACTGTTTTACCGGCCAGTTTGTCTATGGAATGTTCATACAAATTTAAATGTTTATTATTTTACTTGCAAATCTTTTTCGACGACGACGATTTTAAGATTTAAACTTTATTTATATTTCAGAAATATAAAATGATTCAACAATTATTGCTAAATTATTTTATACTTATCTACATTTGAATATGATTTTATCAGGTAGCTACATAATTATTACTCATCTAATGGCTACGACGGTTTTACACAAAATGTGGCCATAAATTTTTTAAAATGTGTCAAATTACAAAATGGAGGATTTTTTTTTCCAAAATTTTTCATTAAATCTTTATTTATTGAGAATAATAAGAGTTGAATAACTTTTATATGTATAACGAATCAATCTCCAATTATTTTATAACATTTTCATACCGTAATACCAAGATTCTATTCAACGTTTACATGAGTAATTTTGTTTCCAAAAGATGGCTTTCTGTCTTTTTTGAAAAATTTGTATGAAGATCCTAAAAAAATAAAGTTTTTTAAATAGCTCTAAATATAATAAAGTTAACGTTGCCAATTGTATCTTAGAACGTTCTCGAGCAAATTCCACCGCTCTGCGCAGATTCATATCTGACGTAGCATTTGTATTTTGAGCGTGATGTTCACATATACGGTAAAGTATTGTCAAAAGCACGCAAACATTTCTGAATTATTATGTAGATGTAAACAACACTTTTCAGATTACTTGGCCCTCATTGTTGGCTCACCTCACAAACTTTCATCATGAAAATTTCTGTTAGAAAACATATTATTTTTTGCCGTTAGCATTTTGCTAAATTGTTTCTGGCACTTTTCTAATGAAACTGTTGGGGAAAACTTTCATTCTTTCAAAACGCTCGTTTGTTAGAGGTCACCGGAAAGTCTTTTGTGCAGTTACGTGAAAAACAGTTCGCCCGTGAAACGTTTCAGCACTGAAAGCTGTTTATAGAGCAGCTTAATTAGAAGCTCGGGGCGGGACTAAGAGCAGCGCGTGTTATGTAAGAGAGGCACACCTGTAACGAAACAATTTAATTGGTAGAGTACCGTACATTATGTACGCTCACCGTGCAGGGGGTTAAACAATGTGGAGTGGTTTCTGATTGGGCGTTTTTATCAGAGTCGCGGCGCAAGCGTCACCGGCGTCTACTTAACACTTGTCGAGCGTGCCGGAGGGACAGTTGGCCGATGTACGTGGGTCATAACTCGAGCGCCACTTCAGCGGGAAGCTTATAATAATTATTACTTCAAAATTTACGTGCAAAAGTTTTTTCGCGATTCGCGTTTTCGCGTTTACTGAACTTTTTTGACTGACCAATTTTATTTTTGCAGTGTTGTGTTTAGGTTTTAAAGGACAATTTTGAAAACTGTGTGCTTTTACTTAACAACTAAGTTTAAATTCAACAAAACCGTAAGTTACCTGTGGAATGATTTATTTAGACATACCTAATTTAGTAAATTACTAGATACTTAATAATCTACCTCCTTATGCAGATATTCAGTATGAAAATTTTGACCGAAATGTGATAACAGAATGACTTTTAAAAATTGTGTTTAATGCCTCCTGTAACTAATCATGATTTTCTGTTATGACAAAAAATTTTAATTCTTTTCATTAATTCCATGTTACCAAAATATTATTATGATTTGATGTCTGTTTATTTGATGGCTTCTATATGGAAACATTCGCCGATGATTTGAGTAAACAAACTAGAATGAATTAATCGAATAAGTATAGGTATATTTTGACCCAACGTGTCATCTGGACCGGTACAAAAAGAAAACAATCAATACACTTGTATTTATAAGTTAAGGTTTAAATTACTCGACAATATAAATTCTCAAACCCCGTAAAATATGTTTAAATTATGTTAATGATAAGATCGTTATGTTTTCTGGGTAGCAGGAGCGAGTAGGACCGTTCCTTTGATGTTCGAATATTATCCCAAATAATAATTGTCTGTGCCGTGAATTATGATTGAATTATATCAAATCATTTTTATAAAGATATCCGAAGCGAGATCTTGGCTAGGTTTTACACTGACATATCAATAAAAAATCTTTAATTATTACATGGGTATTTATTTTTTAACCGCGGGTAAACCAAATAATATCATCGTAAAATAAAGAAATTATTTTACTGGGTTAATGGCCTGTCCTAAATTATAGGAGTAAAAAAGATTCGGTTCAGATTTACTCAGTCTTACGTCATTATCATTATTGAATTATTAATTAAACAGGAGTAAGAAAGATTCGGGTCAGACTTTCCCAGTTTTACACTAAATTATCAATAATGAATTATTAATAATTAAGCTTGAGTACAAAAGATTCGGGCCAAATTTAGGTAGGTACTTAGTTTTACATAATTATCAATATTGAATTATTAATTAAGCAGGAGTAAGAAAGATTTGGGTCAGACTTTCCCAGATTTACACAATTATCAATAATGAATTATTAATTAAGGTTGGGTGCAAAAGGTTCGGGTCAAATTTACTCAATTTTATATCCATTACCAATCAAAACTTACTCTTATTTACTACAATGTGAAAATTATCATTATTGTTATCTGTTTTTTAATTTTGTACAAATGACTCGAATATTTGCTCGGATATGATTTCTTCCATGAATATAAAATACTGTCAACCTTAAATTGTTTTTTTTTATGATTATTTTATTTCTATAATCATTAATTTCTTAAAGAAGAATATCCACTCACCCAAATAGTACTAATCTTTTTTTTTAATTACAATAGCTTATAAACTAAATTTTACATATAACTGAGTTATTACCAAAACACGAGTTTTTACTCACATTGGAGAGCAAACATTCAATGAATCTGTGCTCACTCAAAGTGAACACAAATACACTCCTTGACTCTTTCACAGTAAGCTATTTAAAGCTTGTGTCGTGAAAGAGGAAGATGGTCGGCACCTGGGATCGAACCACGACGTCCGCAGTACGAAAGCCGGCGTTGTAACCGCTGGGTCACCAACCACTTCATTATTTATATTGCCTTATTTATTTGTAAAATTGTGCCTTAATTTGTAAACTTTTTTTTCTGTGACATAAATAATTTTTATTACTATTATTTAAGTTGTTACATGTGTGTCTTTTGTTGAATGACTAGCTCTATCTTGTTTGAATAAAGGAAACGTTGTAAGTATTGCTGTCATATCTTGCCAACACCTTTATCCCCACATACAGGTTTTCCTCGTGCGTTTTCTCAAAAATGGTTGACATTCATTTCATTATATTTGTACTACGTTTGACTGAGGCATTGTCTACCTGTTTTTTGTAATCTAGTATTAAGTAAACTATAAGTATGTTTGAGAAATATTCTTGATATTACTAAGTAGGTAGGTACATACTAGCTGACCCGACCGACGTTGTCCTATTATTATTGAATATTTAAACCAATGCAAATTTTTACCTCCCCATTTGAGCAAAGCTCGTGCTTGAGAATTGAGTACTATAACTAAACTACCTACTAACATACGATTTGGTATACTTGATGATAAATCAATGTTATATTTAACAAATATAGTTTTGACAGATGCATCTGTTCCAAACGATGTTTGCAGACACAGTTTGTCAATCGTCAAATAAAAATCAGTGTTAGAAAAGTTTATGATGTCAAAAGTACTAAAGAGTACTAAAAAGGTTGTACGTATTTCTAATTTTTCTTCAATTTTCTAATGTTCCACGCAACTTTCTTATTTTTTTTCTTTCATACGAACCTTCTCCTGACAATAGCATAAACAACAAATAAAATTAGAAGAATTGCTCTAGCCGTTAACGCGTGTTGGGACGACCAAGGGAAATAGGACTCCATTTTTATAATATAGACTAGCTTTCCCGACAGACGTTATCCTGTTGTCCTTACTGTGAATGTTGATTTTAAATTTGTAATTTATACAAAAATACACTTAAAATAGGTTTGAATATTAAAAAATCATTTCTGAAAGCTTGAAAGAAATTCTTTCAAAATTCTGCGTACCAATATTTTAAATGTCAATGGTTGTCAGGTAAACAACAATTGTGTTCCTTTAGATTTTTTGATAGATGGAGTTGGCGTCGCAGAAAATCCGTTCCATACTATCTCTAATAATATTATATTTTATATTATTTCTTTTGCATTTTTCAACTTTTTTATAGTTATTCTCTTATCTGGAGCGGAGAAGAATTAAATACATCAAACATTGGAAGAATCTGTTCAGCCGATCTCGAGTTATAAGTGTTCGCACTAACCCGACTTTCTTTTATACTATAGATTATGTAAATTCGGAAAAATTATACCGTCTCTTTACAAATGAACCTAACTTTACTCTAGGTATACTGTAGCTAATCGCATAATTTTACTTCACTGAAAAGAAATTAATATTTTAATGTTTTCAGTTCTTTCATGCTAGAATTTCAGTTTTTTTTTTCAAGGTAGAATGAAAATAGACGCGAGCAAGAATTAAATGGAAGAGCTATATTGTATGATTCATTTTTGTCAAAAATTACCGGTGATCTTGATGTGTTCTGTTTTTTTGTTCCAGACATGATAGTGTGAGCTGCAGGCAAAATGAATCCTGAGCGAGTCTCCCTGGAAGACAGCAAGAAATCTCACAACTCGTGGGATGTGTTTCGTTAGCATGTGCATCCGTCCCTTCACCATCGACCATCTCCGGACCAATTCGCGCAGCCAGTCCTCAACCGCTTCCCTGTTGGCCACCAGATACGCGGATAGTCCGACAAGTGTGATCCCGAGATTAGTGCACCTCCAGTGTTCTGTTTAGAGATAATAGGTAGATAGTTGTGGTGACAATAGTGTTGTTGAGAGGTGCCGCTAGTGATCGTTTGGTGTCGAGGAGTGACAGGGTGTGTATGCCGGGGGGCGCCTGGGCGGCTAGGGCACCGCCCCGCACACACCCGACATACTACTATGCGAGTTGCACACCGCCTCGCAACTCTCATCGCGGTAAGACTCTTTTTTCTATATACCTAATTATTCCCACCATTTAAAATTCTAAAGAAATGTACCTACTTATCGAACGGGGTGAAAAGAAATTCAGTATATTCGTCTATAAAATCAGGGCTTTACCTAATTAAAACAGAAGTATGTCAATATTTTCTTTCCACTCCGTTTTGCAGACATAAAGTGTTAAACTTTCGTGTTTATGTTTGGTCAGGTACAAAGTTACCTACTTAATAGGGAAGTTTGTCCGAACCTCGGTATTTCCTTTTTACCACGCATTTTTTTCATTTGGCGGACAATACAATACAATAGAAATATCGTAAGTATGGCGGAAGAAACATATTTTTTTAATCCAAGTTGTTATAGCTTAATGGAGATTAAAATATCTATCCCTTGACGGATTGGTGATGGCCGATACGGTGTGTCTTGGAGCAGAAGAAGGTTTTTTATAAAAATTCCAACATTCCAACCATTTTTTTTATAAAAAGCGGCTAAACATACCTTTGCAGAATCCTTTGATAGAGATAGTGCGTTCCATTAATCTGTTAATTATTAACGAATTACGTCTTGATATCTGATGACATGGAAGTAGTAACCCTTAAAACTTCCTATCAATTTTCGAATCCGAATTCGAATTCTTGATATCTTAATGGAGTTTTTTTTTAATCACTAGGTGCATTAGCTATGCGAGATATCATAGGGCTTTTAAAAAGCTGGTAAGTAAAAAATGTAAAAATACGATACTAAGATGTTTCACAAAAAATTACAAACAGATAAGGGCACTATCACACCGCCTTTATAATGAAAGAAAATCACTTGTACAGGGTTGTGCAGAATGGTCGTTATGATTTGGATTCTTGATAAATTTATTGTTTATGCGTTACTTATAACAATATTTTTTTTAATATTGTATGATAATCGAAAATGAATTTGTGTCAATAAGCAATTGGAATTCCTGCTACGTTCGGGCTCTTTCCTAAGCATTTTCTATTACCTTTCACAAAACTTCAGGTGTTCTGGCAGCGATATCATTGCATTTTTTGTTTTGTAGTTGCAAGATGGTCCTTGGCTTATAAACGTTAAATTTTTCGTTTAAGCCTCCGGTGAACGTGGAGGCCGCAGTTTTGCCAAAATTGCGCTTACTCGCGGATCACAATAATATACCGTTGATTTAAAAAAAAAACATAATACCTAGACCATTTATTGAGCTCGTTGTTGGTTTGAACATGTACTGATCCATTTTAAATTCTCCAAGTCTTCTTTACAATGATTAATCCAAACTCCCTTTACGCCCCACTTAGGGGCATAGGGCAAGAGCTCTTCTACAATGTTAAAGGGCATTCAAATAATTCATGAAGTCAATTAACGAATCGAAGGTGCATTGTTAGTGGAATTATTTAAATAAAGTAATTTAAATGAAACCATTAATTTATTTGTCCTCCGATTATTACTCTGACTAGTTTCGCAGGCAGAGGTCACAATATGACAAAGAAACTAGTTAGGATATTAAATTCTTTGTGGAATGACAAATTAATTGTTTCATTTTAATTATTTTATTCTTAACTTTGGGATAAGTAAAAATTATCATTAGGTACTCATAAACATCAAATCGAGGTCTATTTTGATAGAGGGAAAGCCTTTTCAACTTAAAATCAAGCATTAAGTAAGAATTTTTGTCAAAAGGCAATCTTTAGCATGTTTTATGATCAAATGATCTTTTGTTTTGATTTTAATTTCGCAGTTTTGAAAGAAAATGTTTTTTTAAAGATTTGCATGATGCGCTAAACCAAATGGTCAATCATTTTTCGGATATAGCGATCTAGAATTTCTATACCACCATCATCCGTTGTGGTAATTCATCACTCGAAGCAACGCGTCCAATCATTCTTGAGTCACGTAGTTTGCAGTGAGTATATAGATGGGTACACCAACACACGTGTCCGAAAGAATTTCATTCAGAAATAATATTTACACGATTCTGTTCTGGCGATTAACTGCCTGCCTACATTCTGAATAGTGGGAGCCGCATTTTTCATGAATGAACGTTGGAATTTCTTAAATTAAACTCTTTTTATTAACACACGCACATTCTGATACCTGCACACACGGTGTTTATCGCATGTCGTAATGCGTTGCTAGTAAAATGTGGGCGGGATATAATACAGTACAACCAAGAGGCGCATTATACTATGTAGAAGCTTAGATACTTACACCCTTATTTCAGTCTAAGAAATATATAGTATAAACTATTTGGTTAGTCGGTTACAATGACAAATCTCAGCGGGTAGATTTTTCATACAATATCCGTTTACATCTAAATTTATCGATGTTTTTTTACGATTCAAATGAAGGTTAACAGTGAGTAGTATTATTGAAGGAACATCAAATTACCATGATTTATTAGAGAGAAAGGTTGAACGCCCGCCGTGGTACATAAATAAAATCTATTCAGCTTCGCGACGCTATGTAAATGGCGAGACAGCCGGATATAATATTGTGGGGCGTATTTTTGAAAATGTATGGTCCCAGCGAGGGGCGGATTTTTTTAAGAAGCGGAAGGCAATACCTTTATATTGCTCGTATTAGGTATATTCGATAACTGATCAATTTCTAATGTCCTCGTAGTTGATTGATGATTGTTCGTCCTGATCTCATAAAAATAAGCGTAAAGCGTTCATACACTTTTATTAAATTCTAATTATTAAAGGTTTGTTTTTTGTAATTTTGTTACTGTTTGTTTAACTAAATAAAACAAAATAAATTAGATTTTTTTGTAAGGAAAGAAATTGAAACATAAAATAACTACCTAAATTCCAAAAAACCTATTTTACTATGAGTTGTAGTTAGGTAAATATAGATAAGTAAGTATACCTTCTATTCATTTTAATCCGTGAAGGAGATAAACAAACTATGCCTCCTGATTCCGTGATATTTTTGATTCGTGCCGCAAACCTTTGTTTTTGGGCTCCCATAAAGGAAGAAAACCTGGGGTGGTGTGAGGTTAAGAAAATGAAAAACGGGAGAATCATCTGTATTATATATGAATGAGAAAGTCGACTTTTTCCTCATAGAATTGGTAGGAATATAGAGAGACCGAAACGCTAAAAATTATCACTTACTTACCTACTTAAGCTTGACAATTCGTGAGATTTCTTCCTTCTAAATGAAATAATAAAGAGGTTTGCTTCTTAGAAAAAGCTGCCATGTACGCACTATTTCCATGCGAGCAATTTAAATAACATCAACATAGAAACATTCACATAATCAAATAGGTACATGCAATCTCTTTCAATTCATCATTGTGTTCTTACTAACAAACAGAGGTGGTCAGCCTGCCTGTGGTCTCTCATAATCTTTATTGACAAATATATTTGTAGTAAAACTATGCTGGAGCCCCGATACTGTTTAACAACTAACGGGAATTTTACAACAATGAGACGTTATTTCTAAACTCTCCACTTCCCAATCTCCCTTTAAGTCCTGAATTATAGCGAGCTTTCACGACTCTCTATATGTATAGCTACTTCACCCGTTTTGTAAGGCAAGGATCATAGTTAAATTAATTATGTTCATTATATAATTAATTAGATAATATTCATTTGTTTATGTTATGGGTTAAAACAAAATATCCTTCACGATTTGTTCGCATGTGAAGACGGATAGAATGAATGACAAAACGACTCTAGCCATCATGGATGGATGGTATTCGCGATGTTAACAAAATGGTATTAACCTACTCACTACAAAAATTCAAAAAACTGAATTACAAATTATCTTTTTTCGTTCAGAATGTTAGGGGTCTTAGGACCAAATTATCTGTGCTTAAATGTGTTGTTCCCACGCTTTCCCTTCAGATTATAGCTTTCACTGAAAGTTGGCTAAATGAAGATATTCATACGGCGGAGCTTGGGTTTTCCGGTTACTCGGTATACCGACGTGACCGTGATAGGGGTAGTTCGGATAAGGTTAGGGGAGGAGGGGTGCTGATAGCTGTCAAGAACGGGATTGAGTCCAGGAGAATAAATACTGCTGATGGAGAGTTGGAACAGGTTTTCGTGTTTGTGAATGTACCACCGTCGGGCTTGGTTGTAGGCTGTGTATATTTTCCTCCTGGAAGTGATTTATCTAGATATAGACGTCATGCTGAGGATTTGGAGACTCTTCGTAGTAAATTTCCAAAATCAAAGTTCGTGGTTGTTGGTGACTATAACCTGCCTAACATTGTTTGGAGTAGCGATGCTATTGTTGAGAGTGAGGACTTGGGGCCGGGCATTGAGGTCTGTGATAGAGAGGTTGGTGGAACAGTTTGTTTGGGTGAGTGTCCTAAGTCTAGAGAGTTGATTGAAATGGTAAATTTTCTGGGATTCGTGCAAAGGAATAGTATTCCAAATTGTAATAAAAAACAACTAGATTTAGTTTTAACTAATGACGCATCTGTCACAGTTACAGAATCTGACGGCATTTCCCTACCGGTTGACAAGTATCATCCGCCATTAGAATTTTGTGTCACACATACTCCGGTAAAACACATTTCCAAGCGTCAGAGTTTTCGGGACTTTCGAAGGGGAAATTACTCTGCTATCAGAGAGTACTTGGCGGAGGTTAATTGGAATTTTCTTTGTGGTGGTCAAGATTTCGATCAAAAATTGAAAATGTTCTATAGTATTTTGGAGGAGGCCATTCGGTTGTATGTACCGGTGGTCGTTCGCGAGCCATCCTCTTACCCTATCTGGTTCACAAGTGAGCTGAAACTTCTTATAACTGAGAAAAAGCGGGCTCATATAACATATAAGGATACTAGGAAGGGGGAGGATTATCAGAGATTTTCATCTCTGAGATCAGAGTGTAGGTCATTGTCTAGGGCTTGTTATTTAAGTTATATTCACGATATTGAGAGTAGGGTTCCCCATGACAGCAGAGCATTGTGGAAGCTTGCCGATTCTCAAAGAGGAGATAAATCCTGCTCACCAGAAGTGATGGTCTATAGGAATGTAAGCTCGAATAGAGCAGAAGAGGCGGCTGGGCTATTCCAGGATTTCTTCCGGAGCGTTTATGTTAATGGTTCCGATGCACCGGACCGAGATTTCCCCTCCTGCGTTGGATCTGCTGTTGTTTTGGATCGTTGCTATCTAGAGTACTTGCATGTTTACAGGGGGCTGAAGCAGCTCGATTCCAGGAAGCCGATTGGACCGGATGGAATTTCCAATTGCTTTCTTAAGGAGTGTCATTCACTTTTGGCTTTTCCTCTGTTTGTTCTTTTTAATGAATCTCTCTGTGGGGGCTACTTCCCGGAATGTTGGAAGACCAGTTATATTATACCCATTTTCAAGAAGGGTGACAAAACAAATGTTTGCAATTATCGACCAATTTGTATCATATCTGGAATCCCAAAGCTATTTGAGTCGCTGGTTTTGGAACGAGTATCTCCACACTTGAATGGTCTTATCCATGAAAGTCAGCATGGATTTGTGAGCGGTAGATCAACGCTGACTAACTTAATTCTTTATGGAGACAAAATCTCGGAGGCACTTGCTGGGGGGAAACAGATGGACTCTGTCTATACAGACTTCAGCAAGGCCTTCGACAGAGTTCCTCATTCTCTTCTTCTTCGCAAGCTGGGGAATTTGGGTATTGTTGGTTGCTTGTACAGGTGGTTGGCGGATTACTTGAGTCGTAGAAGATTGGTGGTTCGATATAATGATGCTGAAGCGGACGGATTCATTGCTACTAGTGGTGTACCTCAGGGAAGCCACTTGGGACCAGTGTTGTTTTCATTGTTCATTAATGATATAGTTGAGTCTTTTGCCGACGTAGATTTTCTGTTATTTGCCGATGATTTGAAGTTGTTCAAAGTGATACATGGTGAGGACGATTGTCAAATCCTTCAGGATAATCTGACGAGTCTCAGCCGTTGGTGTCACACAAATGGTCTTCCTTTAAATATTGATAAGTGTCAGGTGATAACCTTTCACAGAATAAAGAAACCTACAGTGTTTGATTATAGGGTCGATGATCACTTGTTGGAGCGCGTCAACAGTGTAAGAGATCTAGGCGTGATCTTTGATGAGCGGTTAAGTTTTGTCCAACACATTGATTTCATTACCAATAAGGCACTTCGGATGCTTGGCTTCATGCTGAGAGTTACGGGTGATTTTGAATCACTCGCATCACTGAGGATTTTATATGTGTCGTTGGTGAGAAGCCAGGTCGAGTTTAACTCTCCAGTGTGGGCTCCTTATTACGCGGTTCATTCCAACGCTGTAGAAAGAGTGCAACATAAGTTTCTGAGATGTATAAATTTTAAATTGGGAATACCTCTGGTTGACTTAAACTATGAATTTTTGATGTCTTTGCTGGGTCTTCCGAAATTGTCGGATAGAAGAATTATCTCCGATCTCTTATTGTTATACAAAATAGTTAATCACCACCTTGATTGTTCTGATATGACTTCATTGATACGGTATCATGTCCCAAACAGAAACACTAGACAGGTTCATACTTTTCATTGTGATTTTGTAAATAGAAATTATCTATATAACACATCTATTAGAAGACTTCACAGAGTTGGTAATGAGTATGGTTTCCTGGCTGATATTTTTTGTGTGCCGTTTTGTAAATTTAGGGAAGTAGTCTCTGACCATTTTAAACTAGGTAGATAGATTGAATATTATGGGGGATGATTGCTTTTCAGGTGAATTGTGGCCAGAAAATTTTTAAATTTTTACATTTTTGTTTTGTATTTTATTGTGTCTGACATTTTATTTGAGTTTAAAGTTTCGAATGACTGATTTTAATTTTTATCTTTTATTTCTCTAATTATCGTATTTTAATAAATTTTAATTGATTTTAACTTTTTGTCGCAATATATTTTTAATTTTAATTTTTATTGATTATTCATCGCATTGATTTTTGATTGTTTGTTACATGGACAGTACGTATATATTAATTGTTTAACAGATTGAGTATATAAATGTTATTTGTTGAATTATTTTTCACTTGAACATTGTACTCTTAATATCTATAAATTGACTATGTTATTTATTTGTCACATGGACATTGTATTTAATTATATATAAATTGACTATGTTTTGATTTATTGTTTTTCTTTTATTGCTATTATTATTTCAATTGTTTGTCTTAATTTGGGTTGAATGTTTTATTTGTGACTGCTTATTGCTGTAAATTGTTGTGTGTTTTATTGATTTGAAAACTGTATCTATTTTTCTGTATTCTATTGTTGTGAAAAATGTTTTGTTGTTTAAATATTAATGGCGATTTCGCCGTATATGCTTTATAAATAAATAAATATAAATAAATAAATAAATAAATAAATTAAATTTACTGGTGCAGTTCTAACGTTATTGTGTGCTAAAGTTGGTAGAAATGGCTGCCACTTCTCGTGGACCGTGGGCTGATGTGACAAATATTGCCTATTAAGATTATCATTTACAAATACATGAACTTGCACGTCGAGATAGTGCTACATCGCCTTCTTTGATTTATTTAGAGTATTACATTCGTACGCGCTGGCTCATATTCTGCTTCCTAGTCATATTAAATTCAACTGCAGAGATACTTCAAATATTATAACATTATGTGTGCACTACGTTTACTAATTTATTGCCAAGTTAATGCCTTCTCGCGGGAGTTCTATGAGAAATGCTATAAATGTCCCGTTTTAAAAATTTAATGAGTTTGGAATTGCTATTTACATGTTTTTGGACGATCTTGATATGAAGGAATATACGCATCTCAATCCTGCAGGACGCCAATTGAAATTGAGATTTTAATGAGCTATCATTAGGTAGATAAAAAAAGAGTAAAGTGAAAACATTTTATATGAAAGGCAATTAATCTTTCCGAAGGCTTTACTTTTGGATTGCCAATATCTATGGCTTTTTTGCATTGGCTAAGTTAGCACTCAAATTTTGTAAATTTAACTTGAAATTGAATCTTTTGAACATTATTTTTGTGATGAACAGGGATAATAAAGTTGGCAAAGCTCTACGATTTTTAAAATATGGGAAAAATAAGTATATATATTATTCTTAGGCAACCCATCCTGAAAGAATGATTTGTGAAGTATATATATTATGTAGCTACAAGCGATAACGACCTAGTAGTTACACAAAAATTGTAAAATTAACAACGCAAATAAAAACACTGAAAATAAAGTTTGGGATGCACAAGGGGCTTTTATGAATGGGAGGGGGTGTGCCGATCAGATCTTCGCTTTGCGGATGATTACGGAGAAGCTTTTGAGTAAACATCAAAAGCTTTTCTGTGCATTCGTAGATTTGGAAAAGGCATATGATAGGGTATACAGGGGTAAATTATGGGAAGTTATATCAATTTATGGAGTGAATAACCGGTTGATTCGTGCCATTGCTTCGCTATATTCGGAAAGTACTGCATGTGTGAAGGTGAACAGTCACCTTTCACCGGAGTTCTATCTTACGAAAGGTGTGAAGCAAGGGTGCGTCATGTCACCCTGGTTGTTCAATTTGTTCTTTGATTTTTGCGTCAGTGGGTTAAAAGATATAAATATAGGGGTTGAATTAAATGGAATAAAGGTATGTGCGCTTATGTATGCAGATGATTTAGTACTTATGGCTGAGTGTGAAAATGATTTGCAAGAACTTGTGTTAAGTGTGTTTGAAAATTGTGCAAAAAATGGTTTAAAAATTAATGTAAGCAAAACAAAGGTTTTGGTATTTGAAAGGGATGAAGCAAGAACGAATTGCAAAGTAACCGTAGAAAATGAATGTCTTGAGCAAGTGAATGAGTATGTGTATTTAGGAAGCATGTTTAGTCGTGATGGAAAGTGTGAAAAAGAAATCGAACGTAGGAAAGTTGCTGGTTGCAGGGTGGGCGGTGCATTAAGACCTATAATGAGAAACAACAACGTCTCACTACAAGCAAAGAAACTAGTGCATAACGCAATCCTGCTACCATCGATGATGTATGGTGGTGAAACGTGGATATGGACGAAAAAAGAAGAATGTAGTATAAATGCAGTAAAGATGAAATCTCTACGAAGAATATGTGGAAAAACTTTATGGGATATGGAAAGGAATGAAAATATTAGGAAAGAATGTGGTATGGAAGTAAGTGTTATGACAAAGATGAAAGTTAATAAGTTGAGATGGTTTGGGCATGTGGAAAGAATGGATGCAAACAGAATGACAAAGATAATTCATAAGCCTGAAAGGAAAGGTGTAAGAAAGCGTGGGCGACCGAGAATGACGTGGATCGAACACATCGATTCCGTCCTCAAGGAAGGCCAGGTAAGAAGTAAGAGAAATAGGAGAAGCTGTATGAGAAATAGTATGTCGGTGGAAGAAGCGAAAGAAGTATGCTTGGATAGAAAAGAGTGGAGGTCCGTTCTCTCTGCCTACCCCTTACGGGACACGGCGTGATGGGGAAAAAATAAAAAAAGGTACCTATATCAATTTAAAATTAGTTTTGCTCTTAAATCGTATTAGCATCAGTAATATAAAAAGTAATTGAATGTATATTATAAAAAGCAGAAAAACACAACGAAATGGTTTTTCTGTAAGAATTTGTGTTGGTTTCAATAATTATTATTGTTATTGTGGTTCATTCTACTCTTAACATTCACATAACGAACTGATAATCTTTAAGCAAACATTACCATTCATTCTACCGATAATGTCTGACACTTAACTTAATCGCGCGCTTTAACTAACTCGGTGTCATTTATTACCAACAAGTCACTTATAAGTCGAGGAATCAGGGTGAGATTATTTTAATGAAAGTTGTCTTTCAACCGAATTGTTTGTTCTACAAACATTATAATATCGCACTTAGATTCGTTGACGCTTTACCGATTTCCTTATGAGTGTAATGCCTTCAGAAGGCACTGACTGTTTAATGGAAAATCAATAATAAAATTTAGACGACTGCGTAAGTGTCAAAACTTTTCTATTTTTATGAAATGTGGGGCCTATCCATTGGATTTGTAATTATTTTTGTTGGGAGATGTTTACAAAAATACAGAATTCGTGCTGAAAACGTTTTGTCTATATTATGAAATGTGGGGACCTATCCATTGGATTTGTAATTATTTTTGTTGGGAGATGTTTACAAAAATACACAATTCGTGCTGAAAACGTTTTGTCTATATTATGAAATGTGGGGACCTATCCATTGGATTTGTAATTATTTTTGTTGGGAGATGTTTACAAAAATACAGAATTCGTGCTGAAAACGTTTTGTCTATAATATTATTTATACCTACCCAGCTGTTTGCTTACCGCATCTATTTATCTTATCGCATAGTAACATTCTGTCGAAAAACTAAGGTATATATTGTGTACCTGTTTGTTAGTGGATATACAAGATTTCGAATAAAATATACGAAATGAATAAAAAATGTTAAGAATTGAAGAGGCATTCGTGATCAAAATGTATCCCAAGATGTAACATAGATCACCGGCGCTTAAATTTCATAGTAAGTAAGCAATATATAGGAACCTCCACACATACGAGTATATCTCTGACAAAATCACAGTTTTAGTATTTATACAATCCTTTTTCATCTTTATTGAAAATTGTGAAATTATACATGAACCATCACGTGCAATTAAAATAAAACCCATTTTAAAAATAATCAATCAATAGATTGTTTCTTCTCTTTTTTTACTTAAACCGCATTCTGGCCATATGTAATAATTCGTTATTTGAAAAAATAAAATCAGATCTATGCTCATTGAAATACTTAATACCTATACAATATACATATTATGTGAAAACTATTCCACCTTTCTAGGTCTTTGTTTTACAACAATCTATTTCCATCTAACATCAGCTATATTTTTAATACTGACATGGATGGATCGAGATAATAAATGATTTCTTCAGCAACTTTGTAATCCAACCAAATAAAGTTAATCATTCAGATGTCCATAACGCTTTTAGCCCAAAATACTTGAATATCCTCCCGCACAATTATTGCTATTATGATGCAATTGAAAAGTATCTTTCACTAAAAACCTGATAACTTCAGATGTCCATACAATGTTACGAGAGTACAAATAATATTACTTGTAGAAATTCCACGAAAAATTCTTTTACACCTTTGAAGTGGTTTCGAGTATTTGTAAGATAAAAGTTTATAATAGGAAATTTTCTCACAGTACCAAGTTGTTGTGAAGGTAAATACACAAATAAACATACATAAATACATAGTGTAAACACAATCAATATAAAAGGTACAATGTAGGTACCTACGTGTCTACATAATACTACGCTCTTCATAAGTTACCCAACGATAATAGCAATACACAGCGGTACCTACCTCCGTATTAATAAGTATGAAAAATATAAAATTAATCAATGAGAATAAAGGGTATAAGAATAATACCAACCTAAGTAGCCTGCTTGTCTAAATAACAGACTCCTGAACCAAAGATGTTACGGGTAAGATTTTTTCTAATTTAATTGCTAGAAATAACCTTACTTTAAAGAATAAAAATTTACTTACAATAATGTATGATGTATGGTTGTCAATTATGAGTTTGTGATTGTTTTATTCAAACATTTAAACTCATTAAAAATAATATTGTGATACCGATTTAAATGAATCTTGTTTTATAACTGAAAGATTTGTACTGAAAATCTACATATTATCGTATATTATAATTGGTTTAATTCGTCCGTAACACGGTATATTCGTTGAAGTCTAACCCCACGCGAAATATTTTTCATAAATATGACAAAAATATAAATCTTAAAATTTGTCAATAAATCTCTACTCATTGCTATGACAATAATCATAATCGTGGGTGTCTACAGGGAACATTATATCGACAAAATAATAATATGTGATACTTGATCAGAGGTTCCTATATACAACTGATGCTACGGGAATAAATGTCAGATTGTCTGTGTCCCCAGCGTGGTAAAGTATAATTGGGAGTCTGTTAGGGGCGATTTAACAGATTCATTGGACTTCAGGTTTTGCCGCCGTCACTGCGTCCCATAATGGAACTTTTGTGACTGGCCCTGCTTGCTGAAAGTTACAAATCTACATAATAATTTAACTGTTCCTATAGTTCACTTAACCCCACATTAGAGATGTCTCATTTGTACGTTTACTGAAATCACAAAATGATTACATAGGTGCTGTAAGTGATTTTCGAAGTACTGTTGTATAAACAGATAGATATCTTGGCGCATTGAGGTGCGTTCAGACACAAATAAGAGTTTCAACATTACGTCTAGACGATTGATCATCGACTCCTCGTCAACAGTATATATGACCTTTGTAGGTATCCTATTAACGACTCCAGCATCTAACTTAACAATAATGTTCCTACAACATTACGATGACAAATCCACATATGTATTTTGTATTCACTTTTGTATGAGATGGATACCGTAATTCCATAACGTGTACGGTATTATTTGTTAGATTCTCGTCCCTTAAAGTGTTCCAATTTTTTTGTACCACGTTGAGGACAGAGCACAATTTGACGTTTTATATAGGAATCTCTGATCATGTATCGCATCTTTGATAAAATATTTCCCGCCGATACCATTATTTATTGTTATAAATCAACAATCGACTTAGAGACGAAAATCATAAGTAGGTACCTAAGTAGTAGTAAGTAGTATGAAAAATATTAGTAGTTGGATTGAGTTTGATATGTACGGCAAACTCACTTACTTTACTTAATCCACGTTCGCTAGGTGGAGCA
Organism: Mystacides longicornis; assembly: GCA_963576905.1. Classification (NCBI taxonomy): domain Eukaryota; kingdom Metazoa; phylum Arthropoda; class Insecta; order Trichoptera; family Leptoceridae; genus Mystacides; species Mystacides longicornis. Next base: position 21,398,869 of record OY756421.1, on the reverse strand, counting down.
TGTGATCGCCACAAAGCCTCGCTGAGCATCTCTATCCTGGGCTAGATCCATCAGGTCGTCATTCCAATCTAAGCCGGTAACCCGAAAGTCTTCATCGTAAGCTCTCTTGATGGTGAGTTTTGGTCTGCCACCTGTACCACCTGGTGTGTAAAATAGGCTTCCATAATCTATGGACTCCGGGGACATACGTAGGACATGGCCGAGCCAGTTCAGTCTACAATTATTCAGGGTTACCCTTGTCACCGAAGGTTGCATCGTTCGTGATCGGATGGTTTCGTTTGTTACAAAGTCGAACTGCCTTATCCCCAGGATTTGTCTAAACACACGCTAAACTTACCGATTATATTATATCTACGTAGGATAACATTTCAATTACGCTGTAAAGAAGCACAGAGGCAACCAGAATCATTCAGTACTTAGGTACTATTATATGGAGTCTGTCTCTTCAGGGGTAGGTACATCATTGACAGTGTCTTTTTTTAAGGATTTAGGTTCTTGTGTTACCTTTACTGACAAAATAAAGACGTGCTGACGATCGCCATGTGACTTATCGATTAACTTAGACTCATCGGAGAATCGTAATCGTATAAGATTGTGCATAATAATAATATATTCCTAAAAATCAGACATGTTAAAGGGTTGTATAGATATTTGTAAGCGCCAGATAGTTGGGATCTTACACGCACGGCTGAGTTTATTGTACAATGTGACAAATTATAATTTATTTATCTAGTCACAGTTGAGATACTCGACTAATACATATATTGACCTACACGCCAGCTGGGTGAGTGAGATACCTACTCATGAATAAATTCACGCCTTCAAATATTTTGATTGTGTGCACGAACCTACGGGCACACAAAACAACCACTTCAAGTACCGCACAGCGTGAGAAAGACGGTGGGTCCATCACCTCGCGTAGGTACCTACGTGGTGCTTAATGAAGTAGACGGGCAGCTTCTTTCAAAGATGCATACACAAAAAAATGAATACACGAGTAGGTACAAACATAACCCTATCGTTTTCCACGCAAAGAAAATGAAGACTTAGTCATGCGCGGGATAGGACGCGAAGATATCAACCAAATAGCTGTCACACAACAGTAAACTAACTACTCCTAGAAAGAAAATTCATAATACATTGATTTGCTTCAAACATATAGCTGGAAAATTGATACGACACGTTTCTCAACGGAGATTCTCACAAGTTTTGTTCGATAATGACTGGTATTCTCAAATTCACGTTCCAACTCAACGCAAGAAGCTCTTGCTTAGAACTTAATCGGTTGCCAGTAGTTACGCAACTAATTTATTGGATAAAATATTTTCAGAATACAGAAATGTCAAAAGTCTAAATAAAAATTGGATACGACGCAACTCATCGTCTGTTTTTCATTTCAGAATAATAGTCATTATATGGAACACAGAGTGTTTATTTATTCATAATAAATGTTGTTCTTTTTTTTTTTCAGAAAAACAAATGTACCGGAAACACTAAAACGATGTGTGTAAATGATTCTAGCATGAAAATAATGTAATTCGAAATATATTTAGGTAGTAATAGTATTATTACAGATTAGTTATTCACATTTTCTAATAAAGGTTTATAGCTTTTCTTATCCAAACAGAGAAATTCTCCACTTTTAACAGATGACGGTGAATGATGTCTTGATCATGCCAGAAATAATACACGAGGTATATTTGCACACTCTTTTGCTTGAAATTAAAGTGTGGGTAGTTACATTTCTGCGGTACATAATAATATAAAAATGATATCTATGAATGCGTTACATCCAACGTCGACCATCATCTTTGATCTCTTTAGTAAAATTTTAAAAATAATGTTCTATTAGTATAAAGTCATAGATGTGCTTATAATTATTAGCCAATGTTATTGCTCCGCCGACTCTTGAACTTTTTCCTTAGGATATTGATTTATGATTGGACGAGTGTGAATATTCCACACTTTGTGAACAATAAATCCATTGACTAATTAGTTGGACCAGCCGGGTGTCCAAGTGTCCAATCACCTCTATTGATATGTCAACAACAGAGGAAACCCACTGATAAACAGTGGCCAACTATGAAACTATGAAAGTAATACACGTGAAATATTTTCTATATGTTCACAATTAAATTGGAATTCATAAATTTGTTCATAATTGTGTCTCTTGTTTGTGTTTAGTTTATTTTCTTTTGGTGTTTGCATCTTGGCATCACCTATTAATTTATTTTTTTTAATATCAAAATTATTTGTAAAAGCAACCGCTGGTTGCGTAGACAATAAATAAATAAATAAAAATAATATTCTTAAATAGGTAGGTATGTACTATACAAAATATTTAAGTAAGTAGGTGCAATGATTTTTTTTCGTTTATTTAAAGAAAACTACCGCAGATCTTAAAATATCTTATATTTTTGTAAACAAACATTTTATATTCGTTATGCGAGTCCATAAAAACTAGCCCTGTACATCGCAGGCAAAAATTGATTACAAAATTGATAATTAAGAAACTTTGAAAATGTAAAACTTTATAAACTCGTTTGATTCTCTGTTTTATTTTCGTGAATTTTGGTAACGTTTAACAATTTACAGCTTGTTAAAACTATGTGGCTAAATTATTATTCTAATAATTGTCATATTACACCGACCTCGGTAGCCTAGTTGTACTAGCGTGGACTTCAGATCCGGGATCCCGGGTTCGATTCCCGGTCGGGTCAGAGTTTTTTCACTAGAAATTTCTTCCCGGGGTTGGCCTGTCTCAGATTGGACGGGACCGGTTGACTGGAAAAAATTGCCTCAGGCAATAAGTTCCGCCGGCTATACTTACACCTTTGAATAGAAAAGTGTTATATTATTATTTCAAATCATTTATTCATTAAATCACAATATATCATATGAAGTATACATCATTGTAAAAAAAAAATAATAAAAAAAATTAAAATTAAATACAATGCTATATACTAAATATAAAAATATCGGTATTATCTCTCATGATACATTACGATGTAATGTAATCATGAGAGATCTTCGAACTACAGAGAAAGGAACCTTCTTAACATCCTACATGAGGACAACAGAACTGTCTTTTGGATGGCATATCTGAGACCACAACAGATGCCAAGTTTCCCTAGATTGTCTTTAAGAGACTTAGGAATAACTCCATTCGTCGATATCACTATAGGTATTATGTGTGTGGTTGGTGTATGACACATATCCTTGATTTCGTGAGCTAGATCAATATATTTAATTATCTTGTCTTGCTCGGCTTTTTTCAAATTTTCGTCATACGGTACAGTGATATCCACGAGATACGTTATCCCGTTCCTACGATCAACCAATACAATGTCCAGACGATTTGCGTTAATCGTTCGGTCAGTTTGTATTGGTATATCCCAATATAACTTTGTATTATCCCAATATAACTTTGTATTATTTTTTTGCATTACCGAAATTGGGGTATACCTATAATAAGGTACTTCAAAATCGAGTAAACCATATTTCAAGGCAAGTTTTTGATGAACTATTTTAGCCACATCGTTGTGTCTGTGCAGATACTCAGAACCACGCAGGAGAGGAACCCAGACAAAATATGTCTGAGTGTTTCTCCCGTTTGGCCACATGCACGACATTATTATTATAATAAATAAATTAAACTCTTCTATACACCGATTTTAGTATAGCCGGCGGAACTTAATGCTTAAAGCATTCCCTACCAGTCAACTGGGCACGTCCAATCTCAGACAGGATTCCAACCCCAAGTAGAAATTTCTTTTGAAAAAACAGAAAATTTCCTATTCGACTAGTAGTCAAACCCGGGATTTCTTTTCTGAAGTCGGCGCCTTTTTACCACTAGGCTACCGAGGTCGATAGTCTTTTTATACTCTCTGGAACTTTCACGTTAGCCGCAGTTGTAATTTAGTGTCAATTGGTTTTCCGGGCTGTCCCGGGTTTTTCTCATGTCTTCGAAACGCCAAGCAATCATTGTGATTGATTTGCTGAAAACGATCAGGTATGATCTCTAAAGAGATCTGCACCTCTGAAGAAAGAATTTTCAATACGAATTCTGCGCATAGTTGGAGCTGCAGTACAAGATTTATAGGCATATTCATAAGAGACAACTATATACAACTAAAAGAGTGAAAACAAATATGGGCAATATATTTGTCCATTTAAAATCTTAAAGAAATATCAGGTCAGCTATTATATGTGTAGCGATATATATATAGATAGCGAGGATATAGCATGATTGATCTCCCGTGTGTATATATACATATACAATATACACCTCTCATATAAGTGCATATAAGATGAAAGGGGTTGCCGAATATCACACCGTTAGCAGACACTAGTTAGATTAAGTATAGCTATATCTATACAGATTTAAGGTGTTAAAGACCACACACGATATTGGATTTGCAACAAGGATGCTCTCGAATCAGTCTAGGCCTAAAAAAATCAACGCATATTCATCAGTATCCAACTCACAATTGCACACATCTTATGAGACTTTAGTTTATTTTGACATACCTAAGTTGTAAATTCGAGTGCAAATAATTATAATATTATGTATCCAAATTTGACAACGGAATGTGAAAGCATGACACCTGAAGCAAATGGATAATAAGTGATTATAAGAATAAAGGGTCAGTATTTAAAATTTAATGTCAGTTGTTTTCAAAAAGTCAGTCGCTGTCTCGTTCAGTGTATAGAAGTCTTACGTAAATTGTAAATTCTGGCAATATGCGTAAATGAAAAGCAATCATGTATGTGCATTGGTCTGATTTAAAACATGCATTCAAATTCATAGTATCTAGGTACATACCAAAACGTGCTACACACCACCAAATACTTAACGAGCTAATATTTTATTTTTATTTATTTTGTAATTCATTGTACATTTTTTTTCATCATTACAATATGAATTCAAAACAGTAGCTATATTCAAATTTCTACTATGACAAAGATACAAAAAATGTGTTTGAAGAATTACAACTTAATGCACAGAGGGCGAGCTTACCGATGTCTTCCAACTAACCCTGTTCTACAATACGCATTTGATCCAGATGGTCTTTTTTCTAACTATGTAAAATTTATATGGTCCCAACCAAAGTAAAAACAAATAAACTTTCAGAATATGTAACAACTAATGACTCTAACAATTCATTACTGATGTTCATTTTTTTAATGGAACAAACCACTACGGGCCTACGACCGTTCTCCACTGCTATTTCGAAGGCCAGCTTAGTGTGATCACTTTACGCTAACAACATTCGCCATTAGGTGGTAATGCTTATGTCTCCGAAACTCCTAATCATGAGAATTCTCAACATGTTCAACATGTCGTATAAAAGTTGGAAACTATTGAGAACAATAGAGCAACCAAATTTAAACTTTCACATCTTTTACAGAAAGCAAAGCTCGTGTTGTGATAATAGAAATGGTATAGGCACCGGGATTCGAACTCCCAACCTTCAGGACGCTGTACGTATGAAAGCCACCGACTGAACCGCTCGGCTACCAACCATATCTATTTTTTATTTGTCTTATTGATTTCAATTTCTACGCTTTATGATTTAAAAAACTGCAATATTACAAACCGATTGACATGTCTGCATTAAAAAAGATTCAATCAGAGATAAATAATTAATGGCAGGTACTTAATTGTATATTATCAATTCAGGATAGTTAGCATTCACCCATTTTTAGTGATGCAGTTGATTGAGTAGAATCTATTTATTAAAAAAAAAAAAACTTTTAATATGGAGTACACAGCCCTGTGTCTGATTTGATGCCGGGTCCGGGGGCCGCGCACGCAATCGTGGCGTTTAATTTGTTGAAATTGTCTTTATTATAAACATAATGAAAATACCAGGGACGTGCCCATTTTGCCATATTATAATTATAATTAATTAACCGCGTGACCTTCCGATACAAAAATATTCTACGGACAAGCAGGTTCTATCCATTTCTGAACCAGTTCAGATCCCATATAAATCGTACGATAGGTTTTTGAATAATAGTTAAAGGTAAAAAAAGCTTTGCAGCGATATTTACACGTCACCATTAGAATATAAATCACATATTTCAATCACTATGGGAATACGGATTATATGCCAACAATCAGAAGCAACAGAAATCGTTGATATGGTAAATCACTGACGGCCTATTCTTTCGTTCAGTAGAGTACCTACGGTTAACGTGAAATTATATGATTTCATCACGTTTGCTCTTGCAGTTCATGCATTTTAGAATTAATAACTAAAGCTTTTTTAACGTTTTTGAGCAAACAGCTTTTGTGTGATCACGATGTTACACAAGTTCTGCATTTCGAATAAAACAGAGTTCGTTCCTGATATCAGGGCATACCTACCTAGTCCTTTTTATGATATGCTTAAAAACCCGTATAGTAGGTTGGTAAATAATTGAGTAGGCTTAAACATTCCATGAATACCTACACGTGATTATGTATTCTATTACCTAAGTAGGTAAAAATATATTTCTCAATAGTCTCTTTACTACTCGGCAGATAAATCATATTTATTAAAAAAAGTTGCATTCTTATAAACAAACCCCCCCCCCCCTCACCCTCCCTTCCAACGAAAGTTGCGCTGAGAGTTTCAGAAATGAGAATTCTCAGGAGCATAGCCGGGAAGACCCTCAGAGATAGTAAGAAATACGAGGGTACGGGAAATATGCGAGGTCGAGGACATAGTAAGATGGACATATTACATAGTAAGATGGGGAAGACAACGAAGAAGGTTCTGGTATGCACATGTGAGGAGAGTGGATCCAACACACTCCCTCACATGGCATTGCACGACTAACCCCATGGAGGACGCCTCCCGGTCAGACCCAGTGTCCCCACTTGGTACCTATCCGAAAAGGTGAAAGTTCACCAAAAAATGGTCTTTTTCAAAATATGGTATAGTTATATGTTATAAATTCACTAAAAATGAAAAAAATCATTCCGAGAATTTGGTAATAGGTAAGTACTGGTTTATTTTAGGGAGGAAAATTAACAACCGGTAGGTATTTTTCTCATACCGAACACGGTGCAAAAAATACCGGTAATATAAGTTCGGTAAAATACCGAAAACATGGCAACCCTATGGTCAGACCACCAAAAGGTGGAAGGATATCTGGGTATCGACCTCTCAGGAACCCAACCCCACCTCTTGCATTACGAGTCAGCTGGGTATCGACCTCTCAGGAGCCCAATCCCTCCTCTTGCATTACGAGTCACATGGCCTAAATTAAGAAGGAGAAGAAGACCTTTTGAGCCGGGGCCCGTGGCATTTTGCCACCCCTGCCACCCTTTACTTTCGCCACTGAGTATGATTTCTATTCCATCAACATCCATAGTAAATAATCTGATTTATATTATAGACACCATCATCAACTATCGCTGTTGTTTTCACATATCATAATATTGCAGCAGTGTTCAACAAGAATGGAGTAGACAAAATAATTTTCATTTTCGGCTAATCTTTGAACACAAATCCGGCTGTAAATTGAATATATTTAATTAAAACCCACACCTACTCGTGCGTGAATCTATTATCAAGCAATTGCAACATCTTAGTCAGGATCTATGCCCATTAGCATCTCGCGAAGATTAAACTGTCATATTCTGCAGAGTTCTCACCACTCACCAGCAAATACTTAATTTAAAAGCCTAGATTTGTAGAAATGAATGGATCAGTGACATCATGGTTGCTATATTATACTGTATGTGCAGCGTCTACATAGCATAAAGGTGGCAAATACAACTAAAATCAACAATGTCACGTGTATATTGCATATAGTAGGTATACCATGATCAGACATAAATCTTCTTATTTTCCTAATCTTATCTTCAACTACCTACCTACACCGATTGATCTATCGAACATAGTAAAAGCATAAATAATATTTTCATGCTCCTATGTTTGACCTGAATGTTTGCCTCATTAATACTATTCTCTATTTCTGGACCAAAAGGTATACGACTTTGAAACTTTTTGAACAAATAAAGGTGGGCCACGCTGACTTATCACACATCCATCTATCTGACTGACAAGGGTTTTTGTTGGACGAAATCACAACGGCGAGCCCGGCGAGATTACGCAAAAAGTTACTTTTTTCGTATATTTTTTCTCCAGAAAGAGAGTATGCGTTGAACTACATATTGTTTACAAATACATGTCATGTGACAATAATCATTGCCAAATCTAACAGTTTCGTTTAAAGCATCTAAATTAATTTCAAATATATTTACCTCCTTATCTAAGGTGACGATTGAAACCTCGTATTCCTTTACCACAAGTAAAGAAGATTAGATCTATACTCTTACTCTTAGGCTAGTTTTAGATATCACGTACAAAAGAAATCTACACGTGTATACCAAAAACAGCCAGTTTAATACAGAGCTTTAGTTTGAGTGAAATTACACTAGTGCTATTTTCTAGCTTTTTGGCATCTCATATCAGATTGTGTAGAAAATGAAGAACTAGTTGAGTAAAATAAATTACTTCGGCGATGTACGCCTAGTAGGTGAGCTTAGAACATTCGCCTGGTTCTTGTTGTCCGGGGACTGTGATAATATCGCGTCTGTCTATTCGGGAATCTTTTCAATTAATTACGTGCAACAACATTATACATATTATGGAGCACTTATCTGCCGACGGCCTTTAGTGGCGACTGTAGCACCAGCCGCCACTAACTTATTAGCAACGCGAGGATTTTCTTTCACAAAACTTTTTACTTCAAACATTACAGTTCCTAATTTTGAATTTTCCTTGACAGCCTGTTTCCATTTGTTCCGATTTTTATTCGAGTGCTCCGATGGAAATACTTTTTGTGTGTGTGTTCGCACCTATCCTGCCCGATCGTTGCCGGCTAAGTGTGAATTGCTCCATACAATTGTATTGCCACCAGAGCACCCGAAAAACATCACATCCGACACACGACAAATAGGAACAACATGGGTATTCACAATATAAATATAATTATTTTCTTAAGGGGTATTATTACACAAAAAATCACCTTTTTTAAGTAAATCGAACAAACTCCAATTAATATTAAGATTAATCTTCAAATTTTTCTGCAATTTACATATCTATAGGTAATAAGTATTGTATTTTTTTAGTTATAGACTTATGGATCGAGAAATTTTGAAAGACGTTGTTAAAAAAGAAAATTTGTTCTAAAGCTGGTTATACTTTTTAAACAAAGTTCATAAAACGTTAACTTTTGTTTCTCATGTTTGAGACTCGCGGAAACAACAAGTAAAATCGATTAAGTAAATGTGACAAAAAACGGGTATTTTGGTGCAAATCACCCTTAAGTTTCAAATATTTGACTAGTTCTATAATCTTAAACTTTTTGGTGAATTACCATGCAGGCTGTAACTCTTTTGAATTTGAAGTTGAGAGTAAATTGTTTTTAAATAACACAAGATTGCAACCCCCCCCCCCCCCCTTTTTTTTTAATACACCACTTTTTTTTTAATTTTCTATTTAATCGACTTGACAACTTGATATGATTTAGCTTTTAGGTGACTCCCCCTTATGGTTTCATAAATTTCTCTTTAAATAACCTAATACGATAAGCTTTTTATTGAAAAACTCACGCATGTACGGCTTTTTTCAATTCAGTGTTAATTTAGGTAGGTGTATGGTACCTGAAAAAATCCATTACCATTGAAGAGACAGTTCATAACCCATGAGTTCTGCAATAATGCAATGAACAACGCTCACAATCTATAAGATTAAAGGAGGAAAAGGATCTGTGCTGTAAAAACTCTTCAAATTGAAAATCCTTTGAAATCGTTTTCCCACGGAATTCGGTAAAGCGCAGAAACGTTAGACTGTGAATTATGTACGCTTACGAACATAACTTATAAAATCAACCGCTTGATTATTTACATAACCTGTCTGATAGGTCGCACATAAATAAATGAATACAATGTATCATAGGTTGTGTCTAATAGAAATAATATCCATTAAACACAAATTCAATTACCAGCTCCGCGATAGATAACTAATTACGCGATTGCACGACATCAATCTTCTTGCACAAGCCAACTCATCCCCGGGAGCTTTATGTTTTTCTTCTTTGATGGCGCTACAGCCGAAATCGGGCTTTGACTCAAACCTCTTTTGTCTTCCATCCCAGCACATGCAGAAGTTTTGCTGTGTCGCTTCTGTCCCTTTCCTCTAACCTATATGAAAATAGCCCTGAACACTGACTTCAATGACCGACTAAAAACACTGCCTGCCCAGCGTTTCCTCGGTGGGCAAACATACTAATATATTATATACATATGTAGGTAGTATTGCATGAGTTCTGTTGTACACACAATACCCCATATAGGTTCAGTGTCAGTGTAATTTAGTGTCTGGCAACCACCCTGGTTACTATAACAACAAAGCAGGTTATATACAACTAAAGCGCCGCTGGTGGATATCATGTAGGTACGTAAACTTCGATAACTGAAATAAGCAAACGTCCCAAAGAAGTATGTTTAATTATTTGTCACTTATGACGGAAAGGGCGAGGACGTTTAACTTCGTGGGCTTTCCAATTGAATGTTAGCAATTTGTAAGATAAAACAGATCATTAAATCTAACCATCGGAATTGAATAGCCTATAAAAGCGACTTCACCTCCTGCATACAACGCACGGAACTATAAATCGTCTCCAAATGAATTTAATTTACGTAGGCACTATTGGCGTGGGGCCGGGCGCGCCTCAGGACATCAAAATAATAATTGTTCACGGCCTGAGTCGAACATTATCTAAAGCGCATCTTTGCAAATGTCATTTTCAATCACATTCGTTTAATAGATTCGACGTTTTAAATTACACATGTTAACAAACATTTAATTGTCTCGATTTATGTTTCATGAGCTGGTCGCTTTAAATGGTTGGTAGCCTGGCGGTTGCGACGCTGACTTTCGTACCTCATGTTTCGTGCGGAGGTCATGCATGGGTTCGATCCCAGGTGCCGTCCATCTTCCTCTTTTCAACCTATAAGATACTTAGGTACTGTAAAAGAATCAAAGTGTATATTTGTGTTCACTTTTAGTGAGCACACACTCATTTTTATTTACAAAAAAAGTAAAGTTTTCAAATTATTTTTTATTATATATATGTAGGTACCTTCGGGATGAGTCCGCCCTTTGACTCATTAAATGTTTGTATAAAAAATGTGTTTATTTTTCACAATAAAGCTTTATTTATTTATTTATTATTTACCTACTTAATATTATGTTTATTGTGAGAGTAATTATTTTCAAATTTAATTCCTTGTTTTTTTCGTACTCCTCCGTCCGCGCAATGTCCGTAAAAATAGTCACAAAGTTTTTCCTTCACGTATTAATATATAGATTCTTAAAACTGCTTGTGATATTGAGCATCGGTAAAATTTCATCTTTAACAATGCAAATTGTTGTTCAAGATAGAAAATTTTAATACACATGATAAGTAGGTTTTATTTAAAAAAAAAGGGTACCTACTCAATATTAGGTTTAATTATTATTCTGAATGGGAAGTTTTCTGGGGAGCTTCCGACAATACACACTAGATGGCAGAACTTCTAATCAGGTCTATTGTCAAATTCAGTGCTGCCAACGTAGAGATGTTTTTTTCAGTGATGCCAACGTTGGGAAGTTTGTTTTCCATTGTGTTGCTAAGAAGTTGTTGATTGAGTTGCTAAGAAGTTGTTGATTTTGTTGCGCATAAATTTGAGAATAAATCTCAGGGGTGCTGTTCTGTATTTTTTAATTTGTATTAAGGTAGGTATATAAAAAAAGATGAACAATTTTATTTGTAGTAGTATGTAAAAAATGTACAATGATTACTCTAAACCTATTGTAAGTTATCATGTATAATAATATATAAGTTGTTTAATTTGAAATAAACTAGAATGATATTTTGGAGGTTAGATTGTGAGCGACCATAAGAAGAAGAAGAAGAAGAAGTAAATCGCCCCCGTTGGCAACACTGAATTTGACAATAGACCGGATTAGCAAGGGCGCCTCTAGCGGCACAAAAAGGAAAAAAAACATCCCATTAATTGCATTATAAAATTTGGAGATATTATAATGATGATACAATTTATTTAAAGCGCTCAACTTGTAGACTATTCCAACCAAAAACAATATGTCATTGATTTTTAATATAAAAATTTATAAAAATCTTCAGTAGATTAAATAAAATGCGGACCGCAGTTTGCCCAGGCCTGATTTATACAACAACAACACTCCCTTTTACACCCCACTCCCACCTATAGAGAGGCAACAAGAGCTCTCCATTGCGCTCGATTATACGCAGAATAAAATAATATAATATTATTTAAAGTTATTTCAAGCCTTAAATGTGTATGTATGTAGGTGCTGTGGGAGTCAGGATATTTTTCAGTGTTACTACAACCCGAGTATTGACTCAGAGCTGTGCACGAAAAGAGGTAGATCAATATGTTATACAAGTAGTATTGGGTATAAGTTTAGCTAGGTAATAATATAATACGTTCATTTCTTTCTAGCTTCCCCAAGTAGTCGGTACCCCGGCGGTCCAGTTGGCGACTTTCTGACCGTCTTTCTATTTCATGACGCAAGCAATTTGCCTAGTGTGAAAGATGTCAAAAGTGTATTTTTGTATGTTTAAAAAAAATAGATTTTAAAGAACGCTCACACTTTATTGAGCTTGTATTATTTACCAACTGTACATAAGTATAAATAGGTACAGACAATTATTTCAATAATGGTACATTGAACTCAGTTGTAACAAATAGGTAGGTATATCCACTGCCATCAGTAGCATTTAGCAGATAATTTATTTGCCAATAAACCAATCAGAACAAAACTAAATGATGTTTAAAATGACCGTAATTCGATTAAAATATTTGAAGGGTTTGTCCTAAGAACTTTAAAGCACGTAGTTAAAATTTAACGACTTCTCGGTCTAGTAACTCATTTGATATCGGATGATTCGATCAACATAAGTATACTACGAATGTATGAGGTAGATATGTAAGTATGTATATATACTATTGTATGAGAGTTAATAGTTTACAAATTGGTACATATGTAAATTTTTAACTCTCCGAAATGTTAAAAATAAAAATAATGCGTCTCCTTTACACAGAAATTTGTCAGTTATGGATCTTCTTCATTTTTCGTCATTAGAAGCAATGTCCGTAACTTAAAATAATACTGAAAATTTGCATGAGAGTTACACAATGATCCATGGAAAGACACTCGGTGTCAGTTTTCGAGATAGAATAAGAAACGAAGAAATTCGAGGCCGAACAAAATTAATAGACGTCATGGATGGGGTAGTTGATCTCAAGTATATAACAGTGTGTGGATAATGTAGCAAGACAAGATATTGACAGGTGGACTCAATGGAGACCATGGAAAAATCTTATAAGAGTCGGCAGACTTAAAAAAATATGGGCTGATGACTTTGCTGCCGGTGGATGGAAAAAGACCAGCGGACGGCCAAAGAGGGCAGATGGTCAAGAAGCGAAATATTTGCATGTATCAAAATCGTCTTATTTCACCAAAATCATCAGAAAAACGTGATTATCCCTAGTTGTAATGTACGGACTCCACACTCCGCATCCTCCCCAGTCGACTCCAGCTACCTTGTATAGCCTAACTTTTTACAGTATCTTACTAACTCTTTGATAACCTTCTGTTGAGAGCCATTGTGCGTCTGCGAATATCATCTTATAAAAAAATATATTGAGCAATAAAAATGTAGCCCACATACTATGTAGACAATCATTATAAACAGGTAGTTCAAACACTTCTCAACATTTTTTTACATAGTGTTGGGGCGCGAGCATAACTTGAAAATTTTAATATTAATTAGGATAAGGTTGAACACGAGTGCACAATAATACTCGGCGCTATAAATCCACTGTGATTGTAACGTGATATCTTCATCACGATCTTAACAGCTTCTGTGTGTGATTCTAACAACTCGTACACGTACCCGCCCAACCTCGGAGATACAGTAAACCTACACTAACACATCAACAGGTGGTTGTAATTCATCGGTCGTGATAAGGACGTGACTTATTGAAATCATCAAAAAGTGCGTTCACATATAAAAAATAAATTTTAATTCGATTTAGGTCCTCAACGAACTCATCGATCTTTCTCTAATTACATGAGTGGGACTATTTTATTTTATTCTGACTTTACTAACTATCTTACTCTTTTTTACCGGCTGGAAATGCTACTACTTTTTCTACGAGTCCATTTTATCTCTTCACCTTAGTCACCATGCTGAAGATCGTCATTCTTGATTATTTGCCTTCAATCTGTGAGTCAATACTATTCTGGAATATGTTTTCTGTATAAATTGGTGAACAGTCTGTTTAGGATTAAGTAGAACGTTTGCCTTTCATAGCGAGTTTTCCACAATACAAGTTTATAGTAATATTGTTCTTTTATCTTTAAATGTGTTTTTTTTTCTTCATTCTGAACCTGCATGTTGGAAATTATGTATCCCTATAGTATTTTTATTGTGTACACCTATTGTGTTTTTATTATTTGCTTTTGTATAATTTGACGATTCCAATTGCCAAACTAATGGCCTAAGGATGATAAGAAAGAATAAAGAAGAATAAAAAAAAAAGAATGAACAAACATTTCTCACAGTAGATAGATGTTTACAGGTTGTTTATCTTAAGAAGAAGTGAATCCAGATTTTTATGTAAAAGGGGCATCTCTTGTTCATTTACAAAAAAGAATAGCTTTTGTTGACATAGATTTTGTCCTATCGGTTAATTTAGAGGAAAGTCCCTTCTCAATGAATATCAACTCACTTGAGAGATATTGGTAGATGCACGTGAGCGAAGACTGTTGACCTTCCAAAGCACAAGTCTTGCGGCGCCGTCTTACTTTATGATTTTTATTGTTCGTATTATTACTTAAATATGATTAATTCAAATGAAAGGATTGTTTTATCGCCGGGCACAATGGCGCACTGCCATATTGTACGCAGTGTGCTCTGATATTAAGGGACATCGATCATTTTATTGACACTGTTATTGTTATAATAATATTGACAAATTACCAGTGGAATGTAAAGTCGGCATTAACGCGCGCCCAACCAACATGAATCATCGACCACGTCTGAAATTGATGCGATTCCATCGCCAATCAACCCGTGTTTAAGTCAGATCGTTGCGAGAAGCTGGAAGTGATGTGCCGCTTAAGATATATGGTAATTTGGGTACAAACATTATCACATTGCGTGGCTATTTAGCCAATAACCATGACAGTCAGTCAAACGATTCAAAAACGCGACAACCCTATATTAAGAGAACGGAGCTTGTTGTGCTAGGGAGTTTTTGACATTGCGCAGGAATGGTAATCTATTTTATAGCAGTAGCTTTAGGTACTTGTTATGAGAGATACTCGTACTTAGAAGTTTATAAAATTTCACGATGCATTACCCCAGGTTCCAATAAAATTGCTCATTTATAAACTTGGAAAAATATCATGAAATACGGATTACTGTAATCGGAACCCTGGTAACAGATGGCTGTTTTCACAGTATCACAAAATTCTATAATAGCGGCTTTTAGATGATCGTTTTTTCTTTATAAGATATGATTTCTTTATAATAATAATACTTTACATAAATAAAAGTTAGGTCAGAATAGGTACCTACTGAGGAACTTTTTTTTTAATATTTTTAACTAACACCTTGCTCTTATTACAAGGTATGTAGGTTTTGTGCGTACTCCAAGTACAGTCCTAATTATTAACAGCTAATTAGATCACTTAAATAATGACTTTATTACCTCATGAATTCAATAGACTCCTTTTTATTTATTTTTACAATCCTTTTGTCAATAATTTGTGGTTATCTGAAACAGCTTTCGCAGTGCGCAGTCCAGATTTATCACCAGGCTACAATGGAAGCAAAACCACAAACCATCACTTACCACCCAGCTTTATGGATCGTCTGACATAACAAGCTGTTGCATTGTATCCTACTGCTTAAATTTATTCTCCTGATATTGTTGAGAAAAATAATATATCTCATTGTACCTACTGTAAAATTTGCATTTTAAACATTTTACAATAAGAAGTTAATAAATGAATTGAATGTTTATTTATTTATTAACTTCAATGTGGTCATAAGGCAGGGCTTAATTTATGTAGCTGGTGATGTGGGTTCAAGGTCCAGGATTTCCTCAGATCAGACTGTAATAACAGCGCTCGCAGTTCTTGGCTGTCTGTTGTGGTCAGGTTTACGATGGCTCCCCGCTCCACAGGTGTTCACTACGGGAGAGACGATACAGACGTATGCTGTTCGTTCATTTACCCGCTTATTTAAATAATATCACACGATGCATGCGCTCGCCGGTCCGGCGCGTGGTCAGCTCTTTGAGTCTCGTCTTAGTAATTTACAGGAGCTTCGCTTATTTCTTCTTCTAAATCGCTTTCTTCTAATCTCGGTAGATTAGTAAAGATTTCAAGGTAACCATAATCCATAGGTACATACCTACCTACTAGTTAATTTTTTCCCAAAACAATATACCTAAGTTCATATATAGAAACCTATAGGTAAAATTTTACCCATAGTAATTATATTCGTTTCGATAATTCGTCCTGAAAACTCTTAGTAATTCGTTTTTTAGATATCTTAAAAAAAACACATATAATATTGTAGGTATAATAAATAAATACACGTGATATTTGACGACACCCCTCCTCCTCCCATGATAGACGTATTTTTTTTCAAACACCTTTTCGACCTCACCTGAGGCCGACCCCTTAGTTATTTTACTTCACAAAAATATATAAAAACATAACGTGCAAAAACCGAGATGATATTTTTTGTGATTAGATGTGTAACTAATGTTTATTTCCCATTGTTTAACTCAGATATGCCTGATAAATCTAAGTATTTACGTAACGCGGTCGCACAATATATAGGTTATAATAATTACAATGTATCTACCTACATAGTTATCAACTGTCGAATTGCACAAATCCTGTTAGATAATTCCAGCGAGAAATGTGGACTAATAAATCCAATAAACCTAAATAATGTTCTTCAAATACCTACTATGTTGGATATACTTCAATTCCTACGAGAAGCTAAGAAGGATATAGTAGATAGGTAGGTAGGACATGAGGTGTGATGTATGATGCCTTGTGACTTTGTAGCAGAGAGACAGCACAGTCTGCGCTGATAGCCATAAAGCGGGTGTTACATACATAGGAACGCTATTAAAAGGCTCAATTTACAGCAAACTAACTCCATACTCATTCATCATTCATTTTAATGCCGACTGGTACCTCCGTGGTCTCCTGCTGGTGCTGGTTAGACTATTCTAACACGACTGACGTGTCGGATAAGTATGTCTTCATCTACTATTTATTCCCATTACCGGCCTTTCCAACTTACACAAACATTCTCAACTCAAATCTCACTAAATATGAATGGTATTGCACGCCCTTGATGCGAAGGTAGCTTCTCAAGGAAAGGTTCCAATGAACCCAGTTTGCAATTATATTTTTATACTAGGGGTCACCCATCATTATCACTATGTGACGCAGATGTGACGCAATTATAGTTTCGATTCGACGCGTGAATGATGGCTGTATGTACCCAAATTTCAACAGAACTGATGACGCGGAACCTCAATGGGGTATAATAAGCGTGTATCCGCCCGTTTCAAAATACAGAACTCACGCACTACTAGATAGATGTGTGTATGTGTTGCCAGCGGGGAGCTCTTCTAATAGACGGCGTTTGTCGATCACTCATTGTTTTCGGCTATATAGATAATCGCTTCCTAAGGGGTTGTCGTTGTCGATATAGATCATTTTTCAAAAAACACGTGCAATCCTTAGATTTAAACAATCGAGTGGTTGATAGGCTGATTGGTTCAGCTTGTCTTTCACGACACAAGCTTTGTTAATTGTGGTAGATTTCTAAAGCGTGTAATGATGAAAAAATGTATAGTAGTATGCGTGCATTGTCCATATTGACATGATATTATGTATTGTACTTACCTATATTTTCGCGCAAATTTTCATACGCAGTAGTTTGTTACTACCACCAGTCAATGCAACGATTATGTAAAATGTTCCTATACTCAAGTTGATCATCATATTACAATTACCTATTAAACCACTCATTTAATGAAATCGTGGCGTTTTATTAAACTGTTAACAAACTATACCTACAATTCGGTTTTACGATGAGCGCCAAAGTTACTTCAATAGCGGAATGGAGTGCGAGAAATAACTATTCACCTACTTTGTTTAATGTCTCTACTAGCTAGTGTCAGTATCTACGTTGACTCGGTGATTGGGTCTCAAGTGCCCAACAATATTTCAGTTTGCTAGCTCCTATACAAGGTATAATTCATAGGACCATAACTATACAGGATTTCTAATTGTGTGAAAGCTGTTTGACTATTATGTAAGTCATGCACAGAATTCCATTCCTTTATATGCCAGACATTAAATTTCGTCAATCGAGGCTAGGTTTTTACTTATATTTCCATTACCCTAATAGGGAATAGGTATTACGTATTTTTAAAAGAATTTAAGCTTTCGTATACTTCAAAGCTTTCTATAGGCAGATCTTAAATGTATGAGGCATTTTTAGAAATTTCAAATGCAAGAATATTGTAATAGTATTATTTCCGATATTAGCCGGTATACAAATTTGTTGCCATCCGGTAATTTAACTGTGTGGTTAGTTATGTTATTATATTTCGTGCCTAACGTTAATGAATGTAGTTACGCCTACTTTAAGAGGCGAACGGATGACATGACCTATGCTCTGAGGTGGTCTTCGAGCTAACATCCCACTGTGTGACAGGCGATCTGCATATCGAATCCGCCCTATTATACAAAGCCTTCTTGAGGGGTTTAACTCTACAACAGCGCTGAGTATACGAATCATTAAAATACACAAGTTTTAGCCCCTTTTTGCTTGTATGTTCATGAATTTTAACAGTTTGTTTGAATAAAAATCTTACAAGTTCAAATTTTGCTATTTCGCAATAATTTCTCACATTCGTCTCTCTAGAGTTTACTACTCGAGGTTGCGTGTTGGAATATTTTTGTGTTGTGAAATAATATATGATGGATTCTAACAGTTCCAGTTTCCACCAACAACTTATGGCTTAACTCACTCCTTAAGGCTAAAAGTTTTGATGGCAATGCTCAACCAAATAAATAGGTACACTAATAAGTAAGAATATATCAATGTATCGTAACTCCAGAACACACATATTCGCTACAACTATTTGCGAAGCATGTCATCACCGGATGTCAAGTAGGTAACTATTCGGCTAAATCTGGTAGACACCTATCTATTACAAAACGTTTAAGCTACATTTTTACAACGATCGAGCTGTTTATAATAATATCTATGCTTTTTAACCGGTTACTTAAACTGGTTAGTTAATTTCTACAAATCTGGATAGACGCCATTTCATCGTCGGTATTAGTATCACTTGAGACCGAGAGAGGCTGCCAAATGTAATGAGTTGCAGGGTGACGTTCCGGTGATATCCAGTGGCTTACGATACGATTATACGGGACTATTTTGCGTTCTTCTGGTTCATCTCACTAGTACCTAGTGCAAACACTTCGTTTATTTTCTAATGACAGCGTACTACTCAATGAGAGTAGGTACGTGGGTATATAACACATTAGTCGTCTTGTATAATTATGATTTTATGGATCTATTCTTAAGATTCCGATGTTCCCTAGTAATGAGATTTATGTTCATTTTTTGGTTTCTATCTAAAATTAAGTGCTAAACTTCGACAATTAGAATTGATTTAACGTACCTATCCTATCGTAAGTAAGAAAATGTCACTTTCACAAAGCTATTTAACGAAGTGACTTATCAACAAAGCATGCATGAACTTACGGTAAAGATCTTAGTACCTAATATAAAATGGGTAATTACTCAGATATTGGTTTCAGATATTTTGCTTGAAACTAAATAGTAATAGGTACCTAATATGTCGCAAACTGTTTCATATTTAATTATTTGTTTGTAATTAAATACCAGTTGTTTATCTTGCCTACTGGTTATCTTACTAATTTATTATCCGACTCATAACAGATAATCAAATCTCTTTATTAACGAGAATACGGATTGGACACAGCAATCAAATCACAGATCATATAGATTACATCTGTTGTAGCTGGTATGTGTCGTATCTTTTTTTTTTTTTTTTTTTTTTTTTTTTTTTTTTTTTTTTTTTTTTTTTTTTTTTTCGAGGAGGGGAAAATCCTCATCGGACGTTGTGCCGGACTCCTGCACGCAGGCAGACCTACCGACTAAAAACCCCTCCTCTTCACGTCTTCACTACAGTGGAACCACCTCTAGGGTATTACTTCACTGCAGTGTTGTCTATATTATAAGTACTTTATTATACTTTCTCTTCCTTTCGTCAGCCTCTTTTGTCCTCATTATCGTGCCGATCATCCGATGTAGCGCGGCCCATGTTTCACTGCTCTCCAACATAGTTTCCACCAGTTTATCGGGTTGTATGGTATTTATTCCCATTGCCTCCCACGTTGTATTTCTTATTTCTTCCCACTTCTTACATTCGAAGATCGTATGTCTGGGTGTATCTCTATCGCCGCAGTAGACACACTGGTCGTTGTCTACCTTTCCAATTCGGTGTAGGTAGGCTTGGAAGCATCCGTGTTCTGTAACTACTTGCGTTAGGTGGTAGCTTGTATCTCCGAATTCACGTTTCAACCATGGTCTCACATCTGGGATCAGTTTGTTCAGCCACTTGTTGTTATCATCGGATTCAATCTTCTTGCGTCTTAAGGTCTGCCATTTAATTAGGGTCTCTTGTTCTATTCGTCTCTTATTTTCCATACTTTCGCCTATCATGTGGATTCTTTCTTCCACGAGCAACCTTACTGGGGTCACCCTCGCAAGCAGAACGCTATCCTCGAACGATACAGTACGGTACGCTCTGCATATTCTTATCGCTAATTTTCTTTGTGCAGACTCTAGGATCTTTGTGTACTTTTTGTGTGTCAGTCCAATTGACCACACTGGGGCCGCATACAATATAATGCTGTTTGCCACTGAGGATAAGACCCTTCTTTTGTTCTCACTTGGTCCTCCCACTCTTGGCATTAGTCTTGTGAGTGAAGTTGTTAATCTTGCCACTTTGTCAGCGATATGTCTAATGTGGTCTCCGAAAGTCAAACCCTTGTCGATGAGGACTCCCAGGTATTTAATGCTCTTCTTTGGTATCACTTCCACGCCTTCGATTTCAAATTTAACGTCTTTTCTCACTTTCTTCTTCCCAATTAAAAGTGCGGCTTCTGTCTTTTGTGGTGCCAGTTGTAGGTCTTTATGTTTCAGCCAGCTTGATATCATTTCCAGGGTCTTATTAACTTTGTCCATGAGGTCGTCTTCTGTGGCACCTAAGGCGGTGACGGCTAGATCATCCGCGTATGCTGTGAGCTCAACCCCTTCAGGTGTCATCAAATTTAAAACTCCATCGTAGAGCAGGTTCCACAGTAGCGGGCCCAGTACGGAGCCTTGGGGGACGCCGCAGGTTATGGTTGTGGTTTTCCCATCTTCTTCCTGGAGATACCTGTCGGCAAAATAACTTTTTACTATGCACTGGATATATGCAGATATTTTTCGTGATTTAAGTTCCTCTACTATATGCTTCCAGGAGGCGGTGTTAAAAGCGTTCTTGATATCTATAGTTACTATGGCGCAGAATCGTCTTTTTCTGAATGGTTTTTTCCGTTCTTCCACAGCCGTTCTAACCACTTTTTCTATAGCTTGGACTGTAGATCTGCCTTCCCTGAAGCCATATTGACTATCGGAGAGGTCCATTCGAGCTTTCAGCTCTTGGGATAATCTATTGTTGACGATCTGCTCCACTAGTTTACCTGCAGTGTCAAGCAGACAGATTGGTCTGAAAGATCCGGGGTCGCCTGTGTCGTATCTACTAATGCCTTGGTTGTTTTCACAGCGGATGCCGTAAACTCAATTAGTTTTCATGCAAACATTTGATATGTTTGTCTCTATAAGAGCATAAGCGAATAAGATGATTGGTTTTGTCTGCAGGTGTTGTCAGCCGTCCTCGCGCAGTGTCTGGGGGCGCAAAGCAACAGCTCGTTGAGCTGGCGGGCCAGCCACCACCACCAGCAGGCATCCTTCGTGTCCAACCATCACCGGAGCTGGCTGACTGCGCGCGAGATGCAGGCTGTGGTGAGACGTGAAGCTGAAGAAAACGAGTCGGGAGGGGTGGATTGTTGTCCTTCCGTGCTTGAAATGGTAGAACCAAAGGCAGGCAAAAACCAACAAGGAATGATTGTTGAGCTCTTCATGGACGGTCCTACTAAACAACGGTAAGCTCTATTTATTTTAATCTCACCTTTTGCCCATAGTTTTTATGAATTTATCACCAAAAAAATCTGAATGCATTGAATCAAAAGATCTTATTGATATTTTCAGGTTCTACGAGTTGTCCTGCAGAAAGGACGTAGAGAATAAACCATGTAGGTTTATAGACCGAAAACTGTATAATCAGTCAAAATGCGTTCAAAAGTTTTCATACACTTACGCTTTGGCTAAGGATCCCAACTGGGTCGGGGACCCCCAAGGCAACCACCGCCACCACCGGGGGAAACATACGCTACCTCAACTAACTGGCGGAGGGTGGATGTTGGACTACATTAGGGTGAGGAGTGGGTGTGCGTGTGAGCTGAAGCCTAAGAAGAAACATTCCCCGTCGAACAGACACGAAAGAAGAAAACACGAGACGGATATATCTGCATATGAATCTCCTCCGGACACTTAGTCGTTGTTGTCACTTAGCCGTCAGACACCCGTGGATCCAGTGAGTATTGTTGCTCATCATTGATAAATCCCAAATTTGTACCTAGTCTTCATTTAAAATCACATTCTCCGTTGATTTGCCTTGTTAAAAGGTTTGATCTCAGTGTTTCATATTTCCGCCATCATGTACCAGTTCTCCTTAAAAAAATTGCATTTTCTTTACCAATAGAAGGATAATGAACCTATAAGGCCCACCATTCACGATTCCTCCAAATGAGTGTCATCCATTGTGAACCAGATCTAAAACAAGAGTTTTTTTTCAATCATTATAACGAAATTTCACTACGATAATACACTATGCAGACTATGTATTATTAAATTTAAAACAGCAACATGCGTATACCCTGGTAGAAGGATGATGACAAAATGAGATAAAAGTGGTTGGTAGACTAGCGGTTACAACACCGGCTTGTACTGTTTCGTGCGGAGGTCGTGGGTTCGATCCCAGGTGCCGACCATCTTCCTATTTCACGACACAAGCTTTAAGTAGCTTACTGTGAATGAGTCAAAGAGTGTATTTGTGTTCACTTTGAGTGAGCACAGATTCATTTAAAAAGAAAAAAAATCTTTTGACCACGTTTTTAAGACTGACGATCAATTGCCGTAAGGAGTTGGACCACGTCCTCTCGAGTTTGCCCATTGATGATCCGTTTGCAGTGATGGATATTCGACTCACCCTATCACTCCATAATATCATCCATTTGGTTTTCCCCACTAACGATTTCTAACGATCAGTAGTCTAAGATTGTTTATTGTCCGTCCATTTAGCTTAAATATTATCAACTGATTATTTATTTGATTGTTTCAGAGATTGATTGCGAGCTGTTGGTAGTTTCGACGGGCACAAGAGTCCACAATATTCCTAGTCAATGTTTTATTAACCATGCCTTTATTATTATTATTTTGTATTTTTTAATACATATGTAGGTTATTTAAATGTTAATTAATTATCTATAAAGTACACATTAAAGCTTTTTGGTTCATTCCTCTTGTAGAGTAATCTCGCTTCATTTTTTATAATACGAGCAAATGATTTTAAAATTCGCAAAACTTTGTCTAAAATAACTATAATCTTAATATATAATATCTCCCAAACTCAAAAAAAAAGTTAACACTTAAAAGTAGGTATGATGAATGAAAAGGCATAGGTACAACCTAACTATACAACCTAACTATACTTTCTATGATTACTGCGTGTGAAGCTTATAGGTTATGCAGAGATCACACTCAAGAAATAATTAAAAAATAGAAGTTCAAGTAGGTTCATAGTTATACCTATTAATCTCTTTAACTACCTATGTATGTAGGTACAGATTGAATTCCTCCTAAAGTAACCTACTGAATAACCAGCGATTCTCTTACGTCCACAACTCATATAAAAATAAAGTGTTTCATCTTCACAGTCTCACTTTTCCCTGCTCTTCTTTCTTATTCATTTAATTAAATTATAACTAATGCAAGATTGTTTTAATAGAGGGCGATTTGCGTCACGAAAAAAAAGCATGTCAGCTTCGGCTAATCTGTACCTATGATATGTACCTGCTCTATTTCTCGAGAGAATGACCGAAAAATATAATAATTTGAATTAATTTATAATAACAATTATCATAGATATCTGATTATTGCAACCGTTTTTATTGAACAAAGGTAAAATAAAGGTAAAGTAAATAGACAATACCTGCCTTTACTTGCCTAAAATAGTTGAAATTAGGATACTTTTTTGGTCAATATAGGTATCTCCAGAAATAGAGAATAGATGGCTTATTTTTAAATTAAAAAACTTCACGCGACATTCTTTAGTCTTTTTAAAAATTACCAGGGAATAAAAAATGCCTCAAACTTTTACGTTCATATTGTGGACCGCACTAAGGGGCTGTCCGTTAATCACGCGAGCTCAAAAGGGAGTCCAGAAAAAATAAATACGATAGATCACGTACGGAGAGGGAGGTCTAGTAAAATAGTATAAATCGCAAAAACACAATTACACATTCACAAATTTAAATCACTCAAATGTGAGTGGAATTGCAGATAATTGAAAAAAAAAATAACGAAAATAAAAGCATAACTTTCTTCTATAGTTTACTAAAAAAGTACCTACACGTGATTTCAGAAGGGGAGGGGGATCGCGTGGTTAATGGACGGCACCTAAACATTTATTCACCTATTTTGAACATGTTTAATCAACAAGTAACAGAATTCACCAATTAGGAAACGGTTTCTATTAGGTATAGATGTGCAGAATGACGTTGATCGCTTTGGTTGTATTTTATCTCGTCTTACTGTTTTATTCAAAACAATAAATTGGTATTTATTAATATTAATTTGGGTAAAAATCAATTTGTATATTTTTAAGTAATAATTTTTAAGTTTGTTATAAAGAATCTGAAGCTACTTACCTAATATTTTACTTTAATGAAATTTTAGAAAATTTAAGGAAAGTAAATTATGTAAATTAAAAGTGGTAGTCAATTAATCACAATGATAAGATTTTTTTATATATTTAAACTATTAATAAACCTGAGTGTGCAAAAAAAACAATTTTCGTAGATACAAATTCACAATTTCTCGAATAGCTTTGGAGATAAAATTTTTACGATTTCCAAAAAATAATATTTTTATGACACGTTTACATATATCGTTTACGGATATGATCCTGGATTTTTCAATTACTAGGTTTTCAAAACATTGTATCGGAAAACACTTTCTCTAAACTCAGAACCTGTCTGCAGGGAGACGACTTGCAATCTCTTGGGCACGAGATAAAGAAGGTTGAATTGAACCTGAGTTATTGGTTCTGACCAATATTGAAAGATATTGTTTTTCGATATAATGGCAAGATTATCCATACCCACCCTTTTAAAATTACAAGGCTTTTAATGGATTTCGTAAAGCTGTGTAAAAAATACTTATAACATAACACAGTGGGTACCCGGTTTTAGAAATATGTACGTATTCTAGTGAAATAGGCTTTTGATGAAACTATTTAACAAATACTTTTTTATAAAACATTCACTAAATTTAAAAATAATATTTCGAGTATTTTCTTACTCAATCCAGAACACCTACTATTTACTAAAATTTTCACTGTAAAGTTCTGCCTATACAAATTTAACCAATATAGGTAATGCTATAATTTATTATTTTTAGAATATACGTAGGTATATTTTTAATAAATATTATTTATATTTTTTTAATTATTGACGTGTAAAGTATTTTGTATTATAATAACCGTGTGCCATTACGTATGATTTTATAGCATAAAAAAGTTAATTAAGGCTACCTAGACAATAGATGAATTCATGTTTTATGAGCTATTTCTAATATCTATGGTTGTATTAAAATATTTTTTTCTGTTTCCCTTGTCTATTTGAGGTTGACAGTACATAAATTTAAACTTCGAATACCTACTTATTTTAAAAACTAAGTTCGCTCTCTTATGAACAGGTAGTATTGTAATATTCTCAAACATTAAATTTGATTCACAAATCACTCTTGTAAAGTGGGTTGCCACTATCAATAAATAATATTTATTGTTTCTTGATTGTTAGGCAGTATCTATAAATTATTGTAATATTCATTAACTACTTTATTAATCATACTTAAATAGGTTTGTATTATCACACCTTAATAGCTATTACACTGTTGTGTTGTTACCATACATTATTTAGATGCATATTATTAATGTTATCGAATTTCATTGACGTTTGTTGATAATATTTTAGATATCTATGTAAAATGTATGACAAAAAAAAACTGCTTGAATGAGATGCGCCTCTCGAACTTATTTTTAAACTTTTATGTATTGAAATAAGTAAAAATAAATCACCAAACTGGCGATAATAAGTACCTACCTATAGTTGTCATACTTCTTTCCATGTTGATGGTTTTATTGATGTTCTATAAATTATACAAATATAATAGGGGTATTTACCCCTATATCATAATGTCTGTGAAGACCTACTTATTGACAGAAATATCCTGTTGATTTGGTGGAATCCAAAAACTGATTGAGTTGAAGATTTAGGTACCTGAGTGTGAGTACTGATAGAAACATGTCTACCTACGTTTGATTTCGCTTGGAAGAGTCATCGTCGTTTATTTTAAGAAAGTTGTTTGTTTGAAATGAAAATGAATACCTACCAAAAACTAATAAAATGTATAGACCATTAACGGCCACGTGGATTTTGACATTAGCCGGGAGGCATAAACATAAACAAAAAGTTAAAGAGTTGGTATGAGTGTGTTTATACATAAAACCATCACTATGGTTTGTGTATGTATGCGGTGTGTGTGTGTCGCCATGGCCGCCATTTTGTATCCAGCCTAATGTCAGATGACGTCATCCTTTAATGGTCTATACTTTAATTAGGTAGATACCTTATGAATACTGTACAACAAATTTTCCAAACGGCAAATTTAACATTCCATTTTTTAGTCAGGTTTCCGTATAAACTGTTTAGCAGACGATCTATCTATATATAGTTTTAATAATAATAAACAATATGGCGGCTTAAACAGAAAGCCTAAGCATTGGGGTTTAGAGCTTTCGGCTTAAGCTACTGATGAGAAAACAAAAAACGGAACATTATACAGTACTTAATTTGCTAAGAGCGCTCTTTAGACGATCATCAATCGATATTTCATCAATGATACGACGATAGTTGGTTGGGTAGTTAAATATCTAATGGAAAATACAACACACAGCTAAAAAAAGACGACTGTCAATACATATTTTAAAGTTTTTAATACCTACCTACATTAAGATAAAATTATTAATTATATATTTTTTTTATTTTTTATACTCATGGCATCAATTAAACAAAAACTATGGATTTCAGCAGATCTTTTTTAAGATCATAAAATCCAATTCACATAGTGTTTTTGGTCTCAAAAAAAACAGATCATCGTCGCATTCAGCGAAAAGTGTTGCTATGCTGAGTGATATTCATTTTAATATAAATAAGTAAATAAATAAAATCCTCATTATACTTACTTCTTGATGATTAAATAATATCTATTAACTTTTTATTGATCAGAGAATAAAAGAAACAACTACATGCTGCCTAATATATCATTTTAACTAAATTTTGATGATAAAAGTATTTTACATGACTAGTTCAAGCGAAATTGAATGATTTTAGAGGCATGTTTTTAACAAACTAGTGCAACAACTTAACATGTAAACATCTTTGAGTTATCTCATCTGTATGTAGCTTTAATATTGTACCAACAATTTCAATGAGGTTCTCAAACCTTCATACCAACTTATTTCATGTTAAAAAAAAGAACAAAAAATCATTAACTAGAAATTATCAATGTCCTCATTTTCTATGTAAGTTTAAAATAATTGTTTTTTTTGTCCTGTTAAATAGTATTTTACAAATATAATATGTTAATTATATTATCCATTTACCTAATATTAATTTTAAAAGAAGACAGTGTTTGACAAAGACACTGATAACACTCCATGACAAGATTATGAATATATTATTTTATGTCGATAAGTAGGTACATAGTGATATGTGATGAGTGCGAATATTATAATTATTATTATTGTTACAGTATTACCACGGGCAGACAGATGCGTTTATATATTATCTAGAATAAATTTAAAAAAATACTTAATGTTGTATAGAATAAGTTTTACTTTAATTAGATACATATTAAAAAACAAGTTTACTTACATTCGTTTATTAAACATGACTTTAAAGAATATTTATTACTTCTTGTTTTATTTCTAGACTTATTTTTCTCTTCTGAATACGCTTGTTGTTACCTATATCCTTCCAACTTTGACATCGTTGAAAACGTCGTCTTGACTCCTGATAGTGACTCCAGTCCACAGTAGGAATTTGGTAAGTATGGTAAACTCTTCATTGACGTCATGTGAAAAATAGTAAAGATTGTTAAGCGTATTGGCAGAATCGTAATATTATTATGTTATGATTCAACGTAGAAGGACATCTGCGATTTTTTATAAAAAAAATCTTTATTTCCCTTAGTCATCGCATCACGCGCTAACGGCTGAACCAATTTTTCTACTTCTTCTTTATTATGATTGTTGAAAAAATTAAGAAAGTTGCGCGGAATACCTATTAGAAAATTAAGTAACCTTCTTAGTACTCTTGACATTATTAAATGTCATATTTATAATTTAAATTTAAAAAATGGAATTCCATTAAGTCTCACGCGAGGGTTTTGAAAATTTTAATTGGCGTTTGACATAAAACTGTTAGTCGTTTGAATGTTGGTGCGATTGACAGAAACTAACCTGCAAACATCGTTTAAAACAGAGTCCTCGGTCGGAAGTCGGAACTGTGGTTAAAAAGATACATTATTTACCATTCGAATTTCATACTTAGACAAGGGAGTCGCCAAGGGGGCAGCTGCCCCCCCCCCCCCCCTTGACATTTAAAAATGTAGGCAATTCATATTTTCCTCATCCTCCATATAGAAAATAGCCTATGAATGGGTCAAATTGCGCCCCCCTCCTAGGCCCCGGGCTGGCGACGACGTTGTACTTAGGTATAGTGTGAAAACACGTAGAAAGCCGACTCCGACCGGCGCCGATCGCCGCAAAGAATGTTGTCTGTGGTTTCAATGCATTAAAATTTTAAATGGACATGCCGGAGAGCGGGTTCCTGCTTTTGCTGTGCGTAGGTATCCTCATTCAAATGCATAGAAACATTCTTTGCGCCGGTCGGCGGCGCACACAAGGCCAAGGAGCTACATTAGGACGACAAAAATATAAAATGGTAGCTTATTCGATATTCTGATCAATTTTTTTTATTGTGAGGCTACTTCATAATAGCTTTCACAAAAAATACCTTTTTAGGGTAGATTGGGGTAAAATAGGGCATACCCATATAGGGTAGATGGGGGTAATAATACTCCGATTTGAAAATGAAACAATAAAAATGTAATATATCTGTATTTTTATTACTGAGGTCGTATATTTTTAAGATTCTTACCAGTATTCTCGTCGTCTTCATCATACTTCGTTTATGTACAACCCACAAGAAATTACCGTAAGAATTCTGCATTAATTCCAGTTATTTCAGAAAGTTCACTAATACCAAACCCCAATATATATTAAAAATCGTTCATTGCACTTTAATGATGAAAATTAATGAAACAATTCATTGTTCAGGACTAAAAATAATTATCTTTTCTTCACCTTAACTTCGTGTAGAAAAGCGTCACCCTCAGTAAAGATTACATACGATTAAACAAAAAGGTGGAAACAGGGGGACGTGTTTTTTACTTTTTTACGTTAATTATAAAGTGTTTTAACAAACTATTAAAAATTTATAGCGGTACTCTGTGGAACTTTTTACATAAATCTAGTTATTTTTAATATTTGGATATTTTTAAGAACAAAAATAGCATTTGATAAAACATATTTTATCTAGACTAAATAAAATTGTTATGCCAAAACAAAAATTGCATACCTATTAAAGTACACACCTGTTGCTTCAATATCCAAATTAAAATTGGAAGAAAAACAACTTAGGGAAAACAGCATGAACGCAACTTGTACATCAATTATTGGAGCACAACTAAGCGATTTCGGCCCTGTGAATGTTCATCATCTTTGTACGCATGCTGAGACGATGCTGTTAGATTGACATCAAAAATTCTTATGGTTTATAATGGAATGGTTAATGAAAAAATATTTTGACGAATTTCTGATTGGTTGGAAGAAAGTGTGTTTTTTTATTTTTGTCGTCCCAATGTAGCTCCTTGGGCTTGTGTGCGGCGCTCGGAATCAGCGTTGTGTTTTCACCCATAGCCACGACTGGACAACGTCTGTCGGAAAAGCTAGTAATTTATAGAACTCTGATCCACCAAGACCAGTAACTCACTATACTCACCCAAGAAAAGTAAAAACAGACTTCAAACTGTCAGAACTTAAAGGTTTCCTGCATGCTTGAAGAGAAACATATTTATTTGTCGAATGCATACTTCCTACAAACTCATAAGGAGCAGAAACCCTGACAACATCCATCAACCGAACTATAAGTCGGATGAGAAGGTTATGTTGAGTATTACATCGCTATACCTACCTTGTTCTATCCCTACTCTCGAAAAACGGAAATGAACAAAAGTTGTTGGCATAAAAGCAAATTAGTACCTACTAACTTCAGAAAGGAAAAAGAGTCGACTAGTGAGAGCGTTTGGATGAAAATTGGATAGTGTGCTTCAAGACAGAGAATTGGGAGAGGGATGAAGAGGCTCGGCCCCAGCGGGTTGATGTTAATAGGTAATGATATAACACTTTTCTATATAGGTAGGTTTCAGATTGTGTTAACCCAGATAGACCTACCGTACCACGTATGGTACAGTGGATATAAAAAATTCTACTGTTTTAACCGTTCCATATATGTAATTGTTATAATTTATATTCAACATATGCGTTAGTTTATTGTCTTGAAATCTGCCACAGATGCTTGTGCTTCCGTGATAAAGTTTACGTTATTTTTTTTTTCAGAAATTTTTCTATTTATCTTCTCAAAAGTAAAAACATAATTAATTTATTTTGTTAATCTTTTCTTTCTATACATGCATACTCCCGTTAAGGCCCTCCCCACTCAACACAAGCCAGCCTGGAGGAGACCAATCCGCAGCAAACCCGACCCGCACGAAACCAACCCCAGCTCGATCAAAGCAATCAAACCGAAAAGCCGGCCCCGCACAAATCAAGCCCGCCTCGGAAATACACTTGCCTTGGAGAATTTCATGAAAGATAATTTGATTCACTGGAAAATTTAAGATTATTTTGTTATAGACGTCTCTTGGGAACCAAAAAAATCTTCATAAATGAAAAATTAAAAAAGTTTTGGTTAGTTGTTAATTACCTATTTTGTTTCAGATTTGTGAATGGCGGTAAGTTAAAAACAATATAATCATTAAGTGGGCGGTGGGCTAAATAATAGATTGGGCGTCTATGTATTGAGTATAGATCATTAGATGCAAGGGCGGATCCAGCCTTGGCACCAGGGGGGGGTCACAAAGGAAAAAATTTGGTATCTGGAAATTACACTTTTCCTAAAAAAAAAAAAAAAGGTCATTTTCAAAATTTGGTATCTGGAAACTACACTTTTCCTAAAAAAAAAAGGTCATTTTCAAAATTTGGTAAAACGGAACGTAAAAAATGATGTTAACGTTTATAAAGAAACTTAAAAATGATCTACTACCCCCTATTCTGGATTTTTGTTCGAACTAAAATAAGAACGTTCCAAAATTTAAGAATTAAGGTCATATGAATTAAAATTCGTATTCTATAAAGCGATGTGTTCTAAAAACTAAAATGACTTAAATTAGTTCACCATAAACAAAAATATGAATTATAATTGTCTATGGTCTATATCGCGCATGCGCATTTGGTCATGTTTGTTTATTAAAAATAATACGAGTGTCAAAGTAGTGACCAAATGGGTTAGAAGCATCTCAAATTTGCCTTTTTATCATACCAACTCTTAGATTTCCTTTTGAAATAAATAAGTATAATTATTTTTAGTGCAAATCTCGTGTTGTAATTACGCAAGAGTATTTTATGAAAGTAGTGATTTTGATCTAACCTCAAATTTTCGATTTCGGCATAACGAAACACGCGCAAATAATCAATTTTATGATTTTATTTACCTTAATAAAGATATTTAACACTTTTTTTAAACTCATTAGGTTAAAATAATACTTTTATTATAAAAATATCATCAGATATATTTTAAGTCGCATACAATTAGGTGTGAACTAAAATTAAGAACGTTTTGACATAAGAACGCACTAAAATTGACTTAAATCGTGTTGTAGAATACCAAAATGAACTAATTTCAATATTAGTCACATTAAGAACGCTCTTAATTTTTATAGAATACCGATGTGCACTTAATAAAATTGGAACGTTCTTATTTTAGTTAGTGCGCACTTAAATTGAAACAGAATCGGGCGTAATATCACTTATTTCAACGTAAAAATGCGTTTTAGTGTAAAAAACACGAGAAAACAACTGAATAAATATACGCCGTACCGCGATCTTTTTGGAACCGAACTGTCAAAAGCTGCAATATTTCGGCCTCACTTTTGAATGCGAGTCGGGATTCTAGGTTATTGTATGTATAGAATTCTGTGGTATAGATATATCGGAATTAAAACGTATGACGAAGTACTTGCAGACTTACCGATCCCTTCAAAGCCTTACGTGGTTTAGAACTACTCAAATATTGATAAGTACCTACTTACACCGAGAGACATTGAGACTGTGGAGAGGGGTTTGCCCATATAGATTTTTATATATAACTACCTAGATGGAGTACTCCTATATCTCTTCAAAATAAAAAAGTGAAGCCGATTTGGGCGGCAATTTTGACAGTACGGTGGTCAAAACGGAACGTAAAAAATGATGTTAACATTTATAAAGAAACTTAAAAATGATCTAATTTCACTTATTTCAACGTAAAAATGCGTTTTATTGTAATAACACGAGAAAACAACTGAATAAATATACGCCGAACCGCGATCTTTTTGGGACCGAACCTTCAAAAGCTGCAATATTTCGGCTTCACTTTTGAATGCGATTCGGGATTCTAGGTTATTGTATAGAATAGGGTATTTGACACTATGAAAAATAAGATACAGATTGTGGTCATCCTGTTTGAAAATGTTGAAGACAGGATTATGTTTTGCAATAAAAAACTTGGAGTTCAGATACACAGCAACCTTTCTTTATTCAACTTTACCAGAGAGAGAATTTTTACAAGTGAAAAAATAACAAGTGACAAAACTATTTTTTTTTAACTAAGAGTTGCCACACCAAAATATCTGTAATAACTTCTTCTTTTTTTTTTTGTACTTTAATACCCTTCCTCAAAAAAAAAAACTAAACACGAAGACCAATTGAAGTACAAAGTTTCAACAGTGTATTCCCGTTCAATCCCTTGGTGCAAATATCCCCCAACTGCTCTCTGACTCAACTTGTTCTAATGTATCTTCATTGACGTTATCTGCTACCGTTGTTTCTTCCACGATACCAGTTTCCACTTGAGGTATGTATTCTTGGAAGGTAACTATTTCACTGCTCTTTTTAATCACATTTTTCTTATCATTTATGAAAATAACATCTCTGTATGTATCAATTCTGTTTATATCTGGAAACCAAACTCTATATCCCTTACAATTTATACCATATCCAACAAATATTCCTTGCTTGCTCTTTGCATCCCATTTTAATCTCTTTTGCTTTGCAACATGAACATACACTTCACTTCCAAATGTTTGTAAAAAATCAATATTAAATGTATTCTTATACAATAGTTCATAGGGAGTTTTGTGAGATATTTTACTTGATCCAGTTCTATTTATTGTAAATACTGCCGTGTTTACGGCCTCCGCCCAAAATTTCTTTTCCAAATTCTTAGCCTGCATCATTGTTCTTGCCGACTCGACAACTGTTCTCATTTCTCTTTCGACTTTACCATTTTGTTCTGGAGTATAGGCGACTGATCTTTGGTGCACAATTCCATTATTGGCAAATAAGCTTTCAACTTCCTTATTTATGAACTCCTTTCCATTATCAGATCTTACAATTTTGATGGCAAATCCAATATCTTTTTCAAAATAGGTTATAAATTCCTTTATCTTGTCTTTGGCTTCCGATTTGTACTTTAAAAAATAAACAAATCTGTAATTACTGTAATCGTCTTTGATGAGCAAAAAGTATTTAGAACCTCCCAATGAGTCTGTCTCCATTGGACCACACAAATCCATATGCATTAATTCTCCAGGATTATTGACTTTACTATTACTGTTACCAAAGGAAAATCTATGCTGCTTTACTTTCACACAAGATTCACATTGCTCCTCTTCGCCCTCGTATTTAATAGTGTTTCTATTTAAAAATTCTTTAACATATCTGTAATTCTGATGAGCCAATCTTTCATGCCATACACTTAAGCTTGTCAAAGCAATATGTTCATCCAATTTGCAGCACATTATAAGTATTTTACCATATCTTCTAGCCACAGCTGTTACTTTGTTTCCTTTCAAAAACTCACATTTATTTCTTGTTATTTTAATCTGATATCCTTTATCTGTAGCACAAATAGCTGAAAATAAATTCACTTTTAAGTCTGGCACGTACAATACATTCAGTAGCACTGTTGGTACATATTTAAATCCATCATAGGCTGACAACTTTATTTCGCCGATTCCTAATACTTTTAAGTTTTCTCCGTTTCCGACAGTGACATACTTTTCACCAACAAGGTCTTGATAGTTTGAAAATATATTCTTATCTTTGCACATATGATCACTTGCTCCTGTGTCCACTATCCACACATCTTTATTTTGCAGATTGTTCACAAGATAAGCATTTCTAATATTTCCATCTTCCTTCTTACTGTTTTCTGATGAAAATTTATATCTACAGTCCTTGATTAAGTGACCGGGTTTTTTACAATAATGACAGACATATAGCTTATCATTTCTTTTCACTCTGCAATCTTTTTGCATATGACCATTCTTGCCGCAGCTAAAACATCTTATGTTAGTGTTTTTATAGGATCCTTTAAATGTAGATTCTTTTCTTTTATATTTATTTCCAATAACAAGCGCTGCTGATTCTTCAACCTCCGACTTGGCACATCTTTGCTCCTCTAATATCAGTCTTGATGTCAACTCTTTTAGATTTTGTTTTTCAGATGGCACTGATTCCCAAGCTGAGATGAAGTGTTTATATTTGTCCGGCAGTGTCATCAAAAATTTTGTCATCACCATTTTCTCGGACATCTCTTCACCCATCATTTTAAGTTGGTTCTGTAATTCTTCTAACTTAGCTATAAACAATGTAGCCGGTTCCTCATACGGCAACGAAAAGAATTTCTGCTGGTATAGATGTACATTAACATTAGATTTTGGTTCATATATAACTGCTAATTTATCCCACATTTCACTGCTTGAATTACATGTTACAATGTGTATTATAATGGAATCTTCAATTCTTGTGACAATAATTTCTTGGGCCAAAGCATCTTTATCATCCCATGACTGTCTAGCTTTCTCATCTTTTTCCTCTCCTGGTCGCTTTTCTTCCCCTAAGACAATGCTTAACAACTTTCTTGATCTTAGTAATACTTTTATTTGAAACTTCCACACACACCAGTTTGTGTTATTTAACTTTGTATGCTGAACTTCCATCTTGCCTTGTAACATTACAGCCAAAAACACAATTTTATTTAAAAAACACAAAAACAGCACTTTTTAACTATTTAAATTCAAAAACAAACAATTTCACCCTTATGTGATCTGGGCCCATAACCTGTTGAAGACAGGATTATGTTTTGCAATAAAAAACTTGGAGTTCAGATACACAGCAACCTTTCTTTATTCAACTTTACCAGAGAGAGAATTTTTACAAGTGAAAAAATAACAAGTGACAAAACTATTTTTTTTTAACTAAGAGTTGCCACACCAAAATATCTGTAATAACTTCTTCTTTTTTTTTTTGTACTTTAATAGAAAATGGCCCAAGACAGCTTATTTCTTTTATTTTACAACTTAAATAGGCTTATTTTTTATAAAAACACGTAATAAAAATCCAAATATTTCTATGGAACTAGTCACCGATGAAAACGCCTTGTGATTAGTTGTGGTCCCCGTGACGTCAAGGTGACGTCACCCCATGGTAAATGATAGTCATCAACCTCATACCAATACAGAAGTGTGACGTAAAATGCACCACGTGACCAGCGCCATTATACAAGACAGCGTTTTACGCGCGTTTTTGGATATTTAAACTTTAAACATGATTTTCATATAAAATATGGCATATCTTCAGAAAATATAAAGAGAATGTGCTTATAATGTATCGTAGAATAATTTAAAACGGTTTCTGGAAATTAGTCAAATACCCTATTCTGTGGGATTGCCCACGGTTTGTCTGTGATTGAGAAAGTTCCTGACATGGCTATAATCATTCCCTCTGGGGTGTTGTCCAATTTGAACATCCTAGATTTCACAACATTATTGGCCATCCAACATGGCGGATACGACGAGCTCCTATTTTCACCAAGGAACATGGTCCCGAAGTGTAACGAAGAACGACTGTATGATTGTATTAGTGTTCAATTTTATTTTACGTTAGCGTTTAGCAAGCTTTCTACTATTTATATGATTGAGTTAGGTTAGGTTAGGATATAATTATAAGGGGGGTTTGGGGGGCGGAGCCCCCCATACCTCATCACGTTTGCCCCCGAATTCATTTAAAGTAATAGAAATACCATCAAATTATCATTGTCACTAATACATCCATAAAGTCGTCTCGTAACACTTCGGGATGGTTCGGCAGTTTCCGGCGACCATGTTCCTTGGTGCAAATATGGTATCCGCCATGTTGCATGGCCAATAATGTTGTGAAATCTAGGTTGTCCGTTGAATTTCTATAAAAAGAAGAAGAAGATTCCTCATCAAGCTCATCTATGAATTGTCGCTTTTTTTGTGCAATTTATTCTATGGCTAAGAACACGTAGAAAGCGGATTCCGACCCGCGCCGACCGGCTCATAGATTGTTGTTTATGGTTTCAATGCATTTAAATGGGCATGCCGGAAAGCGGGTTCCTGCTTTCTCTGTGGGTATCCCCATTCAAATGCATAGTAACATTCTTTGCGCCGGTCGGCGCGGATCGGAATCGGCTTTCTACGTGTTCGAAGGGTAAGAACA
The DNA here is from genome assembly GCA_963576905.1 of Mystacides longicornis. Classification (NCBI taxonomy): domain Eukaryota; kingdom Metazoa; phylum Arthropoda; class Insecta; order Trichoptera; family Leptoceridae; genus Mystacides; species Mystacides longicornis. Next base: position 21,361,278 of record OY756421.1, on the reverse strand, counting down.
CGTAGAAAGCCGATTCCGACCCGCGCCGACCGGCGCAAAGAATGTTACTATGCATTTGAATGGGGACACCCACAGAAAAAGCAGGAACCCGCTTTCCGGCATGCCCATTTAAATACATTGAAACCATAGACAACAATCTATGAGCCGGTCGGCGCGGGTCGGAATCCGCTTTCTACGTGTTCTTACACTTACACTATGGTCTTGTGTTGACTTCCATAGAAAAAATACTGTCTGTTTGTTGATTTCTCCAAGAATCACTGATAGTAAATGACGCAAAGTGACGTATAGCTTGTTTTTGTTGGATTGTTTCAAAACATTGCAACGTATTATAATACCGTGTAATATAAATAACCCTTGTAAAAAAGTTGTTTCTCCTTTTTTGCAATAATCAATAAAAAAATTAAGATGAGCGTATCAATTGAAAGGAAGAAAACCGATTGCGCGGCTTTACCCAAAGGATGGCAAAGAGAAGAAATCTTGAGAAAATCTGGTCTCTCTGCGGGAAAAGTCGATGTTTATTACTACAGGTAATGAAATAAAATCATTTATATTTATTCTTTTTTACTACACCTCTTAATGTAGCTGCTTAAACTGCATGCTTTATTTATTTGGTTATGTATGTGTCTTGAAATGCACTTGATTTTAAAGTTTTAGACAAATATTGCTAAAACTTCTTTTAATTAACTTAAGTGGACTTCATTTAAGTTTCCCATTCGTAGGCTTTCTTAAAACATTCTGTCTTGTTGAGAACCCAATGACTGATTAGGTTATTTTTTGTATTTACTAAATATTTTGGCATGGATAATTTCAAAATCACAGTCTCTTTTTTTATTATTGAAGAAAATACAATTTTCTACAGTTTATTATATTTCTTGTTTTAAAATTTGCATGTGTTTTATTACTACTTTATTAATAAACATGGAGGGGCACTTCACCACTCTTTTATTTCCCCTAATTTTTATTCAGTATAATGAGGTTATATTAAAGAATTTAGAAATAAATTTCAATACTTTTTTTTATACAGGGAAAGTGAGAAATACAATAATTCGTCTAGCTTTTAAAGCAACCTTCAAATCTCTTGCTAAACATTCAAAATATTTGTACATTGTCATATTAAAATTAAACTCTCTTACTTTTTTGACTCATTTTAATTCCGAAATAATTTCTACAATCTTAACCTATAGATAATAAGAAAAAAGGTCCTCACAATATTTCTCTTCTACAATGTTTTCAAATTAAAATTATTAGACATAGAATGACTTTTGTAAAAGCTTAGGCAGTTATAAAACAATAAATTTTGACTTGGCTTAGTTATGTTTGTAAGTAGATGTTCCTAATTATCACATCACAAAGATCATTTTATATATTGCCTCTAGCAAACTGTATTATTCTGTATATTTAGGATTTTTAAAATACTTATGTACATTTAAAAACAACAATCTGAAAAAAAAAACAAATTTAATGAACTAAATGAATACTTAATACCTTTCAATAACAAATAATCAATCCTATATCGGTTGAGTCATTTAACTGTTCAGTTTTGTTGATTAATAAATAGCGTAGAATCAAAGATTTCAACTAATATAGTTTGTTTAATAATGGACACCAGTACATAATATTTAGGTTTTTGATTGAATGATAATTTGACAGCCCTTCTGGTAAGAAGTTTGGCAGTAAACCACAATTGGCTCGCTATTTGGGCGACTCGCTGGATCTTACTTGTTTTGACTATCAGCATGGGAGAGTTAGCACAACGTCGCTTCGCAAAAACAAGAAACCGAGGGGCACTCAGTTTGATTACAGGTTCCATTACAATGTTTATCTATGCCTCACCATCCATCATACGCTTACATTTATAAATGAGTCTTAACCAATCATTATATTAATGTCAACTGCCACAATCATTTAATGTTACATTAGAGTAGGATCTTAATGTCAAAACAAAAAAATATATCATTTAAATAAATAACAATAATAATTTTCTCACCACCTTATTTTCACACATTATTTCGACTATCAATACTGAAAACAAATACAAGTCTATGTGGCAGTTTTGTTTAAACGTCTAAATACATTTTTAATTTGATCTTCTATTTTTATTGTGTGCAATGTCAAAAGTATATTATTTTAATGCAGGTAAGTTTTTTTAATCGCATGTAGTTTCATATACCTATTGGTTTTGGTACATTGTTTCATCTTAGGAAATGTCATGCTCCACATCCTTCGTGTAAGCGTATAAGAGATTTTGCAGCAAAAAGGAAATACATTTCTGCCCGTTCAACGATCACACTTAATTGGAAATAGAAAAATGCTGAATAGTCTATACACCCTCAGATAGTTATTCTCTGTCAAGAATGTTTTGCAATATATTAGATTCACTACCTAAGTAATTGGGAAAAACCCAGTCATTGATCTAAAATAATATAAAAAATGAAGTTGCTCTTTTGTTCTCAATAATTTCCAAAGATGGTTGCTCTCTTGTTCTCAATAATTTCCAACTTTTACTTTTCTATATTTCATTAATTATTATTAAATATCTATTTGTTGCATACATGAGATTTTTCGACATGTTGAACATGTCGAGAATTCTCATGATAAGGAGTTTCGGAGACTGAAACATTACCACCTAATGGCGAACCTTGTTAACGTAAAGTGATCACACTAAGCCAGCCTTCGAAACAACAGTAGAAGACGGTCGTAAGCCCGTGGTGGTTTGTTCCATTCAAAAATCGAACATCGGTAATGAATTTTTAGTCATTAGTTGTTAGATAATTCTTTATAAAAAATGAATATTATGGTTTATTTTCTTCAATTTGAAGTGGTTTGTAGCCCAGCGGTTACAATGCCGGCTTTCGTATTATATCGCTCGGAGGTCGTGGGTTCGACCATCTTCCTCTTTCACGACAGAAGCTTTAAGTAGCTTACTGTGAAACAGACAAAGAGTGTACTTGTTTTCACTTTGAGTGAGCACAGATTCATTTATATTAAAACAAAAAATATATTATTTATATAAGATTTTCATGATTACCGATAACGTGATAACGATAACCTAAACACTTAACGAGTTTTTACTATTTCCTTTTTTTTTAACCCTTTGAAGAAACTGAATATGTATTGTTTTCATTTTGTTTGTTTTATGTGAATCACAAAAATAGTAAACTGTATGCATCTGTTATTTGTTACATCTCATAAAATTTGTTATATTATTACGTCTGTTTATTGTGAGTGCAATTTATTGTTCATCGTCTAACTAATTGTGATATTTTAATGAGACTGAATACTGACCAAAAAATAATATACTCTTAGATCCAAATTATTAATTAATTATAATATTTATAATCATTTTAACAAATGAATGGCTTTTGTTTATTTTCTTAAACTTGGTTTTTCCTTTTGCTACTAATATTAATAATCAAAATGACATTTTAAACTGAAAATTCTTTCTTGCTCCATCCAATGCTAGAAATGAAATTTATTGAGCACTCTTAAAGGAATAGTAAATGTTGAAAATTTACAAATTATATCTGGGACCTATTTTTCCACCTTCAACCTGGTAGTGACAGTAAATATAATACTTTGTCAACATTGTATTGCTTGCAGAAAAAAAACATTGTATTGCTGTTGGATTTTTCAGATTATTTATCCAAATTTCAACATACCTAATTTTTATCTTACCCATCACATTGTATCTTAAAAGGGACAGGCAAATAAAAGTTGAACTCCATTTCCTTTGTCTCTTCCAGTAAAACATTATTTTTTGAAGCTTCTGAATTAATTAATTCTTAACCTGGCCTTTTCTTCAAGTCAGAAAATCTAGGATTGATTCACATTATCCTTGATTGATCATGTCTTCTCACACATTCCTTTCTGCCGATAAAATCCTTTCATTATTCATGAATTTCCGTGACGGCTGTGCGACTGCAGAATAATTCTGTGAGCACTGGAGCCCATACTAAATTGACGTTTTCCTATCACCTACGTAAGTGAATAATGTTCTTATGTCATTCATTCTTTCAACACATCCAAACCTTGTTAACATTTACTTCACACCACTTAATTTTCTAATATCAGTCTTTTCTCAAGTTCTAATCTCTACCGCATTTATTCGAAGTTCTCTTTTTTATGAAAAATATTGTTAGCTAACTAAATTTTATAAACAAAACTAGGGTTTAAAACAACTTTATTCTTTACAGCCGAGGTGTCAGGTCCGATGCATCGTTGGTACCACCAATACGACAGACTGCATCCATTTTCAAACAGCCTGTTACCGTCGTCAAGACTCAAGAGAGTAAGGTCAGATCAGATATCAAACACGGACCTCAAGACAAACCCAAACAGCTGTTTTGGGAGAAAAGATTAGAGGTTAATTGAACTTATTTTTTGTATTTATTTACACAGGTCTAATAAATTCCCATAATGTTTATTTTTTAATTGATTGTGAGTGACACAGTAAAATCATTTTAATGCCATATATTTTTGGCAGTTTAATTTTGTTGAGTTTCACTAGTTTTTATCGAGTACCACCTGTTTTAATCTCTTTGTTTTAAGCTCCATAGTAGAGTATATTTGCTTGATCGTTGATATGGTCACCAAGGAAATAACAACGAGAAAGAACTGTCATCGCCCATTAATTAGTTCTTGCTTGTTGTCGTTTCCATGGTGTCCGATATCAGCGATCATGACAATATACTCTATTTTCCAGTTCTTATTCTATGTATATTCGTTTGGTGTAAATGCACCCTTATGTGAGTTAGATGAAAGATCTCGAGAATTAATTAAATTTTTAAAAGTGCAACTATGTTTTGTTTCAAACTGTGTAAATATTATGAAATATATTTGTTTTTTTAATGATCTCTTGAAATAACTACATTGAAACATAAATAAATTCACGGTGTAAGGTTTCATTACATTTTTTGCTAAATTCTGTAACTTTTTAGGGACTAAGTGCTTGTGATTCGTATGGTGTGCTGGGTGGTGCAAGTCTTCCTAAGGGTATCAAATCATTCAGCCCTTTTGTGAATGATGCAACAACTATACAGGCACTAGCCACGGCTCTTCATGTCCAACCACATCCTGTAACAGGTAATTCATTGAAATTTACTAATAATTTTATAGCTTGAGACAATTTTTTAAGCCAATCGGTTCCATCCAATCTGAGACAGGCCAACCTTGGGTAGAAATTTCAAGTGAAAAACACTTGGAAAAAATTATGGGAACACAAATAAAAGTTCTTCACATTCACAGTGTTACGGGTGTTTCTCAACATCAGTGAACGCTATTTTGATCGCCATCCTAGAGATAAATCGTTATCCAACAGTAGACTTCATTTTAAAAATGACGTTGTATATCCTAAACATAAGCGATATCTACACATTGATGCGAGAAATTTTTTTAAAGAAAGGCTTTTCTGTAAGATGAATTTATCTATCCACTGATTGAAGCAATGGGCCTTAGTGGCAACAAGAGCTATCCACTGCACAGTTTTAATGACCTCCTTCCACACCATGTCCAAATCTTGTTTTGTGTCGTACATTTTTATGGAGTTGATTTGATATTGTGTTTATTTACAGGTCAGTGTGGATTAAAGTCTGCTATAAGTCAAAACCCTGGTGTATTTTTGAACCCTGACCAACCACTAGTCCAGTCTATAACGGTCATGGAAGATGACATAAGGAAACAAGAAGAAAGAGTTAATAGAGCTCGAAGGAAATTGCAACGGGCGTTGATAGCTTGCAGTCCCCCTCCACCCGTCAATAACCAGTAGCCTAACAAATGTATAATACTTAGTATGTATCTAAAATATTTATAAACTTTTTGATATTATGTGAATAATTGATAAGTAAGATATCAATAATTGAATGGTGTGATTTAGAAGTAAGTTTTTATATTTGTCTCTTTTATAAAATATTCTGTTTATCTAAATTATAAATCCTAGTAATCAAAGATATTCAAATCTCTTCTAATAAATCCTAAAAGCTCTTATCACGACAAGAGAGAGCTTTTAGGATTTATTAGAAATAAGAATTTATGTGGAAATAAGCAAATCACAAGCATTGAGACCCTTCAGACATACGCCTACTTCAATTTCTCTTGGTAACTCGCTAAACAACTCTAAATTTCATCTCAAAATTTACAATTCAAATTACTTATGAACTTAAATGACATGCTCATCTTCAGAAACCATGTAATTTATTTTTGTCATTTTAACTGCTGCCCCTGTCTTAAGGCTTCTTACTCGCATACTCCTTTTCACTTTTGACTACAATAATGAAGCAACTGATTTAACATGACCATATAAATCAGTGTTATAATATTTTACTAGGATTAAAACAAATTTGTAAATTGGAAGGAACGGTATTGAATTTTTCTTAATCTCAAGATAATAAACATTTTTGCAATTTCCCTTATCTTGTTTTATTATATTCTATTCTCTGAGGCTTGACTTGTCAAAACAATCGAAAGTTCTCCATTGGATTTGCTGAATTGAAATACCATAAATCCCTCCTATGATCATAAGGAGTTAATTTTGCTGCTAACTAAGGTTCCTGAAACATCCAGGGGTATGGGAGGGCGCAAATCTTAATAAATCTGCTGCAAAAGACCAAGATACATTACGGAAATGTCAGATAATCAAATCCTCTTTGGAAAAGAACCTGTCAAATACAAAACCACATTGTTACTCTCTTAGCATCACAGAATCTGATTTGGAAGAAATCACAAAAATCTCATACTATTTTAACCCATTCCCGCCAAATGCTAGGACTTGTACCTTTTTGAAGAGTAAGCAGATATAAAGCCTGAACAACATTTTGCTGTTTTTAAACACTTGAAAATAGATAAAATGGTGGGATTACCTTACTAGCCCGAATAAAACGCGATATTTTTTCAACATTATATTTCCGTAAAAAAAAACAATCGGGGTTTAAAGCAAGTCCATATTTTTAGAGTTTTATGTTTTTGTGTGTTAATATCTCTCGCACAATAGTTTTGCATAATTGAAATGAATGTTACCTATATTATAAAAATGGAGCCCTATTTTGTGCGGTCATTTCGCTAATTCTTTTTTGTCAGGAGAAGGTTCTCACGAATGAAAAAAGTAAGAAAGTCGCGCGGAATATTAGAAAATATCGAAAACTTTAAGTAGGTAACCTTTTTAGTACTTCTATAATATATTTATTTCAATTTTGATATTAAATCAGGCATTGACTGACAGAATGGGGATACAAAATATAATAATATGGTTTAAAAAAGATGCATTGGTCATAATTACAGTGGTTAAAAGGTAATTAATTTATCATGACACAAATTCAATACGCATAGCAAGAACCATGTCTGTTGAGTAAGCTACACTCGGGTAATACCAGTAAATGGGCATTTGTGTCATGGTTTTATTTATATAGCTAATACTATAAATGAAATCTTGAATAATATATTATTTATTGCAATGCGGGACAAAGTTCGACGCGTCAGCTAGTTTCTTATAATTAACTAAATAAAGGCTTATCTCATTGAATTTCACATTCTTTGAATTCTTTTGATATTTTTTTTCAAATATCTTCCTAAAAATTTTATAGTAGAGTTACATTTGTGGTCACTTTACATTCGGGCTAATACGGTGTATTTGTCATAGGAAGTCGCGAAAAAGAACCAAGGCTTGAATTTAAGAATCCAAATGAAATATTAAAAAGTTTTATTTGTATTAATTATTAAAAAAAAACAGGTTATGTTAAGATATAGCTTGTTTTAAGTTGAATGCAGTGAGTGAAAATGAATCAGTCATTTTATAAACTACACATATTGATGGAGTTTCTAAAATGACTGATTAATTTTATAATCCATGTATGTGATTATAAAGCCTATAAGAGAATATGATATATCTAAAAACAATTATAAAGGTATTATGTGATCCTGATATGCCTATTCTGTATTTAAGTATACAATAACTTGCATAAAACTATGTAAAAAAATACGACATGCGTTAGGGAGCGTTCAAGTATTTCGTAACGCAATATGGTGGGAAGGGGGGGATAGTCTTGTAAAACGTTACTATTGTATTACCCGCGCCACAACAAAGGTATTTAGTGAATTTCCAGTAATAATTGTGATTTGAGGCATACATAGTTGTAATATGTGCGTTAGGCAACGTTTAGAGAATGGGAAGAGGGGTAACAAAGAGCGTTACCATGCATCTCGGGGGGGGTCAATAATGTTAAAAAAATGCGTTACGTAATACTTGAACGGTCCCTTAAGGCAATTTTTAAATATTTTTTTTCTAACTTTGTAGAATGAAGAATTTTTTGATCTAGGTATTAATAGAGAGTTAAAAATATTTTTGTACTCTAATAAGCTTCAGTACACATTATTTAGGATTGCGTAGCATTAAAAAAAAAAAACAGATTTTTCATCATTACTAATTTAAGGCTATTGCTAATAAACAGTTTGATAATAAGGCAAAATGTATGTGTACTCTAAAGAAACATAAAAATAAATTTTAGATTTCTCAAATTATTCAAAGAATACAAAATTTATATAATATCCTTACTTAAGGAAGTGAGTCACAACAAATGTACACTAATCAAAAACAGAATAATGTACACAATAGGAAAATTATCAGAAATAGAATCTATTAGAACCCTTATGCTTACAATACTATAGACAAGAACCCACGGTAACATAACTCTAATAATTTGAAGACAGTTTCGATCAATTTGCTACATGTGTATTTCACAACCGTTTGTACATCTGCACAATTTTGGTCCAACAATTACACTACTTAACTATTAGAACTACTCTTTTGAATGATGTTTTCGCACTACACATAACTTCAAATTTATACCAACTATTAAACAATATTGACTTGGTATTAATTAGTGAAGTATTACAAAGGATCTGACTCAAATGTACTTATGATAAGCATCAAATACAATGTGCAATAATCATTACAGTCAACATTAATACATACACACTACACTTTCAAAAAGCACATCATTTATAATAAAATCACAATTAAATAAGGTACATACTTATCAAGTTTATACTTAAAAGTTAATAAATTTAATTATGAATACTTCCGCAAATTTTAATTTCTCCAATATCTTACATATCATTTGAGAAAATGGTATGTAACCTAAAAAAATGCTGAATGCAATGATTAAAAATCAAAAACCTAGATCTTTATGAAAAAAATAAAAAAAAAACTAAAGCAATTTGTACTTAATGGTATTATCTAAATTGTACATAGGGCAAAAATTTCTTTTTGCTTTTGTGATAGGCTGTCATATCATATAATTATTATAGAATATTAATAAAAAAATATTTTTATCACAAGTTTAAACTGGCATAGTTACTAAGGCGAGTCAAGATAAAACTGTTCCAACTAGAAATGCATACAGCCAGCCTCTTACTTCTAACTATAATTTATCATTTTGTGAAATTGACTAAGTATTTTTAAATTGAGAAATTTATTCCAATAGAATATAATGTATAGTTCAGTGGTTGGCAAAGCATGGCTTATTGGATCACCCTCGTATAAAGCAATATTTTAACAGATGTAAAAATGGACTACTCCCAAGCACCCTCAGCTGAAACTATCAACAATATTTCAAATTTAAAATAAATTCTCAACATTGTTCATATTAAGCATTTAGTCATTGTCATAGGTCAATTAATGGTACATACATTATGTTATTGACAAAAAATACTATGGAGATAATAAATAATAATAAAGGCTTACTAAACCAATTAACAGATTTGGCTCCAATTTTTTTAATGATTGTTATGTACGTATCTGGCTCTTTAACTTGCCGACCACTGGTTTAATTGAATACTTCTAATTCATAACGTCATTTAGTTAATGCAAAACATATTATATTAAAGGATCTTCATTTTTGGTTTCCTTTGCATATCAAAATAAATTAATTCTTTATTTATGTCCAAGGGAAGAAGTTACAAAAACAAACTGTACCGATGAAAAAATAACTTAAGAAATACAACTTGATTAGTTTTAAGTACATATCAGGCATATTCTTCGACAAAACAAAAGTTTTCCATTTACTCTGCATGTTTGCTATACCTTCCAAATTAGTGACTGCGAAATAATCTCCTGGAATTCTTCCAGAAACTCCTATTTTTCTAAAATGTTCATTGATACTATTCTGTTCTGCTGTCTTTGAAGGGGTTGGTTTAATTTTCAGTGCCGCAAACCAATATAATAAAGGACTGGCTGATGCCAACATCCGGGTAGTGACTTGGATGTGCACAAATAATAGACAAATTACAGACAAAAACAGGCCATGAATTATATAAACGTACATATCAGGGTCATACAAATACATGTAACTAATCTTGCTAGACCTGATGCTTCTGGATGTCCCACTATCATGACTAGCGGTTCTTTGGAATCTAGGCACAGAGACTCCCAGTCTTAAAGAGTGTTTGGGATGTTGTTGAAAAAAATTATAGCAATTACTAAACAATATATATAAAATGGGCAATGAAAGCATAAAGTTTGGGATTTGTTTCAATTGATAATAATTTAGGAAGCCGACATTCCAATAATGCTTCTGCACGTAGGAATAAGCAATGGGAATAGTTGAATTGCACCATTCCCCCCTCACCTGCCCAGGAAGAACCCATTCTCCCTCTACTAAGTGTTGTGGTAAGTTATGTTGGTGATGAACACAAAACTTCATATAGTTGTATATCTGTATGAGAAGAAATGGGGAGAGACTTAATACTAATGTCAATGCCAAGGCCATAAATGACGCTATCAATGGAAGCAGCAGAAGAGGATAAAGTATTTTATACTTCAATGTCCTAAACCTATGGATAATTTCTGGAAGAGTTTTTTCAATAATGTTTTTGACACAAGCGTAGATGACAAAACCAATATTCAACACGCCATTTGACCTGGTGACAATGGATAGGCCTATTGGCACACTGCTGAGTAAATCTATGTTAGTGAATCTTAACGTCTCTAACTCAGTGCATCTTAGCATGCCCTGAAATGTGAACCAAGCAAATAAACTTTCAGAATACGGAGCTGTAAAAAATATTGAAGCAGGGTTGATGCAGTATAAAATGGCAGCCTTATAAGACAAACATTCACTTTTGAGAACTTTTAAACTTAGTTTGTGTAATGCATCAACTGATTTGATGAAAAATACCATATTTAATGCTGTCGCTGATAATAGTAATAGACTATGAAAATTCAATAACTTTCCTAAAACATAAGAAAGAGTGATAGCTACATATCTCACGGATAAAGGAAACAATGGAAAAAATGCTAAACAATTTTCATAGGTGTATCCATATTGTGATATGTGTAGAAAATATTGGGCGTCCCATCTTTTAAATCCACCAAATAATAAGTTGACAGTCTTATCAAATATGGAGACAGTGTGGTCTGGATCCATGGGGCTAATGAAAACATGTGCATTATAATCGGGTATTAATAAATTAAATACTATCTGTATGAAGATTACGGCTATTCTACTCATAACAGCAAACCACAATATTTTTCTTCTTGGAGTCAACATATTGGGTAGCCCCATTAATGATTGTTTGATATAGATAATCAGCTGTTCTCTTCGAAAAAACTTACAACAGTTGCTTGAAAAATTACATTCCACTTATCTCTTCATTTTCAATCTGAAAAGTATATAGTAATGAATTAAAGACAAGGACCAGGGGGTACTTTGACAGAATTGATAAATATTTATCTTTCCCAAACGGAATTTTAGCAGTATGATCATTATAATTATAAACAACAAATCCATTTAATATAAATTTTCGGATAGTTTGAAAGTACATTAAGAAAGAAAATAAGAAATTTTCTTATATCGGAATATTATATACCTATAATTTGCAGTTAATAAAAGCATTCAAACATTTATTTTGAGTGTTTATTAAAATTTGACAGTATGTAAATTAAAAAAATATTTGTAATATTACGTGTTTCATTGTCCTAGTGGTTATTGATCATCTTTTTATGCATTTATTTCATGCAAGATTTTTCCTTTCGAAATACATTTTATTGACAAATTCAACCGCGAAAGTATCACATATAAAAAGTGACGGAACGCAATCAATGCAGCAGTCATAAAAACAATGTTGTAACATGAAAAAATTAAATCCATAGAAATATTATCTATGGAATGCGTAGAAGGACGAAGCAGTGTTGCCAACGTGGGCGATTTATCGCCATTTGGGCTACTTGGAACGAGAATTGGCGACGAAAAAATCTAAATCGCGACTGGTCGCCATTTGGGCTACTTCCCTTGTAGCGAATTTTCACCTTTCCGGACACTAAATGACCTTTTTTTGGTGAACTTTTACCTCTCCGGATACCAAAAATTTTCGGAATGACCTTTTTTTTTTTAGCTACATTTCATGTTTCCGGATACCAAATTTTCAGTTGGGCGACTTGGGCTACTTTTTTTTACGAAAATCGGCGACATCGACCAAAATCCGTTGGCAACACTGGGACGAAGGACAGTGGGACAGATTAAAGAAAATTTGAATCAAAATCGCGCAACTGACGTTTAGCTTTTGTTGCCGATCCGATATTTAATTTGTAAAATAATATTAGATATATTCGTTATTTGGAGCGTCAAACTTTTAGCGGCTTCAAATTTACGTCGATATTTATATTTTTGTTGCACGAAGGTTGCACGATTCTTCTTCAAGAATGAATCACGTCAATATGTCATACTAATAGGTTAATTTAATTTTTCATAAAATTCGTCAATAAACAAGAGCAGCTGTTTGTTTTTTATTTTGATTTCACAATGGACGGTGATCAAGCTCCTAAAAAAATATCTTTTGGATTTACCAAACAAATTAAAAAGTCGGTTCCTCTTTCTGTCAAACCTCAGGAAAAGATTCAGCTCATCGACTGTCTTGAAGGAAAATCAATTAAATTAAAAGAGTAAGTATTATTTACTTCGCCCCTCAGAAGTTTACGTTTGTGTGTGTTCTTTTTTCTTTCTTATGCTCGTAAACAACAATCCCGCCAAAAAGTTCGCTATTTGGGTAATTATTAAATTCGCGGGTTGATTTGATTTTTCACATGAAACACATATCAGCTTTATATACAGATTAGTAAATAAGCATGTTTTGCATTAATTTGAAATATAACTATAAAAGTCAATTTAAAAATTGTAAACTTTTCCTTGCATGGAGTGACATTTTATTTTTCGATTCACAGGTTAATGTTGTTTGTTTGGAAAATGAAGATGTTGCTGGTAGTCGTTGTTTAGTTGGTCAATTTGGCCAGGTTAGGGTATTTTGATAACATCCCCTAATTATAACACTACGATTTGAATAGGTTAGATTAAGTTTGGAATGTAGTTAAAGGGGTGGGATCCCAGAAACTCTTTTCCCTCATAAGTTGCATAAAACGGACATGAATATTGGTAATGCTCATATCCTCTAGTGGCGAGTCCTGCAGCTACTCAGTATGTAATGCCTTATTCTGTTGTTATTGGAGTAACTAAATTAAGCGTTACTAATATTAATGAAAGCTGAGAAATATAGTCATAATCTATACTAATATATAAAGAGGAAAGATTTGATTTTTTGTTTGTTTGTTTGTTTGCATCGAATAGGCTCCAAAACTACTGAACCGATTTGAAAAATTCTTTCACTTTTGGGAAGCTACAATATCGGTGGTGAACATAGGCTATATTTAATTTCCAAAAAAAATTGGGTAACCTACGAAAACTTCAATAATGTAACCCAAGGTGTAAAAAATTTACCTAAAATATTCTTTTTATCGCGAACGCTGTGAAAACTAATGATGATAGAATAAAACAATGTACTACAATTTTGTAGAAGACATCATTATTTACAAAAAGTATCACGACAGCATATGTCTAACTATTATAGTTATGCCACAATAAGTGTTTTTTTATTTAAAAAAAATCAATAAAATGACACCTCTAGAAAAGGCTCTTTATTGGTATCTTGGTATTACTCCTTATTAAAATAAATTAGTTCATATTCAAGTCTGCTTCAATATGTTTGTATAACTTTTTGAATTATTCAATTCGGACATTCCATTCGAAAGTTATCACGAGTTTAAAAATGTGAGTATTGGAAAAAAAAGCATAGTCTCTTATCATCTCAACTTATCCGATGCAGAGTGCGTACGGGAGCGGGGAGGGGTCAAGTTTAGTAGAAATACCGCGCAAAGTAGTCACGGTGGTAAAGTGACGTGACACGATACATTGCAATGCAATTATTCCAGATTAACATATGCTATAAAATATTTTGAAAAAGTTAGGGATCTGTATGAAAACTAAATTATTTTTAAGTATCTATCTACCCGTGCGAAGCTGGGGCGGACCTCTAGTCTTATATATAAATGAAATATAAATTAAAGTCGGGTTAGTGCGAACACCTATAACTCAAGATCGGCTGAACAGATTCTTCCGATGTTTGATTTATTGGATTCTTCTCCGCTCTGGATAACAGTTTGAAAAATGGATAAGAAATAATATATAATATTAAAGTTAGTACGGAACGGATTTCCTGCGACGACACCGCCATCTATGAAAAATCTATAAAAACAAAATTATTGTTTACTGCATAGATATAAAAGAGAAATGCAATCATGGTTTCACTGATTTTTAAACTCAGGCCCACGAGCACAGATGATTAGAGCATCAATCAGAATAGGCGAGTCACACGGGCTTGCGACCATGTATACGGGTTTAAGGGGCCCCTTTATGATAGTAGTTCCCTCGCATACATAATTGCCGCTTTTACATTAGCCCATCCCACTTACTCCACCGTTTCGAGCGTTCTAGAAAAGTTTCATACAAAGTCTAGAAAATTATCGGGCACTTTCAAAATGTGCACACGCAGCATCGGTATATCATACGTGAGTTAGAAGGACTGCGCGCCCATACATTCTCGCCTGAGCTTTGAATACGAATGAAATATGGATGATTTAGAAATATTTTAATGTTATTATTTTATTACTTACTTTTCGAGTCCGTGTAAAAGCTAAGCCTTTCCCATCCAATATGTAGCAGCAGCAATCGCCTTGTCATTCGCCTCATACATGTCGTTCAAGTCGCACCTCTGTTCCAAATTGTGGCACACCAGCAGATGCTCATCATCCTGGACCTCTCCACAGTCACATCTTATTATTTTATTAGTTTAACTCGATCAAATTAATTATGTATTTTTGTTTCTGGGGCATCTGGTTGTGACCACAGGACAACATCTGTATAAGGATAATTTATGGAGCTCCGTTTAGTGACAACAGTAGTTACCTCAAGGGCACTTGTAGTTTGCAAATAAAAAAAAGGCTTACAGCTTAACATTAAAGAGAACTAAAATTAATTTAAAAAGAAAAGTAAATACAGGTCAACAGCATAACACACCATTTACCTAGATATAACCAAGTACAAGTTATAATGATAATAATAATAAACACTTTATTGGCATGAATATACAAAAATAACAAACCAAAATTGGCGGGCTTATTGCCTGGGGCAATTTCTTCCAACCAACCTATAATGATGTAAGTATGAAACAGATTATCTGACAACAACGCCATCTGTGAAAAATTCTATAACACATTTTTTATTTACCATTGAGTTCCCAAACATTGGTACGCAGATTTTTTATAGAATTTCTTTCAAGCTTTCAGAACACTCAAATATATTTAAAAGTATTTTTGTATAAATTACATATTTGAAATCAATATTCATAGTAAGAACTACAGGACAACGTCTGTCGGGAAAGCTATTTTAATGATAAAGGATTTTAAAATTATCATACTTGCCACTTTCAATGCAACCTTTCCGCAACATAAGATGTTCAATATAATATTCAGATTTTTTTTGCCATGGATAAGGCACAAACACAAGCAGTTGAGATAGGTCTTGCACGTCGGTAGGCTAATCTAGTTGTAGAGTATAATATTGATAACCAACTGGATTAATACATCTTACCCCCATTCAGCCTTTTGTTAAATAAAATATTAAATTTATCACTTCCTAGTTTTTTATTCATAGTTTTTACAATGGTGAACCTCCCATCAGGGCCCACTCAATATTCGCAGGAGACCCACTGGCGGGTCGCGACCCATAGTTTGGGAAATACTGTATTAATCTGTTGGACTCTGGAGCAGCAGTTATTTTCCTTGGTGTTCAACTGTACCAGTCTTTCTCTGAGGGACTGTCCATTAATCACATGATGTTTTTTTTTACCCCCCTCCCCCCTGATGATATTATTTGGTTAGGTTTTAGTATACCCTCCACGTTTACATTTTTAGTAAAAGAATGAAGAAAATTATCCTTTTTGTTCTTGTCAATTTTTTTAATTTGTGAAAGTGCAACTGTGCTTTTTAAATTCATCAAAAAAAATAAATGCACATGATTTTTTTACCAGACCCACCTCCCCCCTTTGAGCTTGCGTATTAATGGACAGCCCCTGATGAAGGGTTTGTTCCCGAATATTAAGTCGTGCTGTAAGAATAAAAAATAAAAAGTAATCTTATGTATTTCATTTTTTTTAAAAAAAATCTCTTTTACATTTTAGTATAATTTTAAATGAAAAATGTATATTGTTCTAAACAACATCATGAGTATATTGGTCAAAAGAATTTGAGATAACATAATACTTAAGTAGAATTGACAAAGTTTTTGTTTGTTTTAATCAATTTGTTTATTAAAATGTTCACGACAAAAAGATTGAAGATTAAAAAAAAATAGTTTAGTTTTTAATTTGTTTCAACTAATATTTTAGAGGTGAAGAAATAGAAGACAAAGGACCTTTAATTATTCCGTTGAAAGAAAAAGACAAAACAATCACTGCAGCTGCCCTGACAAATTTAGCAAAAATTGACAACTCAAAATCACAATTACCTGACAGTAATAAAGCAGTTATCCCCGAAGATGAATCATTGGACGCCAAAGCGGCGAGGGAGCTGTTGGAAGAGGCCCAGAAGTCTAAAAGCTTGGAGGCAAATGTTAACAGTTTTGTTGTTCCTATGAATGAGCCTGATACTACTATAGGAACGGAGGTAAGCCAAATTTGTTATATCATTAAGGGATTTTGCACTAGTTTTATAACACGAAGTGGTTAGTAGACTAGTGGCTACGACACCGGCTTCCATACTGTATCGTTCAGAGGTCCTGGGTTCGATCTCAGATGCTCACCATCTTCCTCTTTCACGACACAAGCTTACTGTGAAAGATTCAAAGAGTGTATTTGTGTTCACTTTGAGTGAGCACAGATTTACCTATATAAAAAAAAACTTTATTATGACTGTTACAACTGTTACTTTTTTGATTTGTTATACCGTTCTCTCGCTGCTAGTCAATAAATTCACAACTTGCCGTACATATATAGGGTATGTGTGTATTTTCACACAACGCACGCACCACTACATTGATGTGCGCATGTGTGGTTTACAGGAACTGCTGGGTAGGTGGCGTTAGTTGGTCATTCGGTCAGTTTCTGGGTTATTCTAATACAGGTCAAATCTTTTTATAACGAATACCGAAGTAACGAAATTTCCAGTATAACAAATCGTCAATTTGTCCCCGAAAAACTTCCATATAAAATGTACTCAACCAATTTCATTGTAACAAGGTTAATCTCAGTATAGCAAACTTTTTTGTTTTAAAATCATGTTTAATTAGGCAATTTGTCCTTGGCATTGGCAGTTCGCAAGTGTTTGCGTAACATATTTCCTTGAGTGATTGATAAATCCTTGAAATTTGTTTTTGTTCTCAAGTAAAAATAACGTAAGTACCTACCGTGTTCTGTTAAACTTTGTGTCCCCAACGATTCTTGAACTTTTTTCAAAAACAGTAAATTTAGTTTTTTTTTTACAAAAATAGTCATGATGAGATGAGATTAATGACTTTGTGTTTTGCTGTATTCATCATTAGTGTCTAAAACAATTCTAAAACTTTTTTCAATAACAATACATTACGATACGTTAATTCAACCCGACAAGGTTAATTGTTGAGTCACAATAGTTCCAATATGGGACGACGCAGTGACAGCAACCCCCCAGGGGGCAGCGAGCCTTTCAATAAAATAATTAAAAAAAAGGTTAATTGTTTCCAAAAGTAAATTTTTGGAAACAATTAACCATATCTACATTGTTTTGATCACTGGCAGTAAGCTCGGGCATGTATATTAATAGCAATAATAGTTTATTTGACATCAGTAGGTATAATATAGCGACACAAAAAATTAAAAATGTTCATTTCCTATTTATCCAGTGTAACGAAATATTTTTTATGGTCCCGTGAAGTTCGTTATATGGAGATTTGACCTGTATAGATAGAAAAAAACATGCCATTAATAATATTCTATTATATAATAATATTATTTTATTACAGTCTACATTGGAGGATTATGAGAAAATACCTGTGAATGATTTCGGCATGGCTATGCTACGTGGTATGGGATGGAAAGAAGGCCAAGGAATAGGAAAACACAACAAGTAATGTTTCACATTTTAAAAAAATTATCATTTTCATATTAATCAAAAAGTTATTCAACCGTAACGTCCATTCTGCGCCACCCTGTAGAAGTCTGTGTTATGTTTTGCTTATTCTTATCAGAAACAAAAATTCCTAGTCACTAATATTTTTTATATAAGAAGCTATTTTTATATTGTATTTTATAACATAGAGATAATTTTCTGTTAATTTTTCTCAGGAATGTGGATATAGCTCCCCCCAAATTGAGACCAAAAGGATTGGGACTGGGCGCAGATAAGGTTGCAATGATATCAACTCAGGGTGACAAAGGCAGTAAAGCAGAAAATGAAGAAAAAGTCGAAATCATTAAAGGTGCATATATCAAAATTACTGCAGGAAAACACAAAGATGCCTATGGACAAGTAACTTATTTTGAATTTCATACACTTACGGGTATCAAGAACTGTCAAGAAATATATCGCATACTTTGCCCAGTCAATAAGGATAAATATTATCTTTAAGGATCTTCTTCCTATAAAGTCATTTATTGATTCTATTTTTATTTGTTGTAGATTTTGGGCTTTGACGATGGTGGAATGAGAACGATAGTTAAACTAGCTATCAACGGTGTAAATATCAACATTAATGAAGTCATGCTTCAAGCAGTAACTAAGGATGAATACCAAAAGAAATCTAAAGTTATAAGTAAGCTTCCATGAATATTTCTATTCTATTCTTTTTATTGCCTTTCTAAAGAATGATTTAGGCGCCTCAGGACAGCTTTATCGACAAGGGAGGGGAGGGGTATGGCTACTGTTCTCCCGCCTCTTGAAGTGATAAGCAGATTTTTAAATCGAATTAGTTTTTGCTGCCCAAATTGATGAAGTAGGTATTACAGATCTTATGTGACTTGTTGGCTCTCCTCTCAATTCGGAGAGATATCTCCATGAACTTTTCCTGAGCTGCAACACTTTAGATGGCTACAACTTCAGTCTTCTAGATCTCTTTATTTTCTAGTATCAGATGGAGAAGCTAGTTTCTTTCCCCCAATTATAATGTTTCAATATTTAATTTATATACCTATTTATAAACTTAATGTTAAAACTTATTAATCTTTTCCATCCTATCTTGTAGGTTAGGTATAATCTTTTTTTCATACTATATTTTTTGTTTGTTCTAAAGATTTTTAATTACGTAAAAAAATATTTCAGATGCTGCCAAATATGATGAATTTGTGTCCAAAAGCTTAAATAAAATAGATATCAACAATCTGAAGCATTCAAATGTCAAGACGGAGGAATCTAGAACAAAAAAGGGTTCATCTGACGAGAGGTCTCAGTCCCACAGTAGTGGAGACAATAGAATGCAGTGGGATTCCAGGAAATACAGATCTGAAGATAAATCGGTTAGCAGTAGGTACCACAGATCACAATCAACTGACAGCAGTGACTCTGATAGAACTAGTGAGAGAAAACAATATTCATCAAGATCAAGAGACTCGGATAAAAAAAGGAAAGGGAAGAAGAAAAGGAGAGACAGAAGCAGATCTAGGGACAGGCGAAGACATTGAAGAGCATTTTATTTATTCATGTTCAGTTAAGGATTGTTTCAAATCTAGAACTTAGATTTTAATTTTGTATGTCTATAATTTGTGAATAGAATGTAATTTGACTAAAAACTTATGACAAGTATACATTTTTTTCTTCTCATAATTACCACATGTTAAAAAATTGTCGGTATAGCTTGCTGAACTTAAGACAGTCTTATTAGTTCAATCTGGGAAATAATACCAACCCCAAGCAGAATTTTTAAATATTTCGTTTTTTTTGGATCGTAACTAAGTAATTGGTGGAATATAATGATTGTCGAAATTTTAAGCCTAAAATCGTGTGAATATATTAATGGCACTTGTAATTTAAACAGATCAGAAGTACACAACTACAAAGTCATTGTTATTGAGGACATTTTTTGTGAATAATACATTGTTTGTCTTCAGCCAGCATAAAGTTTATTTCATTATGAGTAGAAGACATTCAAGTGGAGATTATGAAATGTACATAGACTTAAGCATAAATTATCAAAATGTTGATTATTATCTAAGTTGCCTGTCTTTGAGGGCTTTTTGACCATGACCTTTTCTTAGCATCCTCTCGTGGTAAAGACCAACTTTTGGACCTCTCTCTTAAACGAGGTGGGCTTCTTGCATCTTCGACAGGTTCATTGACTGGTTGTTCTTTTGGAGGATCTGCAACATTGCTAGCTCTATCCTTCGACAAACTTTTTCGATTCTTATCGTCTTGTGTTCTGGATTTGGTACGGCCATTAACAGATTTATTATCATGGCTTTGCCTGGAATGAGATCTCTTGTGCCTGGATCTTGATGTTCTAGAACGAGATCTAGATTTATATGACTTGCCTCTGGATCGACGACTGTGCCTATTATGCGATCGAGACCTACTTCTGGATCTTGAACTACTATGAGTTCTTGATCTTCTAGATCTCGATCGTGAATATCTTGATCTGCGACGAGAAGAAGAACGCCTTCTTGATCTTGAGCGAGATCTAGAATAAGACCTTGAACTTGATCTTGAATAAGATCTTCGACGGGATCTAGACCTACTTCTGGAATAGGATCTTCTGTCATCATGCTCATTTGTATTTTCATTTTCTGTTAGCTTTTTGAAATATCTAAAATGAAATAAATATTGTCATTGCATTGCTAAGGTGATGGTAAAAAGATTGCATAAATTATTAAATAATAGAAAAAAACACACTTGTAATAGGCTTGGTTGGCATTGGGGCCATCGAAATAGGGCATTCTGGGTCCTCCTCTACCCCTGCCACGAGGTCTTCTATTTCCAGGGAAGCCTCTCATGCGTGGTGCATAGCCTCCTTCAGCCATAGGAGGATAATATGCGGCTCTTGGATGATAATACGGGGTAGCTGAAAATTTTAAATATTCACTTCTGTTACCCCTAGTCTTCTTTTTTTTTATTTATATACTATATATTATATATGTATATCTTCTAAGAAGAATACAATTATTACTTGATCACAAGCCACATAAAAAACATTCTACCGCAAAAATGATTGTGCGATGGTGAAAAATACTCGTACAATCTGCAGAACTTACAGTTTCTAGGCGCAATGCTTTAGGATGATTCTAATAACAGCCCACAAATTATGAATATACCGGAGTGCAGGTGCGAGGAAAAAGCTGTCAAGTGAACAGCTTCTGTGAGAACAATGTTCCAACAGCACGCATGTTTTGTACAGCGTACGCACTGCCAGTCACTCAGTAGCTCCCCCCGTCCGTTGGTGAGGACGAATGTTTTTTGCATGATAGGGGGCGTTCAAGTATTACGTAACGCAATTTTTGAAGATTTTTGACCCCTCCTCCCCCCCATGTAACGCGCCGTAACGTTTTTCTGTACCCCCCCCCCCCCTCCCCCCCCTAAATGTTACGTAACACCCAAGAGACTATTTTTTTACTGAACTCTCTTAAAAAAATAAAAGGGTTTCAAAGGGTTCCTTTGCTAACTTCGGAGAAAAAAAAATACTATTTATATGTTCCATAAATTTATCTTTATTTTTTCTTTTGCTGTTTTCCAAATTTTGGCATAGCTGCGTTGGCAAGTCCAGTTGATGATGTAAATCCCCCCTTTTGACCACTAACGAATGCTGACAACGAAAATAAAATAAAAATGACGTAAGTATAATACAGTCGAGGGATTCCCCGTAAAAAATAAAAGATTTGCTAACTTGGGAGGGCGAAATAAAAATTACATACAATGCAGTCGAGGGACTCCCTGTAAGACTTAAACAAAAAAGGTTCCTTTTTTCGCAGAGCGAAAAATTCTTACGCTTAGGGTGAAAACACGTAGAAAGCCGATTCCGACCGGCGCAAAGAATGTTGTCTATGGTTTCAATGCATTTAAATGGGCATGCCGGAAAGCAGGTTTCTGCTTTTGCTGTGCGTATCCCCATTCAACTGCATAGAAATATTCGGCAGAAATGGTCGGCGCGGGCCGGATTCGGCATTCTACGTGTTTCCACCAAAAGCTTTAACATCGGAGAACAAAATAAAAATGACGTACGGTACAATCGAGGGACTTCCCGTAAAACATTGTCGAAAAGGGTTCCTTTGCTAACTTCGGAGAAAAAAAAAGATGTACAGCACAATCGAGGGACTTCCCGTAAAACATAAACGAAAAGGGTGCCCAACTTCGGAGAAAAAAAAACAAAAATGACGTACAGTACAAACGAGGGATTCCCCGTAAAACATAAACGAAAAGGATTGCCCAACTTGGAAGATTTATTTCCCAATTTTTTTTATTTAAGAAAAAAAATACCGTTACGTAAAGAGTTGTTCAAACCCCCCCCTCCCGCCCTCGTAACGCACAGTAACGTTTTGCAAGACCCCCCCTCCCCCCCAAATTGCGTTACGTAATACTTGAACGCCCCCATACAGGAGCTATCATAGATCACTCTCTCGAGAGTGAATTGCCACATTGTAAAGAAGAAGAAGGAGCTAAATAGATTGCGAAACATAAAGCTAAGGAAGATAAAAAGAATTTGGTGGAGCAGAAATCTTAAATATTATTAGTAATGATGTCAAAAATGGGTACTTTTTCATACTGAGTACCGGAGGGTATTTCCAGCAAACTACCCGGTATTCGTACACCCCCCCCCACCTCCCGCCATCAAAAATCCCATTTAACGAATTCCTCGGTTTTGTAATAAATTACATTTTTGACACTCAAAACAAAGTTTTATTTAGTAAAGACATTATTATTTGTACTTTTGTTTATTACTATTGTTTTTTTTTTTCTTCACTGTAGGTATTATGCTTTTTTGTAAGATGATTGGTTGGTTACATGATTTGATTTGAAGTAGTATTGCCTCAGAACAGACTTTGTCTAGTGGGGCAGTAAATTCCAACAATTATATATGTAAACTGTTTGTTGTGTAATTGCTAATGGAAAATAAAATAAATAAATAAAAAAAAAAAAAAAAAAAAAAAAAGTTAAGAAAAATATACGTAATATTTGTATCGAAAATGACGATTTTTGATATACCTAGCTTAAGCGATCTTTTTCGTTTAGAAAAAATATCTAATATTTAAAATGATTTTGATTTTTAGAAGCGGATTATGCATTCATAATTTGAAATCTGGTCTGATTAGTCAAAAAAAATCCTCCATGGCTAAATGTTCACACCTAGCCATGCCATGACTTCTAAAAAAATGCTTAATATTTGAATAATTGAACTATTTAACAAAAAAAGTATATTTATAATTCAAGAGACCTTGCGTGCTCTAAAGGTGTCCTATCTAGTACACGATACAAGTTATTATGCAAAAAATATTATTTATATAATATAATAAAATATTATTTATATAGTATATTATACTCCTCGAAATAATAAAATAAATTATGCAGGTATGAATATACATAATATGTAGTTAAAAAAATCAAATTTAAATGTAATATGTACGCAGAACATCCATAAACCGCGATACCTACGTTTGCATCACGTATACTCGAATCTAAATATTTTTCTGCTACAACGTACGTGTAAAACATATCTACTCAATGGCCGAAGTACCTCACCTCCATAGAACAAAAACAACTCTGTAAGGATACTGGACGGAGCTCTGTAGATATTTACCTGCAGTAACGGCATACCGACAGAGTATCCGTCGTTACTTTTCTACCGAGTCGGTACTTCTACCGACAGAGTATCCATCGTTACTTTTCTACCGAGTCGGTACTTCTACTGACGGATACTAAACACTACTGGTTTGGAATACCGATAACAAAAATTAACGGGTAACTACCCAACTGACATCACTGATTATTAGAATGAAATTATGAAAGGAAAAAATATTTATTCGTCTTAAATTTTTAGGGATATAGCTTTTTAGCTGGGTACATACGTAACTGTATATCTACCTACCAACACGAGGAACATCGCCCCGTGCTTGCACACAGCCAGGGTTGCCAGATGGTCGCTATTTTAGCACCGTGTTCGGTATGACAAAAATACCGAACTATAAATCTGTACCTCAGAGGTAAACTATTGTTATCTCCAAATTTTTTGATTTTTTGGTAAACTATTGTAAAGTCATTGGCGATAGTCTACCTCTATGATGCTTTGTTCTTTACGATAGTATCACATTGCCTATTTTGTATATTATACTGATAGCTAGAGATAAAATACTTGGCCACAAGAAAATATGCACAGTTTGACAAAAATCACTAATAGTAATAACCCAAAATCTAAAAATTTAGAGACACGATAGTTTACCTCTGAGTTACAGATATAGGTTGTTTGGTATTTTTTCCGATTAATTTTCCTCCCTAAAATAAACCAGTCCTTTCCGGATACCAAATTTTCGGAATGATTTTTTTTTTTGTGAACTTTCATCTTTTCGGATCCTAGCAATCCTGCTCACAGCACTAATACTATCCTTTACACAAGCATAATGCTTTTTAAGGAGGGCAAACAAAGTATTTGTTTTGATGTTTATTGGAAAACAATTGATGTATAAAATTGTAATAATTATTTAAAGAAATAAAGATAAAGATATATTGTTCCACCAAATGCACTGAGACTACTAAAGTTGGTATCGAGTAATCAGGACGGTTAAAACACAAGAGAAACTTTCAAAATGTGTTTTGACAAAATGAAAAATCCTCAGTACCTCAGTACTATTTAAAAGATTCCTCACCTGGTGGGTAGTAACTGTTCATATAGGTGTTGTAGGGATGATATCCATAAGGCACTTCCAGATAGTTGCACTCTCCCGGAACTTCACCTAAATATCATCAAAATTTGTAATATTTTTCAAAGTTTTTCTCTATGCACATGGAGATCTAAATTCAGATTTATTTTATATCATTAATACAAGGAAGAGATATGAAAAATAGGAGAAAAATATTACTTTTAACATTATCTGTCATTCTCTCTGGAGTGGGGACTCTCTCAGATTTTACTTTTCTGCTGTCAAAATCTCCAATATCTGATGACGAAGACAGTGAGCTGATAGAAGGTGATCTGTTTTTCTTCAAAGCTGAGCGTAGTAGAAGTTTACCTAAATATAAAAATTAAATAAATGAGGAAAATTGTTTTTGGATAAGGGTAATAAAAAATGGATATTCACAAAAAAGTTTAGTTTAAACTGAACTTATTCTTTGGCTTAAGGGTCATTATAACACTATAGTGCTTCCAGCGATAAATACGCGACAAGTAGGATAGTCTCTTTCTCTCATGATAGTCATTCTATTTTTGGTTAACAACCACTGACGCGTCAATCACAATGGACAGTCTAGAGACAAGGGACAGGATGGAAGAAGGGGTATAGAAGGGGCTCGCATGCACTTACTCACTGGAAGCACTATAAATGAAATAATTTTTAGGTGAATGAAACATTTTTCCGCAATTTAAATATCTATAAATATTCAATTTTTTAGTCACGTATTGAGAAAAAATTTGAAAGAGTTTTTTGAGAGAAAAAATTTCATTATCGTATGATAAGGACTCGCTGAATCATTAAGTAAAATTGATCTCTAATACAGTGTTCCATTCCTTCGTGGTAGAGCTGAGGGAGTTGGACATGGCGTGGGAAGAGGTCGCAAGATTGGGCACAATGGAGAGCTCTTGTTGTCTCCCTATGCCCATGAGTGGCAAGGGGGGGCAGCTGAGAGAATAAAAAAATGTAGCCAACTGCAAAACAAACAAAGTTCTAAGACCGTGTTTTGCTGATAAATCCTAAAAACTATTCATATTTATTTTTTTTTTTTATTTATTTATTCCATTTTCCACCATAGACCCATTCCAGGCACTTGGGGACGTCAAAATTTTCACAATTTTAGATGTATAAATTAAGAATACATTATAGAGATGGAGACAAATCAGATCAATTCAAGGTCAAGATATCTATACCTGTCATTCCTCATACTCTTAACTATACTCTTAACTATACCTGTCATTCCTCATACTCTTAACTATACCTAAAATTCATATTTTTCTCATCCTCTATAATATATATACGGTATACGGAGAATAGCCTATGAATAGGTCAAATTGCCCCCCCCCCTAGGCCCCGGACTGGCGACGACCTTGCTGAGTGGGGTTCAAAGAGAGATTGAGTAAGTTGAGTGATAATATTTGTATAAATTAAATTGACCAAATCATACCTTCTAAGGCTTTCCTCAATTTGATTCTTTGTTGTTCCAACTCTTGTTCCTGTGCATTTTTATATTTGTTCACTAGTCTCTCTCTGTTGTCTCTTCCTCTGTCATTCAATAATGCGGATTCAATCTTTTTTAACTCCCTTTTATTGTCACTTTTTCCAAGAATTTTTTCTATATCATACAATTTTATATGCTTTTGTTTCAACTGAAATTTATAAAAAAAAACAATTTATTTTCAAAGAATATACTTTGGGAACAATGATATGAAGACAAGAATCAACCTGAAAGCGGAATAAATAAAATGAAAGGAAATTATTTTACCTGTATTCTTTTAAACAGTTCCTCGATCAGACGAATGCTTTGTAACTTCCTCTGCGTGCGAACTAATTTTTTGCTTTCCTCTGCTATCTTCTGATTTATCTCGAGAGATTCTTTTTCTTTGAGTTTGGCTAACTGTTTTGTTTTACGCTTCTCTTCACGTTCCAACATACGGCGAAGACTTTCTTCCTCTTTTGCTTCCATTTTGCGCCTAAAATGAGGGATTCCCAATTCCCAAAACTATCTAATAATTCCCATACACGTAAACACTTCATGTTGAGCATTTAATTTGTAAAAACTTTGCACTTTATGGAATTATTAACATTAAACTCTTCACCTCAAGACATTTATTACAAAGCACATGATGGAAAATTCTGAAAAGAAATCTTAAGACTCCTCACAAAATATATCAGCAAGCTCATAATAATATTACTAGGGAAAATATATCAGCAAGCTCATAATAATATTACTAGGGAAAAAATAATCATAAATTACGTAAATAAGAGTGAGGACATTAAACAAGGCTACACAAGAAGTGGTGAAATGGACACGATGAAGTGACCACATTTGTATATTGTTAGCATGATGAAATAGGTATAATAAAACAATATTACTAAGTCATGATTAATTAGGGATGTTAGAATAGTGACAATAGAGACCTCTCTGAATCTTCCTTTTTTTGCTGCTTGAGTGCTTCTTCTTTTTCCTTTTCTTCTTTCGCTCGTTCTCTCGCCATAAGCCTTTCTCGCACTATGGAACGTCTCTTTATAGTCGCTTCCGATAAATGTTTGGTTTTATCAAAATCAATAGTTATTGGAACGGCGTGGTCAATTCCATTATCTCCTTTCCTCAATAGTTTCATGCCGCGAAAAGCATCCATGGCTCTGACGAATCCCATGTACTCAATAAACTGAATATACCCCTCGAAGTATAATTCTTGGTCAAAGGAAAAGGTATTTATCATACCAGTAATGTGAGGTTTCATCTGGGTTCTGTATGGATCACATATTGGAATATCCACACATCGAACTTTACCAAACTTTTCAAACACTTTTCTAAATATAGTTTCAGATGGTTTAGCATCATTGTTTTGGGAATCTCTGGGACTAACAAACCATTTAATAGGCAGATTAGATATGTGCAAAGTATCGGGCCTTTCTCCAGGTTTCATTTCATCCATATTGGATGCATTACGAAAATATGAATCCCATATATGCTGGGTAGGAAAATCTAATTTGGCTTCTGAAGCTTTAATTTTTAACGCCTCTGGATAGCTATTCAATTTGATGGAGCGCCCATCAAGGCATCTAACTACGCTACTTAATTTCTTCCTATCATCTATTTCTCCTTCAAATCTTAACAACTCAGAAGAGCTCTTAACTACCCTTAAGGATGAAAACGAGTCTGGTTTGACCATTTCCCTCATACGTTCCATTATTTCCCAGTTTGAAATAGTTTTACCCAAGGCTTTCGACGCAGGCAACTGTATGGATATATTAAGCTTGGAATGAGGCTTTAAAAACAAATTTTGAGGTAAATAAAGGGGGGTCGCATCTGAAAAAGACTTACAAACTTGGATATTCATATTTAAAAAAATGTGATAACTAGTTAATAAGAATACAATAAATAATTCCCAAATCCCTATTGAGTAAGTAACGGGTGATCACAAGTCCGCATTCTTTTTATATTCTCTTATATACTACCAAAAACTACTGATAAGAATTTAAATTAAACTTATATTATCAACGCGAATATAGTTGATGCGAATCGTCAAATAAAACACAATAAACCATTCTTAGTAAAATGAAAAGAAATCAATCCACCATGACACCCAATGACACCCATAGAAAAATAATACACGATGACATTTCTTTACCAGTGTTGCAAACGGCGTTTGGCCTAATATTGCCGTTTTTTTCATACACAAAGTAGCCCTTCCAACCGAAAATTTGGTATCCGGAAAGATGAAAGTTCGCTAAAAAAAGGTCATTTCGGTAAATTTTGTATCCGGCGAGGAGAAAGATCGGTAAAAAAAGGTCATTTGGGATGCGGAAAGTTGGAAATTCGCTAAAAAAAGTAGAGCAATGGGCGACCAGTCGTCTTTTACATTTTGTCGTTGCCGATTCTCGTTCTGAGTCACTGAGTACATATATTATTAGAGAGCGTTTTTGGATGCGCAAATCCGAAAATTGGTTCCTTTATTCAACAGTCACGTGACTAGAGATAATTATCAATAATAATTCATTTTACTTTCATCCACTAGCACAAAACAACACAAAAAAGCTCATAGGTACTTCCTTTAACTAATTTTGTGATTAAAACATAAAATTCCTCTGTATTAACGCTAAAATATTAAAAATAAAAAATCGAATGTCGGGCCTTCTTATATAGGTGCGGTGTTGGCAGAAACATACTGTTGTGTCGTCTTGTGTTGTGACATGGTTGTGACACTTATGACCCGCCAGAGGCGTATTTTCATATTGCTTCGTTGAGCATAAGCCCCAATACAGGGCTGCGTTCGGAAACAACAACGAGTCACCCGTTGACATTTACAGCCGTTCTTTTTAACGTCGGGCGAGTCGCCGTGTGATCACTCTAGCCGTTCACGACATCGTCCGACGATCGCACCAAACACCCTGCTCGGTGCGTAGGGTGAATGTCGCTCTGACAGATTTATTGCCCCTTTCCGGTCATCTAGTCACAATTTGACATTTGTCGTTAATAGAAATTGTGGTTTTGTTGTCGTGGACAACGAATATTTTTATAGAAATGATGCTAATATTTATTCTGATGATCTTTTTTATAGAAATGATGCTAATAAATATTTATTATCGAAAGGAATAAGTTGGTTGAAGTGTGGCAGGTGCTTATAATAATAACACCTATTTATTGTATCGATGTATAATTTTTAGTTTTAGTAACAAGTTGGAAGGTATGTACATAATCTAATTGATCCTTTATGTATTATTATTTAGCAATAAAACTTGTTAGTATTTATTAATCACTTTCAGTGTTTTCTATTATAATTCTTGGTTTTT
This sequence comes from Mystacides longicornis, assembly GCA_963576905.1. Classification (NCBI taxonomy): domain Eukaryota; kingdom Metazoa; phylum Arthropoda; class Insecta; order Trichoptera; family Leptoceridae; genus Mystacides; species Mystacides longicornis. Next base: position 21,331,269 of record OY756421.1, on the reverse strand, counting down.
AATTGCATGTAAGTCCTAATTGACCCTATCAAATACCAATGAGTCACAATATTAATTGCAAAAGGAAAAAGATAGCATATTTCATACATTTGTTAGTAATGCATGACTCATGAAGTGTTGAAAGAATTATCATTCATTAGAAAGTAGCATATTAGGGGTTGTGCCTTTATTATAGGGGTTGTGCACACGACGACAATTCACGCTAAAATGAAATGTTTGACAGAGTCACTCAAACATCACTAAAAGTCGTTCGGATTGAATGTCACCCCAATGACGTCATTTCCTTCGCCGAGTGAATGTCACTCGACGATGTTTCGGAACGAGGCCCAGACCTTCACGATAATAATTATATCTCTAATCATCTGAATATAATATGAAACCGATTTAATTCTGGCGCGTCACAACAAAATCTCACATCAAGCTCAAGCCCATGGCCGCTAAACGGACATAAGGTACACAAAAAAGAAGGTCATTATTTTTCATTTTTACTCTGTCTTTGGTGCCACCTGGTGAGGCTGTGGAGACCAATCCGTAACAGACAGATCCTCCCGCGTTCCGAACAGGGAAACTCCGCTCCGACAGTCGGTCCACGCCTCCTAATCGCCTCGGTGCTTTGAGATTCCGCCACGACTTTTCTCCAATTTTCCCTGTTCGCAGCCACATTCTCCCAGTCAGACTGATGTCGACCAACACTCTTCACCACCGTATGCAGAATATCCTTAAATCTTCAACACAACACGACATAATAATATTTTTCCGCCTCTGAAACAATGCATTTTGGTTGCGGAGAAAAGGTGCTCATAATATTTGACATTCTAATTTAATTCAGGAGCTTATTATCAACACAAGTCAAGTCCACTTTTGCATATTTTGAGAAAATCGTCATTTTTTATTACTGATCACTATGAAGAAGCATATAAAAAGCAGATGTTTAGTTTGTTTAAACATCGTATTTAAGATCAATAATTTCAACAAAAACCTTTGAATTTTCTTCCCAGATTACGAATTATTTGTATTTTAATTTTGGACTTGACCATATTTTGAAAATTAGGTGAGGACTTGACATATTTTGAAAATAAAAATTATTGAACTGGCCTTATTTTGCTACAAACTAAATTGGACTTGACTTATTTTGATGAGAATGAAAAAAAATATTCATAGGGTTGCCACAAATCGTACTAAATATGATAAGATTAAAAACGTATTTAATTTTATTTAAAAAAATCAATTCAATTTAAGAATTAGAAGAATACCTTATAAGGTATCGTCCGTACATCACATGAGGTTTTTTTCTCAGCTTTTTAGTCCTCCCCCTTGTCCCTATATTTGATGAGGTTTCAGATTTACCCCCCTTCCTCCCCCAAAATCGCGTGTATTTTTGTAGGTAAGTACATCATATTTTCAACACTTTATTATCTCTGTTGTTTATAGGTTTTTATTTGTAAGAATCCCTCAATCATAAGCAGCCTTCATGTCTAGGTATTGCCACGAGGATACCCATTAGGTCTCAGTAAGCCCTTATGTGTGAATGGTTTACAGGTATCTACGCATACATACCTACAGATGTTTTTTCAATGAACCATGATAAAAAAATACTAATATTGTGAGATGGTATTTTTTGACATGTCGAACATGTCGAGAAATCTCATGATTAGGAAATTTAAACATTAGGGACCACTAAATGGCAAATGCTGTTAACGTAAAGTGATCGATCACATTGTCAGCCTTCGAAATAATAGTAGGTGACGGTTTTAAGCCCGTAGTGGTTTGTTCCATTTTAGTCATTAGTATAGTGGAAATAAAATACGCACTAAACGCCAAAAACTTCATTTTGAGATAATCTAATAAAACTTATTTTTCCCCCATACAGACACAGTACAATGATGATTTTTGGATCTGTTTTTTTACGCCTTTAGATCATCGATATGGACTTAGTGCAATATTTAGGCTATTGACAATGGTTTATAGAACATTTCCTCATACTCAACTCATTTTTTTCATTTTTGGCGTTTAGTGCGTATTTTATTTCCACTATACATTAGTTGTTATACATCCGAAAAAAAGTAAAATTGTTTATTTATTATTATACTATTAAATCTATACAATACTGTAACAAGTAGGTTAATAATAAAAGCAAGTATGTGATGACCCTGCATATAACGGTCAAATATCAATGAAAAATACTCGCTTTTTAATTCGTTATATTTACCTCTTCCATGACTTTTTTGAAAAACTTTTTGACATTCTTCAGAGGTCATAACCTCTTGAATAAATTTCGGCATAAATCCCTCACACAACTTTTAAAATATTTAAGAAATATGAATATATAAAAACATTGCACTATCTCCCGAAAACACACTTTGTTCACAGTTACAAAATGTATTGAATAAATTTAAATGGAGGTACTGAGCCAGCCCTCCTATTGGTCAGATTGGACTTGCCTTATATTGATAAAAAGGCTACTAGGACTTGACGGATTTTGAAACTCAGGTACACTTTTCAGGGAAAATAGCATGAATAATATAACGATTTTACTGATTTTGAAAGTTAATTAATTCTTAATACTTTGATAAACAATATGACAATGACATTATTATTTCATTTTTGCCAAAAATAGACTTGAGTTGTTTTGATTTTAGGCTCCTGAATTATTCTTATCCGAGTGAGGGCTTAATTAAGTGCCTATTCTTTTTTATAATACTAAGATAAAATTTCATAGTATACGTATGTTTCAATTGCGTTTCGCAGGCGTAAACAAGTCTTTAAGAATAAAAGCGAGTAGGCAATGGTACTCAACCTTTTTTTCGTCGGGCAATATACATATTTTAAAGTTACGCGGGCCGCACCCCCTCCCACCCCCTCAATAAATTATTCATACTTGAGTTTCATAAAAATATAAACTACCGAGATTAAGATGAATAAAATATTTCTATTGGTCTGCCAATTTAACCAAATTAATAAATCAAATTTAAATTAAAACTAAATATTACCAATTTAAAAAAATGTAAAAAAATGTGCATATTTATCCAAAAAGGTATCACGTTCGATCAACGTTCGCTTATTTTACGGTCACCTATAGCCATACGCTCACTACTGAATGAATGAGTGTAAAAACCTTATATTATTATTTTGATAGGTAAGGTGGTTCGTAATGACAACCCTTTTCAGGTTTCATGGAATGGAATTGCGAGTTTTTCAAATAATATTTCGCTTCAAAACCGTGCCGGGCCGCACAGAAAAGCTCGGCTGGCTGCATGCGGCCCGCGGGCAGCAGGTTGAGTATCGATGGTCTAAGGCATGAGTCGGCAACCTGCGGCCCGCGAGACAACTCGCGGCGAGAATTTATATTTTTTTTATCGAATTTAAAGAAAAACCACTATGTTTAATATGTCAAAAAGTATTTCCGTAGTAAAGGAATATAACCTGAAGCGACATTATGATATTGAGCACAAAACTAAATTAATTAAGTTTTATTTTTAAAACTAAAATATTTGTACATAAATATTGTAGGTATACCTACTGCAAGTGCGGCCTGCACTGATCCCCATGAAAAATATTTGGCCCTTTTACAACAAAAGGTTGCCGACTCATGCTCTAAGGAGTAAAGCGACCTAATATTTTTAGTTGTTTGTGTTAGTGTAACAGTAAAAAAAAAAGTTTGCACCGTATGTAGGCGCATTGAATAGAATATTTTTGACGTTCGCAATCTAGGTATACGTATTCATTTCAAGTACCTATTCCTTAATCAGTCACAAGAATCCAATGAGCTAGATTATATAACTGGAGTGCCGCTTCCATACTTCGTTTTTGTGCCAAACAATAGTGCGAATGAGATAGCCCGTGGGGGTATTTCTATCTCTGTCTAGGAATGTTACTTCTATGGGTATTGGTGGTTGGTAGAGTGAGAATGCATAGGTTTTGTATGGTGAATCGGTTTATTGTAGAAATAACATGTTATACAGAATACAGAAAATGCTATTGAGCGGGCGCCGTGTGGCGCACCGCAATGCGCGTCGCGAGACGGATGATGGTGCGTGTTGACTCTATATGCAGACTTGATGGTGACTGATGGTTGGTGTGCTGCCTTGTACGATGTGGCAGGCTGCTACTGGATGACGACATCTTGAAGGAACGCTATTGGTTGATGATGTCGTCATGAACAGGGTCGAACGCTATTGGTTGATGATGTCGTCATGAGCAGGGTCGCCACAGTACTCCCCTCCAAGTGACGGAGTCACGAGGTTCAGCGTGGAAACTGTCGTTTTCTGGAAGGTATCCTCGATTAGGTCATCTGCTCTCCAATGCGATTGAAAAAGATTGGTACAAATAATGCTTCTTAAAAAATGTTGTTCATCTATGTCAGTCGCGACCAAAAGGTTTTACACCCCTGGTTAGCAAGCGTAGTTGTTCAATACTGTTTGAGTAATCTATATAATGCAAAAATGATAAAATAGTAATAAGTGGTATTAATTATACAATAGCAAGATTGTCACGAAGTGTTGTAATATGATTACTGTAGACAAAACAACAATGTTCACGGATGGATTTCTGATATCCACTGCAAGTGTCAACTCGCCGAAGAATAATTTTAATTATCGGCGTTCTGAGAATCATATTACACTTGCTTATTATTAATAGATATAAGAATGTCTGATGTAAACAATTCACTGCGACGAATTCATGAGTCATGTTGCATTGTCTTAGTCTTGATAAAAAAATGCTTATGTAACAGATTAATGAATAAATGTTTGTCTCTGAGAACGGAATGTAAAAAAAATTGTTGCACTGCACTATGAATGTTGATATTTTTTATAATATGAAGTATTGCACTTTCATACATAATATGCTGTTTTTGCTGTCGAAACTGATTTTGTTTGCTTGTTGCTTGCGTAAGCGGTCATTGTTGCTGGTGTCATTTTTTGGACGATTATTTTCTTCTTGTTCGTTATATAGATTTTGAGTTGTGCCAGTGAAGAAGTGCTGATCCTGGTTGCTGTTGCTGACTTTATATTGCTAGTCAATAATTCATGTCGAATTATGGGTGCTGCCATATGAATATGCCAGAGCGTGTGTACTCGGGATGCAGTATTCATATTTTAATGAGTGACGTCGTTCGTCGTGCTCAAAGTGGCGTTTGCTGATGAGGATCTTGAGTAGCGATGGTCATTTGAAGTTCCAGCGTAGGAAGAATAACCTTGCTGCTACCTAGTGTCTCTTCTGGCGTAGGCAAGCAGTCCTTTTCAGCGGTGATGCGAGGATGCTTATTTGTTGTTGTCTATGTTGGTCACTATCTATTGACAAGTAAAATGTCCAAGTCTGATAGATATGTGTGACGATTTGAACATTGAGAAATATTGATATGATGAAAAATATCGTGGCGAATAATGAGAAGTTCATCGAAGACTTCGTTGAATGACTCACAGCATGTTGATATGTGCAAGTTGCTGAGCTTAGAGACAACTAAGTAATGTTTCTTACTTTGGAATGTCCTTTCTTGCTCGTACTTGTTGTTAGTTCTCGAAGAAATGTAGAAAGTTGAGTCTTCATTTGACGTGGTGTACAGATGCTAGCTGCTACGTGTCCGAGATTTGCGGAAGTCTGGGTGGTCCAGTGTGTTGCGATGGCTGCTGCGCCGGTTTTTCCGTGTCTCGGTTGTAAGCACTGTTTGAATTTTCACTTTGTGTGAGGCACTCTACTGCAATACCCATTTTTTTGTTTTCCATGTTGGGTCTATCATTTCGGCAGGACAGCGCTTCAGAAGGTTGCTAGTTGCGTGTCAATACGTGTTCATATCACGTCGGTGGTCACCACTATGGGTATTGGTGGTTGGTAGAGTGAGAATGCATAGGTTTTGTATGGTGAATCGGTTTATTGAAGAGGTAACATGTTATACAGAATACAGAAAATGCTATTGAGCGGGCGCCGTGTGGCGCACCGCAATGCGCGTCGCGAGACGGATGATGGTGCGTGTTGACTCTATATGCAGACTTGATGGTGACTGATGGTTGGTGTGCTGCCTTGTACGATGTGGCAGGCTGCTACTGGATGACGACATCTTGAAGGAACGCTATTGGTTGATGATGTCGTCATGAACAGGGTCGAACGCTATTGGTTGATGATGTCGTCATGAGCAGGGTCGCCACACTTCAAAGAATATACGATAAACATGAAGTAATTTTGATAGTTGTAATGGTTTTGATTTCGAAATTCTTTATATTATACTATGGTAATTTAATTTTGTTTACACTCAAAATACTTACTTGAAGCACTAACGTACTACTTTTTTTTGTATTTTATGACAATATGTAGTTTTAAGACTTATTATAGATCTTATGCTAATCCCTTGCAAATAAACAAAACCATCCAGTTTTTCCTCGGCTCGGGCTACTTTATAATTAGAGTAAACTGAAGGTGTTTCATATAAAATACAAATCTTAATAAAATTTTAAAATATAATTAAATCAATCAATCAAATCTCTGTTTATATCCCACTTAGGGGCTTGGGGAGGCAACACGAGCTCTCCGTTGCGCTCGATCTTGCGCAATGTTTATGACCTCCTCTCACACCATGTCCAAATCCGTCACCTCTGCTTCGAAGAAATGGAACACGGTATGAGAGGGTCTTCCTAGTCTTCGGACCCTGATGGTATTAGGTATACATCGTTGATGAAATCTAGAAGTGAACTCCTACCTTCAAATTTTTTTTTTATATAAATGTATCTGGGCTCACTCAAAGTGAACAGAAATACACTTTCGACATCTTTCACACAAACCAAAGCTTGTGTTGTGAAAGTGTAAATGGTTGGCAGACTGATACCACTGGTCTATCAACCACTTGTTGAAGAGGAGATGGATTTGGCTTGGACATGTGTTAAGGATGCCGGATGACAGCTGGCCGAGGAGAGCGCTGTTCTTCCTCCCATCAGGACCCCTTAAACGAGGAAGACCTTTAAATACCGTGTTCCACTCCTTCGAAGCAGAGTAGAGGCATTTGGATTTGGTATGGCCATAAACATTGCGCAAAATCGAGCGCAATGGAGAACTGGGGGGAGGGGGAAAATTATGATTTCTTGTGGGTCATGACCCCCCTGGGTTATGGAAGCGACTTTTTTTAAGGAAAAGTTCAGTTTTCAGATACCAAATTTTTGAAATGACCTTTTTTGCTATGTGACCCCCCGCGCCAAAGCTCCGCCCTTGGTTGCTTCCCCATAAGTGGGGTCAAAAAGGGAGTTGTAGTTATAGTTAGTTATTGAAAATCAAATTGAGGAATACCTCCTGAATGAACACAAACTTCAAATAGGTACCTATAAGTAGAGGAAATTGAAAAAGGGTTGCAGTAGGTATTTACTATTTACACCATTTTTTATTAAATAAAAAAATAATATTGTATGTACTGCTGAATAAGAATAATCCAACGGCCATACGTCAACGAGAACTTAGAACGCGTAGAAAGAGACGGAAATACCACTTGTGTTCTCTTCTATTCGCACACTTGGTCGGCACATATTCTTGTGTTTTGTTGTATTGCCTTTAGCACTCCAGTTATATTATAATCTAGCTCATTGCAAGAATCACAGGTGATCATGTGAAATCGAGATTCTTCTTCTTCTTATATTTTTGGGTTTCACCCCTATTTTTTACTTAAATAATCACCGGACCTGGCAATATTTCGAAGATCTGTCAACAATTTTGACAATTTTTTACGTCTCTTCGTCAGGAACGGATCGCGACAGTAATGGACAACCTAGATTTCACAACATTATTGGCCATGCAACATGGCGGATACCATATTTGCACCAAGGAACATGGTCGCCGGAAACTGCCGAACCATCCCGAAGTGTTACGAGACGACTGTATGGATGTATTAGTGACAATGATAATTTGATGGTATTTCTATTACTTTAAATAAATTCGGGGGCAAATGTGATGAGGTATGGGGGGCTCCGCCCCCCAAACCCCCCTTATAATTATATCCTAACCTAACCTAACTCAATCATATAAATAGTAGAAAGCTTGCTAAACGCTAACGTAAAATAAAATTGAACACTAATACAATCATACAGTCGTTCTTCGTTACACTTCGGGACCATGTTCCTTGGTGAAAATAGGAGCTCGTCGTATCCGCCATGTTGGATGGCCAATAATGTTGTGAAATCTAGGATGTTCGACAGTAATGCACACGGCTGCCAATGTTGCCACATTCATAAAATGCATACGTATAAACGAATATTATATTTCTCAGCAAGACTCTATACTGGCAACACTGTTCAATCTGTCACATAAATTTTTGATGTTTCTAAAAGTTGCAAAAATATAGATATAGATAATTTAAAAATAACTTCACATAATAATTCAGTGTGCGTATAAATGCATCTTTGTTTGCAAAATATAATAAACAAATGATAAACAAGCCTGGAATTAGAAAGTTTGGCGACAGTGTCCGGAATCTGGATGTGATTTCTGTCATGCAAGAAAGGACTTTGTTTTTAGTTGTTTTGTATGGTCGGCAATGTTATAACTCTTTTCTGTTTGAAAGTGCTGTTTTAAACGTAATTTAATGTTTCTAAGCTATAGAAAGTATGTATTCAGGTGTTCGATATAATATATCATCAACACTTTGTGTTTTCAGTGTAAAACATGGTTTAAAAATCATATTATAGGTAAGCATCATCTGCAACTTTTTTACTTCCTAAACTGTTTTCATGATTTTTTACATAAATATGTATATTGACATAATTAGTGTGCATATCTAAACTGCATCTACCTATATATAAATTTTCATTATTTATTTTGAATATATTATATTGTTTACGTTTTTATTGTTAACTTTAGTTATTGACTATTTTGTGTTTCTTTTTGTATGTTTTTTTATTCTTTTATGTAAAGTGTTTCATACAATTGTATTGAGTTTTTTATTAAACAAATACCAGTTTGTAGGTTATGATTCATAACTTTTGAGTACAGTTAATAGGTTTTGTACATGTACGCAGATCTAGGTTATGTAGTTTTTGGACAAGGAATTGTATGATTTATCAATTTAATGTGTAGTGTTTCTCAAGAAATTATCCTATTGGATATTAATGTAATAATGTTTTTTCAGATGCCCCAAAGCTGTTGATGCCTTAATGCAAGACAAGCTATGACAGCACTATTACAAAGAAGGGAACTGCTCCAGTTTTCAATAACCCCAAAGATAAAGGGATGTATGAGGCCTGGCTGTTATTGCATGATAATATTGGAAAACATCCACAGGAACTCACATCTGAAGATGTGATAATCAACATCACAAACCTAAGGAAACGGGATGGTGTAGCAAGTTCCATTAGACTGTTATCCTCTAATAAAAGGTACTACTCCTAGCAGTTTTCCTCATACTACTGCTTATCTGAAGAAGAAGGCACTTATAAAGGGGATCACAGAGAGGTGCATATGGAAAGACATGAAGAATCCGTGAATTTGTTTTTGAAATGTGACGTACCTAATTGAAGATTAAGGTGTATTTGTTAGTGGTTTGCTTGTGTAGTTTACAAACGTTTGTGAGAGCATCATTAACACAATTGAAGTGAAATTGTCCATATCCGCTTTAAAGAGCTCCTTGTGAAAGTGTATGTTGAAGGGAATGAAATAATATGTCCAAATGATTTAAAGTCGGTGATATCTAAAAGTGTGAAACAACTTATTGGTCTTTATTTAATTTGAAGACATGTTATGAAGATAGAGACAAGTATTCATCAGTTTTACAAATGACGCAGAATATTTTAAGTTAATGAAGAATGCTACCAAATAAGTCTCCATTTAGTTGTATTATGGTGAATAATAGAACAGAAAACAGTATATTAATTGTTTTATATCCAATAAAACTTCTGTAATAAGAATCAATATGATATTACTATTGTTATTATTATTTACTAGGCCTGCTGCCTCCAAGGAGGTCGCCGTCACTGCGTCCCAAAATGGAACTATTGTGACTGGCCCTGTATCTAGAGTTCGTCGCTTAGTTCAGCCTCCTGGAAGAATCGGAGGACTTTGTTGGCGTTGAACTCCTCAATTTTATCTGGGAACATCAAGAAAGTGCCCAGATGGAGTCAGTTCCTCACTGGCCGGGTGACCATCCAGTGAGGAAGGGTTCACTTTATTAGTGATTGTATTGACGTTCACGACCGTCCCAGGTTTAGCAAGGGAAAAGAAGTCACAGCCGACAGAGCCCCGCATGTCGGCTGAAGGGCTGAGGTTAATCTCCGAGGCGCCCATGTATCGGAGATGCACCGTTTAGACTGGGTAAACCCCCAGCCATTCATCCATCGGCACGGTACGCTTAACACCTTAGATTGGTGTTGTCCTCTTAGCCAGTCCCGGCATAGCGCGATCCCTCCTGTAGAAGTAACCACCCCCACATGAGCGACCCAGCACCAGACACTGCCCAGGATGCACCGCGAGGAGGTGGGACAACATTTGCATTACTATGCAAATTTTTGCATTCAATATATATTTTTATTCTTCGTTAGCATTCATTTAACAACAGATTTTTTTCTGTTACCATCCAAAGATGACCTAACATATATTATTTCAATTTCTCATTAAACTTTATATCATTTTTCTTTCTGAATACTTACTTGAAGGATCTAGCTACATATTCCACGTTACTTAAAATCGGTACTATGTTATGTACGTTCTGCCCATATTTGTTTATGAATCCTATTACAATTTCAATTTTTTTAATGAACTTCATATTATATTCCATTTAAGATGATCCATCCAATGGAAGTAGTCACATTATTTGAAATGAACATAGTTTATGTTCAGTACATTTTGTCTATATTGGTTTGTGATTACATTTATTGTTTCTTATATCTTTCTTCCAAATTGAAATCTTGTAGACCTACATTGCTGAAATATTTATAGGTACTCGTGTTGAGTACATTCTACGTCTACCTTTTTAAATTGCCTACCTATACTATTTGAGTGTTTTATTTGATTATTGTTTGTTTTTTTTTAATAAATTAACATATTTTGAAAAGGAATGTTATATTACTTAACCCTCATTGTCAAACAATATCTTATAACTGTTGAAAGCACTGATACTTAAAAGAATAATACTTATAATAAAAGAAATTGTTCAACATATTTAACAAGGAGAGACTCTAGCAGATGGTAGCATCTCTCTCTGGGAGACCTTATTGAAATATGTTTCCTTGAATGCAACTATTTCTGATAGATGCTACCAGCTATGTTTACGATGAACACTAATGTGCATCTAAGAGGACACCAGCAGAAACTGTCAACAAGATACTACTCAAATCCCCTGAAACACTTCTCGGCCAATGACTTTCAAGAATATACTCTTCTTCTTCTTCAGTCGGTCCCTCGATGCCGAGGATCGTAACAGCCATGCATCCCCACCAACTCCCTCCCGGTCTTCAGCCATTCTTATGGACACATGCAGTGTGGTCCCCGTTGCCTGCCTAACAAGATCGGACCATTTCGTGGGCAATCGTCCTCTTTCCCTCCTGCCCCCGACCATAATCCTCCTCTCCAGGGAGTCCTCCAAGAATATACTAGATTACTACAAATTAGCTGAGACTTGGGGGTCAAAACAGTGAAAGCTGCCTACCCATTAAGAATTGTAGTATTTATTATTGAATTTTCATAATATTGTGTAAGTTTCATGTTCCTATATAGATTCACATATTTAGTGAGAAATGTCCTTTTCAAAATAGAACTCCCATAAAGAGCTATTTGGAATATAAAATATTATGTTAATTTACAAACCCCCATTTTCTTGTAACTCGTAAATGTATGATACTTAAATAATATTTATCGCATTAATTGAATTATTATAGGTAATAATGTAAGAATCATTATAAAAAGTTCCACATAATATTGATAATTAATATTTTTGGTGTTTACCGTGTAGTAATTCATAATATGAATGAAAAAACACTTGATAATTATTATTTGTCATAATATGCCAGTGACCATAAGTATGACAAATGTCATGCCACGGCTTGGCAAACCACCACAAATACCAACGTGTAACAGGGTGTTTGCCTTGGCTTGTGTGAGCTTGCCAACGCTTGCAACAAGTGTCGGTTTTTGACACAGATCAAAGGAATTGCGGCAAATCTATTAAAATACAGTGCGCACGACAACATGTAATTGACGTCCAAGGGTTTGTGAAGGCATGGAGCTTGCCAAGCCACGGCAAGCGTGTAATTATAGCATTACATTCAAAATAGGACTCCCAATGCTAGCAATTACAACTTTGCCATTTTTAGCTTCCAGGTTTGTAATATAGAAGGCAGTGGATGCACCTAGGGCACTAGATTATATTAAGAATATTGACGCGGAGCTATAGCTCCAACAAACAAAGGTCGCGCGCATACGAAAGAAGAAGAAGTGGATAAACTCAATGAGCAGACCACTGTTGAATCTCATTTGGTAAAATTTGGGATGTTCAAGGTGCTTCTTTGAGTGGAAGGGAGTGCACCGATCAGATCTTTTCCCTGCGAATGGTCGCTAAGAAGCTGCTGGGTAAACAACAGAGGCATTTTTGTGCATTCGTAGACCTGGAGAAGGCTTATGATCGTGTGGACTGTGAAAGATTGTGTCGCATGCTCTCAGATTATGGGGTGAGCAATCGGTTGATTAAACCGCTACACACAAATGCTGCAGGAATAAGGTCTCTGAGAAAAATATGACAGTGTTATTTAGGGGCTATTGTAATGCAAAATCATTACTTGTGCGCAACAGTTTGGGGTGGGATATAAGGTTGCGAAGTAATGTTCTATCGATGTATTCCGACCAGCCGTCTCCCTTGTAACGGTAGGTAGAGAGAACAGACACCAAACTATCCTGTCACACACTGCTTGCTTCTGTCACACTTATACAATTCACAAAGAAAGAGGGGGCCTTGATTGTACATTTCAAAATAATTCATTTTCATAGTATGTTTGTAGGTTACTAAAATTCCTGTAATACAGTTTAATGCTGCAAGACTGAATCAATTTACTGAAAATTAGTGAGCACCTGTTTAAAACTGAATAAAAATATGGAAATTATTTTATTAAAACCAATAAATCATTTTCAGGTTTATTAAACAGCATAACAAATATACAAATTTATATTATAATTAATATGCCTTTGTCACTGACACTGATCGGCATTACAGCAGCAAGCCTTTGCGTCGATCAATGTAAGATAAAAGTGGGTAAACTATACCACAAAATGAAAATAAAAGGGTTCATACCCAAATACATGAAGAATCCAAACTACAAAAAAATATGAAACATCACAACAATATTATACCAAGTACATCTATCACATAGCAGGTATCATCACAATAGCAAAAAACACTATTAATCCATGTATGTATGTAAGCACACAACTATTCGGACACTAGGTAAGTAGTTTTAATTTTGGCGACAGCTATTTTATCCCCATGAGATACTGAAAGGTTGTAATAAGTGTGTGAGATAAAATACGACACACATTGGTCTCTCCCATCCTGTCTTGGACATTTATTGTTTTTTTTTTCATTGTGGTGATTTTTATATCAATATTTACTCAGAACTATCATCGTTTTCAACCAATCTGTAACACACATTGAACATATAGATATTTGGCTACCACATTGCATGTTTAACTAAAAAAAAAAGTGACTATAAAATATAATATTCTTAATTGTACATAATAAAATATGTCAAAGGGTAGGCTTATTGCCTAGCGGTAAATTCTACCAGCCAACCAATCAGACTATCATTGTTTTCTCCCAATATCCGTCATATGTAATCATTTATTTATATTGTATTTTTCAATCATGGAAAACAGACTATGAATCTAAAATCTTGTGTGTCATGTATTGAATACTTCACCAAAAAAACAATTTTACAATCATCAGTACATTAATACAGGTGCATCTGTTGGGTACTCAATAAACTGAATACAATTCAGCTAGTAAATAATCATGGATTCAGAAATTTTTTATATGAAACACATATCAAATGTATATGTAGATTGGTAAATAAGCATGTTATGGATTGATTTGATAACATTTTAAGTATTTTATCAACCAATTTTAAGTAAAAATCAATTTTAAAAGATGCCTATTTTCTCATACAAACTTTTTCTTCATGGAGTGACATTTTATTTTTTGTTTCTAAAATTGGTGTTTTTGTCTAAAAAATGAAGACATTGTTGGTCATTGTCGTTTAGTTAGTCAATTTGATAACATTCTCGGATGATAACAGTACGATTTGAATAGGTTAGGTTAAGGTTGGAACGTAGAAGCCCGCAAAGTAAATAATTACCAATATAAAAATGTTATTATTCACCCGTGAAATTTGAAAACCTTGCTCACCTTTCAAAAATAGGAAATCGGTACTTATATTTAATTTATTAATGGACAGTTCACCCGAAATCAAAAAATAAATAATATTAGTAAATAACGAGATCACGTCAGTTATCAACAAATGACAGCCATTTGACAGTGACAGTAGAATGCCTTCTACGTGTTCTTACACTATGGCAGCCGTGTGCATTACTGTCGCGATCCGTTCCTTCTTCGTCTGCTTTAAAATTTCGGATTTTTCCTCTTGGACGCACTTGGTCACTTCTTGGATGTATGGCGGCATGTTGACCATGAAGTTTCGCCGTATTTGCCAGGCCGCCAACTGCAGAGTGCAAGCAAAGAAAGGTTGGTAAACATAACAATACACATTTCCGTTCGGTTCCACAAAGCGGTGTTATTGTTTTGATGTTTTGTTTATTGTGCAAAGCTGGAGTGGACGCCATTATGGCCCATATTTTGTATTTTATTTCGTAGTGGCAGTTTACGGATTATTATTTATACAATGGTTTGAAAAAATAAGGTAGGTGATTACTATATTGATTGTTACGACCTTTCGTAACAATTGTTCCTAAAAGATCGTCTATTTTGTTGAAATATATTTGCCTACTCCAAGAATCTTATTGTCAATCTATTTGTTACCTATAATTGCATATTCAAACTTCCTTATTCATGTAATTGTAAATCATCTTAACCCAACTTCCATTAATAATATCCTATCACGGTAATTATTTACTTTAAGGGATTCTTCGATTTTTCATATGAATCACATCAAATTTATATGCAGATTGGTAAATAAGCATGTTATGGGTTGATTTGATAACATTTGAAGTATTTTATCAACCAATTTTAAGTAAAAATCAATTTTAAAAGTTGCCTATTTTCTCATACAAACCTATCTTTCACAGAGTGACATTTTATTTTTTGATTCTAAAATTGGTGTTTTTGTTTGAAAAATGAAAATATTGTTGGTTATTGTCATTTAGTTAGTCACTTTGGATAGATTAGGGGATTTGATAACATCCTCGATTGATAACACTACGACTTGAAATAGGTTAGGCTAGGTTGGAACGTAGTTTTGAATTTGAATTCAAACACCAATTTTGAATTTGAATTTAATTTTGAATCAAAAAATAAAAATCACTCCCTGAAAGAAAAATTTGTATGAGAAAATAGGCAACTTTTAAAATTGGTTGATAAAATACTTCAAATGTTATCAACTCAATCCATAACATTAGCTTATTTACCAATCTGCATATAAATTGATATGTATTTCATATAAAAAATCGAAGAAGCCCTTAAAGTAAATAATTACCATTCAAACTTTTCTGAGTTGTGGTACCGTGCTCCATGAGTGTATGATCTTGTTGATAATTTTCATATTCCTGTGGTAGTTTTGACTATTGAAATGACCTCTGTGAGTGTGAGCAGACACCAAGGAGGTGGTTTAACTACCAAAAAAACTGGAGGGTGATAGGCATGCATTTTGTTGTCAATTCTCATTAGATAGTAACTAATATCATTGTGAAATTTCTGTTACAGGTAATCTCGTTGTATAGAAGTTCAAAAAGAGGCTTATGCATTATTCAGGTGATTATGATTACAAGATATATTAGAGAAAATCAATCATGGTTTCACCGATTCTATAAATTCAGGCCAGAGTATCAGACAGAATAGACAGGTCACATGTGCTTGCAAGTATGTGTGTGGGCCATGGACGTATATAAGGGGGGGGTTCTGGGGGTCCGGACCCCCCCTTAGCATACGACTATGATTTGTGCGGTTAGATTTTACCCTTGGAACTCCTCCATATGAAAGCTATTGCTACGTCCATCCATGAACGTATATAAGGGGGGGGGGGGGTTCTGGGAGACCGGACCCCCCCCTTAGCATACGGCTATGATTTTTGCGGTTAGATTTTACCCTTGGACCCCCTCCATGTGAAAGCTATTGCTACGTCCGTGGTGTGGGCTTACAAAGAGCTCCTTTCCTGTAATTTACTCTCACCACTGACCCATCAATCTCTTACTGACACACCATTCCCCTACACAACCAAAACTAATGGAATGCGGACAGTGTAGTTTTTGACACCCCATCTATGAGTTTTTTTTATTTTAGTTCTAGGGAGACCTTGGTCTTTAAATTAGCAATACAAAGATTTTGCGGGTAATCCTCTCACTCACACCTCTACAGCATATTATAATATTATGCACTTAAGCCATTTTGAACTGATTTATTTACTAGTTTCTTGTTTTTGTTTAGTTTCCACTGGTGGTCTTTTCTCAATATTTGTTTCCTAAGGAACAATAGCTCCACATAAATAACTTTTTTCATGCATGCCCATTTAAATGGATTGAAACCATAGACAACATTCTTTGCACCAGTCGGAACTGGCTTTCTTTTCTTTTCTCCGTAAGGGATGAGAAGCAGATCATTTTTCGAAGAGCATATAGTACCCATTAGGATAATCCAGTCATTTGGTTTTAGATAGAATTTCAGATGGCTGTGTGTTCTGCCACCCACATTGAATTTATTATGAAAGTCAACTATACTTTTCAAATTTCTTGAATCTTTTTCCTCTTTTGTAGTTTCTACTATGTTTCACATTATATTACTGAGGTTATTTTTTTCAATTATTCATTTATCAATATCCTCCTTTTTTTTACTCCATTTAGGGGCATAAGGGAGGCAACAGGAGCCCTCCCCTGCACTCATTACTGGGCAGTTTTGATGACCTCTTCCCACGCCATGTCCAGACAACTCAGTTCTGCCTCAAAGGAACGGAACACGTATGAGAGACCCAGTTGGGGTTAAGGATAGCATTCACTTCGACTAACTGTCATTTGGGATCCGCAATGAATGTCCCAGCCATGTCCATCTCCTCTCAACTCTGGTGGAAGTTATGGGCCAATACTGGTTGCGCTGGCATGTAGCATCCTTCATGGTGCAGTGATACCACCTTATATCCAATATCCGTCGCTGGCACTTTGATTCAAAGGTGGATACCTTTTACGCCTTGGAATTGTTCAGGTGAGGAATAGGTACCACATTTGCATCAGTTTACATCTAAACGCTGACATTTTCCATGCTTTTCAATGCCTTCGTTCTTTTTCGAGCGTTAGGGCTTTCCATACCTTGGTGAGGTTGTTAAAGGCATCACTTGCTGTGCTGATATTTTAATTTACCATGCTCAATCATTGATGGATATTGGCAAATGTTTATCGGATAAATGGTTGATAGACCAGCGGTTACGACGCCGGCTTTCTCACTGTTTCGTGCGGAGGTCGTGGGTTCGAATCCCGGCCGTGTCGACCATTTTCCGCTTTCACGACACAAGCATTTGCTTACTGTGAAAGATGTCAAAAGTGTATTTGTGTTCACTTCGAGTGAGCACAGAGTCATTTTTTTGAAAAAAAATAAAAAAAAATGTTATTCGCTATGAGTACCGTCTTACTAGCTTTGACTCGAATGCCGAGGCTTGCTGTTTTCAGAGTCTTGAAACACCGCTCTGTAATTCCTCCACTGTCATACTGAACAACGCTTGGTCATCCACATACTCCAGATTGCACATTTGACCATCTCTCTGTGTTGCTAATTTATCTCTTGCTCCCAAGAGAATAATAAATATACATTTCTAAATCTGTAAAGTGGTTGGTGGACCAGTGGTACCAGTCGACAACTTTGGTACGTACAGCGTATTGGAGGTCGTGGGTTCGAATCCCGGTGCCGCCAACCATTTTCCACTTTCACAACACAAGTTTTGCTTTATGTGAAAGATGTCGAAAGTGTGTTTGTGTTCACTTTACGTAAGCCCAGATTCATTTAAAAAAAAAAAACAATGACTGGAGATTAATTTAAAAAAAAAGTAACAAATGACTAGAGAGTTAAACTCTTTACAATGTTTGCTAATCAATTTCTAAGTTGTAGATAAATGTAAGAACTGTACTTCAAATTGAAGGCCTGGACCCAGCCCAAGGGGGGGTCATGACCCCCCCCCCCCTGGATCCGCCCTTGCTCTTATGTTCATTTGGTATAAACGCACCCTTAGTTGGTGTTCCTTATTGCTAGATGTGTATTATTCCATTTCAAATCTACTTATCTATTGAAACTTCCAGAATCTAATGCTGCGGACGACTATACCAGCCTAAGAAGTATTCTGCTACTACTCGTACATCACAACTTGTTGAGAGGACCAACTGTACGGGAAATTCCACTACCTACCTTTAAATGAAAAAGAAGAGGAAATGCTAGGATAGTCATTCTGTTCATCTAGGATGGTAGAGATTTAGTTGCAAAGAATAATCAGACTATAGTTGTATGCCTACACTTTTTACAAATAATGTTATTCTATATTATGTTTTATAGCTGATTATAATAAAAAAATAATTTCATCTAAGATTTTTTATTCCTTTTCTTATACAGTGTTACACTTAAAAGTCTGTCATGAATTGTGTGTAAAATGTCTGAGAACAATTCCGCAGTTATTAACTCTGACAAGCACTGAGGAGATTAACACTATTTAAAAGCTGCTTATGATGGAAGAAATAAAGTCTACGTAAGAAATAATCTCTGGTTGATCTTGGACTATTCATTAGTCAGACAGGACTTATACAGTTAATATTGATATAGAAAAATGTGGAAGAAGTGTTAATGAACAGAAGGGCACGAGACATTTTCCAAAAAGTAAACTCAAATTGTCCCTCATGATTTGCAGGACTGCATTTTTATTGGTTGGATTTTGTTTTCATATCATAGTAATTTAAACTTCATTATCGGAACGATGAGAAAATGAATAATTATTTTTAAAGGATAAAAAAGTTGTATGTTGACATAGGAAAAGAGTATAGGTTTGAGGTAAAAATGATATTTTGAAAAGTTGTTTGAATCCGAGGATGGAAGCGACAGATTGTACGAAGTAGTTTGTAAATTAATAGAACTACAAAAGTCTGCAAATTATTGTGTATAAACTTATGAACGAGAAAGAAAAGGGATCCGCCCTTGACAGAGGACCATACCTTAGGTGACTGGAGGAAAGCCATTATCTATCTACTGTATAAAGGGTAGGGTTTGCAGTTTACTACGGTAACTATTGTGCAATCAGCTAGTTGAACAATGTGGATAAAATATTCAGTAGAATCTTAATAGAAAGGGTTTGGTACGAGTGTGCTGATGTCTTTTTCTGCGAATGATTAACGAAATGTTCCGAGTAAGCTTCAGAAGCTTTTCTGTTTATTTGGAAAAGGAATATGGTAAGGTTAAGATAGATTGGGATGAGTGGACGACAGGCTGATTAGTGCGAATGCTCCGCTATATTTGATAAGTTCTCACCTTCCGCCTGAGTTTTATCTTAGGAAGGGTGTATCATGTGACCTAATGAAAAACAAATCCGTCATGATGATGGAACCTGTAGATTCTGTGTTATTTAGGTATTCTATTTAGCAGAGGTGGAAGGTGTGAAAAGGAGATTGAAAGTTCTCACCTTCCGCCTGAGTTTTATCTTAGGAAGGGTGTATCATGTGACCTAATGAAAAACAAATCCGTCATGATGATGGAACCTGTAGATTCTGTGTTATTTAGGTATTCTATTTAGCAGAGGTGGAAGGTGTGAAAAGGAGATTGAAAGAAGGAAACTGGCTGGTAGAAGGGTTAGCGGTGCACTATGACCTCTAATGAGAAATAAGAACGTATCTCTTAAATCCAAACAGTTGATGCACATGCACAATGCAATCCTGATACCATCCATGATGTGTGGGAGTGAAACATGGACGAAAAATCTGGAAGTTGGAATGAATGCTGTGGAATTGAGATCACTCCGTAGGATATGCGGAAAGAGACTGATTGATAAGGTGAGGAATGTGAATATTAGAAAGGAATGTGGAGTGGATGTTAGCGTAGTGACTAGAATGAAAGTAAATAAATTAAGGTGGTTTGGGCATGTAGAGAGAATGAACGAGGAAAGAATGACAAAAAGGATATATAAATCTGAAAGAATGGGTGCACGCAGACGAGGTCGACCTCGAATGACATGGTCCGATCATATCGGTTCAAAAGAAATAGGAGAGCATGTATGCGGAATGTTATGCGTTTGGAAGCAGCAAAAGAGATTTGTTTGGATAGGAAAGAATGGAAATCCATACTCTCTGCCTACCCCCTTAGGGAAACGGCGTGATGGGTAAAAAAAATAAAACTATACTGACACATTTGTTACTCGTAACAAGAGTTGATTTATCAATTTATAAACCTCTGATAGTAAATTAATGTTATACAAAACGTAATATAAAATCAGAATGCAGATAGTGAGAGCCCATCGTAAGTATCTATAATTATTAAGTTCAAGATAAATGTAAGATTAGTCTACCAAACAGCTGGCTAGGTGCAGCCAAATATGGATGGTGTAACTGGATAGGCGATTGGAGCTGGTTTAGGCTGTAGAGAAATAATGCAGCTTTCTGTGAGCTCAAAAAGAAATATATGAGGATAAAGAATGCAAATGGTTATTGAAATCCGTAAGATGAGAAAGGTAAATGTCTTAGGAAAAAAATGGGTGCATGTTGCCATAGGAACATTGGGGGTGAAGAGAATTGTTTGAAACCGAGAAGTAATTGCAAATGAACAGAACTATGAAATTCACAAAATCAATAAATAAATAAATAATGCTTTATTGTTACAAAAAATGCAGTCCTGATCAATCCATTCACGAGAGTCAAAGGGCGGACTTATCCCGCACGATCTCTTCCAGCCAACCCAAATTACAAACAAAAATAATAATAAGAATACAGACAGTAGAAAGCAAAATAATAATCACATGAGATCACACAATGTAGAGATAAAAATAAAGATTTAAAAAGGTAAAATTCATACAAAATCAAACTCAAATAAAACCAAACACATACCCACGTAAAATAAATTAAAAACAAATCCAATAAATTAGAATAAATTCAATGGGCTAAAAGAAATTCATTAATTATTCAAAATAAATTCAAGTAATCAACCAAAGTTCAACACATTACAACAAGTCCAAAATAAATTCACAAGAATTATAAATAAAATACTCAAGATCACACAATGAAAAGATAAAAATAAAGAGATATAAGATTTGAAAAGGAAGTAAAATTCATACAAAATCAAACTCAAATAAAATTAAATACATACATAAAATAAATCAAAAACAAACTCAATAAATTCAATGAACCAAAATAAATTCAATAATTTTTATTTTATAAGGCAATCCACCCGATCTCGAGTGATTTGTGAATTCAATAAAATAATAACAAGATAAAATACACAGCATCAAAGAGTTGGGAAGAGGGATCCTCTTTAAATTTGGAGTACGGTTTTTCCTTGTCGTCAGCGATTTTTTTAAAGTGTTAATAGTCTGTGAGCCTCATAGGAAGTTGGTTCCACAACCTTGCGGCACAAACGGTGAAGGACTCAGAATAGAATTGTGAGCGATGGGATGAGATGAGCAGCAATTTATTTTGATCAGAACGTTGGTGCGAACTGAGAAAGGTGAATCTCTATGTGAGGTAGTTAGGGGAGGACGGGTTTTGAAGTATTTTGTACAGCAAACAGAGAGTATACAGGTCTCTTCTCTCTCGCATGGTTTTCCATTGAAGTTGAAGCCTGTATTCAGAAATGTGATCATATTTTCGTAGAGAGAAGATGTACTGTTTTGAAGACGTTCCAATGTGGACTCGACCTCCACTGCCATATCTAGATAGCAAATATCGGCATAGTCAAATAGTAGGTGAAGCAAGGATTGAACTAAGAGCTTTTTAATATCTGGACTGAGGAAATTTTGGAGTCTTCTAAGTGCATGAAGTGATGAGTATCCGCTCTCCAGCTCCGCCCTCCAAACCCCCCTAAATAATTATGTTCTAACCTAAGGTTAGTTAACAGGTGCTTACTAATCTAATTTTTTAATGAATTGGTAGTAATGTCAAAGTACGAGTAGATCTCAACAGAGAATTTATATACGAGGAAAGGAAAGGTGTAAGGTTCGGTTGACAGAAAATGACGCGGATCAAACACATGGATTCAGTGAAATCCAAGTCAGAAGCAAAAAATTAGTTTAGCAATATAATAGAAAACACTCGCTAATGGCAAGGTATTGGGTATGTTTTAACGACTTTGATCTCGGTAGTCGGTAGCATAAGGTATTTGCACCGAAAATAATTTTAGTCTGAAAGATTATTTTAATTCAACTGATGGTAATGCCGTAATGTTCCTTAAATATTTACATGAAATATAACTAGGTTTCTTTAAATTCTAATAATTTAGTTAAGTTATACCGATTAAGCATTAATAAGAACCGTATATTATTATATATTTCAAAATTTCGTTATCATTACGTGCTCATTACTATTATATTATTAAGCTGTCAATTATTTTTGACATTCCCGCATTCTATATTTATCTTGATATCCGTATAACGCCATCTACTGTCAGAAATCAGAAACACAATATGCTACTAACTTCGTGGTCAACATGCTCCAATACATTAGGTCGGTGACCAAGTGCGTGCAAGAGGCACGCTCAAAATTTCGACACTACACTCATAGATAATATAATACATAGAAGAAGTATAATATACTGTAAACCAGTATATTATACTTCTGGGGTGTTAACTCTGGTTATAGTACCTGCCAACAAGAATATGGTGATGTTGGTACATCGTGGTGGTAATGTTGGTAGACAGTTGGGCATGAAATTTGTATAACAGACGCAAAAAATAGAATTACCGGTTATGAAAAAGTTTCGAAATATGATCTTAGAGTGAATATAAAAAAACATCAATTTATTATTATATTATCATGCGGTGTTTTTATTCGTGAATTAATATTTATTTCTTTATAAGACACCAGATTTCGAGAAATAATGTTACAAAACTTTTTTACTTTTTGAAAGCTGGCTACACTGATCTTGTTACCAAACAACATCCAAACCCAAACAACAGCCATTTTTATTTGGCCGAGCGCTGGCTGTTTTTGTTATTTCGATTTTTTTCCTGTTTCCAACTCGGGAGATTGTGTTATTGATTTTGTGTGAAGTCGAATCGGTGTTTCGTATCGCTGTGAAAAATAGTCTCGTTGATGATTGTGAGAAATAGACTCTGTTTTGTTTTGACAAAATATGGACTCTTGTTTCGACAAATGGACTCGTGTTTTGTTTTGAGATTTAACCACTACGCTATTGTCTGCACATAAAAAGTTGTTAAAACAAAGACTCATAGTGTAATTAATATTTACAAATGGTTGTGTGTCGGTTCTAGACATTGACTCTTTCGTTTACCTTATTATTTTGTTATTATGAGTTTCAAGTATCGGAAATGTTCCTTCTGTGGCGTCATAATAATCACATACAATTAAAGACACATTTGTATTTCTTTTTAAAATATTTTGTAATAAGTACGTACGTAGAATCATGATGTATTGTGTCGTTTAAACATAGTTTTTTTCGTGTACCTAATTGTTATTGATAATATATTTTTGGCTTAGTATTATTTTATGCAATAGATACCAATACATACTATTTATATTGTTACATGTTTTATTATTTGCATAGAAAATAAATGCCATATTTAACTACTGCTGCATTTTAATTCTTTATCATAACCATTTTCAGGATAAATGATTCAACAGTTGTATTCTAGTATAAAGATGGGATATTTTTATATCCCATTTTTGTACTAGAATGCAACTGTTTTGGTCGCTAGTGCGCATTGTACCGACCCATATTTGAATTTCCCGCTTTGGTGTTCGGGTTAGAAAAGCGTGAGCGAGAAAGATAGATGCAATCTGTCAATTTCCGTGTTTGCATATTTTTACTATGAAGTTGGTATTCTTCTCTCGTTAGAGAGTATATTGTGTTCTGTGCTGTAAACTACTGTGACTACACTCGTTTAGTATTTTGTGATCGTTTGTTTGTCCGGCTTCTTCGGAGATATCAGCGGGTGGTCATCGCAAAAGTTAAAGAAATCAATATGTAATGTTGTAATTGTCAGAGCTATTTGTTGTGATATTAACTTACATTCGCGTATTCATATTGTTGTGATATCCAAGTCAAAAATAAAGATGAGTAAAATGTCGAAAAATAAATTAAATCTTACTCTACCTCCCGGTTCTATTGATACTCCTCTTCCGGTGACTCCTTCAAATACTACACCTCAGTTTAAGTCTTCTGTAAATACAGAGTAAGTTGTGAATTTATATTAACCCTTTCTCTATTTTTGTCAAAGTTCCCAATAAAGTTTTAGTTTTTAAGATTTTTTTTTGTAAATTTACGCCATCTTGCAGGATTTAATATTATTTATTTCATTTTATAAAGGTTTGTAAGTGTTTCACATGTTTTCGCTTACCCTTATAGGTGATTTTAAGTAATGACGATAAACCTTTATTTTTTACTTTGTTTAAATCTTAAAAAAGGGGAAACATCTGTCAGCCATTTGGTCTCATAAATTATTAACTTTCAGATGTTTTACATAGTTTTCGTTTCAATTTTATTATATCCTTATCATCATCATATTTCCTTCAAACCGTCATGCCCCCCGTACTATTAGTCATCATTTATTTATTTCTTTAAATAAAAAAATAGTTATAAAAAAATGTATAAAATCATCTGTAGTTGTCTCCGAAAGAAGTTCTTTATCCTTAATGAACCCACCATATATAACAAAAAGATGCTTTTAATTTCTACCATCGGTTAAGGCACTTTTATTCGACCAGTAATTCTGTATCTTATAATTTGTTCTTTTAGTATTTCTGATCGGCGGACACCAGGATTGGCTGGAAAATCCAAGACTAGCATTGAAGCGTTAACTGAGAGGTTAGAACAAATAGAAATGGATGATACACAAAGAAAAAGAATCGAAGTGTTCCTCTGTCAAAAAGAAAAGATTGGTGAATTGAGTGATGATGACTTTGAAAAACTTGGGGAATTAGGTAAAGTTCCTGTTTCATCTGTCTGTACATAATTTATTATAACTTAATACTAACTTGTTGTGAAACAAACAGTCAATATACAGTAGGCGCTGGTTATTGTGATCATTCGTTAATAGAATAAGTCCAAGTCCCTATTCAAAAGAAGAATTTCATACAATTTCTATTGGATAATAGAATCACATTTTCGGTTAATATAATCAATTGTTCACAAAATTTAACAAAACACTTTCTTATATTTTTGCCACTGACGTGCACATTTTTTTGTATTTTTTTCCAATATTCGACTCAATAAACCAATTGCACATTACAAAAGATAGGCATATAACTAACAGTCTTAGGTCAGTTTTGAATTGTTTCCATCTGTGTATGGGTTTTTTTATTGTATGGTGATAAAAAATTGGAACCCCAGAACAGGCAAAAATATAAAAGACCGAATAACGTTGGGTACTTTGAAAATGCTCTATGACTGTCTGATCACATTTTAGTTTTTGTAAAGAGCAAATCTCCCAGATGTTTTAAAGGTGTGACACACTTGCTAGTGATGTAGGTACATTTTTTACACAAATGCTTGAATAAAGTCACAGATTTCCGAAAAATATCTGAGACAATGGGACAGACTCTTTTCTCGATTTCTTGTCAATTTTTTTGTCATAAAAACCTTTCTTATATCTGTGGTGGCATGGTAAAAGGCATTAAGTCGCGTTTTTCAGCAATTTGAGTTATATGCGCTACATCATACATTATCACAAACAGAACAAAGTTCAAAAACATAAGTTTAAAAAAATCCACTTATAAAGGATTTCAAAGCATTTTTTCATTCCGGCATAACTCAATATTAATTTTATTTGGCAAGGTAAAACGACGCGCGTCGAATTTTGTCTACCACGAAGTAAAACGGTGTTGTCTATGATAGAGCTGCCGTGAGAAGCCGTTCTTTTAAAAGTGGACCTTTTTAAAATGTGTTTAAATAATGTATTTTGTGAACTTTGAGGCAGGTATCTTCCATATCTGTCGACCAATCTGTTTACAACTTTCGTTGTTTTTATTGTTAAGCTATAGACAATAGATCGGTAATACTATCTGTATATTATTTTTTTTTTAATATTTTTTCATTGATATTTTAATACTTGTCATGGACTTCCTGTTGAGAAAGTCCATGCAAGGAGCAAGAGGTATACCGATAACACAGAGAGATGGTCTAATGGGCGAACTGTGCGATCTGGAGTACGCGGACGACCTAGCGTTGTTCAGTACGACAGTGGAGGAATTACAGCGCAGTGTTTCAAGACTCTGCGACGAAACAGCACGCCTCGGCCTTCGAGTCAATGCCAGTAAAACGGAGCTCATAGCAAATAATGCCTGCCCCGATAAACAGCTACCGATAACCATCGATGGTCACCAGGTCTCCCGGGTGGATAAATTTAAGTACCTGGGAGCAACCATTACCACCACTGGTGACCTCGGGGCTGAGCTCCCGATACGTATCGGTATGGCAAGTGGCGCCTTCAACAACATGACCAAGATATGGAAGGCGTCGGCGTTTAGTGTCGAGACGAAATGTAAACTGTTTGATGCGTGTGTGTTGCCCATTCTCCTGTATGGGTGTGAGTCCTGGCACCTGACTCTGGCCCAGGCACAAAAAGTATCTGCATTCGAAACGAAGTGCCTCAGGAGAATTTTGGGTATAAGATGGTACCACCGCATCACGAACGACGCTATACGCCGACGCACCCAGCGTGAGCCCATCACCTCTACTATTATGTGGAGGAGATGGACTTGGCTGGGACATGTGTTAAGGATGCCGAATGACAGTTGGCCGAGGAGAGCGCTGTTTTTCCTCCCATCAGGGTCCCGGAGACGAGGAAGACCCTCTCATACTGTGTTCCGCTCCTTCGAGGCAGAGCTGAGGAATCTGGACATGGTGTGGGAGGAGGTCATTAACGTTGCGCAGGATCGAGCACAATGGAGAGCTCTTGTTGCCTTCCTATGCCCCTAAGTGGGGTCTAAAGGGAGTTTGGATTTGGATTTTAATACTATTATTAATATAATTTAAAGAAAGTCGTGCTAGTGCGAACTATTATATCAACAACTGATGACTGATTATACAGTTCGATTTTAAAATAGTATGAACAAACCACTACGGGCTTACGACCATCTTCTAATGTTGTTTCGAAGGTTGGAAGGTTGGAAACCTCTTAAAATACTGACAAATAAATCCGCCATACTGAGAAATTTCATCCCACTGACTTAATGCCTTTTACCATGCCACCACAGATATAATGCGTAGGTACCTATATTTGTGCGAAATATAAGTCGGTATGTAGTATGTACCTAAATTGTATATGGCCGCCGCTTATTAGAATCACCAGTTAATTTTGTTTTCACTGGTCGGGTATTTTAAATGTTCTTCTTTTAAGCAAATGTATTTTTGCATTTTTCTTGTATTTTTTTCTTATTTTAATGATATAATAAAAAAAAATTAGAATCAAAACACACTGGGACAAACGTGATCACAATATCCGGCTCCTACTGTGTTTTTTTAGATTCTGATCATTAAAATTATGCTTAATCTGTGGAGTATGATAAAGGGTATTCATGATATGGGTACATTAACCCACATAATCATTTCCATAAATTGATAAAACTGTATTACACAATAAGTAGTATCAACTAACCCCTTGTTACAAGATTAAGTAAGGGGGCGTTCAAGTATTACGTAACGCAATTTGGGGGGGGGGTCTTGCAAAGCGTTACTGTGCGTTACAAGGGCGGGAGAGGGGGTTCGAACAACGCGTCACGTAACGTTTTTTTTTCTTAAATAAAAAAAATGGGAAATAAATCTTCCAAGTTGGGCAACCCTTTTCGTTTATGTTTTACGGGGGATCCCTCGATTGTACTGTACGTCATTTTTGTTTTTTTTCTCCTAAGTTGGACACCCTTTTCGTTTATGTTTTACGCGAAATCCCTCGATTGTACCGTACGTCATTTTTATTTTGTTCTCCGAAGTTAAAGCTTTTGGTGGAAACACGTAGAAAGCTGATTCCGACCCGCGCCGACCGCAAAGAATGTTTCTATGCATTTGAATGGGGATACAAAAATGGATCCAAAAGCAGAAACCTGCTTTCCGGCATGTCCATTTAAATGCATTGAAACCATAGACAACATTCTTTGCGCCTGTCGGCGCGAGTCGGAATCGGCTTTCTACGTGTTTTCACCCTTAGAAACCTTTTTCTTTTATGTTTTGCGGGGAATCCCTCGACTGCATTGTATGTAATTTTTATTTCGCCCTCCCAAGTTAACAAACCTTTTCCTTTATTTTTTTTACGGGGAATCCCTCGACTGTATTATAGTTTCGTCATTTTTATTTTATTCGTTGTCAGTATTCGTTAGTGCTTTAAACACGCAGTACACATAAACACAAATTGCTTGTAGTGAGTGTTGTTAAAGTGAGTTTTTGATACTATAATGTCCTCAAAGGTGGAGAATTTACATCATCAACAACTGTTCTTGGCCTATAAAGGCTCTCATGCTGACTTGCCAATGCAGCTATGCCAAAAAATACCAACGAAATTTGGAAAACAGCAAAAGAAAAATTTATGGAACATATAAATAGTATTATACGAGAGTTCAGTAAAAAATAGTCTCTTGGGTGTTACTTAACATTTAGGGGGGGAGGGGGGGTACAGAAAAACGTTACGGCGCGTTACATGGGGGGGAGGGGGGGTAAAAAATCTTCAAAAATTGCGTTACGTAATACTTGAACGCCCCCTAATTTATAAGTGTTGACTTAGATCTGAAGTTTTAAAATTATTTCAAAGGTCAAGGAAACGGAGGTGTTGTGATGAAGGTTCGACATAAATCTACACAACTTATTATGGCAAGGAAACTGATCCATCTGGAAGTGAAGCCAGCCATAAAGAAACAAATCATTAGAGAACTGAAAGTTTTGCACGAATGCAATTTCACCCATATAGTTGGATTTTATGGAGCTTTTTATAGTGATGGCGAAATATCAATATGTATGGAATATATGGACGGTGGTTCTTTGGATCTTATACTGAAGAAAGCTGGGAAAATACCTGAATCCATATTAGGTAAATTGTCATTAATTTTATGTAATGTTTAGAATTCTATCTGGCCTTCACTCTAATTGAACTGAAATTAGAATTGTACTAACAATCCTAATATTTGTGTGCAGGAACCATCACTTCGGCTGTGTTAAAGGGCCTAAGCTACTTGCGGGACAAACACGCAATCATGCACAGGGATGTTAAACCATCTAATATATTAGTTAATAGTAACGGTGAAATTAAAATTTGTGATTTTGGGGTTTCGGGTCAACTTATTGATTCAATGGCCAACTCATTTGTGGGAACAAGAAGTTACATGTCGGTATGTAAATTTCCTTACACTTATTTATTACACCTACAGATATTATAATGAATATTATAATTACAATAACTAAACTGAATACATTTTACAGCCTGAACGACTTCAAGGTACACATTACTCTGTTCAATCTGATATATGGTCACTAGGGTTGTCACTTGTTGAAATGGCCATTGGCATGTATCCTATCCCTCCCCCTGATGCTAAAACACTAGCTGCAATATTTGGACCTCAAAATGACGATCACTCTCCAGGACAGGTTTGTACCATTGAATCTAGCAAATGTTTTGAAACATGCTACTTAGCCAATGTATTGGAAAACAATCTCAACAGACAATGAGTCTATCAGATCTTGGACAACAGAGCTGAGGGCTTACAACCTCCTAGGCCAGTTTAAAAGCGCTTTCTATTCCTAGAAAACATTCGCTGTTCTCTGTTGCCAATTGTCATTTTCTTTGAGTCTTGTATATATACAGTGAGTGGGGAAAATATTCCAATTTTTAACGATTTTCGAGGCTAGTGACATCTACTGGTGGATCGATACAATACTTGGACTGATTCTAAGGTTTATTTACTAACTGGAGTTCTATCTGAATGCCATCTGTTGTAATGTAGTGGAAACAAGTCGTCAACTGAGAATCCAATTTTTTGTTTCTATTTATCTTCAATAGGTGTTGTTGAATGTACTTGATATTTTTTCGTTATCTGACGAGGATTTATTTTTCCAATACGCGGTGGTTATGAAAGCAAGGGTTTGGTGAAAAAAGTTTCACTAAACCCTGTGAGCATGAAAGGCGTGTCCTTTCGAAACATGTCAGGGACAAAATAAATTGTGGAAGAGATAAAAATCGTTTTATTTAAATTTTATATTATTATTTTGTAAAATACCTGAAATATTTTTTAACAGAAAACAGGGTTTCGAATTACCTGCTTACACATAATATTTAGATTTTTCTGGAAATTTTTTTTTGCTATAGAGCAATTATTGTGAACAAATATAGCACAAAGTATACTCCATTTCTGGAGAAAATGACCAAAAAAGTATACGAATTTGAAACTTTTTTGCACAATTAAAGGATGGTCACACCCGCACCCGCTTATCACACAACCGTCATTGACATCTGCTGACAAGTACTTGCAATGAGCCTACTTATGTTGCGAAAAAGAATTCCAATTGAAATATTTTTTGTTCATTGTCTAGTTCTAGGTCTGTTTCCTGGGTGTATTTTTACCAATTGGATTTTTTATTTAGGTTATTATTCTAAAAAATATAAATAATATGTAAATTGGGAAGGAATAATTTAATAGCTAATGCTTTGCAAAATGTTCTGAATTGCAGGGAAGCAATGTGCCGCCTCCCAAATCAATGGCAATATTTGAACTGCTGGACTATATAGTGAATGAACCACCTCCAAAGCTACCAGCTGGAATATTTAGCGACGAATTTAAAGATTTTGTTGATAGATGTCTTAAGAAAAATCCTGAAGAAAGGGCAGATTTGAAAACACTTATGGTATGTTGTATTTCAATTCGTTGGTTACAGTTAACTTGCTTAAGAAGATAATCTATACATTAGCGTTGTGAAATTGTATATAACTTAAATATTTTCCAATTCCTCAGTAATAAATAAAACTTGGTTACACCATAGACCAGCGGTCGTCACACTTTTCTGTTCAAGGGCCACATTGGACAATGTGAGCTCTCACCGCGGGCCACAATTTGGGCGCCAGTGCCCACCCCCCCCTCCACTTTGGGTTACCATAAATAAAGTGTGACAAAATATTTGCCCCCCCCCTTAAAAAATTCGCACATGGGCGGCATACTTATAAATTAGGTATAAATTGGTACAAAAAAAACGGGAATGGAATTGCCCTCGGAAGGAGATTGTGGAAACCTAATGTTCGATCCGGTGCCCATTGCAAACATGTCTTATGTGCTTGTGTACAATATTTTGTTGCTTTGAGTACATCTTTGTCTGTGAAGTGAAACAACTATTTCCATTTCCGCTAAAAACGTGATGCCCGATTGTCGAGAGCTACGTGTGGCTGTGAAAATTTGCTTTGGACGCGGAAACTGAAAAAAACTTTGCTTTGCCCTAAATAAAAAAATGGTTTCAATTTTGAAAAATGAAGAAAAGTCAATTGAAGACCCATCCCGTTCACCACACCTCTCAACATCAAGAAGTTGACGTTCACAAAATTGATGCTCTTGTTTGTAAATACAGTCGTCGACGCATTAATGAACTTATTTAGGAATTTCAATCCAGAGAGAGAGAAAATTAAAACGTTCAAAAATGCATTGAAGGTGACCTTCAATCAGGTGGTCCTGTTTTACAAAAAATATGACAAAAGTCGAGAATATTGTACTCGAATAAAATTAATTCGTAAGCAGAGATCATCAAGCTATCCATGGATATCAAAACACTCAATAGTTCATGACTTTGTGGAACACGTAAAGTCTGGTGAAAGATGGGTACCTACCACAAATCCTCACACTACCGTAGTAAAAAACGCGAATTGAATTTTCTATGGAGAGTTTGGAGCTCTGTGGTGAAAATTCTAGAAGATTTTTTTTTTGTTCGCATTATTATTGGCAACGAAAACTCATTTTGTCATTATGCTCCTGAGAGAAACGTGAGTCAATACAGTGCGTAAAGAAATCCCTCCGAAGTAGTTCAAACTTCAAAGTCATGAAACAAGTCGAAAATCTCCTTACGACAGCATTCTTAGACTGGAAAGAGTTTCTACTTATTGACTATTTCAAAATAGGCCAAAGTATTACCGCAGCAGTTGTCGCAGCACAATGCATGGTTTTGTAGGAAGCAATTGAAGAAAATCATCAAGGAAAATTGACCACAAATGCTCGCTCCTCGACGACAACGCGCCGATTCAATTGGTGTGCGTTGCTAAGGCTGGTATTCGATATTATGGTTTCCAAAATTTCTATCAACTACCTAGCCTAGCTCTGGGACCTGCCGACAATTTTCGTTCCCGAAACAGAGAAATAAATATTATTGGAATGCTATTTTCCGACGATGAAGAGTTAAAGGTGGCTTAAAACAATTATTTTTCAGGGAAAGATAAAAAATATTTTTGAAGGCTGTTGAAAAGATACATAAATTGGCGGTGGACTGGCTGATGGCGCTGGAGCCAAGCCTGTAGAAGAGGATGGCACGCAGCCCTCTACGGGTGAAGATTTTCGGGAAATGCCACACGAAAAGTAAACAAAGTAATTACTTTGTTGTGCGTTTTATAAAGCGTATTAGGGTTGAAAAAGACTTTATATGTACAATAGTAAAATTATTTCAGATTTTTCTGCATTTTCCTTCCATTTTTCTGCCTTTTCTTTCACCCATACCGAGAATACTTTGAACTCTCCTCGTATGTAAATTGAAAAAAAAATAGTGATACCTACCTACGTTATATTAAAGATTTTTATTAGAAATACAAACGTTATTCATGTAACTTTATTATAAATTTTATGTATTTCCGTGTTTCCGATCCCCGTTATCTATTTTATTAACTTTGGCGATTTTGGCAAGATTTGTCTTTTGAAATCGCCCGCCGCGTCGAGGGCCGCACAGAATACAGCAACGGGCCGCATGCGGTCGCGGGCCGCAGATGACGACCAAGGCCATAGACTATCTTTACTTTTTCATATTTCTCGATAATATTTGTTGGATTATTTTACAGAATCACATGTGGATTAAAAAGGCAGATTCTGAGCAAGTGGACATAGCCGGATGGGTTTGTAAAACAATGAATCTAATCCCGACGACCCCTAATTCCAATGTTTCTCCTTTTTCTTCATAAGCTGCAAGAAGTGCATACTATCAACCAAGAAAAAGGGTGAGTACCTTCCACGTATAGCAAATCTATATGAAAATGCTACGATGTTAAAACTGGTGAAATCTTGTTATTGTGAAGTGTTACGAACCTACTCCAAATCCCTTTCTCATAGCAAAAACAATTTCTTGGACCTCAGTTAATTTTCCAGGATTTTTTGCCTTTTGTATTTTTCATGTTTCTTCTTCAGATGGGGCAACATTCCAATTTGATCATTGGTCTCGATTATTCTTTACCTCCAGATTTATATCTCCTAAACCTTCTTTTAAATAATAAGCCTCCCTACTCGTGGACCGTGATGACGACTTTCTGTATATTCTTCCTATGTCCGGCACTTTAAAGCCTTTTCAATCTATCTTCAAATGTTGTACAATTGTTTTCTCCAAGTTTTTCATGTAACTTTCATATATGTTGTTTCAGGTCAAAACCAGGCAAGAACATGTGGAGGAAATGACATGGAAGATTGTGGTGTACAATCGGACACCAGTGAAAATTAGACATATCAACTCTCAATAAAATATTAATATGACCTATGTGTGTTTATATTAAAATTAAATTATGTATAGACATACATAGTCAAATTTGCATTAAAAATCATTGGATCTACCTTTGCATTTAACAAACTGATTGAAAATCAAAATATACTTAATTAGCTCTTTGATTCAATAGTATTAATCTGACAATGAGTAATTTAAACCAACGTTTTTCTATCAAAGTACAAATTGTCTTAGTGGCCCAAGATGGATATCATCTACTCATTTTCATGTGGTAATATAAACAAAAATATGAGATAAATGTTACAATGTACGATGTCTTTAAACTTTTGGGCCACGCCCATAAATGGAAATTTCTTCTTTGTCTAACTTTACATGTATAATTGTGAAACTGAAATGTGTAATGAATAATATTGTTCATCTCTGAGGGATGGATGTGAGGTATTGCTTCAAAAGCTAGAAGGATCTCGCACATTTTCCTTAATTATATAAATGTAATGAAAGAATTCAAAAAATATATTTTATGAATGTAAAGTCCAAATTTGTATATTGTAATCTTATATAAAAAAATGATGATTACTCATAAAAATATTATTGTAGAGTTTTATTTAAAAAAAATAATTGAAAAAAGTTAATGCCTAATGGTGATAAAATGTTAACGGAATATAATTAAACGACATCTGAAAATGTAGTGGAGTTGATTTTAGTCTCAATGGAAGATTTATAGTGTTTTGACATGTTTTTCTTTGCTGGAAGTACGTAGTTCCTGTCAGCTGGTCTCCAGGCAATGTTTATTATTATCTTCTCTCCTTTATTCACTGCTCCTCTGCATTTGCTTGTCCCTAATAGGCTAATCTCTTTATTCCTAATATTAAGGTTTTTCTATTCTTTTTATACTTCCTGTAGATTGTCATAGTGATGAAGAGCTTCTAGCCGCACTGTGATAATGGTTGTTTGTTAGATATTATTTGACTGACCACCATTATTAGAGTGTTGTCTTCACCACAGCTGGCATTTCTCAACAAAACACCACCATTAGTTCATTTTCTTCAACTTTCTAGATATTTAGGTGATTTATTTAAACTCTGAATATTTTTAAAGAGTGTTATAGATAAAATTAAATATTTTATGCGAATATTTGATTCAATATTTTTTTACACTTTCCAAACTATTTTAAGAGATTTGAATAGAAATATTAATTGCTTGCTTCAAATTAGAAAATGATTATTTGTGATGTAGTGTTAATTTTTGTTTTGAGAATTGGTTGAAAATTTTTTCTTCGCAAGCTTAACCAGCAACTGAATGGAAGGCTTTCAATTGTGTATCCTATTTGATGTACCATCTGTAAATTTTTTTTCTCCTTAATATTAACAGATGCACCAACAATATCACAATTATAGATATGTAATTAATTTATAAGAAAATTGACAAATTATGCACCAGATATCACGGGAATTTTTTTTAGTAGAATCGTAAATTCCCTAAATAGAGTATAGGTATTATATAAATCATGTAAAAAGTAAAAATTCTGTAATGAGCAAGTAGATAACGGATTTATAAATAACGAAAGTTTTCATCAAAATTGACAGTTCATCCTTGCTAAACTTAGTCCGCCTTTTGATAGTTGGGGATTTCAATAAAACAATTTGCACATTAAATGTGTTTTCCACTTTACGTAGTCTTTGTGTAAATACCAATAAGGCTAAATCATCAATTTTGTCACTCTAGCACACACATGTAAATTTATAGCCTCTTTACATAATATATTTTTCCTCTTACTTGCTAATTATTATAAGATAAAATACATAGAATGTAATATTATGTAGATACACCACGGTTTACAAAGTGGAAAGCCATATTATACAGTATATACTATATTTGTCAGTCATTGTCATGTTCATCACCCCTGAGTTGCCTTCAAATTTCAGTGATAATTAATAATTGAATGTGGTTTTCAATAATTTTTTGTTAAGGATAGGCCCATACACATGTTATGTCACCATGTGAGTATGCTTATTCAAATTAGCAGTGAATGTTCATTTAACCTATTGAATGCAAACTACGTAATATTCCATAGCCGGCATTAATGTTGGATGCAAACTAAGGAATTCTGCATAGTGCTTTAATGTATAACCAAGGCATACATACATACTCCCTTTATGGCTCCCCGCACAACGCAAGCCAGCCCGGAGAAAACCAATCCGCAGCAAACCAGACCCGTACGAAACCGACCCCCCTAGCTCGATCGAAGCAATCAAACCGAAAAGCCGGTTCCACACAAATCAAGCCCGCCGCGGATCCCCCCAAACCAACCCACAATGCGGGTGCCCTATGCCCCACTCAGGAGCATAGGGAGGCATCAAGAGCTCTCCATTGCGCTCGAAGGCGTCCGAGGCTCATTGTGCCTTTTCTGACCAGTTGAGGTTTAAGGACATGAGGTGGTCAACCAAGGCATAGTTATTAAGAATACTAGCCACCCAAAAATAGCTTTTTTGGATAGTTTGGATTCTTAAATACGACACATTAAAAATATAGCTAAGTAATTTATTGAATAAAAATCATTTTAAAAGAACTATTTGAGTGTTCGATTTTAAGAGGTAAATTTTTAATGAATTTGAACCACTACAGGCTAACGACTCTCTTCTACTGCTGTTTTGAAAGTTGGGTTATTGTGATCACTTTTAAATTACATTTTTTTTGCAAGTGTACCTAATTATTAAATTTTATGTAATTGCAATAGTGATTATGCTATTAGTAACTGTGTAATAATGCAAAAAATTATATGAAGTATTACATATATGGCATTCACCAATACTATATTTCCCTGGGTGCCATGCTTGCAGAATATTTAATATTGGCGTTGCTAGGTACCTAATATTCCCTACTAGTTCCTTTGAATGGTGGCCATAACCTATAAAACTACCTTGACATTCGATGGGTTAATTGATTTCAACACTGCAGTTGCATTTTGACAATGAGCTGGAAGTTTTCCATCAATTTCGCATTGACAATATCAAGAGATTTCAGTTTTCCAGCTCACTTTTATTATGAAGAAAATGCAGTTATCTTATTGAGATGCACTATTTCAAAATATACATTTAATAAGGTATTAACTTTAAATTGAATTTGACGTGTCTATATTTATATTAGACGGAGGCCTCCTCGATCATTTGACCAAAGATTATTAATATACTCTTAGTTGACATGCTACAGGTTTTTTTGTTGACTTGAACTCATTTAATGTGGAGTTTCCGGGTAGAGGTGGGTGGGTGGGCTGTACTAATGGGAAGACTCGTACCTGACCATACAAGATGTTACAAACATTGCCTTCTCAATAAATTAGCTCTAATCAATAAAAACACAATAATCTAGGTATATTCATCACCATTTCCAGTTCACTAGTTATCAAGTTGTTGTATTTCAAATATGTGATTGAATTTTTTAAGATAAGAAATTGTAAATGTATGGCCAAACCATCCCCCTTGTGGATGAAATGTAAATGTATTCAATTATCACCTAGAATATTAATGTATTTTGTTGCCAATTCTACATTTTGTTCAGTGATTATTTTCAAAAAACAATAAATGTGTGCTTTGCATTGATTACTTTGACACTGTCCGTCACGCATATACTTTTGTAATTCATTCTTAATATTTGTAAACATTCCCATTCATTAGTGGCACGGTGAAATGCAATCTTTCCAGTTTGCTTAAATATGATACTCTACATGTATTTATATTTTGTGAATAAATGTATTATGATCCTTGTTAAAAAAGGCTATTTTTACTTCAGGTTTATCACATTTTCACCTTTGAATGTGGGCTTACATAAGTTGTTTCAATTTAAACATTGGTGAAGTATTCCCACTTAAAACCGTGGCAATCCACACAACTTTCATCATCGAATCATTTATAAGTAATTCTGGAATGTATTTTACCCACTCATCCAGAATGGCAGATGGAGTTCAATAGACATTAAGCAGTGCCTGGAAAATTAATTGAACATGTACATGAGGTGGTTGATACACCAGCGGTTACGACGCCGGCTTTCGCACTGTTTCGTGCGGAGGTCGTGGGTTCGAATCCCGGCCGTGTCGACCATTTCCGCTTTCACGACACAAGCATTTGCTTACTGTGAAAGATGTCAAAAGTGTATTTGTGTTCACTTCGAGTGAGCAGATTCATTTAAAAAAAAAAAATGTACACCATAGTACTGGAATTAATCTTGGAGATTGGTTGACAAAGACATATGAACACAGTGTAATTGATGACTATGAATGTAGTGCTGGAGGAAATTAGGCAATTTTCGTGTTAAGCTATATGGGAATATAGTCGGCACCTGGGATAACACCCATAACCTCCAGTACACAAGTCGGTATCGTAACTGTTAGGTTACTAACCACTTGAAATCGATTGACATTTTTATTTCCCGTGACAGATATTTGCCATTCTGCTAGCAGCGACTTTCAATTCCATTTCCAATTTTTGCTTTATCATATTGAAGAACTATGTAAAACTTTGAGTAGATAATACCCACTTTAAGTTGGAGTTACTGGCCAAAAAGATTTAGTACTATGGCTTATCATGATAACCAACGGTATTCTTCTATATTGGATGCAAGTACGTGAAATTATTTTTTTAATATACTTAACTGTAAAGGAAACAGGTTTCCACAGGTATGAAATATACTTTTATTTAGTCATACAAGCTCAACTTATTTATTATACTATATTTTAATACATACAGACTTAAATTATAAATAAAACTGGCGAATGGAACTTATCCACATCATGCACTTGAAGTGTGTTAGAACAAAAAAATGGCAGTCTCGATCTATCCTACTCTCTCTCGATTGTCCTACGAGAGTTGCTGGAAATGAAGTGTGCTGATGATGGAGGTGATTTACCAAGTCATCTAATTCTAAATTCTTACATTTTAAATCAGAAACTATTGAAAACACAATAAAAATTAAAACAAATGATTAAACCTTTTTGCAATATAACATTCAAAGTAATTAAACAAATTAACATATTTTTTTAATTACTCATGCTAGTGCATTATGGAGAGTGACATTTTTGTTCTAACATACCTCATTTACATTCTTAAAATATTACTACAATTTGCTAGAAAATAATTACTGGGCAACATATTTTATTTTAGAGTAGGTAGATATTAAAAAATTGTACTTTAATAAAAAAATCATTAGATGCGATGAAATTTTGAAATCATACCAGAAGACGGTACTGTGAAAATACACTTATTTATAAATTAAGTTAGCATACTTATACCATATTGGTTATGCAATTAATTGAACAATTGAAAATTATATCATAATTATTTACACTGAATGCTTTAACATTTACTTATCAACAATGCACCATTATAAACGATACCTTCAGTACCATTAAAATTTAAAGTTAAAACATCAAAGTTTGTTGTATAAAGTACAAGTTAAAATGATTTATTACAAGAGTGTGTGGAAGAACTCATTCACTTGTATGCTCCATGTTTAAGAATTGTGTTATTTGGGGCACAGGGGGTTTGTTCTTCTTTTTTGTTTTCAAAACGTAATCCCATTTATTTGGTAGTTGAACAGTAACATTGTACTTTTCAAATATGTCTTTTGAAACACACCAGCACATTTTACCCAACATCGGCCCTTCAATAGGACAAGACATCCATTTCGATATCTCTTTAATTTTCTTGGCGATACTCATTTTGGAAACATTTATATATTCTTCTGAGTTTTCAGCGTTTATTTCGCTGTTTGTTTTGGCCAAATGTGTCTGAAATTCATGAGCTAAGAACCCGCGATTATTGACATTTCCGTGTACAAGGTTTATGAGTTGGGGAATCATCTCTTCAGTGATTTTTCTAGATTTCTTTACAGTTGGCCTTTCCCCTTTTGTTTCTTCCAGCGCACACTCTACCACAAGTTGTTTGGGTTTTATTACAACGTGATCTTCTTCAGTTAAAATTCTTTTATTGAACAAGAAATCCCACAAAGATTCTTTGCAAGAATCAGGTCGGCCTCCGTCAGATGTTTGCCATATGATTCCAATAGACCTTGGATGTAATTTCTCTGTGTTTTTCTTCATTTCCTTTTCAAACTCACACTGCATTATCTTAAGCTTTGCCTTCTGTGATTCTGGGGACAGGACTTCATCTTCATCACACATCGCCTCCTAAAAACACATTAATTTGACTTTTTGCAAGTAGGTATCGGGTGTTACACTGAAGGCCCAGAATAGGTCGCAGAAGCATTGGTGAAACCAGATAAGATGGTACAATGACACTAAAAGAGTAGTGGGCCTGCACTGGAAGAGACTTATATCTGATAGACAGTTATGGATGTCAAAAATGGGCGGCCTTTGTGGACACAATAAGAAGGCTGAAGTATGTAAGGTATACCAGGCAAAAGAAAAGGTGGAATTTTGATAATGCGAATCAAAAGTCTTAAATTTTATAGCATCTAAAAACCTTAAAATTTAGGCAAATCAATAGCTTAAGAAGATCAGTTTTGTGAAGTTTTTTACAAAATAAATAAATTCTTCAGACAATACATATTGATTTTATTGACAATTATAGCAGATTTACTATTAATTTTGTCTAACTACTATTTTTGTCTACCAGTTTCTAAAACTGAATGTCCCAAGTTCAATTCTTGGACAAAATAGGATATTACCAGTCAAGATTGAAAATGAAATTTCTAACTAGGTATGTACCTATTCATATTTGAAAGGTGATATTACTAAAAAAATGATGGTACTGTGAAATATGATAACAAACCTCTTCACTGAGATAGCCATGGGGAACCATGAAGTCATTGTCAATATCATAGTCATTTTCTTCTTCTTCATCATCACTTCCAGCAACACTGCCTCCCACACTCTCCCCAGGTTCTTCTTCCTCCCATTCATCATCCGAATCAACTTCATAATCCAGAATGTTCTAGCAAAATAAAGTACACAAATAGTTAAGATGAAAATAGATTTTAAAAGATTGTTCATCTAGGAATATTCAGGCACCATAAGTGTCCGTGGATGACTAATAAAACATTTGGTTGGTTGGAAGGTTTTCCTAATGCACAACAGATGTTTCATTATTTCACCAATTAAAGAATAATGTCAAACTACTTAAAGATTTTCGTAAACCCCGCTGACGGTCTGGAGGTTAGCACCTAAGCATGTCGTAAGTTAGAATCCTACCGGGGTATGAAATTTGACCCAGTGGTGAACATTATTGACCCAGTCTTCAAAACAACATTAGAAAACACAATAGTTATGAAAGCGACATAGAGAATTAGACACTTGTTTACTCCACCACAATATGGTGGAGTAAATAGTAGTAATAAAATATTGCTGTTTAAAAATGATACTTACAGAGTCCGTTCCAAATGGTCTTCTACCGGAAATGTGTTTACTTTTTCTTCTCCAAGTGCCCCAATACGGTGGTCTTCTGTTTTCTGAGAAACTAAAAAGTTTTGCCTTCATCTTCTGTTTGTGGCTTTCTTCGGGAATAAAATCAACACTGTCAATCGGCAGCTCATCCTCTGAAACACAAAAAAATGCAAAAGCTGATGTTAACCTATTCATGTTGGAGGAGAATCCAGTACTTTGGTAAAATTTTGTAGATTAATATTTGTTGTTCGTTATGACTCCAGCATCAAGTTTAAGGGGTACAAATTGAAGAGTCATTATATTGTGGTCAAGACAGATAAACTAAAACATGTAAAGAATACTCACCAACAACCATGACATCTTCATCTTCTAAAGGCCAAGTTTTTGCCGACCATCCTACATCATAGCTCTTATTTTTGATTTGCTTAATATACATATCAGTCTGTGCAGCTTGTTGCTTGCTCAAGTGTTCTTCCAAGTGTTCCTTCTGTTCATCACTCAAAACCTTTCTATTTAATGGTGCCAGTCTCATGTCAGCTTTCTTACGAAAATTAGAGAGCAAGTTGTTTTTGATGACTGGTTCAGAATCATCTACCTGCTTTGAACTTGATGCTTTGGGTACAAAGAAGTTAACAAATGCGGCTGCAGCTTTCTTCTTTTTTATCTCCGCTTCTTCTTTTTCAATTTCCTTCTTCTTTTTATCCTCTTCCTTTTCAAGTTCCTTTTTGCGCCTTTCTTCTTCTTTAGCTTCACGTTCACGCTTCTTTTGAAGTTCTTTTTCTTCTCTATCTTTCCTTTTTGCTTCTTCCTTTTCCTCCCTTTCCTCTGCAATAATAAATTGAATAATCAACAAATGTTAGAGGTTAGATAGTCTAGCTGCAGACCCTAGATATTACCTACAACCTAGATTGAAAATCTAATATAAAAATCACTATTTTTACACCATGATCGGAATGGAATATGGAAAAACTTGCTGCCTGAGCTGATCTCCTAGATAAACTGAGACAAACCACTTACCTCAGGCAGAAACTTAAAAGTAAAAAACATCTAGAAAAATTTGAGATGACCAGGAGATGGTAAAAAACATACTTCTTTCTAAATCCTTCTGTTTTTCTTTCTCTTCCTTTTCTTTTTTCCTTTGTTCTTCTTTTTCTTCACGCTCTTTTCGTTTCTGTTCTTCTTTTTCTTCCCGTTCTTTTCTCTTTTGTTCTTCCCTCTCTAACCTTTGTCGGTTTTTTTCATCTTTTTCTTCCTGTTTTTTACGCAATTTTTCCAGTCTTTCTTTTTCACGTTCTTGTTGTTTCTTAGCCGATTCTATTCTCTTTTGAAGCTGAAACACATGATATAAAATTAATATTTATTTTGTATAGAATGCAGAGCTTACCGAGTGCCATATTTTGATTAAAATTTCT
The DNA here is from genome assembly GCA_963576905.1 of Mystacides longicornis. Lineage (NCBI taxonomy): Eukaryota > Metazoa > Arthropoda > Insecta > Trichoptera > Leptoceridae > Mystacides > Mystacides longicornis. The sequence goes on along the minus strand of OY756421.1, from coordinate 21,288,446 downwards.
TGCTACTTTATGCAGAATAGGCAATTACAAAAAACTAACAATCCATTACTTTAAGGTTCAGCCATATTAAAATGAGAAAATATGAATCACCTGTCTTGGGGTTAGTTTTTTTGGGTCTGCAGGAGTATGTGGACTATCTGCTGTTGCATCCTTTTTGGATTTTGGAGTGACAATGTTTTTGTTGCTGGATTTTCTTGTAGGTGTGTCACATTCTGTTAATTCAGTTGCACTTTGGTTAACTTCTTCATCATCAGAGCTACTCATTACACTTGTATTAGATGTCATATCATTTACTTGATCAGTGTCTGAAATGTCTTGTTTGCTCTCATCTTCGGAAATTCCTTTTTCATTTGAGTTTTCAATGACTGGTTTGATTTTTGCTGCATCATCAGTAGCACTTTCATTCATCAGTGTACTTTCTGAAGATTGAAAAACATTGTTACTTTTGTGACACTCAACATTATCATGACTAGTTATCTCTGAACTTTCCTTCGGTTCTTGGTTAACAGTTTCCATTTCACAATCATTATCATTTTTCAATTCTTGATCAACATCTTTCATTTCACAATCATTAGAATCTTCTATTAATATTACATGGCTGATATTTTCTTTGTTTCCAACTTTAATGTCTTTTTCTTCATCATTAACAGGTTCCGTTTGTGTATTTTCAATTTTATCTTTACTCTCAGGAGTCTGTTCGTTATTTTTTACAGATATTTTTCCCTTTCTACTCCTGGTTTTAGCTTCCTTTGGTGTTACTTTTGAAGATTTCTTCTTTAAAAGCTTTCTTTTCAAAGCAATGTCTACAATACTCACGAGTGGGTTCAAAGATTTGGGAGAAATTTTATTTTCTTCCGCATTTGTTTCAATGTTATCATCATCACTAATAGTAAGGGGTTCATCACTTTTGTAGTCATCTTTGACATCATCTTTAAATTCTTTAGCTATTGACTTTTTGACAATTTTATTTGGGGTTTCGTCTTTCTCCTCAGACAACTTCCTCTTTTTAGCTTCTAGAGGTTTAGTATCTTCAGGAGTTATAACTTGGAAAGGCAGTCGAGCCTGTTTCAATTTTTTCACGGGAGGAGTGGAGGTTTCTGAACTTGTAGATGCACTTGAAACTTTCATATTGAAATCTAAGGGTAGAAAATGTGTTTCTATGATATAAAGGTCAATTGCGAATAGCACAAACACAATAAAATAACTATTATTTATAAAACTTATTCATTTCAAATAAAATAATGCCAAAACAATACGAAGTAAAAATTATTTACTGACAGCTGACCGCACGAGACAAAACAAGTTGTGCAAAAGCGCGGGATTTGTGGTGTCCGCAAACTCACTTTTTAAAATGTCAACTGTCAAATAAACATGTTCACAAAAACAATATAAGAATTTGTGTAGGAATATTTTTTTACTATAATATTCTTTTGAAAAACATGAAAAACATTACATGAACCATAGGAGTTCAACGTGTCGGCATGGTATTTTTCACCAAGTTGAAAATGTTAATAATGCATTTAAATTTTTTATCAATAGTAACAGTTAAATAAGTGATCTACTAACCATATCTGCGAAAAATCTGTAAAAAACGCTTTTAAGTCAAAATAAGCTAAATAAATGCAGGTATGTACTTAGTCATTTTACTCATTTTGAAACTTGAACATCACTGATTTACCTATAATGTTTGGGCCTCAAAAATAATTGGTGCTACATAAGTTAGGTGAAAACACGTAGAAAGCCGATTCCGACCCGCGCCGACCGGCGCAAGGAATGTTTTTTCTATGCAATTGAATGGGGATACGCACAGCAAAAGCAGGAACCCGCTTTCCAGCATGCCCATTTAAAGCATTTAAACTATAGACAACATTCTTTGCGCCGGTCGGCGCAGGTCGAATCGGCTTTCTACGTGTTTTCACTCTTACTTACCTACCTATTTATGATACTTAAAGAAAGAAGACGCTAATAAAGTTTTTGCCTTTTTTAATAACAGCTTTGCTGCTTAGGTACTTTAGATAATTTCATCAAATAAACGCTAGACTCAAATTTGTAATGATAATAGTTCTATTGTTAAGTAATAAGGTAAACATAAAGCAGCGGCTTATTGAATCAGGGAGCACAGAAAAATAAATATTTTTTAAATTCGAATTATTATAAAAAAAAACGTCTGTTAAAAAAGGGCCAGATTATAAAACGTTATGATTGTATAGTTTTTATAAGTCCTGCAATCGTACCAACGATTATACAAGAAAATATTAATTATTTACAGCATGCAGTTGGGCGCGAAACAGCGAAGAAGCTATCATGAGGTCACGAACACGAGAAGTTGTAATGTAATGCGCTAATGCCGTTTCATGTAGGTATTTAGTACCTACTTTAATGAAATAATGTACCTACAACATTTTGTACAGTGGCCATAATACAATGTCGCGCGGAATTCAAAATTTATTTTGAATTCTTTAGAATTTTGAGTCACAATTAATTCATTTTTACCTACCTAAACATATGTTTAGACTCCTGCACTGCTTTTTCTTAATTTGAATTTATAATAAATTTACCTAGTGCATGATAGGGGAGACCGAGGTAAGTTGAAATAATGTTCATAATATCTCATCAACTCTATGGAAATGGTTTGACAACGCAGCAGTTTTGATTCACCGACAACGTGATATCAAATTCCTCAGTATGTCATTGTGTCGATCATAGAGTATAATAATACTTACTTAAAAGTGTCGATCCAGTTCGGCGAGTGGTTTTGCTGTTATAACGTTCATCCGTAAAAATGTACTAAAAGTAAGTTTTCTTTGTTTTTTTTAATCATGAATTATGATAGGTACCTATTATTTTTTTATTTTTAAAATGATTTTAATAAGTTGATTATCGAACTTTTACAACGTAGCTTTAGTTTCTTGTAAAACAATTACTTTCAATATTATTTTGATGTTAAACCGCATGAAGTTGGTATTTTTCTTACCGAGGTGAGTTGAAACAAAGCGTTTCAACTCAACTCGATAACAATCATGATATTATTTAATTATAAAATCAATTCTATTTTTGTTTCAGAATGTCAAATAAATATATTCAGAAAACAAATAAGAGGTGAAGCCGCATTAGAAATAAATGAATTAGCAGCAGAAGTGGTAAACCTAAGGAATAATAACCTACGAGATGCGGCAAAATCTTATAATTTCAATAACACATCACTCTACCGCTTTATAAAGAAACTAAAAGCTCATCCAGAGTAAAACTAGCTAAACGACAGATTTTTAATAAAAAGTGAGAATAAAAAAAGAAAATAAGGGAGTTAAACTGCCAAAATGCAGTAAAAGCAAGGATGATGATGAAGAGGAAGATGGCTGCTATTGCTTAATGTGTCGTTTGCAAATAGTAGACCTAATGAAAAATGGGTGCAGTGCCTAGATAGCAAAGGTTAGGATGAAGCATGCACGGAAGGTGAACTCAATTATATTTGCCAAAATTGTCTCTCAGATTAAGTTGTTTTAAATACTGATTTTAATGTTGATTATTGTGAATGTTTTTTTTTTAAATATATGTAGGTATCTTTTTTATTGTTTTGACCAAATTTTTACCAAATAAAATATATGTAAGTAATGAAAATACCCATTAGAATCAATGATACCTAGGGAATGTGTGTTTTTATAATAGGGAGGTACCTACTTATAAAGTGCCATATGATTTTATTTTATTATGTTGCGAATTTTCGCAAACAAACAGTTTTTTAATAGGTACATAATAACAAATACACGAATAATACAACACATAAACCAGTAAAGTTCTCCAACATTACTTTTTTTTACTTGATATGCATTTTTTCCAATAATATGATGTAAGTCTTCCGAGTAAGAATATGATAAAAATAATATATGTAATTTGATCTCAAATTCGCTCATTTACTTTTGATTACTTAATAATATGATCTCATTTAGGTACTTATGAGTACCTATGTTTATTTTTCCATAAATATAACAATATTTCTATGAAAATGTTTTTTATTATAACTAAACCAATTTTTAAAATATGCGTTTCAACTCACCTCGTGCCATGTTTCAACTTACCTCGTATCTAGGTGAGTTGAAACAAATGGAACCGTGCCATGTTTCAACTTACCTCGTATCTAGGTGAGTTGAAACAAATGGAACGGGTCTGGTTTTTGCAAATTATCTCCTAGAATGCTTGAATGAAATCATTTGTTGTGAGCTCATTAAAGAGTATACTAATTTGGACAACATCGTTTTAAGTTTCACTTTTGTGAGATTGTCCTGTGTTGAGATATGAGCTATAATGTAAAATTTGTTTCAACTCACCTCGGTCTCCCCTAATGAAGTAACTTCGAGCAGTATCCCTCCTTTCATGATTGCCCACAGACATGGACGTATATAAGGGGGGGGGGTTCTGGGGGTACGGACCCCCCCCCCCCTTAGCATACAACTATGATTTGTGCGGTTAGATTTTACCCTTGGAACTCCTCCATATGAAAGTTATTGCTACGTCCATGCCATAAACGTATAGAAGGGGGGGGGGGGTTCTGAAAGACCGGACCCCCCCCCCCTTAGCATACGGCTATGATTTTTGCGGTTAGATTTTACCCTTGGACCCCCTCCATGTGAAAGCTATTGCTACGTCCGTGCCCACAGACCAATGGTTTCTGGCGTCTGCACACCGGTTATCCTGTAAACAATAGGCAAACATTCATTGTTATAGTTTCCGCTAAAAATCATAATGTGTGCTCATTCTCTATTGCCCTTTTTTATATATTCAAAATAAGTATCAAATCCATCACAGCACTCCGTAAATCTCCAACTAAACCAGTCGCCGATTAGCTGCTGTGCTTCGTGTACGTTTATTTTGTTGTATTGACAATTTTAAAGTATTGTGTTTCTAAAATTAATTAATTCTATTCGGTGCATTGGATATTTTTCAATTTTATATCACATTGCGTAACACACCAGGTAGGATATTTTTCATTAGGTATATCCTCATCATTATCTCTAAATTGTTTGTGACAAAAAGTAGCCCGTGACACATTTACATTTATTTTGAATGATTTTGAAACCAAATTGTATTAGTTTTACTAATTTTATGTTACTTACGCAACAAATGTCGAGGGACAGTGCATTGAAACAATTGAGCAACCGTGTGATGAAAACTTTAGATAGACTTTAAATCAAATAGGTAATTCAGTTTTTAAAAGCAGTTCAGCATACCCAAATTACTCGCCGACGAGTGCAACCTATAAAATAACGTCTATGGAGTGGTTGGTGTCCACTTTGATAGGACATTGGACAAGAGCAGTGTTTCGCAAACTTTTTGTGTTCAAAGTACCAAAAAATCAATGTTTATGTGTAGGTATCAACTCCGGTAGCCTAGTTTTCTAAGGCGCCAGTATCATTATAGGAGGGAGGTTCCGGGTGCGATTGCTGGTCGGGTCAGATTTTTTCCGTAGTTTTCACTTGAAATTTCTTCTCGGAGTTGACCTCTGTCTTCAATAGTTCTCGAGACTTTTTTCTCATCGTTGTGATACTTGAACAGTTGTGTATTATCTTCACAAAACTTGGCATTTTTCCGTAGAACATGTACCGACTAATGAAACTTTGTCACTGAACTAGGGTAGATATACCGGAGTATGAGTAACGAACCATTACACATATTTACTTTTGATGTCAGTACAACTGATGCTGCAAAATTTTGGTTTCATGAACAATATTTTTCCAAGCTGGCATGACCAATCGTCCAACGCAACGGATTTCCATTGATCTACCATACCCAGCACATTCATGTCCAGACGCTGTATTTCTGCCGCTATCTTGGTCTTCCTGGCAGTCTATAGCCAATGACACCTAGCAACATGTCCGATCTATGCCAATCTTATTGATGTGAAGTCATTCAATGATTCTCCTGATGTGAGTGCGAGTATATCTGCATTCCTTCTCAGTCTGCAGCTGCCAGCCATAATTCCCGGCCTAGGTCCCAAAATTTGTCGAATCATAGTCTCAAATGATCTTGACGATCCTAAGTCATGCATGGTCCAGGATTCTGAGCCATACCTATATATGACCACCGTTTTAATGAGGATATTGTAGACCTGGTACTTCAATCGTCTAGCTGGACGGTTCATATTATATAAATCTAGAATTGTTGTTCATATCATTTTTTTAATTATTAAGACCAAGTTGGCTTGACGAGCTTGATTCACTTGTCTTTAGTGGTGTGTCTGAGATTCGGTTTCAATGTTGTCTGGAATAGTCTGGATGAATCCATTCTACTTAAACATCTGCAACTCTGCATATTCTTATCGTACTCTCAGATTCTATATCATAATAATTATAATTGCCGAGGCTCAGTCAGTTCTATGATATCGGCTGTTGGGAAACCCTGAAGAACTGGGATGGGTTCGCTATTTAGATGAATTTGACTTTTGTTATAATTTTCTTTTTCTATAAACATAGACCTGTTGGCTTAATATTGCAGAGTTGCTATAATAATTATGAGACTCTCTTAACTTATCGATTTTTCCTGGGAGACATGCACCACAATAGAAATGAGGTAGACATAACTTGGACATGAGTACCTAAAATATGGCTTATGATAGTTGGTCAAGGAGTACGCTGTGGCTCCTAAAGCACTGGGTTCGTAGGCAACGGTCCGTCGTCCGACAAGACGGCGTCTTTCAAAATTATATGACAATGTTTTTTGTTATTATCAAACCAAACCAAAACTCCCTTTGAACTCCATTCAGGAGCATAGGGAGGCAACAAGAGCTCTCCATTGCGCTCGATCTTGCGCAATGCTTAGGACCTCCTCCCACACCAAGTCCATTTCCCTCAGCTCTGCCTCGAAGAAACTGAACACGGTATGAGAGGGTTTTCCACGTCTTCGAGACCCTGAAGGGAGGAAAAAAAACTTTTTGTTACTACGGAAACAATATTGACAATGTTCTCAACTGACATATTATCCGCTGTTTATGCTGAAGGAGAGCTAAGAGTGTGGAGCAAGTATTATTATTATTAACGTTTAAATGTATTGCCGAATAAAATTACCCACTCCTAGAGGAGGTTGATACCATTATCTGAACTTCAGCAATTTTGTATTAAGATGCTCCATCCATCACTCCGAACAAAAAATATCTTTGATCTTTTGAATAAATCTATTTTTGGCCCAAACGGTGCTTTTTATAGGAGTAGGGCCTTTATCAATTTTGTCAGGTAATACCTACATGTCGTATATGTGCATGACCAAATTATACAGCCTGATGGCTTCACTAGAAGGCGGTCAAGACAATATGGGAGAACAGCAGAGAAATAGCCCTTCCACAAATATCTGATTGCTTAACCTACTGCAATCTTTCTTACGAACTCCGTACCTACTTACAAAGTTGCATTCACACAATCCTCGGTCGAGCGCTTTGCAAGTACACGGCATATCCTGTCTTATTGTGATCCAAGATGATTGACAAATTATGACAGGTGAATGGTGATTATATAGTGGCCTGGCTCAGATCTCTTAACAGAATTCTATAACCTGCAGAAAAGTTACCGGCTTTACTAAACAATTTGCAGTTATTATGTCCGTTTAATGCAACCTGTTAATTACTACATGAATTGTAGTTAAAAAACATGAATACATTGTGGTAGATATATGTACTCATAAGTATGTAGAATAAGGTTTATAGTATGTAACTACCTACCTTCAACTTGTTACTGTTTTTTGGAACCATGGCCTTTCTGAAAGAAGGTGCTGGAAAATACTAAGACTTGGATACTCTTGTACCTATTCTGCTTCTTTTGTCCTTTTACAATATCCTAATCGTAGAAGGCCTCGTCAAAATTTAAAAAAAGTAGGTACTTTGGCTCATGGATAACATTATCTGCTGATGTTAGTTACTATAGATAAATCTCTGATTCTAAGGGAAACCAACGTTGAAGAGGTGCATGTGTCTGTCTAGGGACACAAGCGTTCATTACTATTTGAAATTATTCTCCTTACTTGACAACCATTTGTCAACTGCATATATCGGCCTTTTTTCTTCCACTCTCCTCCTAAACTTTCCTTATCCACTCACTACCCGCAACTGGGATAACATCATCAGCTCATCGTTTTTAGGGCGGTCCTCCTCTTATTTTGTACCCCAGCCTCCATTATTTGAGAATTAAGGTTGTCCATGTCTCCGTTCCCTGTCCGCGCCCACTGCCTTTTCTATTTCGAAACAACCTCCACGATGTCTAAGACATTTGTTCCGTGTCTTTTTACCTAATTTATTATTTTGTCTTTTAGACACGAGTTTATAATCTGTGTTTCTATGGAATTTTGTTAACATTTTAATAATTAATGTACTTACATCAGTATTGGCAGTTAGCGTAATAATCACGGAGAGGATACCTACATTGTTCATAGACTTTTTTGGTGTTTGAGATTTTTCTATTTGGTGTGACTTGTGTCGCTTTGCTTATTTTCAATTGTCAAACTATAAATACTTTTTCAGTGAACTTGATTTCCAATGTGTGGGGCATAGAAATGAGAAAGACATTTAAAAATAATAAAGTAACTTTTTAGCCCCCTCTCCCTTCTGGTGATATTTGGTGAGGTTTCAAAATACCCCCCCCCCCTCCCCCTGGGAAATTACGTGCAATTTTTTAGAACAAAAATAATGAAGAGCGTGTGTCAGTTTTTACGTCAATTTTTTAAAATTTTTGAAAGTGCAACTGTTTTCTTTAAATTCGTCAGAAAAAGTAAATGCACGTGTTCTTACTAGACCCCCTCCCCCTACGTGATCTTACGTGATTTATTACCCTGTGAATTTATTTAGGAATGCCTGCAATTAGCTCGTAGCAATGTACACAATACCTCACTAAATTCAGATTATCACAATTATAATACAAGAAACGGTCAAAACATTAGACCAATAAAGCATAGGTTGACTAGAATATCTAAGAGTTTTCTCTGCATAAGTAGGTATAAAACTATATAATAAATTGCCTAACAAAGTGAGATCATAGAGGATAATAGAGAGTATCTCGTTGGAAAAGCCTTTTACTCTGTTGAATATCTCATTCCTCAGGAAATCAGATTCTCAGATAAATATTTTCTTGAAATATTGCTATTATTACGTACCTAATCTATTTTTTTTGGACTAGGTATGTGACTTTTGAGCTCACGTGATAAATGGACGTCTCCTAAGTAAGTACCTTATCATGGTGACAAATGACATATAAGAAGAAACAGAATTTAATTCTAATATAAGAACTGTAAATTTTGGATTGTGGATTTAAATGTTCCCCAAAGATGCTGCAAAATGGCGCCAATCAAGGTTCTAGGACCTAGGTAGTTATTTAGCCTGCGTGACACATTAGCACGTATGTAGGTACATAGGTATAAAGTAGGTATGGGTATTGTCACTGCACAAGTAAGCACCTGGCCATCTACTCGTCGACTTCCTGTGATTTTGCATTTTTATTATTTCACTAGCTTATACCCGTCTTGCTTTACGTTTTTGATTCCGATTGTCAGGCTTGATCAGTAATATTATAACAAATCAATCTCCAATTATTTTATTACATTTTCATACGGTAATACCAAGATTCCATTCAACGTTTACATGAGTAATTTTGTTTCCAAAATATGGCTTACTGTCTTTTTTGAAAAAATTGTATGAATAAGATCCTAAAAAATAGAGTTTTTAGCAATTGTATTTAAGAACCTTCTCCGGCATTTTGCACGGCTCTGCACAGATTCATATCTGACGTAGCATTTGTATTTTGAGCGTGATGCTCCGACATACGATAAAAAGCAAACATACAAACATTTCTGAATTATTATGTAGATTTAGAACGGCATCACCTATTACGTGTCAGATGTACAGACCATTAGGTGGCTTTCTTTTACTAAAATGTTTGGGTAAAATCTTTTTTTTTGATACTGCAAAGTTTTATTTAACCCCTTTTTTTTTGCTTTTCTAATTCTTGGGCATTAGTTTTCATTTCAGTTTGAGCTCAGACAATGTTTTACTGCGAAGTAAGATAGCTCGTAAAAAATATACAAATTGAACAGTAATTTGCTTCATCCATAACTTATTGGATTTTTTACTCTTAAGTTAATGCATTTCCTGTTGAGTTGATTTTTGTATTGATTTAAATGAATGCTTATTGAAAATTGGCAGAGATAACCCAATAAAATACATAACTTTGGATAAGTACCTAACGACTGGTTTTGCCTCAAAACATGTTTGCAGAAATTCGGGTACATTTTATTTATTTCTGGCATCTTCTAATTGTTAGGCGGAATGCCACATCTTTCATGTTTCTTCTTTCTGTGCCATGCTGGGCCTACACTGCATCATTGAATACGTTTTCTTGCGAGACCACATCTCTAATGTCCGTCCAATATCGGATGTTACTCAGCCATAGTCTGTTTTCCTACGAATACGGCGCTACTATATAAACAGCGGTGAATATGTCAGTTAGCTGAGAACATTGTCAATATTGTTACCGTAGTCCAGATTCCTCAGCTCTGCTTCGAAGGAGCGGAACACAGTATGAGAGGGTCCTCCTCGTCCTCACGACCCTGATGGGAGGAAGAACGGCGCTCTCCTCGGCCAACTGTCATTCGGCATCCTTAACACATGTCCCAGCCAAGTCCATCTCCTCCACATAATAGTAGAAGTGATCAGGGCTCTCGCACATTGTCATTTAATTTTGAAAGACGGTCCGCTCCCTAGGTACCCAGTGCACAATCAAATAAGCCCTATCTTTTATAGTCAATCAACTTTTTTATTATTATTATTTTTTTACCCAACACGCCGTGTTCCGTAAGGGATAGGCAAAGAGAACGGACCTCCACTCTTTTCTATCCAAGCATACTTCTTTCGCTTCTTCTACCGATATTACATTTCTCATACACCCTCTCCTATTTCTCTTACCTGCCTTCCTTGAGGACGGAATCGATGTGTTCGATCCACGTCATTCTCGGTCGGCCACGCTTTCTTACACCTTTCCTTTCAGCCTTATGAATTCTCTTTGTCATTCTGTTTGCATCCATTCTTTCCACATGCCCAAACCATCTCAACTTATTAACTCTCATATTTGTCACACTTATACTTCCATACCACATTCCTTCCTAATATTTTCATTCCTTTCCATATCTCACAAAGTTTTTCCACATATTCTTCGTAGAGATTTCATCTCTACTGCATTTATACTACATTCTTCATTTTTCGTCCATGTTCACGTTTACAACCATACATCATCGATGGTAGCAGGATTGCGTTATGCACTAGTGCTTGTAGTGAGACGTTGTTGTTTCTCATTATAGGTCTTAGTGCACCGCCCACCCTGCAACCAGCAACTTTCCTATGTTCGATTTCTTTTTCACACTTTCCATCCCGACTAAACATGCTTCCTAAATATACATACCTACTCATTCACTTGCTCAAGACATTCATTTTCTACGGTTCTTGTCAATCAACTCTTTCAATATGAATTTTAAAAAATGCATTGTATCTACAAAGTCATATACGTAACTGGTAAGTCCCCGTTAACCGTTTGATATTAATATTAATGATATAGAATGGCGAACCCTAGGTTAAAGTCCAAGTCCTCTTTTCTAGAAATCTATGTAGGTAGCATCTTCGTGGATCATAAGAGTCGATTGTAAATATCTACCTACTCAGATTTAAATGAGAGATACTCTTTCACCCCTAATCTTCTTCATTTTGATGTAGTACCGCGTTCTGTTTTTTCTCGGATATTTGGTATTCCTGGGACGCGGATGTCCGACTGTCCTTCCGTTTTTTTGGAATTTCGTCTGCGGCTATTTTCACCACTCACCCGACCCTGTTGACACGATCTCCCTAGTAACTTGGCAATATTGTTTTATTGTAAACGAAAAATAGCGAGTGAGGGAAACATTAGATACCCAGGTGGAATTGTGCATAGTCGGGGTCATCGTACAAAGCGATGTGATAGATAGGCATTTAGTAGATGGATAGGTAGGTGTGCATGCTGGGTATTGTGTGTTGTACATTCACCGTGGCGGAGAGCACTGGGTCCGATTGTGCGCGGGCCACCATGCCATATCGTGATATAAACCGTAACTCCACACACCATTGTCCTATCGGAGATAATACCAGCTACTCTACTAGGCACCCACAATGGTGCTATTATCTATTGAACGATGCGTGCGATACTTTTTTGTCCTTCTCATCACTAAATCCATGTCGTATCGGTTGATTTCAATTTTTTTTTGATAACATATACCTAATACGCGCAGCTACTAATGGACAGGACTATAATAGCCCACTACAGATACAAGAATACTGAAATACATGAAAAGGGCTATTCCCAACCTTCTTCTCTGTTCTTTTTTTTTAACCCATCACGCCGTGTCCCGTAAGGGGTAGGCAGAGAGAGCGGACCTCCACTCTTTTCTATCCGAACACATTTCTTTCGCTTCTTCCACCGACACACCATTTCTCATACAACCTCTCCTATTTCGCGTTCTTCTTACCTGGCCTTTCTTGAGGATGGAATCGATGTGTTCGATCCACGTCATTCTCGGTCGGCCACGCTTTCTTACACCTTTCCTTTCAGCCTTGTAAATTTTCTTTGTCATTCTGTTTACATCCATGTCCAAAATATCTCAACTTATTAACTTTCATTTTTGTCACAACACTTACTTCCATACCACATTCCTTCCTAATATTCTCATTCCTTTCCATATCCCACAGAGTCTGTGTTCTTCTATGTTCTCATGTTCGTAATACAATGTTCATGAATACTAACAACTTCGTTAGAATATCTTCTTTTTGATTGTAAACTCCCAACTGGATTTTCTCTTCTGTTATTCCATTTTTCTGAAAAACCTTATTGCATTGCATTATTCTAAGGACTCTCCTTATATTTTGACGAAGATAATTCATCGACATTGCTTGATTCATCGTGTGATCTGATGGTCTTCGTTTTATGTGCCCGTACCATCGTGAGAATCATTTTTTTCCATAACTCATCATAGGAATTTAGTTAGTTCTAGTTGAAAAACTGCTATCAAAGTAAAAAAAAATCATATACCTAGTTATATTTAGTTATGCACAAGCATGTTTTGATTGCTTATTTTTCCTGCAAATACATATTTTAACTGCGGAATTAATCCCACATTCCTTGTATCTAATTCGATAAATTGTAATCACTTTGTTAACAAATTTGAAGAATAAATATTTTTATCTTTCTCTTTTACAAAAAGTTTCATTATTTAACTTGTTTGTTTGAATTTTACAGTAGCATTATAGTTCCATTAAGTGATGTAATATGTACAATTATTGTACACGTCCCTAGGTTTCCAGTTGTTTTGAACTTTCTGCATCGAAACCAGACAAACAATAATAATAATATAACACTTTTCTATACAAAGGCATATGATTAATTTGAAATGATTCGGTTTGTGTGAACAGCCTTGAATGGTTTTGATTAGATTCACGCGGATATGATTACGTAAAGCATCTGACTATAAATCTACCACAGATCTGATAACTGCCCGTCTGTTTTTTCAGAACGATGATATTGAGAGCGCTGGTTATTCTGCACATCACTACCATGAGCATCAGTAGTGAAGCATTCAACATTGCTGACGATGTGGAAGTTTTCAATGGCCACTATCCTGAGTCCAGTTGGGCTATTTCTAACTCAGATCCAGTCGAGAGAGAAAGTCGGGGAACTACAATTCCATTCAACGTTGATTCCATAAAGGTAAAAAAAATACAAAGATATTCTAGTATTTAAGTATACCTACCTATATTTGCTACATGTCTTTATATTAAGTTATATATTTTGTTATTTCAGGCTATCCGAAATAGAAGAGATCTCAAGTACCACTTTAAAGCAATACCAAAAGCCGACATTTTATTTAGCGACGATGTCTATAAGGAGCCGATTTTTGACAATATTCCCAGGCACTTCATTAAACGTGATTTGGATCAAATAGCAGATATGGATGTTTCAGCTCAATATACTGAGCAATTAGCGATCGATCGAATACATCCCAAATTCAAAAGAGATGTCATTGAGGAAGAAGATGCTTCAGGAAACAAACAAAAAGAACCAATATGGATTCCTCAACCAAGTTCGGATGAGGAAGATATTTTTGGTACACCAGTTGAGAATAAAACAAACGAAGCTCCAACCGCTCAACCTTTAACAGAAAAACAGACAGGCAGAGGAGCACGAGGTCTCACAAAAGATCATTGGGTTAAGCTGCCCTTCTTGTCACCTCGAATAGAAAATGATCAATTAACAGCAGTAGCACCTTCTAGCGACGAAATTAATCACAGAATGCCTCGCGTCAATTTCGTTACTCAAGGAAAAGGTTTACAAACTGCGGAAAGCAGGAATCAAAGAGAACTGGTGCCGAGGAATTCAGGGGTTCGCTCTTCTGATATAAGAACCGATATTTATCCACCAAAAGACAATCGTGCGAGAAGTTTAGACTATAGTTCATACTCTAGACGGAGTTACTATTACCCTGATGAATACAGCAGGCGCCCATACTACGATGATTACTACGACGACTACTACACAAGCCAAAGACGCAATCCCTACTACGATCGCTACGATTATGATAGGTACGATTACAAAAATTCTCGACGATACGATTTTAATGATTACGGCAGGAGTAGAGATCCATACTATCGATACGATGGTTATGATGATGGCTACTACAGAAGCGACAAATACGATAGACCAAGAAGAATTATTTATTACGCTAACTTACCTGATGTAGTCCGGAGTCCGCCAAATGTCTACAGGTCATCCAATGGATACGGTAGATATGATGATGACAGATATTACGGCAGAGGATATTACCCATCGAGCAGATACCCATACAGCGCTCTTAAAAAAGCTGAAGATGGACCAAGAGATCTCTCCGCATCAGGTACAGCCAGTAAAGAAAAGGCAGAAAGTCAGAAGAGACAAGAAGAGCTGAGAAAAGCAAAGGCTGAGGCAACAAACAGAGCTCGCGATACTAGCAACCATCAGTACCAAGCAAGTCTCGGAAGTAGTTTGAACGACGTCAGTCATAACTCTAAAGGCCAACACCAGACGCTGTATCACGATATCACCAGAATGGACAGCGATCTTCATAGATATGAACATCCGTCCTTCCAAGCAGCAGTTGATGATCCATACGTCAACAGGCATGACTAAACCTTAACCTTTAAACATACGGTACAACCGTGCAGACATTTCATATGAATTTTCTTCGAGTTTGAGCCTTTCTGCTCATCTATTTCTTCACACGCATTCTGTGATTAAGACGGTGGAATATACATTGATATTTTGGAATTATTTTTCGTTCTTTATGTATGCAATTTTAACTAGGTAGGAATAAATTATTATTAAGTTTAGAATAATTTTGTAAGAAAATCGTATATCCTATGTACCCACATATTTGGATAATGTATCTACTTATTTCGAAGTGGTTGGTGGTCTAGCGGTTACGACGCCGGCTTTCGCACTGTTTCGTGCGGAGGTCATGGGTTCGATCCCAGGTACCGACCATCTTCCTCTTTCACGACACAAGCTTTAAGTAGCTTACTTTGAAAGAGTCAATGAGTGTATTTGTGTTCACTTTGAGTGAGCACAGATACATGGTGGTTTCAAAAATGCTCCTGTTATTCGTACAAACAACAAGCTATAACAGTTAGTTAGGTATACGTAAACAACAAAACATCACATTCTGAAAAGAAATAAATCGTGGGTATTGGGTATACCTATTTTAAAATAATGTTATTTTTACCTGTGTAAGTACCTATTATTTGTAAGAATTGTAATAAAAAATAGTTTAAGTAGGAACGAAAAATTTTCACTACCATATTCCAGTTTGGTTTGTGGTTTCCATTTTAATATCTTTCCCTATCTATTCTATAAATTAGTGTCTCTTTTTATTGGAGAATAGTGCCTACCTATCGATTGATTGAAATTTTCATCATAGTTATGATAACAACAAGGTATATATTAGATATATATTGTGTTATGAGCAAGTAAACTTATAGGAGTGAAAGACAGAAAAGTAAAACTACTTAAAAAAAGCATATTCAAGGCTATAAAGACTCCACTTCGTGTTACATACCATTAGCTGCAGCTTGAATTGAATATTTTGAAAAAGCGCGATACCTGCTTAGATATATTTTGTTTTTCAGAAAGTAGATACGTAAATGTGTACCTATTTCGACTTGGAAGATATTTCAACTTTGGTATTCTGTCTAAGTACCTATACCTATTCTAAGTTTAAGCTCTTTTAGAAGTTCCAGTTCTGAACACACGAATAAGTGTGTGTGTTGAAGTGGTTGGTGACCCAGCGGTTACAACGCCGGCTTTCGTACTGCGGACGTCGTGGTTCGATCCCAGATCCCTGTATTCTGAAGCTTAAAGGAAGGTGTGTGTGTACCTGAATGGGAACTGTATAATCAATAGTAGTGTACAACTCTACAACAAAATTGGATCCGATTATTGAAGATTATAATATTGAAATAATGCTGTAAAGCATTTTGAATTTTAGTAGGTACTTACTTGTGTACCTACTTAATTGAAGCAAAAACTGGCAAACTACACATGTTTGTCAGGAATCAAATTCTCTTACTCGAGCCACAGTGAGATCTTAACTTGTTAGGTATTCTAGGATCGGAAGAGAGTTTTTTCATGATTCCATAAAAGGAAAATTGGAATTGTCAAAAGTCTAGCTAGCCGAGCGGTTCAGTCGTGGAATTTCGTACCGGAGGTTGCGGACTCCGGTTCTGACAATCTTTTACTTCTCTATACTTTTTTTTTTACTCATCACGCCGTGTCCTGTAAGGGATAGGCAGAGATAACGGACCTCCACTCTTTTCTACCCAAGCATAATTTTTTTCTTTTGCTTCTTCCACCAACATAATATTTCTCATACTTTGACCTGGCCTTCCTTGAGAACGGTATCGATGCGTTCGATCCACGTCATTCTCGGTCGGCCACGCTTTCTTACACCTTGCCTTTCAGCCTTATGAATTCTCTTTGTCATTATGTTTGTATTCATTCTTTCCACATACCCAAACCACCTCAACTTATTGACTTTCATCTTTTTCACCACACTAGCTTCCATCCACATTCTTTCCTAATATTCTCATTCCTTTCCATATCCCACAGAGTCTTTCCACGTCATTATCTTCGTAGAGCTCTCATCTCTACTGCATTTATACTACCTACACTCTTCTTAATTTCTATTTAAAAAAAAAATGACTAATTGAGAACATGATTCTGAGACGAGTTTATAATCTAGACTGGGAATTACGGCTTGCACCTTGAAGCACTGAAGAAGTACCGAGTATATATCTAAAAACTAATGATTCCATGACCACAAAGAAAGAGTTATAATTAATCCACTGTGAGGACCAAAACATTGGTAAATGGACGTTACTCAAAAATGTGACGTGCCAGAAGTGTGGATGATATTGTGTGAGAGTCCGTTGTGCAGAGAAAAGAGTTGGAGAAACATTGTGTGAGAGTCCGCTGTGTAGAGAAAAGAGTTGGAGAAACATTGTGTGAGAGTCCGCTGTGCAGAGAAAAGAGTTGGAGAAACATTGTGTGAGAGTCCGTTGTGTAGAGAGAAGAGTTGGTGAAACATTGTTTGGGAGGCCAAAACTCTGCAACAGTTCAACGTTCCAAATACCTATATGAATAGATCTTACAATTAAAGAAACAACCAAGTACCTATAGGAAGAAATCCTTAAATCATAAATTAGTGTTCTATTTTAGTGGGAGATTCAGTAGAGGACGGTAGTTATAGACCGAGTAAATGCTACAAATATTTATATATAGTAGGTACTAGATTAGTATTAATTTAGAGAAATTTCAATCACTGGCTCGGCAGATTTTGAAATACATCATTTATTATTTTTAGGTTAAAAATAATAAATGATAAGCCCATAATGTATTCGATACAAACAATAGGTAGGTATACTTATGCACTATTACTTTAAATAAGCGACATGACCTATTTAATGATATTTTACAATATAAATAACTAAATATTGTATGTACCTATTTCTAAATAAAAATAAAATAATTTCATCTATGTTTGTTTGTATAGGTATAGTCAACTGCTGGGCCTCATCATATATCAATTATTATCATTTAAATCTAAACTGCGTGAATTATTCATGATTATGTATATTATAATGTGTGTAAATGTAGGTGGGTACATTCCTACCTATAGGAGAGTTGTGGCTATGAGATTGACCTCCATGTACCTACCTATATGTATATTTTCATATAATGAATAGACAATTTCCAAAATGGTTTTCACTTGTTTTCAAACATAGGCATCTTCTTTAATATTGGGTAATTGCTGAAAGTTATATACAGGTGTGTAACACTATGGGAAAAATAATGGGGCTAGTACGAGTTTTATAATAGTCCAGCCATGTTAGACATAGATAATAATAATATGTATTATTTAGTCACACGCTTACCATTAAAACTGAAAGGAAAAGGCCGGTAAGTACCTATACTTAATAAAAAAAGAGATATACTTATCTAGGTACATTTTTTCTAAAAGTACCAAAACTATTTTATTTGCAAAAAAATAATGAATAGTAGGCCTGGGTTTGGCCCACCTCTTATTGGACAGGACCGTTTCACTGGTAAAAATCTGTCCGTCAGAGGTGAGGTATATTATGTCACAAATGTAAAATTTTTGTTGTTGTTGTAGCTGGGCCTCGGAGTCGAGGATCCCCTTCGCGCTTCCAAGAGTATTAAAATAAATAGTAGGTACATGAGTTAAAAATTGAAAATGTCAATAGATATAAAATTTTTAAAATGTCAAAGTATATAAAAAGATAAAAAGCACACATGTACATTATATAAAATAAACATGCATACACATGTTTAAAATTGCTAAAATTGTTAAAATATTAAAAAAACATATAAAAAACACAATGTAAAATTTTACAGGAGAGCTAATTAAAAAAAATCAGCAGTTTTTAATTAATTATTCTAAAACGCTGATACATTTTGGAATCAATCTTTTTTTTACATAGAACTGCTTAAAAGGTAGAATTTAATGGATTTAAAATAAATCTTGTAATTTTACTGTGGGTGGACTTAACACATTTTGCCTCTAAGAAGTTGAAAAGACTTTTCATCCAACCAAGAGTTAAGTCCAAGATTTTATTCTTCTTCTTCAGCCATCTCTCCACTGCTGGATATAGGCCTCTTCCATTCCTTTCCACTCTCCTCTATACTGAGCTTTTCTTATCCACCCTCTGCCCGCTACTGGGATAATATCATCGGCCCATCTTTTTTGGGGTCGGCCCACTCCTCTTCTTTTATCCTGCGGTCTCCATTTTAGGATTCTGGGTGCCCATCGCTCCGTTCCCTCTCTGGTGACATGTCCTGCCCACTGCCATTTCTGTTTAGCAACAAGGTCCATGATGTCTACGACTTTAGTTCTGCGTCTTATTTCTTCGTTTCTTATTTTGTCTTTTAGACTCACGCCTAACATCTGTCTTTCCATGGACCTTTGTGTGCATTTTAATTTATGTACAGTATTGTGAGTGAGCGTAACGCTTTCCAGGCCATAGGTGATTACGAGGAGGATACATTGTTCATATACCCTTCTTTTCAGATTCATTGGTATATCTTTATTTTTTAGTATATCCTTCATTTTTCCGAAGGCTGCCCATGCTAGTCCTATTTTCTTGGAGATTTCTGATATTTGGTTTTCTTTCCCTAATTTGATTTTATGTCCGAGATAAATATATTCCTCTACAGCTTCTATTGGTTTATTATCCATGATGATGTTGCAGTTAGCGCATGGGCTCATGATTTTAGTCTTACTGATGTTCATCTCTAGACCGATCTTTAGGGAAGCGTCATGGAGTTCTTTTATCATAGAGAGAAGTTCTTCTAAGTCTTCGCTGAACAATACTATGTTGTCGGCGATTTTATTACATTTAGGTAATAACGTAGCTTCTATTAATCACGTGATGTTTTTTTACAACTTTTTAGACCACCCCCCCTCCCCCCTCGTGATATTTGGTGATATTTCAGGATGACCCCCCCCCCCGAAAATCACGTGTGATATTTTTACAAAGAATTATGATTTTAATTTTCGTAAATTTTAAAATTTCTGAAAATGCAACTGTTTTTCTTCAAATTCATCAGAAAAATAAATTTACGTGATTTTCTCATTAGACCCCCCTCCCCCTACGTGATCTTTCGTGATTTTTTCCATACCCCCCCCCTCCTCCTTTTGGGCTCAGGTGATTAATGGACGCCCCCTTAAATATTTAAAAAAAATCTATCCATTTATCTATACCCCCTTTTTGACACACCGAGGGGCAGAGGGAGCCAACAAGAGATAGAGCCGAATTTTCTCATAAAAAATGGTGTAAAAAACTCATTTTTGAAAATATTGGACTTAACACGCTCACCTCTGACTTACAGAAATTGCCTCAGACAATAAGTTCTTTTTTTGTGCGAAAAAATGAATAACTGATCACCAATGGAACATATAAACAATTAATTAAACCAAACAAATACACATATATAAAAATGGGACAGTTAATTTTCTTCCTACTCTATTGACGAAAATTCGTTCGCAAAATTAATAATAATAATAATAATAATATAACACTTTTCTATACAAAGGTGTCAGTATAGCCGGCGGAACTTATTGCCTGAGGCAATTTTTTCCAGTCAACCGGTCCCGTCCAATCTGAGACAGGCCAACCCCGGGTAGAAATTTCAAGTGAAAAAACACTTTGAAAAACTCTGACCCGACCGGGAATCGAACCCGGGACCTCGGATCTGAAGTCCACGCTAGTACAACTAGGCTACCGAGGTCGGTTCAAAATTCAAATTGTCTAGGGCCACTGGGATATCCACAGGAATATATTATTTATAACAAAGTTGTAAAGTAAATTTCTATTGAAAATAAAAAAAATTACACATACAAATTTTCAGTAGAAAAAAGTTTACAAGTAAGCAACTTAACTAAAAAGTTCTTGAAAGAAACCGAGAGTAAGTATTTTACACTTGCCACATATTCAGGAGATTTCAGGAAGAGGTGCGTTAGTATGTTATAAGTTCCTATTGTAAGATTGTACGAGTGAAATAAAAACAGTCCAATGTGCCTGCTCTTACAGGAGTTAGTTCTGACTTCTTCTCGTGTACAGATGATGGAGTAACGCGAAGTACGAGTAGGAAGTGTTCAAAATCTGAAAAAATAAAGAAATATCACTGCTTAAAACCCGCCGTGGTTAGGGGGGCAATAAGAGCTCTCCACTGCGCTCGGTCTCGCGCAGTTTGATGCTCCCACATCATATCCAGATCTCTTAGTTCTGCTCCGAATAAGAACGAAACACGGAATTAAAGGGTCTTCCTCATCCTCGGGACCCTGATGGGAGGAACAACAGCGCTCTCCTCGGCCAACTGACATTCGGCATCCTTAAGCCATGTCCGTCTCTTCTCCATAATGGTTGAAGTGTTTAACCTGCGCTGGGTATGCCGACCTACAACGGCGTTCATGATATGGTGATACCATAATACCCCCTATGCTGGATTTGTTCGAACTAAAATAAGAACGTTCCAAAATTTAAGAATTAAGGTCATATGAATTAAAATTCGTATTCTATAAAGCGATGTGTTCTAAAAACTAAAATGACTTAAATTAGTTCACCATAAACAAAAATATGAATTATAATTGTCTATGGTCTATATCGCGCATGCGCATTTGGTCATGTTTGTTTATTAAAAATAATACGAGTGTCAAAGTAGTGACCAAATGGGTTAGAAGCATCTCAAATTTGCCTTTTTATCATACCAACTCTTAGATTTCCTTTTGAAATAAATAAGTATAATTATTTTTAGTGCAAATCTCGTGTTGTAATTACGCAAGCGGCAAGAGTATTTTATGAAAGTAGTGATTTTGATCTAACCTCAAATTTTAGATTTCGGCATAACGAAACACGCGCAAATAATCAATTTTATGATTTTATAAAGATATTTAACACTTTTTTTAAACTTATTAGGTTAAAATAATACTTTTATTATAAAAATATCATCAGATATATTTTAAGTCGCATACAATTAGGTGTGAACTAAAATTAAGAACGTTTTGACATAAGAACGCACTAAAATTGACTTAAATAGTGTTGTAGAATACCAAAATGAACTAATTTCAATATTAGTCATATTAAGAACGCTCTTAATTTTTATAGAATACCGATGTGCACTTAATAAAATTGGAACGTTCTTATTTTAGTTAGTGCGCACTTAAATTGAAACAGAATCGGGCGTAATAATATGTACCTATGGCTAAGAACACGTAGAAAGCGGATTCCGACTCGCGCCGACCGGCTCATAGATTGTTGTCTATGGTTACAATGCATTTAAATGGGCATGCCGGAAAGCGGGTTCCTGCTTTTTCTGTGCGTATCCCCATTCAAATGCATAGAAACATTCTTTGCGCAGGTCGGCGCGAGTCGGAATCGGCTTTCTACGTGTTCTTAGCCTAACTTATACCCAA
Source organism: Mystacides longicornis (assembly GCA_963576905.1). Lineage (NCBI taxonomy): Eukaryota > Metazoa > Arthropoda > Insecta > Trichoptera > Leptoceridae > Mystacides > Mystacides longicornis. The sequence continues at coordinate 21,265,880 of OY756421.1, read as the reverse complement.
GATTCTCCTCAGGCAATTCGTTTCAAATGTAGATACTTTTTGTGCCTGGGCCTTGGTTAGGTGTCAGGATTGACACCCAAACAGGAGAATGGGCAACACACAAACACGCATCAGACAGTCTATATTTCGTCTCGAAATTAAACGCCGGTCGCCGACGCTTTCCATACCTTGGGCCATGTTGATAAAGCCGCAAATTGCCATACCGATACGTATCGAGAGCTCAGTCCCGAGGTCACCAGAGGTGATAATGCATGGTTGCTCCCAGGTACATTATTTTTTCTGAATTGTAATTTAGGGTAGTAAATTTTATTAACTTACCGTTGAAAAGCTTTTAAGATTCAAAACAAACATTTTTCTTGCTTTTATTACTATTGGAGATTGTGTTTTTGCCATGAAAATCTTCATATTGCTTTTGAATGACGAAGAACAGTACATCCACTGGGTGTGGAATAGTTTCTCGCTTAAGAGTTCACTCTGAAAAATCAATTCAACAATAATTTATGTCCGATTGATCAATTCCAATGAAATTGAATTTTATTCAAATGAGCTATTGGATCAATTGATTATAACCTTAGTCATTATCTCGTTGCCGAACCAGCATAGAAGAAATATTTCGACAAACATTGTTCCCAAAAAAGATCCATGGGTGATGGTTCTGACAGGTCTTTGACTGATGGAAACCTAAAACCAAAGTGAAAAAAGGTAGTCTTAACAGGTTCAGGGGTAACACGTTATTTTTTTTATAGGAATTTTACCACAAAAATGTTGATTCCGGCACAGCAAATGACTACTCCACTCGTGAGATATTGAAGGCATATTGGAATCTCAAAAAGGTTCTTTAAGTCCTCAGTGTACCTGAAAGATACAAAATAATGAAATATCATATTAAGATTTATCAAAATTTGAGGTTGTTTTGTTTGTTTATTAAGGATGAATCTCCCATTCTGTGTTTCATTTCTTTGAAGGGATGAAAATACGGATAGAGGTCATTGACAACAGAAGGCTCCATATGTTACCAATTGGCGAAAAAAAATAATTGATACAGATATCGAAAAGCTTACTTTATAATCATTTTGTGTTTTTCAACTGCATCTATCAAATTATTACGAATAATCTGATCTTGAAATTCACAATAGTTTCCGATATCAGTTGTATCGGTTTCGTAATTTCGAAAAGGTAGAGGGGCCGTGACGTGAGCAGGATCGTGTACATTTTCGAGAATATGAATCAAGCACTCTAGTTGGACCACTGGAAAAACAAAAAAAAAAGAAAATACGTGATTTATTTAATTTTTTTTATGCGAATTACAATAATAATTATTGTCTTACAAGTTTGCGACATGAAAGCCGAAATCAATGTGTCCCAAGCGCTATTGTTACAAGCGATGGCTAAAAGTGTGAACACTTGCAAAACGTAAAACATTTCGTAGTAAGGAGAGGCGGTGACATCCACGAAGGGGTACTGGACTGTGCAAGGAAGCCTTCTCCTCCCTTCGTACAGTGGTGATATGACAACAACTGGAAACACATTTTTCCACATTAGATATAAACAAACAAACAAATGTAATCAAAAACATAAAGGCATGACTTACAAACGACGGTGATGAAGGCAGCGTAAAAGAACCACTTGGAAATGCGTCTGGAGTAAGCCAGTCTTTTATTCCAAATTTTAGTACACGTTTCTCCTTCAGGTTGAAACTCTTTGCAGTTGGAAAAATTAAGTAAATTTGCAAACTTCTTCCGGGATGTGAAGAAGAACAAAAGTTTGCCAGCGAGGCATGCCGATTCAATCATATAGGCTCCACTATAAAATATACAAAATTTTAAAGAAATAGGTACCTTATAACATGTTTAATGCGAATTGGATAAAATTACATACTTTTCTGTGGCTGCTAAAACGTCATCTAGGACTGTGTAAATGTCATAGAGCTGACCAAAAACAAAGAAACAAATCGACAAAAAAACTAGAGTTCTGTATGAGTAGATTAGGATTGATTTGGGATATTTGATTGAGAAATCGTCAGCTAGCCACATACCTAAAAAAGCAAATAAATTACAGAAATAATGATTATAATGCACTTAACAGAATCGATATTAATTTATTGATTGTTACCAAAAGCCCTAAGAATTGAACGGTCCACTTGATAAAACGCATTATCAGACATCTTTTTGTCAGACTGAGAAAATGTTGAATGATATTAGGAATTATTTGAGTTAGTAATTTATTGTATGTTTTAAAAGACAAAGAAACTAATCGAAACACACGTGGTTTATGATTATAGGTAGGTACACAATTATTGTGAAGCCACAAAATTAGTGATCCACAGGAGTTTATATAATATTTTCCATTTATTTCCCGCAAGTGCAAAAAAATACGACCTGAATACTTTTTGGACAAACTTTGTTTAATCTTAAAAGGATCATAGTATTAATAGTGAGTGATGTTATGCTCTACTGGGTTATAAGCAATAAGCATCATTTACATACAGCATATTGTAATGATATTGATTTCTTTAGATTTTCGATGATCTCTAGTCATATTAGCCTTTCCCAGTAACAATAAGTCAATAAGTTCGGCCGGCTAGACGACACTTTTGTAAAGAAAATGTAAATTTATTTATTCTGTAGGTATCACATAGGCCAGAAGGTGGCTTAGTCAAATTCACATTCTCCGAAACAGTGTATGCAGTGAGTTTGATTGTGGTTAAAGAAACTTACACAGATAAGTACTAACTAGTTGGAAGGTATATCATTTAATACCTAATATTAAACAAACTTTTTTTCTTTGTTTCAAGTTGTCATATAATTAGTAGGTACCTAACATAACTTTTATAAATACCTGACATAAATTAGAGCAGGGGCTTAAATTATAGCCACGAACAGCAATAGTTATTTTGGATGACAAAGTTGACAAATTTCAAATTCCGAGGTCATCAAATGGGGAGATTATCTTAGGTAGGTATGTGGAGTTTGTCAACTTAGTACGAACTAATAAAGATATTTTTTCTAACAACTATGTTTTTAATAATAACAATATAAACTAATAGGTATATCATACTGTAAATTAATAAATTCATAATAACAATGAGACAAGCTTATACCTATTATATTTTTTTTTCGCAAGATAGCTTAATTAGGCTAAGAGATATTATTGTATTGAAAATTTTTACTAACTAATCAACTACTCTTTACTGTTAACAAGAGACTTATGGAATCATGCAAAGATCACCATTACATATCTATAGCCTACGGATTTTCTTACTTCTGCTTTACAAGAAACATCATGGGAGGGTCTGTCATTACTTTAGAATTCCTAAAGACCTAGTGACAAACGAAAAGCGTCACGTCGTTCGTGATGCGATTGTATCATGTGCTTGTCATAAGTTGAAACGTTCGTTCATTTAGTCCTTACTTTTTATGGACATGTGTTAAAATGGCAGCATTTTTCTAATAGATTTCTCTGTACCTAGGTACCTACGTATATCCCTTGGCTTTATTAATTATTAGCGATTTGTTAATAGGCTAATGTTTGAGGGTAAATTAATATAGTTTTACGATATAATAATAATATGTTCCTACTTATAAATAGTAAATAGGTACCTAACTACTTGTGTATTTTTTCAACCTACATTTTTCATGTTGCAAAAGGTAAGTATATGAACTCCACAAGACATCACTATTCAAATGGTTCCACATAGACATATTATTCATAACCCCTAATAAATGGTAACGACACATGGAGCAGAGTCCGTCGGGATTTGCTGTCTGTTTCACACAAATGAGATCGACATCAATCGCGATAGAGACCAAGAAAAAAAAATCGAATAGCTCTCGATGCACGGTGCAAAATATCCACCTTGTTTAGTATGCTATTCGTGAACCAAGGGAAGATTATACAAACAGTGACGGCGGTAGTAATTACACCATTTATTCTGCAATCAATTAGGTACTTATTTGAGGATTGATTTCCCGACTTCTTTTATTTAAATTTCCACCCTCTAAACTTGTAATAACCATTATAGCGTGGTCGGTCTATTCACTAGGGGTGATTAAATTCCCGTTTATGGACGGAAAGTAATCGATGTTAAAATGTGTGCTTTAATTAATGAAATATTATGTTTTGTTTCTGAAAAACGAATCCACTATTCCCTCTTTGGCATGCTTAACAATTAAGACATATCCATCTTCTCTCAAAAATGGTAGTAGTGAAAGGCCCTTTCGTGTCGTTAGCGTCGCTCGTGATGCGGTGGTATCATCTTATACCCAAAATTCTTCTGAGGCCCTTTCATAAGAGCATTTTTATGTCTGGGCCATGCCATGACTCACACCAATACAGAAGAGGATCTGGAAACTTGGTTTCCATTTGATTAAACAATTAACTATTTATATTAAACGCCTTAAATTGAAATAAAAAAATTGTATCAAAGAAAGCAAATATTTTTCGAATTTTATAGTAACAAAATATTATTTCTTCTAACCTTGGCGGTTACTCTGCATTCACAATACTGATCCAATTTCAATCTTAACAATGCCATTATCACACTTAGATTTTGGTTTCTATGCATAAACATAGTTTCACGTAAATCTATTAAAATTTTTAAACTCGGCATTGCTTTACGAAAAAAAATACTATAAATATGGATTTATATATAGTATTAAAAGTATTGAAGGTCGACTTCAGATCGGGATTGAGTTTCAAGAGCAACCCACCTGTTCAGTTTAGGTGTTTTCAAGTTTTTAAACTACCGTAAGTTGCTTCGAAAATTCGAAAAATTTTGTCGAATTCAAACTATGATTGCCAACCCTATTTCGCGTCCACTCTTTATAATTCTCCAGACGGAAGGGGACATCTGTGGTAATTAAGCAATAAATCTTACAGCAAAGAAATGTTTTAAGCTTAATAAGTTTTTAGGTGATTAAAGTGAACATTTGGAGAATAATCAAAAAGTTTACATCCACCTCGGCCCAAGTAAAAATTGAATATGATTAAATAAAGAGGGTCTTTATTTATTAATAAAACTCAGCGATTGAAACTATTTTAACGGAAAACCTATAGTACGAGATTTATACTGTGGGGCTAGTACGAGTTTAATCGAAAGCTGATTGCACCCAAATAAGCGCTTATTAGCGTGCAAATAGTGTTCTTAAATCAAACGATCGAATCATTTGATCATTTTAGTATGAAAATTTTCCGAAACTCTTTCGATGATCGTTTCGATATTCGATCATCGAAAACTTATACTAGGGCTACTGAATGCAATTAAGTGCTTATATAGCCTCTATAAGTGTTATCGAAATTACGTTGGAATCGAGTCGATGGTCTATGGAGGTGAATGCATTTTGTCGACTCCGAATCTCCTAGCAAAGTAATTATTTTTCTAAACACTGTCATCCTAGGGCCTGTAGTATTCAAGAGACAATATCTAGAATAACTATATGTACGTAATTACCGACTTTTGTATGCAATTACCTATTTATGTACCTACGTAAATTAATGTAAGTTATTTCAGATCTATTTCCTTAAAGCTTATTTCAGGTAATTTGCAAGTCGCAAAAAGTAACCAAGCGAGCTGTTGATGCAATAAATAATGGGTGGGAGAGTTGCGGGGTTTAATTCAACCCCGAAACCCCGAGATAAGACGCGCCCCTCCTCGGTGAAACATTACTTTTTACGACTTGAAAGCATAAATAATAACAGTAATTAAAAAAGATTTCATTACAGCCCGTATTAGTGGTGTTTTTTGTACATCTGGTGGCCTCTCAGATTACTTGGACGAGATTATATTTAGCTGTATCTAAGTACCTACTATGGTACCTGCCCAACCACGTTAAGATGGGATAGGGAAGATTTTCTACAAAAATATCTGCGTGATCTTGAGCAAAAAGTACATTTATATCTGCTTATTGTATGTTTCTGTTCGTTTTTTCTAGGTGAGCTAATCTCAACCCTTGGTTAACCTAAAATCAGAGCATTTTCGGCTCTCAACCTGTGGATTGTTCCGTCTCAACTCCCAAGCAGTCTCCGTTCCACGCCTCTCTCGTCAGCCAGCCTCTTTATATCAAATCTTCAATTACCTTTCTGTTCTATGAACCTAGATATTTTTGGGGTGACCTCTTCAGTTGTAGCCTCCAAACATTCTTTCGACCATGATAATGTGACTTATCCATGTTATTCTCTGTTGTGCAATTCTTTTAAGGAGACACCTTGTTTCTCCAACCTTGTTGAATACCTCGTCTTTGATGCGTTGTGCTCTGTCTAGTGAACTGCAGACGTGCATATTAAATAGAACCATATCTCAAACGCAGAGAGTTGTCCTGCTGTTTTTGGACTGATTTTCCACGTTTCGCAGACATACAGCACAAGATTCCAGACAAGTTAAAAATGTACCTGTAAATGTGAAATATATTGTTGAATAATTACAAGAATTCAGTTGCAGATTCTCAAGTACCTACCTACCTACTCCGAAAGGCTGTTATTCATTATTCTGTTATATCTATGTAGGTACACAAAATTGTATAGAATGTATGTAGGTATGTAGCTGCTTATATCATCGTTTTGTCTCTACATGGTTAGGGGCATCGCTTCATAGATTTTCATCTGATCAAGAGGCGAACTTTCCCCCAATTTGATACACGATGTGGTTTGTGCTTGAGGTTCCTCGTTGTTGGACTTCGGGCTATACTTAAATCAACAATGGGATATAATATAATTAGTTTATCAACTCTTTAAGATGGGAAGACGAACGTTGCCGGTTTGTGTATCCAACGTGCTTAATTGCGCACATGGAAATATGGTCATTGTATTTAGAGTCCTTTGTTGTACAATTACTATACAATATTACTGGAAACATTGGATAAAACAGGTTTGAATAAAGGTCGTCCAAGTTTGGTGTTCATTCCCATAATAATAATTAATTCATGCGAAAAGGACTTGTGAGTAGGCAGAGGATTATTTATCGGAGGTTGACAAGGATAACATTTAATATTAATAGTAATGTGTATCTCTCCAAATATCCTTTGTATGTTCCTCTTAATTGATTCTTGTTACTACAGTGGTTGATAGACCAGCGGTTACGACGCCGGCTTTCGCACTGTTTCGTGCGGAGGTCGTGGGTTCGGATCCCGGCCGTGTCGACCATTTTCCGCTTTCACGACACAAGCATTTGCTTACTGTGAAAGATGTCAGAAAGTGTATTTGTGTTCACTTCGAGTGAGCACAGATTCATTTATCAAAAAAAAAAAATAACCACCTAGTAAAACTTAGTTATTACTCCTCTATATTAGTACAAAGACGGTAGTTTGACCTACAATATTACATCGAGACTCGATAACGTATCAAACAAATTTACCCTTCGTACAGCTATTCTAATTTCTTAACCTCAGTTGATTGAGATTTTAATTAAGCGTGAACCCCTCTTCAGAACGATCTCGTATTGAAGTTTTAAATAAATCAAAGAGTATGACACCAAACATCGTTTTGTTTTATGTAAATATTTTTCTTATGTTAAAATGTAATGTCAACCCCATCCAAATTGTTCAGAAAACAACGTTTATAACCCCCGGGGTATAGCTTACCCCTCTGTGTTTACGCTAATTACGCACAGTGACTAAGATGCTACCGGATTGAATTTTAGTAGATGGTAGGGGTAAGAAAACAACCGCCTCGGGAGGTGAAGGGTTATCTGTATTGTTATATGTACTTATAAAGGGGTTTTTGGTGCAGTTAAATGAAGCAGCTACAGACGGATCAAATTTTATATTATTATGGTTGGACTGAAAAATGTATAATATACAATCACCACGTAACACTCTACACACTATAACCTGTTCTGTATATTGACTTGCTTAAATCAGCTAGGCCATGGAAATTGTGCGGAATTTTCTTATGAGTTATGAGATTAAAAATCAGCAAGTTTAATTTTTTTTGGAATACAAAACCCAATATTATAACGGCAGTTAAATTTTTTTATTTTTAAGAAGTTTGCACCCAGTTCCATATAATTCACACCACCGGCACCGTGCAGAAAGTATTTTTGGATATTTTCGTTGACATCTTCTCCTAAATTAGACAGGATCGGTTGACTGGTAGAAACTCTACAAGACATTAATTTGTATATATCTGTGTATAGAGAATTGTACTTTTTTGTATACGGTTTGTGTGATCCATAATGAAATATCTTGCATTTTTATGAGTAGGTACTAGTACCTATGTCAAACAATCCGGATAGTCTGTATCCGTCTTTTCTACAAGTTTTGCCATGGAGTTGCCCATTGTTAAGTATATTATCATTAGGAGAGCAGAAATACATCAAGATGTTGATAGAACCATGTCACGTGGTATCTAACTCAATTACAGAATTGGTCAAATTATTATATATCTACCTTTTTTTCCTTATATAAGTGGCTGGTCAATAAAATGTAATATGTTCATTTATCTATCTACTAAATAAACGCTCTGCAACACACATGTGGTCTTTTTATTGATTATTTTAGACTAGTAACAAAATTTGTCGTGAGATATACCTACTAAGTAAAGCGTTCTTAATCGTTTGATTGTCCTTAAAATCAGTTATATCGTACCATTAAGGGTCCCAATTTTAATTTACGAGATCTGCGGACAATTTGACATTTATTCCCGTAGCAATAGTTGTATGTATGAACCTCTGATCAAGTATCACACATTTCTTAGATGTTATTTTTCCCCACGGCTACGTGTTATGATTTATTGTCGTAGCAACTATTGACATGGAGACAACATTTCAAAGTATGAAAATTATTTCCCGTACAGTGGGATTGATTTTGTCAATATTTCACGTGGGGTTAAAGTGTTTCAATGAAAATACCGAGTTATGGACGAACTTGGCCAATTTATATGTCAGATAACCTACTTCAACAATTTGCTGCAAATATGCTACATATTGAGTTAGTATAAAAATACTGCCCTGTTAACTCCTTTTAACTTATGAGTGTCGTTATGTACCTACTTCTGACGTTTCGAATTAGAACCATTTTCAAAAAAACATTAGAACGTGCAGTCCGTAAATGTACTATCAACCCTACTCATGCTCTTATCAGAAACTGAGCTCAAAACGGTGGTACACAACGGTATTAATAAAGAATAATAATATCCATCTACGAGCATTTCTTTGAGATACTGAATCACGTTATTAACCTAGGAAGGGATAATAATATGAACTTTTTGTTTCATTCTAATTTTTTCGTTCCATATCGTTTTAACAGAGCATGTTCATGATCCAATCCAATCCAAACTCCCTTTACGCCCCAATTAGGGGCATAGGGAGGCAACAAGAGCTCTCCATTGCGCTCGATCTTGCGCAATTTTTATGACCTCCTTCCACACTATGTCCAGATTCCTCAGCTCTGCTTCGAAAGAGCGGAACACAGTATGAGAGGGTCTTCCTCGTCTTCGGGACCCTGATGGGAGGAAGAACAGCGTTCTCTTCGGCCAACTAATCATGATACATTATATAAATATAGGTAGGTAGGTATAATGGTGAATGTTATCATGAGAGATTGTGCAGCTAAAGAGAGACCGAAACCTTCTGATAAAGAATGCTTCATACAAACAATTCATATTTCCAAAAACGGTTTTGCTATGAATGGTGTTGGGGTTTTGATAAGCTGAATGTAACTACTGTCTATTTGTTTTTTATTGAGGCGTGTGGTTCTTTCCTGTAACAATTTTTTTTTGTGAATCAATTAGGGCATAAATCACTCGAGATCGGGTGCATTGCCGGAAAAAAGAAGAAGAAGAAATGAATTGATAACTTGTCATTAAAAAGAAACAACGGAAATATTATGCAACTATAAGATAAATAAAATGACGGAAGGGCAAATTTGGTCGATCCTACTGTGACGCCAACTGCTGTCAGTCGATGTTTATCAAAGGGTGTATAATATAATAAAGTGTTGGGGTGTGTCAAGTAATCAATTATCGAAGAATTCATTTACTTTTCTCTAATATTGACGAGAATTGCTTTAACTGAAATGTCATGTCCGTGTGGGTCCTCCAGAGATAGGTATTAATTGCCTCCTCCATCTCGTGACAATACAACGGCGAATCAAATTATTGACGAAGGTATATAAGACAAGTACTTTTTTTATATTCTTTTTAGGACTCTGGAATGCCAGGGTTATTCAGGAACTCCTGCCCTCTCGATGGTATTCCTAGTTTATGTAGATCTCGATATGTCCTCTTTATTGTGCTATTTTTTCACTTGTTTCTTTAACTGTTAGCATTCCTACTCATTAACACAGATTTTGTCATTAGTTTACAATATTAAAAAGGATGATTAGAAACTTACTCTATGTTCATAAAAATTTAGCAACGATTCTTTGAGTAACCCTGTTTCTGGGTCTCACCGTTTGCATTTTCTTTAAACAAAATTGAGACCTCTCCTTTGAGTAGGTACCTACTATTCTTTTTTGTTCATTGAAGTACCAAATAGCGCCTTTTTCTAGCCCGGAATAGCAATTTTGAATGCCATTTATCACAAATACTTAAATGCAACCAAGTGTTTGATTGCATTTCTAGGTTTCACACATTATCAAATTTCGTTGGTAACCCCTCATTTTGAAAGCAGGTAGGTATAAGTTTTTTAGTTATAGGTATGTGAGTAAAAACTCTACAAGTTTCTTTGATAAAGGATTGCACTCTTTCAAATCCCCGTTTGTTTCAGGTAACTTAGTACGTACCTACTCATTGAACACTTGATGAAAATAGTCTACTTCTTCTAAATAACAAACAGGTATCAATTTCACATTAGATGTTGGCTGATCGACGGAAGGGTGAACCTTTCTGCAATATCAGAATGTGTCGTTGACAGGAAGCGACTAGGATCACAGAAACTCAATGACAGGGAACTAACTGCAATGGGTACCTACCTACCTTCCTCTTCCTACTAACTACACTGTACGAGAGACAGGGATGATAATTACATATCGGATTCTTTAGCACAGTAGACTACTTTATATCCGGAATAGAACAATTCAAATTGTTCAAAATAAGAACGTTTTTTTTTAAATCGTTATAAAACAGATTTACATAGACAATTGGATTGGATATGGACAATTTTCTACCAGGATGACTTAGAATAAGCACCTGATTTTATGCATTTTGTTGGAAACCGCACCATTACGTTATTATACGGAATGGGTACTATTCTGATTTAACTGCGGACGAAGAATCGCTGCTTATATGCTTGAAAAACGGTATCAAAGTAAACATTGAATATGTACAACATTAAATACTTTGTGTACGTAATAGTTGTGTAAAAAATATATGTACAAGAGAATCAAAAGGGGCCGTTGGCTAGTACACGGCAATTTTTATATAACCTCTACCTACTAATTAGCTATAGAAATTGAAAATAGACACGCACACCACCTACCCGAAAGGTCACCCGCATGCCACACATTTAGGTTTGTAGTGGTACATGAGTTCTGTTGCCTGAAACGGCCGGATACACACCTATTTTTCTTACATGTGCTGCTTCAGTACCTACTGTTGTCGATTTTGTGTAGAGAAAAACAAAAAATACCTACAGCAATTTTTTTCTCCATAATGGCGTTATATCCAAAAAGAAAATTCAGCAATTATATATGCGTAAAATCGAAATTAAAAGTACGTCACATGGTGACCCCTGGTTATTATGATGAAGAATGTGGAATTGTGCTATAACGCCTACACATATGCAACTGCTATAGCACTTAGGTATCTTAATAATATTATTATTGGCATCAAATTGAAAAATCTGAATCAACTCTTGAACTTATTTTGAATTTCAAAAGGGGAAAAGCATATTTTTATTTTTTTATTTTTATTTTTTATTGTTTTAAAAATGCCACTGTCTAGCATGACGGTAAAAAAACCTTTGCGCCAAACAGTGTTTATAATACAAGAAAGTGTACAAGTAAAAAAAATTATATACATATAAAAACAATATACATAAATAGGTATCATTTTACAATATACATAGGTATCATTCTACAATGTAACAATAAATGTATATACTAAGTACATTGTACTTACACCAAAATGACAAGTCAACAAAACATAATACACATGAATAGAAAAAAAAACAGTAAGCAGGTATAATATTATATAGGTAGTGATATTGATATTACTCGCCAAAATTAGTGAGGTGAGACTCACCATTTCAACATCGATCGATATCATGGATACCTCCACTATTATGCACAATAAAGAACAACAGAAACTATCTATATGAATTGAATCTTCGAAGTGAATTCACCATACTCAACATGAAATATGTCGATATGCTCCGCTAATTCATTTAAGGCAGAAATTGCCCTGCCCATAGCTGAGTTACGAATAAGATTTGTTCTGCCAACAAGGGGGTAAAAAAGTTTATGTTGTCGTGATCTTTGGTAAGAGTATGGTACATAAAATTTAATTTCGCGAAGGATGTCGGGATTATCAATAATTCCATGGAGCAGCTTGTAAAAATGTCTACAGAGATAATCATCTCTTCGTCTCTGTAAAGTAGTCATTCCTAAGGATCCATAAATAAATAAGGTTGGAAACATGTATGGATAGTACCCGAATTTTATCCTATATAAATGTCTGGCGAATCTTTTTTGAATTTTTTCTATGTTCAGTATATGTGTTTTCTCGGATGGAGACCAAATTATGGAAGCAGATTCCAATATGGATCTTACCAATGATTCGTACAGAACCGTTAGTGTATCAGAGTGCTTGAAATACAAAGAATTCCTGAGGATAAAGCCTAGCATGGCGTAAGCTCTGTCTATCATTCCGTTGATATGGGGTCGAAAGGAAAAGTTTGTTATGTAAGTAACTCCCAAATCCTTCACAACTTCCATTCTAGCTAATTTCAAATTACTCATTGTATATTCTGCCTTAGTTACATTACGAATTCTAGCAAAGGTCATGACGTGACATTTAGGTATATACAAAATCAACGTCAAAAAATTCATTGATTTGTAAATTTAAAATTGCTCCATACATTTCAAAGTCAAATGCAAATGTTCGGTGCATAGAGTTTACACTGCATTAAGTATAAAATAAAGTATTTTTTAGTGACACGGTAGGTCCTCCCCCAAGGATATTAATCACTTAACGCAGGAAGAGATGACTCTGCAGTACAATCGGTTAGTGACTACAGGACTAACAACCCCTTCGCGCATCGATTTATCGCAATGCTCATTTATTTTTCTACTCGAGTCAAAGCGGCGTTTGAACTCGCCAATATCCAAATGACTTTTAATAAAATCAACAGCCATGTTAAGTTTAGTATGGTATTAGCGTCTTTCATCACATTATATTTTTTAAACTAAATAGGAACCTACCATCAAATTTAGCACCTGCTTAATATAATATGTGTGTAGCAGTTTAAAATGAGCAGGTCTTTATGGAGAGGAGAACATCAGATAATATGAAATTGAACTTATGGTTGAGGCATGAGAATTTTGTGTATTTAGCAACTCTGGGTATTGATTTGGTCTCTAGATTATTGCCATTTCTAGACAACTATATTTTTTGGTGTATAATATTTTACCACCTAAATGGCGAAAATGGCTCATATTTGCTTAAATTTTTAGTTAAAAAATCTCAAAGTACTTATATGGAAGCGATTTGTTGAGAAATAATAATAACTAAGTAGGGGCTATACAAACTCGTCACCATATGCATGACGGACTTCGTCGTCGATTTTTAGATTCATTTTCGATTCGATGATTGTAGGTTGCAGGACCTACAATGTAGGTACCTACCGATACCTACCTACTGCTTTGTTATAATATTCTCTCGTTGCTTAGGTGGTTGAAAGCTACTTAATTTACAACTAACTCACGCGGTACCTGTAAAGGGTAGGTATTTATGTGTGTATTTTCAATCCACAGGTATTTATGTGTGTATTTTCAATCCACAGAACTCAAACATCACTACACACACTTGAGTAGGTATGTATGTAAGTGTGGCCCGAGGGAAATCGCTCGGTAAGCGACGTCAGTCAGTCATTCAAGTGTACTGGGCTATTTTAATATAGGTAGGTAGATATTTTATAAAAAAAGCACTTTTATAAAAATATCAAAGGATTCGCAATTTTATTCCTTGTATAATTTTGCAAAAGGACTGATATAAATTGTACCTATTATGTATAAAACTGCGCTGTCCATTTGATAAATTGAAAACAAACATCAAGTGAATGTGTTGTACATTTATTTACATATCGATTGGTGTCCTAGACGCGAACGCAACATGGTTCGTGCATGTCCATTAGAATAATTTGACAAAACGGCCCTTTAAAACTTCAATTGTACATAGAAAAATAAAACGAGTCCTAATTTATTTTAAATGTCCGTTAGCCATTGACTTACATTTTATTGGATTGGATTATTCTTTCAGCATTTCAACTATTACCGAGTCTCAGTTTCTATTCTGGGACTCCTTCACGAGAATTATTTTAATTATTTTCTCATATGAGAACACGAATTGGGACCGGTAGGTAGATCAGGAATGAAGTTAAATGTGAAAAATTCATCATAAACGGCGTAGATATAGGTTGAAAATTCATCATAAACAGCGTAGATATAGGCTGAAAATTTAGATAACGATGCTAAGATGGGTGAGATCACTTTGGTATTAATATCGCTGTTACACCTCAAACCATTACATCTTTCTGTATCTTGATGAATATAACCTGTGTATGATGTGCACAAATCATACATAAATAACTTTATACATGGAAAAATTCATATAGTTACATAGAATATTATTATCCTTTACAAGTTAAGATATGCAACAATTTACCTTTTGATTTTTACTTTCTTCCTAAAATGGACATTTACCCTTTCAACGTTGAACCTTTCATAATCAGCTAAAAGCTATTGCCAGAATGAAGTGTAAAGTGAAAAGCGGGGAAGTACTAATGAAAATTGGAAGTTTGGGTCCCGCGACTCTGCGAACTTTATAGGGAAATGTAAATAAAAGCAACCCGTTTGACCGATGACTTTTTTATACAGGTACCTGCGTTGATTATGGGGAACATAATAAATAGGAAGTGATAGACTACTGACTAGTGGTATCAGTCGACGGCGAATGGTGTGGATTGGCTACAAATACAAAAAAAAAGTTAAACAGATAACCCATACATTTTAATAGAGTTTCACATTTCCAAAAGCGTTTGTCCCCCTTTGTTAAGCAGTTTGTTTTATTAAAGATTCATATAAAGTTATTTTGCGCCCCCCTGGTGGGATCATACGAATACTGCCTGGGCCCGTTAAGCTCTGTAAACACCTTTCTTCATCAAACATTTCGTTACTGCTATTGTTCTGCGCTGCATTTTTTTATTACTTCCTGTGTTCTTATATCGACATATCACATTGGGAGAATGGTGGGTGAGAGATATAAATAACAAAAAATGGCTGTGCGTTTAAAATTTTTAGAAACAAAAGTAGGCAGTATTAAAAGTTTAAAGAAGATAGTTCAGTTTATTTTTGTTGTATAGCAAACATAATATTTTGTTGAGCGATAAAAAGTTTGCAGATTCTTTTTGTGTAGGTATTATGGAATTGGCCTAACGGCTGCAAGAAAAAAATGTCCATACGACTACGTATGGTAGTTTTGTGGTCCATATTATGGAGGTGGAGGTACTGTCTGTTTTCGTAGTCTTTGAAATACACGGTTAGATGGTCAAACTCAGTTTCACTTAGGTAGGCTACATATTATATATTACATATATAGGTTTGTCACTTGTTCCATAATTATAGACTATGAAATTAGACGCTCCAATGGTAAGAATATTTTGAATTTTGAAAGATCTTCTTTTAGCTGATATTATAAAAGACCAGGATGGACTTTTACATTCATTTTTGGGGCACAGTATTGATGACCAGGTGTTTTATTATTATTCAAAGTTTAAGGATCCATGCACACTTCAGCGATTAGTTTGTAGCAGTTTAATTGACAGCAAACTTAACCAATCCGAAGATGATGGTAAAGATTTCGATACAAACATACAACTTTATGAACTGATTAATTGTTTGTTGTCGATGAATCTGCTGCAAACTAACTAGACTCCTATTTGCATGCAGTTCAACTATGGGTGGGTTGTTCGATCGTTGTTAATAGCAAAGCGTTAGCAATAGCAACTTTTTAATCATTAAAAAAGTCATTTTATCATAATTTTGCATGCATGTTACTAATCAGTTACCATTTAATTTGACATTCCTTAAGATCGAGGAACACCTGATAGTAAAGTATTGTGCGCGCGGCGTCGAACAACCCACCCTAAGTAGGTACCCTTTTATCATTTAACTGCCGAATAAAACTTATTTTGTAATCAAAGTTACAAAAAAAATGTACCCACAAACATAGATACCAATTTTCCGCAATTACATAAAATATACAGTTTCAAATTAAAAAAAAATAATTTTTATATTTAAGGGACAAATGCAAGCTTAGATGCTTACACGACTTAAAATAAAATACGATCCGACAGAAATAACTAACTTAAAATAATAATATAAAATTTCCCTGTGGCATCTAATAAGAATGCTTTTGGGCTGAGAACAAAAAGAACTGGGTGGGCGCTGTGGAGCAGTCGCGAATTCTTAAATTAAAAACAAACGTTTGTCTGGTCCTCTCCACCTGTCTAGAAGGGGGTAGGGGGTGGTATGCAGGTGGAACCACCAGGGAGATGTGGACTGGAATATCAAAAGAAATTTTTGGAACAAATTACAAAAGTAGATATTTATTTAAATTAAGAACAAAATTAGACAATCTCTTTCTTTACATGTACGTATAACTAGCTGATACAGCAAACGTTGTTCTGTCATATTAAATATTTCATTTGTTACCGTGAGCGTGCATCATTTAGCAACCCATGGCAACATTTAAGATACTCATGTAACTATAATCTTTAATCATATATTTAAGGGACAAACACCAACATTTAAGATACTCATGTAACTATAATCTTTAATCATAGCTGTCAGTGACATATTATATAAATATTGCGCGTCGTGATTAATTGTCAATTCTATTCTGATGAATAGTTTCCCAGATTATGGAGTTTTTAAACTTTAACCGTCTTGGATGATGGAGTTTAAATGGAGTTAAAAAAATTCGTTAATCTTAAGATTGCATATGATCAGTTTTTACTTAAATTATAAAAAAAATATTTAATCCGCGTTTGTTATGTATGAAGATGACATTTCATACAAAATTTTGTAAACAAACAAATAGTAGCTGGAGCTGGGCAACGCGAGTGGTAACTACCAATATTCGCTATGTCAGATTTAAACGAGTTATTGATGCAGATTAGGTACCTTATTTTTTAATTATTTATTTTATATCAAAATATAGTTATGTAAGTCCTTATTAAATCATACGAAACCTTTATGTTTCAGCAAAATTAAACCAATTCATGTTTGGTCACT
Source organism: Mystacides longicornis (assembly GCA_963576905.1). NCBI lineage: Eukaryota > Metazoa > Arthropoda > Insecta > Trichoptera > Leptoceridae > Mystacides > Mystacides longicornis. The sequence continues at coordinate 21,248,436 of OY756421.1, read as the reverse complement.
TCAATTTTAATATCTCTACCTACCTACTTAAAAAATATTCTTTGAGTATTTTCTTCAAAACGTCATTATATTTCTTATAAATTTAGTTGGTGTATCATGGTTCATGGTTGTAAGACCTCGATGATTACGGGAATGCAATAATTGCTTTATTTGTTTAAAATTTCTATTTTCAAAATGATAAACCTAAAAAAATGGACCAAAATATGAAGGGAGCATCTAATTGGCTGGGAAAAAAACTTAAAAACAGTATATTTATTACAGAAAGCGTTGTTGTACACTTGAAACCATTGTCGGTTGACATAAAATCCAACATGGCGGGCTAAAATCTACAGAGATCAAATCAATCGATTAGGGTTAAACTACCTCGACGCGACGGCTTGATCGCAAATTTTCTACCGCTGAACTCTTATTTTCCACTGATCACAGTTTTTTTATAAAGCAGTTTATGGTTCAACTTTACATAAGTAAAGATAATAATAAGTTTACACTATTATTATTTTTCTTGCGTCAATAAGTAAATACTTAGTTGATGTTGTACCTATAGTGTTTATTTTATTCATTGTAATTATTAATTTACTTAAAATTATCAATAATCAGAGTACATTGCCATCAACGATGAGCGACAGATCATCCAGAGAGGTCAAATGATAAAATTGCTTTGTCTCGTTCAAAAAGACACGAAGACTCAAGTAATATTATAAAAATGTCCTTTACGAAATGTTTACAAACTTGTTTGAGCCCTGAATTGAGGCTTTTCTCTGCTTTAATTCATTCCGAGTTCTAATAATAATTATTATTACTAAACATCACCCACTTATACTTGTGATGATCAAACGACCGGAAAAATAGGCAGGGCAAAAAACAAGATCAAACAAACTCCTGTCATGAAAAGTAGATACCCACGCTACTCATTGAGTTTTTTTTTAATTCTAGTTGTTAATATATTTTTATTTCTAGTTGTTAATATATTTTTATCACAGAAAATACAGACCTATAAATTATTTGCGATCATTTTTTTCTAAACATGCACCATCAGAATCGCTGACTTTGATTATCACTGTAGAATAAACCAATCTTTTAGACTTAATTCTCATTAATATCAGAATGTTTTATACAAAGAACCTGTCTTTCTTTAATCTTTATCAACATTTTACCCATGATTTGTAGCTTTCATCTGCCAATAAGTAAGGACTCTTTTCGGATTTTAATATTGGCTAGCAACATTGTTTCAATGAGTATTCTGTAGAGAGCTTCGTGTTGCTGGTTGCTGATCATGTCATTCCATGAAATGTATGAGTGACGCAGGTTCGAATCCTGCCATTCGCTGAATTCGCGAATTGTTAGAATCATTGGTGCAACGATCAAACACAAGTAGGAATATTAATTTTCAATTCATACCATGCGCACATAAAAGTTGTAAAGGTATGCATTATATTTTTACAATTTAATAATACGCAAACGTGACAGTTTATTTAGGATTTAGCTTCTTAGAAATTCAGAGACAAAGTCGTAAAGGCTAATGCAGCGCATCGCTAAAATGCAGATTAAAATGACAACAAAGAAACACAGTGATGCTAATCCTTCTCGCGGGATCCAAAGGCCCTTAAATCAGGCTCCTCGTTTTATTATGTATTTAATATAAGCTTCTAATACAAAATTTGCATAATAATTTAAAAAAAAAAACGGCTAAGAAAATTAATAGAGTGCCTCTGTAGCTATAATACCAATACCTGTTTATGTCACCAAAACTATGTAGCAGCTCCTATAGATAAACGCTCACCAATAAAAAATCAATACACATTTATTTGTTGTTCGTGTGAATATTTTGCATAAATCATGTTATATTATGCTAAATCTTATCGTCATTTTAATCGTTTTGGGCTATATTAAAATGGTCAGAATATTAGATATGCTTGATTCTGTTGTTTGACAGCCGTCCGATTGTTATTTTACGAGTAGGAATATATCGTGTCATTGAGTTTTAAAGATGTGGGAGGATTTTTGGATCGATTGCTATCCCCTCTGCCTTCTGAAGGATGCTCGAAATACCACAAAAAAACAGAGGTGCTTTTCTATGTCGAGAGCTTCACGAGGAAATGGCACAGATAGTGTGTTTATCTATCAAACAGTCTTATAGGAAGTCGTTGGCTCTGAAAAGTCCAGGAGCATTATCTAAAAGCGGGAGCTAGCGGCCCTAGCTTTAAAAACACGTAGATACATAATATATAATTTAACTTGTCACAATGTTTCGCTTCTGAAACTATTGCATTTTGTTTGAATTTCTCGATACATATTTATTGTAAGAGAGGATCAAAGTAAGATGCGCTATTTACATTTTTCACAAATATTAATTTCGTTATAATAGATATACGAATGGTTCTTATAAGAATTGGCTCTTGAATTAGAAAAACCTACGGTTTATAGGACACTTTTTTTCTTAGAGAGTATCTTCTCGATTTATTTATTTATTTTATCTGTGATCGGTTTGCGTTCTTAATTTTAATAATGACTTACAATACTAACGTAATAAATACTATATATTGTGTAAGTTGGTGTGTCAATCCATCAATCAAACCAGATATCCATCAACAAACTCTGGATTGATGGATTGACTGCAGAAACACAATCAATTCCTTACTTCAAGGCTTGTTCGGCTCGAATAGACATCAAGCGCATTTGGAGACAAAGTTTCACTACAATTAATAGTGCATTCATTTTGGATTTGTATTCCACGCCATTGAATTGTCGATTCTTTTGTATGACACATATCGGTCCGATCGTAAAATGTATTATTGGAATGGCATATCTGATAGAGCGCTGTTGTTTGCTGCCACTAAAATTCCAATTTTATTGCATCGTTTTGCGACAGCAGACTGTTTTAGAACCAAGTTTATTTACATGTTGTATACCTAGTTGTTATTTTAAATATTTCCTACAACATTGTCATCAAATTGTTCGCTTTTAATGTGACATTGGAAAAGTAGCAAGTGTTTCGCGGTTTTGAAATTTTAATGCAACCAATAAAAAATTCAGTTTGAGGTTTGAAAAGAAATAACGAAAGAAAGATATATAGAATCGCCAAGAAAAACATGGGCCTTACATATGATAGATATTGGTACAGCGCCCTCCTTATTTTATTTATTTATTTATTTGAAATCTACGCAACCAATGGTTGCTTTTACATACAATTTACAAAACAGAAGAAGAAAAAATACAATAGTTATGCATCACAGTAAAAAAAAAAATAAGTATCTCTAAGAATTCAATGAGCCAAGCGGTACCTATCCCTTAGCATTTTTTTGAAATTTTATTTAATCATTCAAGATTAATTAATGGTCAGTATTTTTCATACATAAATCTGTGGCGCTACAACCCTGTGTGGGTCTTGGCCTCCTCAAAAAGATTTCTCCATGCCACAATGTCTTCTGCTATGCTCCGCCAATCGTCCGCCCCCAGCAGTTTGAGGTCTCTCTCCGCCCCGTCCAGCCATCTCGGTCTGGGTCTTCCAATTCTCCTCCTTCCAACGGGTCTCCCACAGAAAACTTCTTTGAGGTCGGATGGTTCGTTCGATCTTTGAACATGCACCAGCCAGCGGAGTCGGCTAAGCTTTATGAATTTTGCAGCGTTGATATCATCATACAATTCATAAAGTTCGCGGTTAAACCGAGTGCGCCAGTGTTCTCCATCTCTGAATGGTCTGTAGATTCTTCACAGCATTTCCGTTCAAAGATGTCAAGCCTTTGCTCGTCACGTTAACTTAGCGGCTAGATCTCCGAGGAGTATGTGAGTACCGGTCGGATCATGGTCTTATACAATTGCTCCATTGACTTTCTGGAGAGCAGCTTAGAGCTTTTGAAGACCAAAATAGCATCTATTGGCAGAGACAATTCTTTGGCTAATTTTGAAGCTGATTTCATTTGTATCTGTTATTAGTGACCCCAGATAGGTGAATCTGTCCACTTTGCGACGTGGAGGCATGGAGTATTTTTCAGAAAAACATATTTTAGTTTTCAGATATTTAACGCTTTTTTAGAAATGTGTCATTTTTTGTGTCCAAGATTTTGTTCAAGATTGATCCTTTTTTTTTAAACCGATATTGTTAATTGGTAATAAGAGTATAATATATGAATGCTGATCATTTTATTCTCATGTGCGCCATCGTAGCAGTCTGACGGCTTACACCTGCGTAAAAGTGTACATAATATATAGATGATTTCAAACGACTTTAAAGGATGGCAAATACTTCAAAATACATAGGTATCTAAGCAAAGAAATGGTTTTATTGTGATGATTACAGGATATCCGCTAATGAACTACTGAGTAATGCACACATTAACCTAGTTGCTTCTTGCTTCTAATAAAATTGTCGTAAAACTATCATTGATCTTTAGAGTTTACGTATCGCAATATTATTATGAGGAATCCTCTAGCCATGGCTGGCTAAAAGTTAAGGTAATCATCATGCATGATTATTATGTATTTACTTACGTAAAAATATGTTGTAGGTACACAATTTATATAGTGAATTTCGACCAAATCAGTATAGATAGATTCAATGGTTTCATGGGCCAAGCACACATACGATGTTATTTCAAGTATTAAGGAGATAAGCTGCATCATGCACATAAAAATACATTAAGCGCTTTTTTCTGGCTATGGAATACATGACAAAAAAAGTTAATTCATCCAACACGAGAAAGGTTGCTTATACATAAAATATTCTAATGAACCGGAACTAGGACAATTCTATAAATATCTCCTTAACACATCACTAAAAAAAGAAATAATCCTTTGTTTTATCATATCTTTAAAATAGTTGTAGTTTTACCAGATTTTTGCGAAGAACGCCGGCTTTCGTACTGTTTGGTGCGGACGTCGTGATTCGATCCTAGGTGCCGAGCATCTTCCTCTTTCACGGCACAAGCTTTAAGTAGCTTACTGTGAAAGAGTCAAGGAGTGTATTTGTGTTCACTTTGAGTGAGCACAGATTCAAACTAGGAAAGGTTGCGTGATTCGTGCATCGCAAATTCAATAGAAACATGGAAATAGTCTTGTAATAGAATATGTACCTACCTCCTCCAGAATACCTAATCCACGCGATAATAGTAATATTATGCTCCAGCTTAATATGCAGTTCAGTCAAACAGTTCTAAAAATATAAATTAGGAAATCTAGAGATGTCAAGTACCTACAGAACGGACCTCAACTCTTTTTTATCCAAGCACACTCTTTCGCTTCTTCCACCGACATACCATTTCCCATACAACCTCTCCTATTTCTCTTACTTCTGACCTGACCTTTCTTGAGTATGCAATCGATGTGTTCGATCCGCGTATTCTTAATGGGCCACATTTTCTTATATATTTTTTCTTATAAATTTTCAAATTTTTTTTGTCATTCTGTTTGTATCCATTCGTTCCCAAACTATCTCAATCGACCAATAAACGCTGGAGGGATAGCTGTCAGTCAGCTTCCCAAGAGGACAATTCATCTGGAGCAACAGTCTAGAAGACTTAATCAAAGAGGAAGAAGTGGATTCATTTTGCCTATTATAGCCTACATATAATATATTATTCATACGTACCTACCAGATAACCAGCGTACTTGACAGACATAAAGTTGAATGAAAGTTGATGAATACAAGAAGACAGAACTAGCTGTGCGTTGGAGGATGTTGGATGGCTCATGCTTCCACATGTAGATGCTTCGGCTGCAATGCTTTGTACCCACGCGCTCTCCAATTGAACATGTAGGTAAATACAATAAGAGACCACCTTATGCTTGCCACAGACGACGCGATCTTACCTCCGACTTATGGCACTAAGCTGTTCTAAATATTTAAATCAATGTCCAATAGATGAGCAAATATTATAGAAAATACTGAGTAACATACGAACCCACCGAGAGATAAGAAAATAAGAGGTTGAGCAATGATTGAGTACCTATTTTTTATTATAAGAATGTTAAAAAATTTCAATGATTTGGCAAAAAAGCAGGTTTTTTTATGGGAACTACGGTTCTCAAAAGACTGGGTAGGAATGTGTAAGCTTTGATTAACAACAAAGATGGACGGAGTGGAATTGAATGGTCTCCTAAAAAAGGATGTGCATATAAGTTTTAAAAATAAGATGACTAATCCAAAACTGTCGGACGTAAAAGTCTGCTGGTCAAAAAACGGAGAGGCCACAGGATACAGCCTTTGTTCATGAGTTGACTGCAGACAGGCCAACAGAGTATTGGTAGCCATCAATTACACGATATTATAAAAACATCATTCAGAGAACACGGCCAGAGTCGTGCTAAGGGATATTATATTTAAATACCTGCGCAAATAAAATATCCTCCATACGCAATACCAGTACACGCAGGACGTCATATCAACATGGTTTATATTCTTACACCAGAGGTTCATCAACTTTTTCCAATCGGATCTATAGCTGTATTTTTTGTCTGAACTGTATCAATACATTTAGTATTAAAAAATATGTTAAAATAGAGTTCTCATCTTTTTACTTGTTTTACTACCCCATAACGAACATAGTCTTAAAATAAAACTCTTCAGAAAATAGCTTGAAACACTTTTTATTTGATCTATTTCCTACGAGAACGCCAACTCTTGAAAACATTGTGAAGTTAAACAATAGTAGCTAACCTATTGCTGAGGCGACTAAATTGAAATGAATTCTTCTTCCTCTTTGATTAGGCAGGTCATTCATAAAAGTAAGTCGAAAGAACCTCTTACATGTGTTTCTTGATGAGACTCCTGCATTCTATGAGTGTCTTTTTTAAATTTTAAAATGTTTGTGCTTAGCAAAGCAAAGAATCAAAAACAATTTGTTTCAAAAGGATAATTAAAATCACTATAAAGTGTATTACCATAAATGTTCGGTGGTTTGGAATAATGAAGAACAAAATAAGAAATTCGTAGAGAGGATAGATGACGAGAAAAAAAAATAGAGAATATGTGAGAGTAAAATGCCATTTTCAACAGAATATGTTAGTAGATGTTTTGAGGAACCCGAATGATTGTTGGCTCAGAATAGCTCAGGTATTCAATCTATCAGTATTCCAAACATGATGAAGACTCTCCCATAGTGTGCTCTATTTGGAAACGGCTCGTTTCTTCTTAGCGAAACAACAATGGATATTGAACAATTTTGGAAGCACTGGTTAAAAGAGATGTCCTCGTCCAATGTACCACTGCGTATCATGTCCATCGACGGCGATTATCTTTTATAATGCAGATGTAATAAAAATCATCGATGCCACATGTCATTATCCATACAGATTTACAACACCAAACACATTTATGTATCTGTTGATTTTTCAAAGATATTGTTTTTTTTTCGTCAAAGATATTGGTTTTTTTTCGTCAAAACATTCTTCATGAAGAAATCATCAAATTACCTTCAGGGACAACATATAAACGCATAAAATGTTTCCTGACTATTTTTTTACGTAAGTATTGTATAAGATGATGATGAACAAAATGAGGTATTTGTGATTATTTATAAGGTATTATTATACTGTCAAAGATCTGACTCACTTTCTGTTAAGATTCTTCACTAAAGTATGGTATAATGACCTAGTAGGATGCGGTTTTTCACAAAATTTTAGAAATGGTATGTTCAATTTACCAAGAAACTATATGACGAATTAACAACTTTTTGATGCTTTTTATCATTTGTTGAAATCAGGGATGTTTGCGCCGTTTTCCACATTCCTACCTATAATAATATTTTTGGCAACACACTTTTCAAATTATATTCCAAACAACAGCTTTTGTTCCGACTTCACCTCTTGTGTCAAACTCGCCGCGTCAACGCATCATAAAATCGAATCTTCGCCAATATTCACATTATTTACCTTAAGACCTCAATAATCATCGCAATAGTAAGCCACGCCAGTGATAGAAGAAGGAAGGAGAGAAGAAAATTCACAAAGTGAGGTAGGATTCATAATTTTCCCAACAAAAAAATATATTCTTTTATCTCACTTCCGCAAATCCAGCATAAGCGCAAACAAGGGAGAGCTTTCTAAGTAAGTGTTAGTGATGTATCTATGCATTTACGGATCTGTTAAAAGCAAACGATAGGGTAGATTTCAAAAAGAAAATGTTGTCAAGATAAGGAATGGACGACCAGCTGCTTTTGAAGACACGGCGTTGTAGGTATAAGAAAGTGAATTCGAATTACTATGGGCTGACTACAATTTTGGTCTTTTTTTTGACAGCTTTATATTATTTAAATATTTTACGTTTATATCATCATTTCAACTCAAGGAAGCAAGTTTAATGGCAATTCAGTGGTCGATATATCGGTATCCCCATTACTATTAGAAACGGTTGTCGAAGGCGCTATACAACTTATTATCTTTCTGAACGATTCTGTACTGCTTGGCATGTATTTTGATGACTGTGTTTTTATACTTCATGACATACATTGTCAAAACCATTTCATAAATTCTTGTATCTACATACTTACAAATTAATTTAAACATTGTGTTGTTGAATTGTACAAAATATTAAGGATGACATATTCTTTATTTCATTGCATCTAAGCGGGGCATATTTTGTTGCATTTCTCGGAATCATTCCGGACTCATTTTTTATTGGAGATGGTAGAGTGTTATATGCGCGCGCATGTCATAAATAATCTGACATCAATGAGTTGGACATAAATAACATATTACATTGGAGCCTTACATGAAGGTGGAATCAATCGGTCAATATCCTGCGGAATATTTTGTCTTTATGGCAAACAGTTACCTAAAATCTTTGACCCTAATGGGCGTGATGCATAATATATCTTGTTTCGTCGGCCAAATGAATTATTTTCAATCTTATTAAGTCTTACATGCAATATTTTTTAATTAATCTGTGCCCTTATTCTCGTAGTGGTCTTAATACGCTCTTATCTTGATTGACAATCATAAAATGGCGGATTGGTATTCACAAAACAAGATATATCTAGTAGATATCTTAAAAATTCGTTATGTTTGAAATATCAGTATGGAAATGATCCAGTTCAAGATAGGATTTAAGATTAGATTCCGATAGTTTTGTGAATACGACTGCTTGCGATCGTGTCTTAATCTTATCGTTAAGTGATTTTTAAAAGCGATTGATTACGAGAATAGCCCTACTGGGCTGACTTAAATAGTAATTACAAGCATTATTGAAGGGGTAATTTTTAAGTCACTTGGCCCCGCTTTTAGCTGAATGCGATAGTGCCAACGCATGGCATTCGTGGAGCCGAGGTTCGAAGTTGGGGAATAACGAATCAAAGTACCTACAGTGAGTGTTGTAGGTATATGTAAAAGTGAACACAACAAAACCAGCCATCAACGATGAAGGTCGAAGCTCTAATGGTGTATATAATTAGACATTGCTTTACCAAAATGCAATTTATAGTTTAGGAAATTTTCAGTCTTTGCCAGTGCAAATATGAAAATACTAGGTACCATTCAAACAATGTATTGAATACTTTGTTTTTTTATTAGACATTGAACCTTTGTGCATATTTTGAAATAACATAGAGAGTCTTTATAGAGAACTAATTGATTTTTTATTGGGGCGTAACCAAATAACTTTCAGTACGGAGATTTATGAATTTCGCCGAGGACTGTAATATTTCTCGTCGTATTTTACGTCAGATTTTTATCGGTCAGTTTATTTTATGAATCTTTTTGCAGCGAGATTTAATGAGATTCTGGATCAGAGTATAGCATTAACCTATCCTTACCTCCTCACATCATATAGGTAAAGAACAACCATAAACTATTCAATCAAGTTCTTGCAAATTCTCTTACATTATGTAGGTAATACATACTTAGTTGATTACTTTATTTTGTCCTAACATTAGATATCGAGTTTTAGAATTTTGAATCCACGTACATTTAAATTTTACCATTTTCCAAGACAATGACCTCCTATAACACTCTTATAATAATTGGGAAATTCGTCTGTAAACACAGTATTTTTGTATAACCACTCCAATTTCACGAATTTCAAACTAAATTTCGCTATACATTTTTGAATATCTATAGTTTACAATTAGGTATTTCGAATTAGATATTTGCCAAGTGGAAATACTCATAGGTTTAAAATTATTGGTCCTGTCAACGTCAATTAATTTCCTTCAAACTAGGATTTGAATATATTATTTTGGTCCAAACATGGTTTATGTAAAATGCCAACGACTTATGATATCCTATAATAATCGCTGCTCCTTTAACGAGACAAATAAAAATAAAAGAGAGAGGGTGATATCTATGAAGTATGTCCATTCACGATAGTTAGGAAAGTGTCTTAGAAAAATGATTTAGTGTGATTCATTGGGGGTCATTCTTTGTGTGATAAATTGAGTGAAAAATGAGAGTATTTGGGGGAACATTCAAAGATGATAACACAGAGGGAAATAGATACATCTAGGTTGAGGAGACTGTATCAGTGGAGGGGATTACAACGTTAGAGAGGCCAGTCAAGGTTTTCTTTTATTTAATGGAAACATTAGATTATATTTTGTTTTTTCATAACGAAAAAAACTGGAAAAAGTAAATACTTAAATTATCGATAAAATGTTCAAGTACCTTTTTAATAAACTCTCCAGATCTACGATTTTGATATGCAAATTAATTTTAATCTACATAGGTACCTATTTTATATATTAATACGTGAAGGTAAAACTTTGTGAACAATTTTATGAAAATTGTGCGGACGGAGGAGTATGAAATTTCGCACACTTATAGTGGGTGGAGGTCATACACATTGAAGAGCTCTTGTTGCCTCCCTATACCCCTAAGTAAAGCGTAAAGGGAGTTGGGATTGGATAGTTTATATAGAAAAGGAATGGCAAATGTTAGTATTTTTTTTAAATTATGCATAAAAAATAAATTAAATCAATTAAAAATATTACAAACACTACTGTTTGTTATGTATTTGATTCTCACATACATTTCGATGTATTTGACATTGACACAGACGCATATATTTGTATCTGTTATCAAATTGAGAATAGATTAATGTTGATTGTATTTAATAATAATAGAAAAAAATCATCAACATTTCATATTTGACGTATCCATGTCATTTGTTTTTGAAACAAAATCGTGAAATAGCCGTCGCTCAGTCTTTGACAACGGAACCTTAATAATGTTCAAACTTATAATCTAAATAAGTTATGGTCGAATTTCGAGAACTGGTTAACCACTAAGTTAATTTAAAGAGTCATTTATAAATTAAGAAGCCGTAGAAGCCTGAGATGTGTGGTACAAGCAGAAAAACATCTAGTCCCAACGAGGAATTGAATACTGGAGCTGCTGATCAAAAAGGCAGGCGTCTAAACCTTTGAACTCCCGAGATCGTATCTTAAAACATCTGCGGCTATGCGTTAGAACTACAAAACAAAGGCCGTTCTAATGAAAAAGAGGAAGTCTAGGTAAATTATAAGGCGATACACCACTGTGTTAATCTTGTTCACCTGATTGTATCTTAATAATAAATGTATGTAGTGGACCGGGTAAGAGCGAACCACCCCAGCCCCAGCCCCGGTGTCTCCGCAGCCCCTGGACCATGTTGAATGACCGGAAGATGATATATAAGAATTATTTCGTGATTTATAACGCGAGTCTGGCGCTTTATTTTCTCGGGACAAAGATAACACGCAAGGACATTGCGTCGCGTTATTACTGTCGGAGAGGGCTGCCGTACATGCCAACATCATAACATTGTTACACACAAAATATGAGATACGTCAAGTATGATTTGCTCTTTATTCTAATTTCGTACGCTATATTATTTTCACATGACTCATATTTTGTGTAAAATGGTGTTATAGTATGTGCTTGGACAACAGGGACACAACCATCAGGTATTTGTGGGAGAGTAAGTAATTCTCAAGGGGTAAGATATGATTCATCGATCACATTACATCTTATTGATAAACATTTGTCCTGTGTAGATTTTTAGGGTTTGGATGGAGAAACGTTTATAGATGTACATAATGTCACTAAATCATATGGGCGTTAAACCGTATAATATTTTGAAAGCGGGTTTTTCCTTCATATTATTATCATTTAGTTTGTTTGAATGATTGGAAACAATCCAGAAAGGCACCTACTTATAAATTTAAAAAAAAACCATGAGAAGTTCAGTAACAAGTATAATATGTAGATACCCGTTCTATATTCGAAGATCCCAGTTTCGCCATAAAATCCCTTTATCAGGGAGATCGTGTCAAATATTGATACGAGAATAGTCGATCTGACAAATTTGAATCGACATAAACATCGAAGATAGAGGTTTGATGTAGGTATTATATGAGTTTGAATCATTTTTTTTCTATGTAGGTACCTATATGAAAAAATAATGAAGGGGTTTAATGGGATGTTTTTTTTCCCATTTTGTGCCTCCAGAGGCGCCCTTGCTAATCCGGTCTATTGTCAAATTCAGTGTTGCCAAAGGGGGCGATTTACTGCCATTTGGGGTATTTTGAACGAGAATAGGCGACGAAAAAATCTAAAAGGCGACAGTTAGCCACTTAGGTTACTTCCCTTTTAGCGAATTTTCACCTTTCCGGATACTAAATGACCTTTTTTTAGTGAACTCCCACCTCTCTTCGGATACTAAAATTTTCGGAATGACCGCATATAAAATTTTCAGTTGGGCTACTTTGCGTTTGAAAAAACGGCGTTGGCAACACTGGTCAAATTAACGTTTGACGTTTATAACCTCAATCATATGAATGTGTGTGTGTGTTATGGTCGATTTTGTCTTTCGTAAATAAATACTTTAAATTTTTTGTTTATATTTTGTGTTACAGTAAAAATGAAAAAACAGTTTATCATTCTAGTTTATTTCAAATTAAACAACTTATATATTATTATACTAAGATAACTTGCAGTATGTATAGAATAATCATTGTAGGTACATTTCTTTTTACATACTATTACAAACAAAATAATTGTTTATCTTATTTTATTTATTATATACCTACCTAAATACAAATGAAAAAATACCGTAACAGAAAACAATAAAACAAGAAGATACAGAACAGCACTACTGAGACTTATTCTCAAAGAACAGTACCGCAAATCCACCCTTGAAGACAAATACATACCTAGTGCTTTTGTTTGTGTGTAGTGTAAAAGGACACACTATGGTTTACCTCCTAGAAAAAGCCACTTTTGCAATCATCAATAATTAAAACGTTAAATTGTTTAATTGAGAAAACAAAAAAGAGAGGAGATAATATATTAGCATAATATTCATCAGTCAATGCTAGATGGTATGTTTGACAGCTGTCATAATTTGACAATAGACCTAATTAGAAGCGCTGCCACCTAGTGTGTCTTGTCGGAAGCTCCCCAGAAAACCTCCCATTATTTTGAAATATGACCAAGTTTTAATGAGTTTTCATTATGATATGAAGAAGATACCTACTTAATAAAATTTACAAAATGAATGTTTTGATTTGTTATTGATATATGTAGGTACCTATCTAAAATCTTTGAAGCAACAAAACTAGCCAAAATAACTTTTTTTTAAGCTTTAGTAAATAGTATACTATTTTTTTTACAAAGTTAAACGTTTCGTAAAGCAGAACAGCAGTTTATATTCGTGGAAACTTTGCAAAGTACATCTTGGTGGAGGTGATATGATTTTTGTTGTATAAAATCAAGGCGAGACAAAAATAAATGTCGTGCGACATTCGAGATATCAAATCAGATCAGCCAGGAGTGAACAACATTTAGACATATAAGTATAAAATAATTTTAGAATTCTCATCTACTAACTGGGGATCAAAAGGTGTATGTAAGATATTACAAAGCTCATAGGTACTATTTTAGGTCTCCTTTGACGTTGAAAAGATATACAACTTTCGTACTCCAGATGGTGGAAACACTAGTAGGTACCTTTAAGATTTATTTCTTTTTCAATCGAGCTTATATGATTTTGATATTTTGTCGGCGGTAACTTTACGAAGGGCCATTTTTACAAGTACAAAAAAACACCAAAAATAAATAATAAGTAAAAAAAAAGTTTTTATGTTCGAGCTGATATGGTTAAGGTATACAGACAAATGGTTATAATGGGTACCTCACAACAAATAATACAAATAAAAATAGAATTGGTACCTACCTATATTTTTTTTTGAATAGAATTGAAATTAATTCGGTTGCGATGATTGAATTGTTTTACAAAATACAGGTGAAATTTAAAATTTTGCAAACAAAATAATCCGAGTCTAAACGAATCAACATTGTTTTTTTTTCCCTAAATTAAATAATTTACTTTGCCAGTTGTGAAGATGTCCTTGTTTAACTAAAAGAGAAAGCAACGATCAATCAATTAAGACGCGTCATACATTAAGAAATATTTTATTATGCCTAGTCATAATCTTCTTCTTCCTGGCACTGTCCCAACAAATCATCTCGGTTAGGTGTTCGGGGGGGGTAAAAATACATTTGTTTCAAAGGGTGGCAACGTTAGAAAACAGAGATGCGTGGTATCTGCTACATACATGATACGCCCTCTACAGAGAAACATCCAGGCTGTCAAGCCTCTCCAGAGCGTTATAGGGGTGGCATTGTGGATATCTGAGTATGGTCCAGGAAATGCTCTCAAAAGGCAATCTTCAACAATATGTTTAATGGAAGCTAGATAATCTCGCATGTAGCATCTGTGGAGTATCTGGGCACATTTTCTGTGCGGATTCTGAATAAGATGACCCATTGAGACCTCGGGAAATCAAATCCTCGATTGGAAGCTTCCCAACCTCTTCATACCAGACACTGGTAATCTCGATTGCGGACTTCTCAAGCCACTCCTCTAGATGGAAGCCGCGGGATGAAAGGTGTGGTAACATTCTGATTCAGGGTTAGAGATCGGTTTTGCATGTATTTACCTACGAGTTGTACTAATGTACATCCTTCTTCCTTCTCAGCCCGCGTCAGTCTTCTCTTCCAGAGATGGCCTTCCCGATCTTGGGAAACCTGCTTCCACTGCGGACCAACGGTTCTTGCGATGCTGGAGACGGCTAGGATTTCTTACTGTAGTCCTAGGGCGCCAGCACAGGGGGCGTTTTGTCCATTTATCCTCCAATCGAGCGATATGATCGGCCGATCACCATTTTAACGCTGCCACGCTTTTGATGCTATACATGACATTCTAAAATACAGTGACGATGAATGAAACATTCAAGAAATAAAAAATGTTTGTGACCTCTCAAAACACGAATGTGTCATAGTGTACGTATACGGTGTAGCCAGTGTCCAGGCATGTAGCGCTATCGGAACACAGACGAACCCACAGACACGGAGTGCCTGGACTTGTACGATGGTGTCCGTTCCCATGTAGTCATCTCCCATACTCGTACTCACTTATCTCGTCAAACAGAACTTACACAGTTTTCACACATATTGTTCATACTCCACTCACTATCAGATCGCAAATTTTACACTGCGAAAAAAAAAACGGTTTATGTCGGAGCGGGTGTTCTGAAGGAACGGGTCGCAGACCAACATCATTCGAACAACCAACATTCGAATTCCGAATCAAAAGCATTTAATTGTTTGGGCCGAAGGTGCTTGATATAACGAATCAAAAGGTTTGCCTAAGCTGGACTGTTGGTCATGATGAACAATCAGCGTCATAGCCACATTGTAACATCTGCATCAATCTAGCCTAGCCTCTCTTAATGATCTTTTAAGCGTTTTGTTGCTTTTTTTACACCTAGGCCGCAAAAAAAAACGATAGTATTAATTGTCATCATAGAAAAGAATGTGATTGGGCACACCTGTAAAACACTTAAGCGATTCCATTGTAGCCAGAATCGATAATACAGCATTGATGAGGACTGTACATTAGTGGTGGCAGTACGAAGAATAGGTTATTTCTGTCAAATGATGTCGAAAATGATCTAAATTCTTCAAAGGAGCATCAGATATCATTCTGTCACAAGGGCCATTCATTCAACTATTTCACTTCTGAAAAACTTAAAATAACTCTAATCCTTTTTCTCTGCATAACGGATCAAGACACTGCGTGATGACTAAATTGAAATTAAAAGAGGAAAAATAATCTAATATGGATCTGTAGAATAGTTTCTAGGGTTCGTACATTCCCGTATTAGATGATGTTTCGTGCTATGTCATACAGATGACATTTAATGTCTGTACCGGCCGGCGTAGTAGGTATATTAGTCGAACGTGAAGTCATCGTGTGCACTACTTGGTGGTAGATATTTCTCGGCTGTAATTAAAACCAAATAAACAATTATAATATCTTTTATCCATGTCGTGCGTTGCGTGAATGTAGCCTCTCCCATGCAGAGATCACAATACGACCATCACAATACAGGAGGATTGTAAAAGGGACAACACACTAGACAAAGTTTGAAACAGCAGATTGGTAACGATAAAGTTATGAAATAAAAAATATTTGGCGCATACCTACTTAGTTCTAATATTCAAGTTTAAATTCACTAGGGGCTTACGACTGTCTTTTACTGCTGTTTCGAAGGCTGGCTCATGCAATGGTTTTCTAGAAAAGCGCAATTATACAAAGAAAAATCTAATTTTCAATAATACATTTTATTTCTGTAGGCGCCTTGTTTATTATGATATCGAAGCTAAGTTTAATTACACTAAACTTCAAGCTTACACTGTCTCCTTTGCGCTTTCAATATTATTTTACTGCGGGGAGTGAACGAGATTCACTTACTTGTCTCAAAGACAACTGCGTCCGTAGTATTACGACTGTTTTTTTTTTGTAAATCAAAGCATTAGTTTGATTACATTACGTTATGTGGTCAAATTCATCGAAATTCCCGAAATTAAAAATCCCGGGAATTTTCGACATGAACAACATATCGAAAAATCCCACTCCACCTGTTGGATTCGAGCCCGCATTCCTAGGATCTAGTTCTGAAATAGAACACACGAATCTATAATCTATAAATATTTGGAACACTGTGTTCTTATGGTTGAACAACGATGCAAATAATATAAACCAACTCTATGGTTATTTTACTACGCAAATCAATTTGATTGATTCACCGAAAGTTTCGAATACAAATACTTAATGACGGTTAATCTGAATGAAAAACAGACGATTGAGTTGCGTCGTATCCAATTTTTATTGAGACTTTTGACATTTCGCTATTCTGAAAATGTTTTATCCAATAGGTACATTAGATGCGTAACTACTGGCAACCGATTAAGTTCTAAGCAAGAGCTTCTTGCGTTGAGTTGGAACGTGAATTTGAAAATACCAGTCATTATCTAGTAGTGAATATTATGCAAGATAATGGAAGAGTTCTTTTTTAGAAAGTGGTCAAGGATTGCGGAACGTTGTTGAAACAAAATTGGAGACTGAAGTGATATGTTTTACGTGACTTATGTTTGGCACTTTTTTTTCTAGTTTTGTCTTATGGGTTGGATAACTGATGACTGACTCTGAATAGGTATCTAGATTTTCGTAATCGCTGTCTTGTTTTATAAAAGGTTTGTAAGATAACAATCTATGTTACCTAATATTAATTTACATTTTACAAATGTGGATATTTTCTATTGGACCTCAAGCTTGTTTGAAGAAAAGTCGTTTCGTGTGAGGTTTACTTGTGATTGCGTGTGAGCAATCTATCGACGAGTCGTGACAAGTATTGAACAGAGTATGTTGGGTTTATTGTACCGACAATCGAGGATAAGGTTCAATATATCGACTAGGTTGGATGTTAGCCATTATCACCAACCCTTCATACATGAGATCTCAGCGCTGGGAGTTTCTACCTATGAGTAGCCAAATTATTGTATTCTCATCTTAACAAATGAAACCTATAAGTTTATTAGGATGTTCTGATCTGTACCTACCTATATAATACACATCAATAAGTTCTTGTATGTACATATTGGTGAGTCGTAATGATATGATTTTATGGCAAATGTTTTTTGAATAACACAGAGGTTAATGGTGGTATTACAAGTATATTATGGACAAACCAGGGATTGTTTACTGCGTTTGTTCTAAGTGAATATCTTTTATAGCTTTTATCCATATAAATAAGGTAGATAATAATATATTATTTTATTGGACGAGGTGGGGTGGAATGATATTCCTCTAGGGTCACACTACGCCACTGTTACTAATATTGTACGGGATATATATTTATGCCATACCAATTCATTGCACATTGGTTTGTTCTAACAGTGAAGTAGAGTGAGGACAGAATTTTTAACAAGCAATTGAAGCTAGTTGTTGTGAATTTGTGTTGAATTTACCCAGAAAAGCGTTTAAGGTCTGCACAATCATATATTATCATGCAATAAAACATTGATAATTTATTTATTCATATAAACTCTAAACCAAGGAGAAAAATATTAATTTTAAATAAAAATGAATATGTTCTCACCCAAAGTGAACACAGTTACACCCTTTGACTCTGAGAAGAGAAAGATGGTCGGCACCCTGGGATCGAACCCACGACCTCCGCACGAAACAAAACGAAAGTCGGCGTCGTTACCGCTAGCCTACCAATCACTTATTAATATTTATAGATATTGGCATCATTTTCCTTATGTATTTATATACCTACCAAATTTTAAGTACTTGATTAAGTTATTACATTTAAGGTTACTGTGATCATTGTTATGTTATTAAATTCTTCAAAAAGATTTTAATAGCCAACTTTCCCATCCATCGTGAGATTTGTTAAGAGGATATTATAAGCTCGAGAATGGTTGATTAATTTCGGTTTCGAACATCCTCAAGGGAAAATATGGAATAATTGCGAGGAAAATAGAAAAAAAAATTTTTTTTTTGCTTGTGAGAGACTGGAAATGAAATATGCTTAGGATGTGGAAGGTGATACAACGTGTCCGAGTCATCTAGTTACCTACTCATAAAAATTTTTCTGACCTTTGAACCAAAATGACAAAACAAAATGATTGATATAAAACACACACCTGTGTCACCACGAACAGCCCTTGTGTTCTTGATGTGACATTGGGGGCACATGTCTGTGATTGAGTATTGGTCTAAGAACCATCCCGCCCACTCCGCCCCATCACTGAGGTGAAATATCCGCAAGGAGAGAGGCAAACATCCACCGCCTCCCCTTGAATACTTTACTTTACCGTTTATCCTTACTCTAAATATTTGATTTCATAGCTGAGACCCGAAACCGCCAGGACTCCAAATCGCCGATTATGTGGTTGCCCTAAACACTTTAAGATGTTGGCATTACGGATTATCTCATAAATGTTACAGGAATTTCCTATCATGGTTTTTGGATGAGGGTACACGACACAAATAATACGAACAGGCGTATGCCTACTTGGCACGGCGGGATCCAGGTACAGGGCGATGTATCTCTTTGAAATGATCGAGTTCTGTTGAATAATGTAAGGGAGTAGTAGGTATATGAACTCAACGTGCTCAAATATAAGGTTTACGTCTAAGTACCTACTCATAGTTTCAAGTGTACACTTATACAGAAAATAGATACACCTTATTTAATTAAAAAATATCATTCATACATATATTGTGACCTTAGCAAACGGTAAGAATTCTAGAAAACAGATCTGTTCCAGATTCCTAGTTAATTCTGAACCTTTTATTTGTTTTGTTTGAATTAAAAACCCTCTGGAATAGAATCTATATACAGGGCCCCGTTCCATCATCACATAGCAACTCTGTACATAGATTATGCGGAAATCTAATGGTATCTAGGGTGTTACTTGTTGAAACAGTAACTTGAATAACGCATACTTGAAACGTCAACATAATATAATTTTCAATTGATTACATTACACATTTGCATTCTTTTGTCTATGGTGGAACAAAACGCTTGGTTCTCTAGAACAAAAAAGGGCAAAGTTACAAAGTAAGATTGCGAAACGGGTCCAGCAGCCCGATTCACGGAAAAGTTTAAGTCTAAGTTTAGTTCGAAGTTCGAACGAAGTTCGATTCAAACTTTTCCGTGAATAGGGCTGCTGGTAATAATAATTGTAGGCGGCGACTATCTACAGTCTATGTACCTATTCACGGAAAAGTTTGAATCGAGCTTCGTTCGAACTTCGAACTAAACTTAGACTTAAACTTTTCCGTGAATCGGGCTGCAGATTGGACAAAACTTAATGACTGAAAGACATTACGATTTCGATACATCTGCAATTTCATCAGATTTTTCCTAATAATTAAGCTTGGATAAACATTATTTTCAACTACAAATAAAATGGAATTTGGTTTATCCAGCTTCTCCCTTCGGGCGTGAGATGTTTGACAGTTGTTGAAATCGAGTTAAATGCTTCTGTCATACAAGTAACGGAATAATGAGTTCATTTCTTTTAAATAACGCGTGTAAAAATGATAATCTTTCTGAATATGAATGAATGAATAAAGAATGAATGTACTCTGTAAGTTGTAGGGGGTGGTCCAACGAATTCATCTGTGGTGATTTAATCAACCCACATACGAGGCCATGAGGAAGAGACAGTCGGGCAGATATGACGCGGGGAGATATTAATAATAATGTTGAAATATTAGTTTCAGAGAGGAGGCCGTAATTCAAACAAGTCTCCTTATATTTGGAAGAAAGTTTTTTTTATCACTAGGGTGAGCATCAGCCCTTATGAAAGGTATTTATGCAGTTAAATTTGCCGAGTAACTCTCATCTACTCTGGCTGTGAATATAACTTAAACGAGAAGCAATAGACACCAAATTATTTTTGTAAGAGGTAATTGTTTGTAGAATGAAATTATGAGATTCATTAAAACTTGCTGAAAGTCCACCTCAAAGACGTCATTTAAAAAATGAAGCCCAAAAACGAAAAAAAAATTGTAACAAATTACTATTTTTTAATAAGCTTCCGTTTCGTTTCGTTACATTAATCTATTTTCTCAGAAACATAAACTTGCTGAAATTTAAAAGATTAATTTGAGATTGAAACGTCATTTTCCTACAAATTAACACCAATCTTGTCCAATACTGAGGCTGGTCAACTTTAGAAAGGGTATCCTATTGGATAAAATAGATTATTCTGCCCTTATGAATGAACTTGGATTGCTCAGCCTGCGAAATCGAAGAGACATATCAGACCTCTGTTTCCTTGATAAGCTGATTAATGGTGCCATAAACTCCCCGGAACTTCTCGCACTTATTCAATTCCGCATCCCAGCTAGATCTACTTGACAGACGTCTCTGTTTCGGGAGCAGACAACTAGAAATAATTATATGTTCCACTCTCCTATGATCCGTATTCATAGACTTTGAAATCTGGTGGATGGTTGTGCGGACATCGTTGCCGACAGTTTCCTCAAATTCAAATCTGACATAAATATTTTCTTCCACTCCTTGTATAATTGACAATGGGCAACTCGACAACCCGCTTCAACGCTCTTTATCCCATTTGTTCCTATTAACTCATGCTTGAATTTATTTAGTTATTTTTTTTGCGAAATTGCTTAAAATGAACAAACTTTATTTAATTGTATAATAATTATCTACATTTACCATATTCCCTCTGACTCATCATTATAGATTTAACTCTGACTGACTGTTCTCATTTTATTTCTCACTTGATCTCACCAAAATTTCACCACGTTGACGTTCACCATATAACTTTCTATTTATTTCATTTATTTAACTGTGATAGTTAAGACTGGATACTATATATTATTTATTATTTGTTATATCGTTATTGTTTTTATGTGTTACAAATTTTATCTTTATCGACGATGGATATAGAATCGCCTTAGACCAAAATGACTGGCGATGCTATTTTATACTCCTGATTATCATCATCATAATGTATATCACCCCCTTTGATCTGTTCAAAATTTGTTGTTGTTAAATTTATATGTTCGAAATCAATACTGTATTAACATGTAAATGGCTTTACGCCGTGTGTTGAAAAAAAAAATACTCCCTTCCCAATCCTCCTCTTCTTCTCATCCCCTTTTTTCACATATCTTCAAAAATATTTTTTTTTTCAATTATCTATTTTATATAACTTATCTATTGTGATACTGTATATATGTATTGATTTATTTATTAAAGTTTCTATCAATTTATTTATTGATGTATTTATTAAATCTTTTGTAACAGTTTGTAACACTTCTTCTCAATTTGTTAGTTTACAGAAATTGCTTCAGGCGTTAGGTATATTAGATATAATTATCAATTTGAAGACAAACGGCCACTTGGTAGAAAACTAAATAAAAACACAAAGTATGCATTTCCTAATATCAATCAGATTTAAATTTTCATTAAAAAATCTTAAATTTCATTAAAAAAGAAATTGGATAAAACGTGGTTATTTAGCATAATATGGTCAAACTATACAATAATTTAATAAAAATTACTATTATTACTATTATTAAATAAATGCTGTGGAAATGAGATCACTGCGTAGGATATTATGCGGAAAGAGACTGATTGATAAGATGAAGAATGATAGATAATTTTAGAAAGGAATGTGGAGTGGATGTTAGCGTAGTGACTAGAATGAAAGTGAACATATTAAGGTGGTTTGGGCATGAAGAGAAAATTAACGAGGAGAGAATGACAAAAAGGATATATAAATCTGAAAGAATGGGTGCACGCCGACGAGGCCGACCTCGAATGACATGGTCCGATCATATCGGTTCAGTCTTAGAGGAGGGCCAAGTCAGGAACAAAAGGAATAGAAGAGCATGTATGCGGAATGTTATGAGTTTGGAAGAAGCGAAAGGGTTTGTTTGGATAGGAAAGAATGGAAATCCGTATACTGTCTGCCTACCCCCTTCGAGAAACGGCGTGATGGGTAAAAAAAACTATTATTACAATTATATGTATGTAAAACCAGGCTAAAAAGAATTTGTGTAATACTTACCTTAAATTTAATTTATTTAAAGGATGATCAAAGACATTGGCACCCATTACACAAGAACTAAATTTCAATATGAAGTTAATCTAATTCTGAGTTCAATAAAAAATCTTACCATTCATTATAAACTGCCTATTCTAAAGAAATTTAAAAATTCAAACCTACTTTCCAGAAATTTATGTACGCTAACCGGTTTCCGCAGACAGCTTCTTCAGACTGAAGTTATTGAACTAGCGTGAAAAAGATTTAAAATTGTGGAACAAACTTAATTAATTATTTTGTTTCTTTCCAATATATTGTTCTACCAAGTGTCTATAGTTTCGCCTATTTGTATTGCAGACTAATTTAACTTTTTCTGTATTTGTATTTTTGAATTTTCTTATAAAATGCTGTCTTTGTATCTAGAAAAATTTGTCAAAGAATTGATGGTCACATAGTGATGAAGTACTTGCGCCCGTTATACAGGAGGCTGGCCCACGGGAGCCATCCATAATACAACCCGTCACAAGACAACAAGGAGCAGCTTCCGGCTTATCTACATAAGTACCTTAATAATCCCTGTGCTACCTGTGCCAGCCCATAAATATCCACCTGACACGGAGAACGTTTTTGCCTTTCATATTATTGTAGACGAAATACATAATATTTCTTCCATAACTAATTTGTTTCTTTAAGTATGAAGTTACTTTACCATACCACATAGTTGGGTCTGCACACTAGAAATCTCGGCCATCGTGTTAACTACTTCAAACTATTCGTTTGTGGGCTTCAAGTTTGTAGCCAGATTTCAAGGTATAATACATATTGATTCATTTCGTGTTTTTCAAAACCTAATACCGCTTTGGAAAGATCTTGTCCTCTTTTTCAAACTTTGGAAATTACTTAACTAGAGAATCCATAAGAACCATTTTTTGTAGGAATATAGTTTTTATCAATATACATACAAAAAAAAATACCTTTGAATCCCACTCAGGGACGTAGGGAGCCATCAAGAAGTCTCCTTCACGCTCGATCTCGCGTGATGTTTGTAACGTCTCCCCATATCCAGATCCCTCATCTCTGCCTTGAAGAAACGAAACATGGTATGAGAGGGTCTTTCTTGTATTCGAGTGCTCTTCTCGGCCAACTGTCACTCGGCATCCTTCACATGTCCGCCTCCTCTCCATAATGGTGGAAGTGATTGTCCTGCGCTGGTAACATCTTATACCCACATAATACTTAAAAAAAAATGAAAAAAAAAACGCTAAACTTTTTTCTTTAATAAACTGTGTAAGTCTACGCCCAGACCCCTCTCAATGCATCATAATAATGTCACAGCTAATATGGTATTATCATATTTTAAATTTAATATCTTCCTCATAAATATTATTTTTCGAAAAAACATTTAATTCACACCGAGACATCCATTAATTCAAATTTATCAGCAGCCATTAGGTATAATATAAGGGAGGTGCAGTGTGCAACCCTCGGCCTACTGCAGGTTTAATGAAAATGTCTCGTGTTACGATGCAATCACCAATATGTTTTCATTATCTTCCATGTCTTCAGCTACATGTACCTACCTCAGCACATGCACCAAAAATGGGTTGTAAACACATAAACAAAGACCTTTTTTTTAAAAAGCCCTGAATTCATTTTCGAGTAATTCGGATGTGTTATTATATGTTGTGTGTGTGTAAATGTGTATTTTATTCAAATAAATGTTCGAATTGAAATATTTTTCTAATGATTGTTGTTTCTCTTTTTTATAGTCTGTTGCACGTGAGACGGAAAAATTATATCATCTTACTTGAGTCTGTTGTTGTATTTTTGTATGTAATGTGTAAATGGCTAATGAAGCCGTAGAAAGAAGAAAATAAAACAAAATAAATAGTTCAGTGTATAGGCCATTAGCTGATGTACAATTTGTTACGTAAATCTATCAACACTTTCAATGTAAAACTTTAATATATTATCGACATTTCAAAGGCTTTCCATAATATGGATATTGGCCGCCTTTTGCTTTCTTGTCAAATCCACAGTTAACAATTTTTTCGTTGGTAGGTATAAGGAATTAACTGTAATATGTTAGAATTACATACCGCGTGTCCTAACTGGAATAGGTTCGCGCGTCCGCCCGATATGTTTCATAATAATTATACCTACTCAAACGCGGACGGATCGTTCAAATTGAGAACATTGTATGCTCGCTCATCGTATGGTCGCGAGATCACATTTTAGTAAGGACCCTGTCCTGTTAAAAGCAAAGTCTCTTGATGAGTTCCAGTTTCATTGAAGCTTTAATTGTGTTGCTTTTACAATTGAAAAAAATTAAACAGAAAAACAAAAATGAAAGGATATAGGGATGAGAATATTAGTAAGAAATGTGGTATGGAAGTAAATATTGTTCCAAAGAGGAAAGTTCGCATGTAGAAACAATGGATGCAATAAAAAACAAAGAGTATTTATTAGGCTGAAAGGAATGCAATGTTCTTAGAGGGCCTGGATCGAACACATCGATTCCTTCTTCAACGGTCAGAAACAAGAGAAATAGCAGAGAAAAAGTAGTTCATTCTTTGGCAGGGGTTTACCCTTTAAGGGCCACGGCGTGTTGGGTAAAAAATATATTTATGTGTTTTGAAAAGGTATTCTTTTTACTGTGTTTTAGATTATTAGTTATAGTTATAGTATTAGTTTTAGACTGTGAACAGTTCAATGTGCAGAAATAAGTGTACGTATTGTAAAGCATATTTTACACAAGTTTCTGTAAAGAAGGAATGTTATAAGTGAAGTAGGTACATTAGTTCTCTCAACATTGTGTTTAATGCTACAAAGAAAGTCAACAGACTTTTATTTTAGTGAGAAACAATAATAGTTCCACTTTTTGTGGAGCATCCATGCCCACATCCAGACCGCCTCTCCTGTCCGCAACTCCGCCTCATCTCCTACATAAGTTTTCCCATTAAGAGCCAAGAAGAACCTACTATGATGCGGTAGTAAATTTGAACTGAACAGCGGGCCGACAGTAAATAACTGCATTAATGAGAATATGCATTTTATGTGCAGCGGTATCCAATTATTCGGGATGCTATGAGAACTTCAACCACTGTTATTTTATTTTATTCAAAGCCAGAAAAACTATGTTGTTGTTAGTACTTCAGCATACTTAAAAAAGGTCCGTTCACTTAAGAGCAGGTGTCAAGAGAAATGTACTTTTTCAGTCGAAAGAATCAAACAAACTATCCGTTTAATAGGTATAACAGTAAAGTAGACATTCGCTAAAGTAGTTATTCTCTAAAATCTTATGCTCAATTAAGGATCTAGCATTGCCCAGAAGTGCAATTAAGGAAAAAGGAAAGAACGTTAATTAACCATCCACTTTAAAATTACTTTTTCCATGATCCCAGGTCTTCAAGCTAGGGGTTGTATCCTGAACAAATTGTGATGAAAGTAATTTTTTTCTGCAAAATAAGTCGTCGTATTTTGGATTCTTACCAGCTGTTATTTTGTTTCAATATTTCAATTCCCCAGCTTAAACGAAACATCTTTACTAACAAATAAAAAACTAGCTCCTTACTAAACTGATCTTTTCAGTATATTTAATCATACCACCAACTCGAAAAAGAAGGAGATATTTAATGAGCATTAGTATCCTTCTAAACGATACTTCATGAAGTTATTATTATTATTTCGTATGGTTAGTTCTACATTTACTTTACTTCATGGAGGAAAGTAAATGTAGAATGATTTGTAATGTAGGAAGCTTTGAAATTCATTGACCTAGCGTTTTTGACATCATATTAATTTAAAGTATCTACGTAGTGTAGAGCCCGTTAAAAAAAGAGTGACTGCAGAATACGATAAAATATATTTCATCTTGATTTACGATACATACTTGCCATTTTTGTGCCATAAAATGTTGTCAAAACAGTTCTCAGGGATATCGCGCAGGGTCCCCATTCATCTCCACTCCCTTCGTTATAAAAGTTTTATTTGGCCAAGTCGTAAACGTCGGCTCCCAACGTTCGGTCACCTTGACGGATGGTAATGAGTTTTGCAACTTGCAACGCATCACGATGCCCCTCAATACATTCTCTTAAGCATCTTCTTAACGACTATTCATTGACATTTGAGCTAGAACCACCATTTTTCTTAATCACACGAATACGCGAGTTTACCTTTTCTTGTGTCTAAACTTTTTTATAATATGAACAAAGGTGTCAAAGAACTCAAGGAAGCAAGCTCGAAATCCAAGAGTACTGTGAAGCTGATGGTTGCCGGATTTGATGCTGGGTGTCGACATCATGGAGAAACGCTATTGGTGGATGATGTCGTCATGCGAAACATGGCCGCTACAGATTAGATAACGTAGGAAAGACTGAAATGGTCTATCCACAGAATTGTTGAATATAATTTCAGACTGCCTTTAATCACAACAGTCTCACAAAACTAGCCCGTATTGAAGACTGCCGAAAAAATGTTGCTACAGATACAGGGATTCAGATCACAAACGTTAATAGATTAAGAAGAATGTGCCTGCGAAACTAGTCAGGATATTTAAATTTGTGGCTAAACAAATAAATTGTTTCATCTAAATACTTAAGATGAATCAGTTTAAGCAAATTAATAAGTTTACCAAAAATCTGAATACATAACCTATAAAAACCATCGCAAGATCTCCAGAGTCAATGATATTAATTTTACTGCATATTTTTTCTGCTGACGAAGTTTTTCGAAATATAAACTTACGTACTTACTATATTTTTTTTTGAAGTTTTTTTACTTACAATAGTTAAAGTCTGAGATAATAATATTATTTAGTCATACTCTTGGTACTAGCATCCAAAGACTTTCTCTGATAATATCACCTGAACAAATTAGTGTAAATTAGGACCCTATTCCTTCATTTCATTTAGAACAAAGGTCTCCCCTTCGTTGACTAGAATGAAGGATCAAATTTTTCATTTACGTTTTATGTGAAATTTCCATCTTGAACAATAGATACGATAATTTTAGAAATTCTACGTATTTTTCCTGTACGTAATATTTTGAACTTTATTCCTAGAAACTAGCTAGAAATTCTTCAAACATATTATTTCAAACTTTGTAATAGGTACTTAGTCATTATACTTATTTATAAATAAAACAAACTTTGCAATATTACTATAGTAATTACTATTAGGTACTGTTTTATTTATAAACAGGTACTAGCTAGGAAAATTGGTAAATGTGAATAGCGAATAGCGTCTGCCTCGATTAACATTTATCAATAAGCATTGATGGTCAACGGGTGGATAAAATTACTTGGTAAAAGTATCTGATGCGGTAGCAACCGTTATCACTACTGATGACTTCGGGATTGAGCTTCCGATACTGATGATACTGAACGGAATGCCGAGGAAAGCACTGTTCTTCCTCCCATCAGGGTTTCCAAAAAGAGGAAGACTTCCTTTAATTTTTTTTACCCATCACGCCGTGTCCCGTAGGGGGTAGGCAGAGAGAACGGACCTCCACTCTTTTCTATCCAAGCATACTTCTTTCGCTTCTTCCACCGATATAACATTTCTCATATAAACTCTCCTATTTCTCTTACACCCGACAAGAACAAGATTTTCCTTTAGTAATAACTAATTTAATTAATTATCTATACTAATATATAAAGAGGAAAGATTTGATTTTTTGTTTGTTTGTTTGTTTGTTTGTTTGTTTGTTTGTTTGTTTGTTTGTTTGCATCGAATAGGCTCCAAAACTACTGAACCGATTTGAAAAATTCTTTCACTTTTGGGAAGCTACAATATCGGCGGTGAACATAGGCTATATTTAATTTCCAAAAAAAAGTGGGTAACCTACGAAAACTTCAATAATGTAACCCAAGGTGTAAAAATTTTACCAAAAATATTATTTTTATCGCGAACGCTGTGAAAACTAATGATGATAGAATAAAACAATGTACCACAATTTTGTAGAAGACATCATTATTTACAAAAAAAATCGCGACAGCATATGTCTAACTATTATAGTTATGCCACAATAAGTGTTTTTTTATTTAAAAAAAATCAAGAAAATGTCACCTCTAGAAAAGGCTCTTTATTGGTATCTTGGTATTACTCCTTATTAAAATAAATTAGTTCATATTCAAGTCTGCTTCAATATGTTTGTATAACTTTTTGAATTATTCAATTCGGACATTCCATTCGAAAGTTATCACGAGTTTAAAAATGTGAGTATTGGAAAAAAAAGCATAGTCTCTTATCATCTCAACTTATCCGATGCAGAGTGCGTACGGGAGCCGGGGAGGGGACTGGGGGAAGTCATGACGTCAAGTTTAGTAGAAATACCGCGCAAAGTAGTTACGGTGGTAAAGTGACGTGACACGATACATTGCAATGCAATTATTCCAGATTAACATATGCTATAAAATATTTTGAAAAAGTTAGGGATCTGTATGAAAACTAAATTATTTTTAAGTATCTATCTACCCGTGCGAAGCTGGGGCGGACCTCTAGTCTATTATAAACAAAGTAACGATGAAATTGCTTGGACGTCCATATACATAAATCTAAATAGCTCCTTGTGAAGGTTTGCTAACTGCCAGTTCTGTTAGTAGGTACTCACAATAGCTAGGTGGAGTTTTGTCCAAATTACGTAGGAATATAGGTACAAAATAATAATATGTAAGGTAATGGCGCAAGTGTGGGTAAGCAAAGTAAATGAAAGCCTTCACACGAAGACGAATGACGGCAGCACTCATTTAATTACTTCACAATGGACATTAATCTATCAGGAATGGTCAAATGTACTGCACTGGGTACATAAACATGGGTTATTTGACCCTCCATGTTCAAAGTGGGGTTCTGGACACCCCAAATTAACAATGATGTACAAATGCACTGAACTTATGTTATGAGAATTTCTTTTTATATAGAATATAACAGTTTAGAATTGATTGATTTAAATATTGAATCGTTGTAAAAAAAAACGAAAACCTACTTAAATAATTGGCAGCTACACAACTTCATGATTGAGTAAATAACTAAATAAATTTACACTTCACTTACAAAGGTGTCAGTATATCCGGCGGAACTTATTGCCTGGGGCAATTTTTTTCCAGACAACCGGTCCCGTCCAATCTGAGGCGGGCCATCCCCGGGTAGACATCTTTGTTTAGAGGAGTGAAAATGTATTTTATCTGTTATTATGTCTTTGCGCCTGAGTAAAATTAGCCAGGTTGTTGAAATTGCGGCATAAATAATATTTTATTTTATTGTGATTTGATTATTTAAATAATCATTATCAATTCATCAATGATGAGCGTACATATATATAATATCAAATTCACGTCTATTTTGGCTATTAATTTACGTAAAAGAAATTGAACATTTTTGATAAAAATGATGCCAACTCAGCCAAACTTCCAAAGATATTCACAAAGGGGGTGAAATATATCCCAGACTCGTTATAAATGGTTTTCGACCGCAGCGCAGCGAGTCCGTGTCCAGCGTTATTATTATCTATCTCATCTAAGGACCCCTGACTATCTCGTTGTCTGTCCTCTTCCACCCGTGGAGGAGATCCATCCATTTGTCTGTCCGAAGCCATCTTCGTACCTTTCTGTGCCGAGTAGGTAACAGGAGGGTCAGGTTGGCAGTCAGTTAAATGGTGATTAAGTGATACAGTTTTGTCGTGACAAAGTAATTATCATTTGTCAGGTGGAGATGTTTGTATTTATGTTAGACCAGATGGAACTGAAGACTGGTTATTTATTTTGTTACGAGGAAATAAACGAAAAATGTATTCTCTCAACAAATTAAATACCAAATCAGATGGGAAAACTTGTATTGAGTATTGAATAAAATATGTTTGAATTTAGATATGGGTGCTTATTATCGAATCCATATAAACCTTTCTGTTATTCCAAGGATAATTTTCATCATCATTGGCTCTCTGGAAATTAATTGTATTAATTAGGTGTTAGCACGACGGAAGAATTCATATTATGGAATTGAAAAGTTTTCTTAATGCAAACGTGTTTACTATTTTTTATGAAGTGGTTCATATCGGTTATTGAAAGAAAATCGAACACGATAGCTGAAATATTATTATTACTTTTGTTTGTTATTATTTGTAAAAATCGAGTGCTATAAAAACGGCACAAGAATCTACAAAAAAATAAAATTTTGAAATCCTTAGTAATAATTTATCTACGTTCTAAAGATGATAAAATGGAAATAATTTGATAGTTCGAAACGCACTTTTTGTTCAAATTAAAAAATTTCTTGTAAAAAGTCATGCAAAAATCTTGTATGATTTGTTTGCCGAATAATCCAACTCTGCAAATAGTTCACAAGAAGCGTAAATCATATAGAATAAGTATTTTGAAAATAGAGGGATCATTTTGAAACCGATGACAAACTCCATTGTTCTCTAGTAGGGGTAGAATAGTTCCGAGGCGGTGATGTATGATGCGCTCAACGAGGTGAGTCATTGTTATTCTGGACCATTTTCTTATCCCTAAAATCTTCGTTTCCGGGCTTCGCGACACGTGATTTCCTATAAACGTTTCGTGCTACGAATATACGAAGAGAAGGGTGTTTGTTAATCAATAGAACTTCTTCAATGAGACATTGCGATGAGAGGAAATCTTTCAAAATAATTACTTTGTTAACATGTTTATCAAGAATTTTCGTATTTTTTGAACTCCACCTTTTTCAAACCGGCCAAAACCATGATACAAAATTTTTGTTTCTAAAGCGTAACGAAGTAGCCTTTTTTCGAAAGAACCTTGGTTTGGAGAGAATATTAAAAAGCTTTAAGTTGAAAACCTAACGATTTAAAACGCGAAAAGTAAACCACATGTATTTCTTTAGACCCATGGGGAGGCTCACCACTTATGGCAACAGCGAAAGTTGGAGAACGCGTGTGATGGTTTTATTAATAAATTGTCGGTGAAAAGTTTTTGTGAAATATTTTAGATGTTTTAGACCAGCTCGACCCTCCTAGAGTTTTAATATATTTATTTTACTTATACATTAATCAAAGCGTAATCTTCAAGGGATCCTATCTCGTGATGGTATCTACACGGTAGACATGCACTCTTGAACACTTGAGTGCCTTATACTTTGTTGTTTCTTATGTTTTACAACTTGCTATTTCCGAACAATAATATGTTAATTAATTGTTCATCAACAGCAGTTTATTCCTAACATTAGCGCAAGTAAAAAGTAAAACAAAAGTTAATATACCTTTTCCTGAATGAGTTTACTATTCTTTAACAAGATATGAATGATAACTCATTCATGCAATATGAAGAGCGATACAAAAATTGTGGAGAATTAGCACGATGTGGGAGGAGATTATTGAGCCCCGCAAGATCAAGCGTTTTTTTTTGCCTCACTTTGCCCCTAACTGGGAAGGTGTTAGTTAGTAAGTAATGCATGATGTGGATGGATATTGATCGATTCTATTTCAATTACATAAATGAATTCCTTAAATAAAAGAAATGAAATAAAATGAGAAATAATGGGTGCACGCAGACGGGGTCGACCTCGAATGACAAGGTCCGATCATATCGGTTCAGTCTTAGAAGAGAGCCAAGTTAGGAGCAAAAGGAATAGAAGAGCATGTATGCGGAATGTTATGCGTTTGGAAGAAGCGAAAGAGGTTTGTTTGGATAGGAAAGAATGGAAATCCATACTCTCTGCCTACTCCTTTGGGAAACGGGGTGATGGGTTAAAAAAATGCTTAGAGAGGAAAACTTACTATATCGCTGAAAAAGGCAAATTAATTCGATCTGTGCCTCGTAGCGGTCTTAATACGCTCTTATCTTGATTGACAATCATAAAATGGCGGATTTGTATTCACAAAACAAGATATCTAGTAGATATCTTAAAAATTCGTTATGTTTGAAATATCAGTATGAAAATGATCCAGTTCAAGATAGGATTAACATTAGATTTCGATAGTTTTGTGAATACAACTGCTTGCGATCGTGTCTTAATCTTATCGTTAAGTGATTTTTAAAAGCGATTGATTACGAGAATAGCCCTACTGAATTGAAGAGTGAGCGAAGAATGGTCCATTTTCTTTGTTTTTTCCTTCTCAAAAATGGTGATATGGTAAGAATTCGAAACTCGCACAATGAACTTATTACATTTTCAGTTCAATCAAGTAAACTATTAAGTTGAATAATCTCAAATTTCATTTAAATGTCTCAACTTTACATTAAAGCTCCAATGGAAAGCGTTCAATGAAATAATAATAAGCGTCGTAAAGTTGGCCCGAAGGTAAGCGTCTATGCATAACATGGATAGAATTGTGGGTTCGAGTCCTGAATGGTGCAAGAATTTTTCGACGTGTTTAATTATTTAAATGAATTTGGTCTCCCCCAAGGTGAACACACTTTAGATATCTTTCGCAGAAAACAAAGATTTTATTGTGAAATAGGAAGATTGATTAGCGGCGGGGAACGAACTGTCGATCTTTCTTACAAAAGTCGTTGACCGTTAGGCTACAAATCACTCTCAACCAACGATTAAAAGTAATGTTCGCATCAAAATAGTTGGTTGTGGTACATTTATGTAAATAGGTATGCATATATTTTTCACACACCACAAAAATGGTTGCACTTCCATTGTTTAGGTTTTGCTGGTTTTGATCTAACTTTCACATAATTGTTATGAGTATAGGGGGTCGACTTTCAAGTCCCAAACCACGAGTACTGGTTGTTTTAATGAAATCTTTTTAGAGAATTCTTTATTATTAAACATACTTTGTTTTACGTAGGGGAGCACTGCTCTTTAGAGGGAAATACAGATAATGTTGATAAAAAGTCTTAAGTGAATAATAATAGTATGGCAAAAAGCTCTTATTGATAAGGTTTTTTTTGAGAACATACAATATGTGTTTTTTTCTGTCATCTATTGTTAATTAATAATTAGATATAATATGTAGATTTTGGAAGAAGAACCTTCACCATATATTTAAAAATAAATAAATATCACTCTTCTGTATAAAGATGTCAGTATAGCCGGCGGAATCTAATGCTTGACGAATTCTTTACCAATCATCCGGTCCCGTCCAATCTGAGACAGAATTCAAACTCCGAGTAGAAATTTCATGTGAAAAACCCATAAAAAGTTCCTGAACGGGTTGGGAATCGAAGACATCTCTTTCTTTATCTCAAAACGTTTCGAGGGCTTTTTATCAGATTTAACATTTTAAGTGTCCTTCTAGCGTATTTATTATGCATTTTAAGCGTCTTTCAGGCATATGTATTTATTTTTTCTTTAATATCAATTTATTTTATAATTTACTATTAGGTAGGTACTTAAGCTAATCAACCGGTTAGCGTTATATAATTTGTAGGAACCAATTATAATTATTTTATTCTTTTTTCATGTTTCAAAATAACCCTACGAATATACCTACCAAGTAGCTTCTGAATATTTTTTTTTGGCTGTCAACACTTGTTTGACAAGTAGAGCTGCACTACTAACTATGGGCGAGACAAAGATGCAAGTATGCGTCTCTATATATAGATAGAGATGCATATTAATGTCGATGTAATAATAAGAAATGTTTGCACGAAAAAAACAATTTCTCAGTAATTAATTATGTAGGTATTCTAGTATGTAAGTAGGTACCTATTTTTTGTTCATACTTGAATGACAAATTTCATCCTATTTTTTTATTGTAGGAAGCTACTGTTCAAATATTCATTTCTAAATTGGATCCACAGGAAATGTGAAATTTGTTCTCTTTATAGAGGAGGCTTGCGATGCAGCGCGTTGAACAATCCCCCTTCTATGTAAGGTTAGTAATAAAACCTCCGCCATTCGGGGGTGTAAATAAAATTAAAAACAAAAAAATGGGAAGTACGTAAGTAGGTGGAATGTCAAAAGATAATACGAAAAATGTGGCCAAAATCGTCCCCTTAAAAGATGGTTGAGGCAATAAAGGGATTATTTTTCACTTTTCGTTTTTTTATGTTGGTAATACCGACAACTTACGACCTAGTAAGGGTGTAATCTGATAAATTGTGTTAGGGGTGTGCTATTATATTCACATAGCATTTTTTATTGTCATATTTTGTGAATGAGGGGTCCCATTATATTATTTGTCATAATTTTATTTCGAGGATATACCATTTAGTTTTATTTATACCAGACTTTATTTTTGTAGGATTTTGTATCTATTTGTCTCTGTTATTATATAATTTCTTTCATTTTTAATGTTTCTGTTAATTTTTACCCTTTAAATTGAAAATACCGAATAAAAAGATATAATATATTGCCACTAGGATAGGATTCTTACCAAAACGCTGTAAAAGTCAAGATCTATCTTCAGGTTAAAAACTATTTTATTTCCTACAACTATAACGTCTTTTTGTTTAAATAATATGAACTCTTCGAAATACACTTAAATGTAGGTACCTATAACTGCAAATAAAAATGAAGAGAAGAACTTACAAACTCAAAAATATTTAAAACGTTCTTTTTAAAGTAAATAGGTGTATAGGTTCATCCTCCATACCTTGTAGCTGATATTGGATATCAGCCACCATCATTAAAAAAAGTGTGATTTTGGACTTTAATACAGTAACTTTGTCGCCTGAATGTATGGGGTCGTATGCGTTAAATTCGGTAGTTCTGATTTTTTGCGGATTTGTTTATGATGTTGGCCTGATGAATAATACAAGTTTGTGACCTCGAGCGTCGAACGCAACTTTATCAAAAATCGAAAAACCCCCTAAAAAATCGTTATTTTTTCAAATTTTGGCGATTAAAACTCTGAAAGACTATTTTTTGAAAAAACCTTTTCAGGACGTTTTTAAAGTTGACTAAATTTGCTACAATATGATACTAGAATTGTCTCTGTAAACCCAATAGTTTCCGAGATTAAGCCTTTCAAAATTTATAATTTTTTTCGAACTTGGCGATTTTTGACAATATTTTAGATGTCACTCGAATAATTCTAGTGGGATGAAGTTCCATTTACCATTGACTAACTATAAGATTTATAAAAAATTAAATAACGTAGATAAAAAGCAAAACACATCAATGTATTTTAAAGCAATATAAAAAAAATGAAAACATACACTAAGAATACATAAAGAGTATGTACAGAAACAATTTTTAATAAATTTCTTAGAAAATTCTTGGCAACCCTGCGATTTCATAACTTCAATAAAAATCTAGCAGATGATATAAAGAGGATAACGGAGTTGTGCGGAGTATAGAAGTTAGGTACCTCGCGTCTATTACGATATGCTGGTGTTCGTCTACCGCGGGGACATAAACAAGCCAACAGCGGCCGTGATAATGATAGTCTGATGCTATTTTACAGCTGTACCTGCGCTCTGTTTATCAGATTACCAGCGAACATGCACCGCTGCCAGGAACATGCAACATGCACGGCTCTTCACATCCTATCTGTTGTTTTATCAAGCAAAACGAAACTGACGATTGTAGAGCGATTCAACAAACTGCAGATGACAGTTTCGCTTGCAAACCTGGAATTTGTCAGATTGTTGTGATAGTCAATATGGCTATTGACTAAAAAAAGATTGAGAAAAAGAAAACAGTTGAAATGCAAAAATTGGGTAATATGGAAATCGGGAAGACTAGTCTGAACAAAATTTGGAAAAATCGAAATCGGTCCCAAATTCAAACTCTAAAGATCAAACTGCTTCTTTTGGCATTTGCGTCTCGCAAATCTACTTAAAAGTAGAAAGGAGGTTAGAAAACGGATGGAAAAAGATCTAACGCTTATATGTATATAATGTGATTTGAAGACCAGCGCTATCAGTCGACGGCTTTCTTTCGTACAGTGTACCCCGGGGTCGAAGATTTCATATTTCACAACACAAGCTTTGACGACAATCTTTTTAAAATGTGACGCTAAAGATGAATGAGGGAAATATTTTGAACAGCAACAGTAGAGTTTTGAGACAATACTTGATGAGGGTGTCAATGAACCAGAGACTTTTCCACTGTCTGTGGTAGGATTTTCGATAGACAAGATTTTATACAGTTAGAACAACGATCGTTGAGGCAAGCAAGAAGCAGTAAATGATTGAAAAGTTCGTTTTCTGTTATTTTTGTCCCAATGAAAGTATTGAGAAATCTTTTCTTCTGTGAACACTCGACGTCACACACATTGTTCCTAACATAATGGGGCAGTTAAGGGACATGCACACGTATCCAATATAACACCATTGACGTTGTGTCTAACGCACCCTTAATAAAGCGTCGTGTTTAATGTTCTGTGTCCGCAGTGAGTGGTCCCTAAGATGTCACAAATCTTTTCTATATAGTGTGAATCTAAAGGACACAATGGTGGTATTTTCGACTGAGTTGAACATTATAAAAACCAGAAACTCAATTTAGTATGTGAGTACATTCTTAAAGCAATATTTTTTTTACGGCTGAAGTTTCAGGAACCTTATTTGATTTCTATGTTAAAAGCAGGTGAGATGCAGAGATGGTTGGAGAAGAGGTGAAGAGGCCCTGGTCCAGCAATAGACTTCCAAGGGGTGATGAAGATTACTCCTTCGTATTAAAAGTTTTGCCAAGATAGCTTATGTGTCTATTCTTCAGTTCTTCAACTAGTGATTGGTCTGTCCTAAGACTACCAAGAATCAATATCATAAACCGGCTTCTTCTTAGATACATATGTCTTCAGGCGATCGTTTCTGTGTTGTAGTCGCTCTCAATTATTATCAAACCACCTCCTGATCGGACAGAAAATCATGGGGTTATTTAAAGATGATCAACATGACACATGGATTCTTTGATGAAAAAATATCTTGAACTACCTACTATTAAATACCAATAATGTTCCCCTAAAAATATCGGTAAAAGGGACCTTATGGGAGGCATTCTTTTTTCCGTTTAGTTTTACAATGTAAAGGTTAGTTTAATGTCGGCCCGTGACACACATTCTAATGGCCGATTTGGTGATATCACATCGCCGGGTGAACTGAAGGGAGGCACAGCGTTGTAATAGCCCCTTTAATGTTTGATGATGTCGATAACATTTTAAACGCTGGAAATAAATGTCTCGAGTGTAGAGATAACGCAAGGTGTGGATGTAACAAGTGGGAATAAAGCGAACTGTTGTCCTCGAGGAACCTTTCAAGAAGCATATTGGTACAGTCACCCGCGTAGTAGCCTAGTAGGTGAATACCTGCCTTATACATAGCTGCAAGTCTTTCTTACATACATGGAAACATATAAATCGGATAAAATAAATTTGCCACCAAATGTGAATTAAATCACATAGACCACACAGCAATGTTCAGTATTATTATTTCCTAGATAAGTAATTCCAACCGACACATAGCGCCCGTAATACAGCGGGTCATATAATTTCACTTTTGAACGTTATCTATGTCTATGTAATGGTTTGTTTTCCTACGGATACGCCGCTACTTTTAAAAGCGGTGAATATGTCAGTTGAGAACGTTGTCAATATTGTTTGCGTAGTAACGAAAAACATTGTCATATAATTTTGAAAGACGCCGTCTTGTCAGATGACGGCCCGTTCTTTAGGAACCCACTGCATCACAAAAATCTGTCGTTTAGAAAACTCAGCCATAAAAAAATTGGCACTAAGCACGTAAATACTTATATCTAAGAAAAGTTCAATGGAATGAACAAGTCAATAATAATAATAATTATTAACAGTCGTACGGGAATTCTTTCTCTTAATGTCTTGAAGCACGTACGGGCGAGTATTCGTTTCGATATATTTAGTTGGTGGGTCGCATTTTAGTGGTGACATATGACCTGATGGGGAGCGACCCCTAGCAATCTTGAGATAGTGGCTGCCACCCCCTCACGCCAGCCACTGTATACCCAGCCAGCCAGAGTGATTGAGAGCCCGTCTTACTTGCCGTGAGATGCGGTCGTGACTGGGGCCTGTTCTGTGGGCATTACACAAATCAAAAAGGATATTCGTTAAAAATATGTGACCTGTCAATGATGATTACTTAGTATTGGAGGCTTTCAGTAATAAATAGGTATGTTACAAAATAATTCTTATAGTCGACCCGCCTATCGAACTTCGAATTGTAAGTACTTACCAGAATAAAAAAAATTGTGATAACTTCAGATTTCTGAAATCTAAAGAATGGAGCAGCAACGGCAGTCGCAGTCTTAAAATTTGGTTGCTCTCTTGTTCTCAATAATTTCCAACTTGTATCTCTATATCTCATTAATTATTAACTATCTACTTACTTGTTGTATACATGGGATTTTTTATATTATGTTGTAAATTCTCATGATAAGGAGTTTCGGAGTCTTAAACACTACCACCCAATGGCGAACGTTGTTAACGTAAAGCGATCCTACTAAACCAGACTTCAAAATGACAGTAGAAGATGGTCGTAAGCCTCTAGTGCTTTGTTGCATTTAAAAATTGGACATCAGTAATGAATTGATAAAGTCATAAGTTGTTACGTATTCGATGAAAAAAAAAATTAGAAAAATAATAATCCTTTTATGGCACTAATTCTGATAAATGACTGTACATCGGCACTGGGATTCGAACCCAAGACCAGTAGGTATGATGTACGTACAGATTTTTTCCTTCTTAATTTCTATTTTAATATTGGATTGTTTTGAGGTACCGGTAGGAATTACCTATAGATACAACATGCACCATATTTATAATGGAGTAGGTAGATATGGTTGGTAGATACAAGTATTAGGGTAGGTACTGCTTGAAATTATATTTAATCTGTCAACTCAGTGAGACAATGCTCTCAGGGGACAGACGGATTGCCTACCCCCATAACGATATAGGTAAGGGCTTCTTATATGGCTGC
This sequence comes from Mystacides longicornis, assembly GCA_963576905.1. Taxonomy (NCBI): domain Eukaryota; kingdom Metazoa; phylum Arthropoda; class Insecta; order Trichoptera; family Leptoceridae; genus Mystacides; species Mystacides longicornis. The sequence goes on along the minus strand of OY756421.1, from coordinate 21,208,763 downwards.
TAAACCATTGGTTTTACTAATGATTTGTTTTTTATTATAAGAACTGTGAATATGAACGGTATGCTTTTATACCGAGGTTAGGTTAGCATATATTAAGAAAAAGAAGATAGGTATTAAAGAATTTATCATCATAACAAACAATTTAACATTCACCAAAATAACCGAGTATTTAGAAAAGAGCAACTTTTTCTACTATGAATCAAATATATAAAATCTTCTATATGTGTAGGTACATATTATTATGTGTCAGTAAAGATGACGGAATTTAATTCATGAAGCATTCTCTACCAGACAGCAAAAAGATCTCGTCCAATCTAAAACAGGTTTCCAGCCCCGAGTAGAAATTTCAAGCGAAACAAAAAACGGTAAAATCTGACCCGAACGGGATGAAACTCGTTACTTCTTCTTGATCAGAACTCTGCACCTATGCCACTAGACACTAGACATATTTAGATCGGTCACTATTTTGAATAACCTACGAATGGATTGATGGAAAGAATGAGCCATTGGTATCATTTTTAAAAAAGACTGAGCAATGCTTGCTTCAGATAAATTTTACTGACTAGTTGACAACTAACCGATAGATATTAAAATGCAATAATTAAATATCGCAAATAATACTCCGTAGGTACCTACTTATTTGTTGGAGTTCAATCTCACCATTTTATATTTAAATTATCTGTAGTTATATGATTTTGGTCTTTGCATATTTCTTGTTGTTATATTTTTATTATATGAAAATAAAACCTAGTTATAAATCATGTGACACAATGTGGTCCACGTGTTTAAAAGTAAAGCCTTTTGTTTAAATTTTAATTCATTGACTAAAATAACTATTTTTTTCATCAAGTTTCGTCATCTTGTCCAGAAAATCTTAAATAAGGATTGCGTTTTGTGATGGTTGCCTAGATCTGTTCAAGGGGTTTCTGTATTGATAAGGTAGATCCCACCATGCGACATGACATTCAAACTTATCGCTACGTGTAGTGCTGTTGACGATACATTATTTTTATCGAGTGTGTGGAGGTAGAGAGGAAAGTATGGCTCCGATGGACCTGCCTGCCTATCGCAATGCGTGACTCCAATACCGACAACTAACCTGAATGATAGGGGTTGGTGAGATCTAAAATATGTCGCATAGACATGAATAAGCTATAAATGAGCTGTAACCTTTCTCTAGGATAATAGAAATGCTAAAGTTAAGGAACTTTTTAAGTCACAAGTACTAAACTAAATAGTAAGTAAATGTTTCACCGTTACGTTTCCCATCAGTGGTGTTCTGTTCCTTTGACTTAAAAGTCAAATTGAATTAACCTTGTCCAATATTTGATTGTATCATGTACTTACCTAGGTACATATGTATATGTATATTACTAATATCGTTCAATAATTAACTTAGATACTTTCACGCCCATAATTCACGTTCTAAAACCTGTACAAATGAACAAGTCATTCCGTTTTTCAACTAGCGTTTATTCACAGGAATTTAATGTCAAATCAAAGGACTTTGAATAGTTTCGGCAGATAGAAGTACCCACACAGTTTTTTTAAGTACCTACACCTAGCACCACACCATTCAAAAATGGAACTAATTGTATTCATGGAGAATAAGTTAAGGCAGAAAGATTCAACTGTTTCGTGGCGCGCCGGTTATTTTCATTTGAAGAGCCACAACATAAACTTGCACGATAACGTGTTTCTAACTAAATATAATAATATGAAAAAACCAATACAAAAGTATGATACAACACAATACAAAAATATGTTTCTAGCTTAAATTCTTAGAAAACCTAATAGACACATCTTACGATCTAACAAAGCATGTAGTTGTGAAAAATAAAAGTACAGAAAACAAAAGGGAATAATGGAAGAAGGAGATAATATTGTATAGATGGAAAGTGGGTATTGATTCTTTTAAAAAATAATATTTACAGATGAGAGGGAGACGAAAAGGGAAAACGAGTTAATCTGCGAGTGGAGCTCAGGAGGGGGGGAGGGGGCGCCACCCCGGTGCCTCCCGTGGGATTTGAACCCTGACTATTATTATTTTCTTTCTCTTGGCAAATATCAATGATAAAAAAACAAAACGAAAATTCACAGGAGCATTTAAAATATTTTCACTGCAAATCATAACATGTAGGTATATAGGATAGGTATTAAAATCAAAATAGTACAAATAAACAAAATCAACTCAATACAGAACACAAAATCAAAATACAAAAATCCAAAATAAAAAAATACAAAATCAACTAAATTAACAAAACATCGTACAAATAAACAAAATTAACTAAGCGGCACATACCACTTAATTTAATTTTATTGCAAATTATAGTAAGTGTTGTTACTTATTGGAAATAAAGAATCACTAAAATTTAAAGAATAAATTACCATTTAGATTATTAATTATTTTTGGTTGACAACTTAGCCGTTCAGTCGAGATTCAATTTTCGTATGCATTTCTGAGTGAGTAGCTGAGTAAAGGGTCGAGCACTGATGGTATCGTACCGATCCATCTTCATATTCCCCAATAAAATATTTGAGTTAGAGTACCTACTTGTGTTTCTCTTATGCAAATGTTTTTTGTTTTATGTAAAACAATTCAATGTGAATGTGGTAGTAATCTGATGTTTTTATTAGATAAATTCTATATTTTAAAATGTAAATTTAACAGTGACCAACAAAGTAAGCCACCTCTACTGAGAGGAGTCCGTACATCTTTTACTCCCATTGTAAATGTTGTGTTGCGCCTATGCCACTGTTTTGTTGATAATATCAACTGCTATAAACAACTCTTAAAGGGAGGTCGGTATAAAGTTGAGAAAAAATAGCAGAGGCGTAATATATCACTAATTGAAATTTCGCACGATTAGAATATTACATTAGGATTGTGTTCTGAAAAAAATAAATAAATAGTTTAATTAAATAAATAGTAGACGTTTGTCATATAATACGAATAACATAAATGGATACATTAAAAAGCAAACATTAAAATAGAAAGCTTGACTCTTAACCTTCTTTGGACTGGCATTTTTTCAAGTAAAACTCTACTTTCTAATGTCCCAACTTCCACGATTCTCTATCCCACGCACTTGACTGTGCTTCGAATTTCCGGCTATTTTCTTTACGTCATCAAATGAATTTAGTTGTGTTGTAACCTTTCTCGACCTTTTCTTGTTCTTCAATCCAGTTCTGACCTTTTCCTAGTCTCCATCAATTGAGGGTTTTCTTGTTAAGTATGTCACTTTTTCCCACCTAAAAAAACTAAAAACAATCAATAGACACTTTTATGTTTTATTTTATTTGAGTTAAAAAAATAATTGCATTTAATAAATTTAAAAAAATCTGAAGGGAATTATTATAGATTTATGTCAACTATCAATTTTGACAAATTCGAGAAGATAGTTAAAATTTTCTTAGGTAAATTAAAGCAATATAATTTTATTATTGATATAATTAGAATAAAATGTTACGCCAGTGTCTAAAAGGAGATATCTGTGCGAGCTGCACCTTTAAAATATTAAAATTTAATCACGGCAGTGTCGCACCAAATTAAATTAGCCCCGTGTAGCAGTAGGCCTTTTTGTACTTACCTACCTACCTACCTACCTATATTCTGTAGAAAAGTATAATATGTATGTATATCCTACATTCAATGGTTTAATATAAAAATATTATTACATCTTATTAATGTTTTAGTAGACTGAATACAAGCGACAAGATTAAATAAGTATTATTTTATAATCTGTCGCATGATGTCTTGAGTTAGAAGACACGTGGCCGGTACTTTCATATCGTGGTGGTTAAATCTAAATATCAGACAGAGAGAAAAGGGTAGCTTCTTTCGGTTGGTATTAAAAATCGTAGCATGTCGTCTACAACATCGCCTCATCATGGAGGATTTTGGGATTACAGCAGTGTCAAAGCCCGCAATTTTCAATGGTAAATCAGTACATCGATTTTTTTTACCCATAACGCCGTTTCCCGAAGGGAGTAGGCAGAGAGTACGGATTTCCATTCTTTCCTATCCAAAACAAACCTCTTTCGCTTCTTCCAAACGCATAACATTCCGCATGCATGCTCTTCTATTCCTTTTGCTCCTGACTTGGCCCTCCTCTAAGACTGAACCGATAGTGTCGGACCATGTCATTCGAGGTCGGCCTCGTCTGCGTGCACCCATTCTTTCAGATTTATATATCCTTTTAGTCATTCTCTCCTCGTTCATTCTCTCTACATGCCCAAACCACCTTAATTTATTCACTTTCATTTTAGTCACTACGCTAACATCCACTCCACATTCCTTTCTAATATTATCATTCCTCACCTTATCAATCAGTCGCTTTCCGCATATCCTACGCAGTGATCTCATTTCCACAGCATTTATTCCAACTTCCAGATTTTTCGTCCATGTCCAAGTTTCACTACCATACATCATGGATGGAATCAGGATTGCATTGTGCATCAACTGTTTGGATTTAAGAGATACGTTATTATTTCGATTAGGTGCAAACACATAAAAATACTTGGCCCATTTTCTTCATCACTCGTGGGTATTTGGTAAGCAATAAGGATTCCCCAGTATTACATAGGGCGATATCTGAAAATGGGATTCAGCGCGTTTTGAACGGTAGGATGAAGAAAGGGTAGAAGAGGCGTAATCCAGGACAAACTATCAATTTCATTGGTACGAAATTTCAAACGTTGTTAACGTAAAGTGATCACACTAAGACAGCCTACGAAATAACAGTAGAAGAGGGTCGTAAGCCCGTAGTGGTTTGTTCCATTTAAAAATCGAACATCACTAGTGTATTGTTAGAGTCATTAGTTGTTACATTCGTTTAAAATTAATATAGGTACTTGTTGGGTATGTGTAAAGAACACCCTTAAAAATGTATGACCTACATTTTATCTTTACTACAAAAGTACCTTAATCAATTATATCATGTGGCTGTATTGTAACAACCGCCGTACCTAGCATAACCCTTCTTTATGGGTATGTTTATATAGGTATATAATAATTATTATTTCAACATATCACTGTAAATATTCATAATCCGCTACTTGTTTGCTGTGGAGTGTTGCTATAATAGCTATCTTTGTATCCGATGTATAGCAGACACCTACCCGGTTGACTGCTATTGATTTTGTTCCGGAGCGGCAAGTGGCGCCAAAACGGGAAAACTCGGAAATAACAACTGACATTATTTGAAAAACAAAAAAAGGTATAATTTCTTTGTTGAAATCATTGCTTTTTCAATTTTTATTTCGACACATTCATTTTTGTTTATTTTCAAAATTAAAACAAAATAGTATTGATATTATTTACTTCGCTTTGATTTGGATAACTTTCTTTCAGCCACCATTTGGAATATAAGGAGTCTTCACTTGGTCCAGCTTCACTTGGTCAAAGAATGTAACACTTTATGAAAACTCTTTCCTCATCTTTGGCAGGTTGAGTAGAGAGGAATTATAGGTAGGTAAGTCCCAAAGTTATAATCACATCTAATCTTCCTATACATTACATAACAACTATTAGTTAATCAATAGAAAAAATACATTATTTATTCAACATACAGCAAGGCCATTTACATGTTTATATTATGTTCGAATTTTAGCTGATATTTTTAAGTCTTTGGGTATTTTACTACTCTATTCAGGATTTCATTTTCTAATTTTATAATCATATTTTTGCGTTGAAGTTCCTTTTAAGTTTTTTTTTCAGAATTCAGTCTCCTGAAATATTTTGAAATGCTGAAGGATGTCTCGCTACGATTGGTCGATATTGTCACTGTGAGGCGTGGTCTCCCGTGTCACCAACTGGGCGTGCTCTCAGGAAAAACTCCCGTTTAGGACAATGTTGGATCTTGCTCTATACGCGTGCGAAGAGGACGGAGATGGAGTGACATTTCTTTTGGTTGTGTACCGATATTTTGTTAAAATATTCAGTGACACGCCCATAAAGCCGTTATAAAATGTTACAGAATCTAACTTATATTTATGATTTTTGCTTTTTACCTAATTGTGTCTTTTCCTATTAAAGTTGAAATGGCTGTTTTATGCATTTTTAAAGTAAATACTTAAAGGACGCCAAATTTGTAAGCATCAATGATGGAAAATTTTTGTGAGAAAAGTACCTACCTAGGTAGGTAAAGATTGAGCATTTGGTTTTTTAAAAAGTCTTTTTGATATCTGATTCCATTTTCCTGTTTGTATTTAACAAATATTTTCTTCTTCGTGATCTCTCCCGCGTAGTGTGCCGTAACATGTCATAGGTAGGGGAGGAATTGAGGGAATTTTTTTAGGTACCTACCTACATAAAAAAAAGATATGAATCTGAGCCCATTTAATGTTTAAACAAAAGTATGTTCGCTTTCTGAAATCTTTCATAGAAATAAAAAATTGTGTTGTGAAGGAGAAAGGTGTTCGGCACCAGGGATTGAATCCGCAACATTCATAACGAAAGAGGGCGACGAATCACTAGGCTATCAAGCAATTTGTTATATCTTATATTTAAAAATGGAGAGCTATTTCCCGATGTCATCGCATCACGCCTAAACGGCTGGACCGATTTCGCTAATTCTTCTTTAGCCGGTACTTTTTACCTTATAATTTTTATTCCAATTTTGAAATTTTGACAGAAATTGTCAATTGGTGCGATTGACAGAATGAGGATGCAAAATACATAGTTTAAAACAGACGCATCGTTCGGAATCACATTGCTCAAATGATATTTAATTCATCACCATAAAAATTCGACTTCAATATTCATATTTAGGAACACAGGACAACGTCTGTCGGGAAAGCTAGTCAGATATAGGTATAACAAAGCCAAGGACGTCCATCCACGTTGGCTTATGGGTCAATATAATCATCCGAAGTTTATTAGTCGATATCAAATAGGTTTTCAAATCTTTCATACTTACAGCACAACAATATAGATAGTAAAGGTATCAACTTAGTTTAAAAATTCAATTTTCGGGCGGAGTGGGACTAAGCCAACTTCTGACCCACAGATTTCTCTACCCGCAGGAAATGTTATTTTTTTTAAAGACCACCACCCGAGTATAAACGTTATTTTTTTAACAAAACTAAAAATTCTGATTTTATCAATCTGATCGTGTATAGTACCTAGAGCGGAAGCAAATTTTGCCGCCCTCCTAATAGAGGTGCCCAGGGTGGTCCGCCCTTTCCCCCCACCCCTCGCTAAGCCACTGTTTGGACGCCAATGATTATTAGTCGTATCCATTCTCCATTAATTAAGTATGGGTAGAGGAGGTTTGGCAGTTGGCGGAGTGGCATATTTTTATGACGGCTTGCACAAAACGGATTTAATATTTCTCCTATAATTTGACATCCTTCTACTTAATAATGTATAGTATATAGGAAACCTACCTATCCTATGGGTTTCCCACATTGGCATCTATAGGTACGTACATATTTACTCTGATGCATGTAACGCATCGAATCAATTAAACGTAATACTTTTCAATTATTAAGAGTTTTTTTTTAATAAACAATGAAACATCAAATAATAGGTACGTAAGCTAATGATAGGTATCTTAATATTGTTTGTTATAGTAGGACCTACCTGCCTACATACCTACTTTAAGCGCTGGGCCAACAAGTTCAGGCAACCTGCCCACGTCACATGGACCATACAGTTCTGACCATTAAGTACATATATTGTTAGAGGAATTTTGTGCGCACTCAGAATCGAAGATTGGTTCCTATATGTAATAGTCACGTGACTGAAGATCAATTTTTACAAAATAGTTATTTTTTTATATCCATAAGCACAACAATACCCATATGTACTTCTTTTAATAAATTATTTGAGAAAAACATAAATGTTCATGTGTTAACGATAAATATCAAAAATAATAAAACTGAATCTCACAGTCACAAACCAAACTTCACAGTTTGTATGAGCTTAACAACAGTCACGTGGTATATGTTGAGACCATCCGCAGTGGCACATCTCTTTAGTATTATTTCTTCTCAAAGGTTCTTACACATGACTATAGTGCACATGGTAAGGCAAGTAGGTACTTACCTTCCTTTCCTACAGTAAACGTTTTCGAGTCCAGCAGTGACAGTGGATTTGAAGAAGTCAGAGATTTCCCTTATTAGCTTTGGCGGATTTCGGGGGACCACTTAAAAGGCGAACGTTGTTATCGTAAAGTGATCATAATATTAAGTCAGCCTTCAAAGCAGCAGTAGAAGATGATCTTAGGCTTAGGCCCATAGTGGTTTAAATTTGTACCTACCTATAAAATTTACCCCCTTAAAAATGTAACGTTAATTATTTTTTCAATGATTGCTGTTGTTATAGTTGGTTCTATGTAGGTAGGTATTTATGTAAGATTGGTTGAACTAATTAATTTGAAAATCATTTATACCTATTTTCTGAAAATTTATCTTAAAATGATTTGGTTTTAGTTTCCCAATACACTAAACCAAACTACCGAACTTTAAAAAATTAAAAAAAAAATGAATATAAAGGAATATCACACCCACCAATTATGAAAAAATCTTTATTATGTAATCTTTTTGGTATATAGGAAGAAGAGTCTTAGCTTATAAGAAATCAATGAGAAGAATCTACATAATTCTTTATTTCATAACGCCTTTCAAACAGAAAATTCTTTGAACATTATGAATAATACGAGCTCAGGAAAAGGGTCGCGTAGAGGTGACTGTAGGACTGGGCATGGCGTCTTTTATGTACATATATTTACAAAAAATAGGCAAACGCAATGTCCAATACCAGTGAAAAGAGCTCAGATCAGTATTATAAATACATTTTATGAATAGGTTCCGATTTACAATCATGGTAAAAAATTTCGTTCGAACAATAACGTGGAGTAATAACCACCTACTCCAAATATCAGTCACAATACAGCAATTAATAAACATAATTATAATCCGATAAGAATAATGAATAGTGTCGTTGGGTGGTCTATGTGTCTATTGTGAGTGCGGTGTGTTCGTGGTGACCCGTCGCATCGGGGTCAGCACCTCCAGAAACTAATTTGGGCCTACGACTAACCACGCGATGGAGCAATCTTCTTAATGGTTTCTATTCATCCATATAAAATAAACATGTTCTTCATTGACCCAAACCTTACTTTTTACAATCTTCATTCTTCCTTTTCAGTTAAGCTGTGTACTCACCTGCGCCGCGTCAAATTTCCATAGTAGGTACGCGAACGGAACGCAGCGATCCGACAGAAAACTAGGTAGACACCGATTTGTCACGTATCATGCAACGTTACCAAATTCTAGTACGCGGTGGTTTGTGGTTGTTCGCCACGAACCACCGCGTACTATGGAAATTTGTAACGTTGCATGATACGTGACATGCAACGTTACCAAGTTCGTTGCGAACACGCGTACACATCTGAACCAAGGTAGCGTTACCACGCGCGTCGCAGGTGAGTAGGGGAGAGGGGGCATGGAGGGGCCATTTTTTTTGTTTTCATCATATTTTTATTTACAGTAAGAATATAATGCACTTAAGCGCACTATTTTAAAGTGTGGGCCTTTGGCGTTAATATTGCATTCAGTATTTTTAATTTTTCTAACAGAAAGCAGAACTTTTTTGAATTCCAAAAATATTCAAAAATTGGCCCTTTCATAGCTAGGTAGTATTGAAAGGGCCATAAGTGGTTTTGAAAGGGCCGGTGTTATAATCGAAAGATAATATCATACTAAACGAATTTATTTAACAAAAATGGATTAAAATAAACATATTGACAGTACTTAATAAAACACATCTAAAACTTCTGTTTACTTAATGTATCAAAACATACAAATATATGTACATAAGTATACACTCCAACAAACTGAGAGTATGAAAAATTTTGTAAATATTCTTAGTTATAAAAATAAAAAAATTAACAAACATAAACACCAACGTAACAAACATAATATACCTATATTAAATTGATATAATAAAAATATAGAAAAGGAATAAGAAAGGAACTTGGACTCATACCAGCCAATTCAAAAACATTTTGAGCAAAAAAAGTTGTAAAGACCTTTTTTCCACATGACTCATGGGCCCACTTAGTACCTAAGTGCAAATCTGCAAAAATAAACACAAAAAACAAATGAAACAAGATTAAAAAAACGATCACTTTTAAATAAGAACGTTGTGATGAAGGGGCCATGGATTGAAAGGGCCGGCCCTTTCATCACCGCATACGCCGGCCCCTTCATGCCATTGCTTGTCAAAATAAAATAACCTCAATTTCCACCTATTTTAAGTATGATGTTACACAGGTTTTTATCAAATAATGGAAGCCAACGATGTAAATATTGCACTGAATCATAAGATATCTTATATAAATTATTAACATCAGAGTGAAAAAAATGATAAATAAACGTAAAAAACTTACTTTTCTGGTGAGAAAACAACAAACGCACACACACCGTTTACGGTTTGTCGCCGAACTGTCAACTAAAAGCGGGAAAGGCACATCCAGTGTGGCCACCAAAATAAAAATAAGAATTCGTTGTAACTTGTAACCATTACGGGAGGTACTCTGATAGCGATTGGCCCCTTCATAACCTGGCCCTTTCATGCCACTTCTCCCCTACACAGCTTTAGACAATCTTCTCGGTTAGCTTTGTTACTCACTTTACGAGTCCGGACATCAGATTATGGCACTTTAGTAAGTATGCAGCGACGGATATCGCCCTGTCACTCGTTATCTTAAAGGTCCTCCACCTCACAAGTCACCTGCATTGATGGGCACGTCAACAAGTGCAAGTCGTCAGTAAGATCATTCTCTTTACCATTAGCTTGGTATAAACCATTTACTCTTTTGATCTTTCAGGCAAACCTCTTTATATCCTTTATATATAGGAATCAATGGAATTAAATCAGTTTCTTGACCAGCTGAGAAAAAAAATCAGGGTATTAAAAAACTTTTATTTTATCTAATTAATTTTTTAGTAGGTACATATGTAGACGTCTTATCAAAGCATCAGGCCGTTGTTGGCCCAGTGACTATAGTGTCTTGGCATAGGACAGTTAGGGCTCCGGGTTCGGGTCTTGCCGGGGCATGGGAAATTTGAAGGAGTAAGACCTCATATTTTATTTGAACATTTTTTTAACACACTAAATTGCAATTATTAAAAGTTTTATTTTTATATTCAATGATGCCCTTCACCCGCACTCGAGAGGTTTCGGATTTATTATTGGTAAAAGTTAAGTAATTTTCTTTTGCATAAATCGCATATAGATAGATACGCCATAAAATGGTTTTCAATCATCGAAGCTATGATTTTTTGTGACAATTACAATACAAGTAAAATAAGTTATATTGAATGTGGCTTTTTTCGTTCACCTAATAAATTTAAGGTAATGGTACGCAGGATACACTCGGCAGGACGACTCTGACTCCTGGCTCATAATATCTTCACTCCGCTCGGCACTTAAATAATAATGGAATTATCCTTTTTTATAATGATACCAGGACTTACCCTCGTCTTCGGCTATTCATTAATGAAGGGTTGGACTTATTAAGTATGCAAATGTCTTCATTTTATAATAGCTAACCTCCAGAAAAATTAATAATCGTAATATTTTCTAAAAAAGGGTTGCTCTTTTCCCCTCCTCGGAGATATGTGCGAGATGCTGCTTTTATGGACCAACCGGGATGTGAACGAGGATACTTTGTTTTTATGGCACTTTTCAAACTGAGTGCATTTGTCAATTTTATATTCAGTTTTGTTAGAAATATAACGGACTGTACTTTTATTAACCTTGGTAGATAGATAATTAAACATCTACCTATTTATTCCTCTTTCTTGTTCAAACTGAAATGGCAAATCTTGTCATTTTCTACATATTATAATTAATTATCATTACATTATCATTGGTAAAAATGTGCACAATAATTAGTAAAAATGGCAACGTACCTACTCTAAAATTTCAAATTTCATAGGCGTCATGTCGTATTGTAATTATAGAAAATTTTAAATTTAGATTAATATTTTCAATTCTAAAAAATGAACTGTAGGTACCTGGCATCAAGCTTAAAACATCGAATTTATTTTTTGTGGTCCAATCTTAATTTTTCAAAGCCTCTGGATGGTGTTGAGAGACCTTATACAAACTAACATCTCTTTGCATTAGTGCCAATAAATGGAGCTTTAAGGTATATCTTACATATTAAGGTGCGTCCAGTGAGTGTTATGATAGCAGTTTTAATGGCGAAGGTGCGTGTTGAAACAAATGTTCAATAATTAAGCACACAATGTTCGTCGCAGCGCACAAAATGTGAGTCAAGTAGAAAGTTAAATGCTTGTTAATTTGGACTCCAGAGCAATATAATACACACAAACGAAAATTCTAACTCTGTGTGCACTAAAACATACACATAACTCATATTTTGGGTGGTACGACTATATTTACATATAAACAGCCTATCTGAGAGACGTGTACTGACTGACCTAATTTTGCTTTACAAAATTTTGAATAATTGTTTTAACGACCCTGCACTGATTGGTCTCATTAAGCTCCATATACCTGCCCGCGAAACTAGAGGAAGATTCTTGTTTCATAGTGATAATTCTCTCACTACAAACTATTTGAAAAGTACAGTTGTCCCGCGTCTTCACCGATTGGGTAACGAATATGCTGGACGTATTGACTTCTTTGACACCAGCATCGGCCGCCTTAGGAAGATCACCGAAGAATCCTTCTGATAGTCCATCCTTTGCATGCATGCACTCACCGGAGTCTGCATCTTCAGCCCTTCCTGCCTGCCTGTCTTGCTCTATGGGCTTGGGAATTCTCTGTGTGTCTTGTTTGTGGATGGATTGATTGTTGTTTGTTTTTTATTTATTTGTTTTTCCATTCAAAGATATTAACAATAACAGATCCCTTTAAGACCAATAATCGGTCTTGTCAACAGGTTTCCATTCATTAAATTTCAAACTTCTTATAAACTACATGATATGCTAAATCTACATAAATCTTATAAACTACATAATATGCTAGTAATCTTATAAACCACATAATACGCTAGTAATAACAATGACATTTTACAAGTATAATCTTATCTACGCATTTTCATATTATACATCTACTTATTCAATAACATAATATTATTATTTTTTCTTTTTTTTACTAAAAATCTTAGTTTCATTTTGGCATTCAAATAACAAGATAGTATTTACATTTTTGCAATTTGTATTAAATTAAGAAAGGTTAGGTATAGTTCCCATACATAAATATTCAATTTAACTATTAAGCTTTATCCATCTTAAGAGTAATTAAAGTCTCAGTGTCCTATATTGTAATCTTTTTGGTACACTACTTACTATTGGTTAACTTTATAATGTATATCGATTGTGTTTTGCCAACTATGTATTTTGTTTGTGACTATATTGTAATTGTAAAAAGGCCTCGGCCGTATATTATTGAAATAAATAAATAAATAAATAAATAAATAAATAAATAATAAATAATGTAACTATGTAAAGTGTGTTTACGCTCTGAGCGAGAATCACTTTTGTGTTGGTGAGCTCAGACATTTTACACATACATACACTATTGTGTAGTCGGTAGTTATAGATGGATTTTCAAGTAGAATGCATTTTGTTTATTTAATTTTTTTTTGACAGAATGCGTGTTGTGGTCACCCCACTAAATACATACGCATTTCTCACCCATAAAGTAAACGCACTATAGCAGCGGACTAACTTATAATAATTGGCATCCTTCTTACACCCGCGCGTATGTCTACCTGTATCTATAAGGACTGCGTGAAACCCTTTTAACAAGTTTTTAGGCGTAATTTTAATTAACACCACCGCCATTTCACCACCCAACTTCCCCATTCACCCTTTATATCTTGTCTTTTTTGTCTGCTCGATGCAAATCCTTAGAGGGCAGTTTTGGATTTTACTTAAACGTGAAGACACGCCTTTGAGAGTAGAAAATTAATAATTTTAAGAACATTTACATAGACAATTTTAAAAGTAGCTAATTTTTTTAATTAGTTGGCAAAAAGGTGCTTTTGTGAACTTTAGTAATTTGTTAAATTAAAATATAATTTCATTATTTTACTTAGGTATCACACAGAAGCTATGATCGTTATGAAGAACCTACATTCCTTATATTTTTTTGGGGAACAAATTCGACATTCAACGAGTCTATAAGATCATGGACAATGCAGTGCTGAGGGCGTAGGTACAACCTAATTTGGTTCAGTTTGAAGGGTATTTCTATGTTGCAACTCTACTGTCAAAGTCGCATTGATGAACGTTATATTATGTAAATATATTATATAACCAGATATAGTTCACACATGAATTTAGCTTGAAGTAATTAACGTTTATTAATTTTACAAGCAACATCAATTGAATGATTCTGAATCCATTTTTTGAAGGACTGGGCGCTATTTCTAAAATGTACCCTCTACTGCATTAACTCTGTTATTTGATCAATGTTTTGCCTATTTAATAACAAGTGTTATACGTTTTTGGATAGCTAAAAGACGAAGGAAGTTTTTGAAATTATCTGCATAATAAGTTCCATATTTTTTTTTAAATAGGGCATCAAAGTTGAAAACATTTAGTGAACATTTTTTAATTCTAACCTTTCACTAGTGATCACACTAAGCCAGCCTTCGAAATAACAGTAGAAGACGGTCGTAAGCCCGTAGTGGTTTATTCCATTTAAAAATCGAACATCAGTAATGAATTGTTAGAGTCATTAGTTGTTACATATCTTCGTAACGATGATATAATATGTTGTCAAGTTTCGGACAACATATTATATCATCGGGTCAAATCCACCAGAAATCACCTGAATAATAACGTCCTTTGATGTTCCGCTCGACTCTCCCCGTAATCCTGTATATTCGTTAAGATCTAGTCCTTAAAAATGGACACACAGAATCTAGATATACTTGGAACGTTGTGTATAATATAAAAAGTTGCGAGTGAATTGTTTTGTGATGGATAGGGGTTCACAAATACATTTTAAAGATTTGCAATTCATTTTTAATACGGCACCACGGCTCAAGAGAGTGACACAATGAAGAATTGTCTTCCGCTTGGAGTTGGTTGGAGAGGGGATCCAGAACCCATCCATACAGTCTATAAGTAGTTCGGGTGCACCCGCAGGAAGTGATACGGCATTGCGGTCCCTCCGCATGTGTGCATTTTAAACCAGCATTTAGTACTGACAGGCAGTTTTTTTTTAAGGAACGACCAACAAGTTTAGAAAACAAACTTCTTCATGAAATACAGAATATTAAAAAATCACCCAACATTAGTAAATTCATAAACATCAAATCGGGAATATTAAACATGTTCGATATGTCAAAAAATCTCAATTCTTAATTGAGGTTTGGTAAAATTTACCCATCTTAGTCCAATTTTATTTTATTAAGTTCTGATGAGTCATAAATAAATGAACGCTTTTCTATACAAAGGTGTTAGTATAGTGGCGGAACTTAATGACTTAAGCAATTTCTACCAGTCAACCAATCCGTCCAATTTAAGATTCACGCTGCCAATCTTGGGTAAAAATTTCAAGAAAAACGTAGATACTTAATAGTACGAACAAAGAAAATATATTTGAGGTAAAATGTGCTAAACCTGATTAGAAAATCAAGTAGGTACAGTAGGTAGATGTGTGTGTTATGACACTTTTTAAAAGAACAATATCGCTAAGTATTTTGCTGTTAACCATATCTAAGTATTTTTAGGTATTATTATACTTTGTCATGTGACATGGTGTGATTGCAATGTTTCCAAAAATGTCTATAGGGGAGACCGAGGTGAGTTGAAACAAATTTTACATTATAGCTCATATCTCAACACAGGACAATCTCACAAAAGTGAAACTTAAAACGATGTTGTCCAAATTAGTATACTCTTTAATGACCTCACAAAAAATAATTTCATTCAAGCATTCTAGGAGATAATTAGCAAAAACCAGACCCGTTCCATTTGTTTCAACTCACCTAGATACGAGGTAAGTTGAAACATGGCACGAGGTGAGTTGAAACGCATATTTTAAAAATAGGTTTAGTTATAATAAAAAACATTTTCATAGAAATATTGTTATATTTATGGAAAAATAAACATACTCATAAGTAAATGAGATCATATTATTAAGTAATCAAAAGTAAATGAGCGAATTTGAGATAAAATTACATACATATTATTTTTATCATATTCTTACTCGTAAGACTTACATCATATTATTGGAAAAAATGCATATCAAGTAAAAAAGTAATGTTGGAAAACTTTGCTGGTTTATGTGTTGTATTGTTCGTGTATTTGTTATTATGTACCTATTAAAAAACTGTTTATTTGCGAAAATTCGCAACATAATAAAATAAAATCATATGGCACTTTATAAGTACCTCCCTATTATAAAAACACACATTCCCTAGGTATCATTGATTCTAATGGGTATTTTCATTACTTAAATATATTTATTTGGTCAAAACAATAAAAAAACATACCTACATATATTTAAAAAAAAAACATTCATAATAATCAACATTAAAATCAGTATTTAAAACAACTTAATCTGAGAGACAATTTTGGCAAATATAATTGAGTTCACCTTCCGTGCATGCTTCATTCTAACCTTTGCTATCTAGGCACTGCACCCATTTTTCATTAGGTCTACTATTTGCAAACGAAACATTAAGCAATAGCAGCCATCTTCCTCTTCATCATCATCCTTGCTTTTACTGCATTTTGGCAGTTTAACTCCCTTATTTTCTTTTTTTACTCTCACTTTTTATTAAAAATCTGTCGTTTAGCTAGTTTTACTCTGGATGAGCTTTTAGTTTCTTTATAAAGCGGTAGAGTGATGTGTTATTGAAATTATAAGATTTTGCCCAGATTTTGCCGCATCTCGTAGGTTATTATTCCTTAGGTTTACCACTTCTGCTGCTAATTCATATATTTCTAATGCGGCTTCACCTCTTATTTGTTTTCCGAATATATTTATTTGACATTCTGAAACAAAAATAGAATTGATTTTATAATTAAATAATATCATGATTGTTACCGAGGTGAGTTGAAACAAAGCGTTTCAACTCACCTCGGTAAGAAAAATACCAACTTCATGCGGTTTAACATCAAAATAATATTGAAAGTAATTGTTTTATAAGAAACTAAAGCTATGTTGTAAAAGTTCGATAATCAACTTATTAAAAA
Organism: Mystacides longicornis; assembly: GCA_963576905.1. NCBI lineage: Eukaryota > Metazoa > Arthropoda > Insecta > Trichoptera > Leptoceridae > Mystacides > Mystacides longicornis. The sequence goes on along the minus strand of OY756421.1, from coordinate 21,191,564 downwards.
TCATTTTAAAAATAAAAAAATAACAAATATTAAGTACCTATCATAATTCACGATTAAAAAAAACAAAGAAAACTTACTTTTAGTACATTTTTACGGATGAACGTTATAACAGCAAAACCACTCGCCGAACTGGATCGACACATACTGAGGAATTTGATATCACGTTGTCGGTGAATCAAAACTGCTGCGTTGTCAAACCATTTCCATAGAGTTGATGAGATATGAACATTGTTTCAACTCACATTTGTTTCAACTTACCTCGGTCTCCCCTACTTTACATATATTCATGAATTAATTGAGACTTCTTGAATAAGTAGTTACATTGTACGGACTGAACTATTTGATCGACCCTTAGAGCGCTTAAAATAAGAAATGCCACAGTGAAAAATCTATGTCAAATATATTCATGTAAATTGCCAGGGGTAGGTAAGTAGTGGAAAAAACTTTCTTGGAGGGTTGTCTACTCTTGAACCCAGGGGTGTGATAAAATATACATAAGCAACACATTCACCAAATAAATATAAGTGAGGTACTTATTTGGATGGCTACATATATCATATTGTCGTAGGTATACTCAAGAAATGTTTTAAATGTTAAACTATCAATGTTGAAAAGTAAATATACATAAACATTCGGTGCGAAAGATTAAAAAAAAAGAAAAGTACCATGCTTCAGCAAAAATGATTATGAATGAAATACATACCTAAATAAATACGTTTCTTTAGTTATACCTACAGAGAAAAAGTGGTTGAAAAATTTTATACAGTGTTTTGGAGTGCCTGATGCCGCAGGCTTTAGGATCAAGAAAACTATGATCAGATAGAAAAATTATATTTAAATACCTACGAAGAAGAATTCTTAAGATAAGACGGCGTTAAAACAAATGATTAAAATTAGCAAATTATGTTCCTACAAGAAGGAACGGCGGAAAAATAAAATATTATCAAAAATAAGTTCTCTAGAATCTAGATGCTTCTTTTTGAACTTTATTTGAGTTTTTTGATGTCCAACCTTGTATATTTTTTCTTCTATTTCTGTAAGGACTTAGGTTTGTCTTTCTCAGAGGGCATCTACCAGGTGGTATAGAATCAGCTGCTATTTTCAGAAGCCTTTCACAATATACTATATGTGATCCTTCCAGAAATATCTTATAGATCTACCCCATCGCATGACATTTTGGACATCGTAAATTTTCCTTATATAGAGGTTCTTAACCCTGTCTTGGAGTGAAATAATTTTTTAACAACTTTTATTGTAAAATAGGAAAAAGGGGTTCTAACTTCTAACCACGGCGCTATATAACTCATCATAACTTATTTGAGGATCTCAAACTTGAGAATATACGACATTGGTTTTTGAAGCATCACGCCATAAAGGCGTCGCCAGTTTTCGTAAAATCTAACCTAAAGGCAAATCGTTCGAAAGTGATGGTCCCGGGCATCGTGTATCTGTTTACCATATGAAGAGGAAAACCTAAATTGGTGTTTTTATATAAAATATGACCCTCTCTAGAGTGACATCCATATATTATAAGGTGGTTGACTGAGTCTAAGAAAAAGCGTTATTGAACTAACGAAAAAAAAAAATTCTTTTCAAATTAGAAAAATTATAACCACACCAAACCTAGTGTCTGCCTTTAATTTATTCATTTCTCTAAAATCTTCGTCGTCCTTAGCAGTTTTAAATGAACTGATTTAATGAATGACAGGAAATGTAGGTTGTAATATGTAAGCAAATTCAAGTGTATTCAACTGCCTTTGTAAAGATATTGCACACACGCTTACTATATTATGTATTTGGCCCATTTTTGGGAGATGCACTGTTGGCTGAATTATTAAACTTAATGATGTTTAGAAAACAAAATAAGGTACATAAATAAACAAATATATTATTGAATAATGTTTTCACAATATTACCTTATGTACATAAAATGTACAAAGTTTCATAAAATTAATTTAAATCTACTTCTATTTATTTAATTAATCAAAATACTAAGTCTATATTTTTGTATTATGATCTACTCGATGAACTTTGAGTACCTACCTACTTTACTTGAACCGTCTCGGCATTCTCGACCGTCTCCTTGTAAAATCGTTCGGATGTAGGTAAATTGCAAGGTTCTAAACGAATCAGGGAAATATGCCTAAGAAACAGATTCAAGACGGTAATTTTCAACAAAAGATCCAAGGGTAGCTAGATAGAAATATATATAGTCCTCGAATGACAGGGGGAAGTTGGGGTAATTCGTAACGCTCGACAAAAATATTTATATTACTTGTTTACAATGTTTCTCATTAAAAATATTCCGGAATTATTCGTCCCTTGACAGTTGCTACCCCCTCCCTTGTCCGGGACGTGAAGGGTTAAACGCGGTGTTTAACCCTTCCCATCTCCGGACTCTAGAAGGGTGAGGATATAATTTCTACTAATATTTCGACATTTCGAATAAGTTGTTTACCATCGGAAACCCATAAAGCACTTTACTGTTTTGTATTTGCACAAATATCCACCTTCCATTCCTTAGTGATGGGAAGTCCTTTTACATCAAACCTACAGTTTATTTTTTTGCAATTTTTTTTTCATTGTTTTTGAATATTTTTTAATTTTGAAATATATGGTGTTCCGTGATTTTTCAAAAGTGTTGACAAATAATAAACATTTTCAACTTATATACTAAATAATGAGACTAATCCGATGTCATTAGATAATCCAGTATTAAACAGTGATTTCGATCATACTTTCTACTGGATATTTATGTAGTATACGGCAAATTTTAGAGATGAAATAAAATATTTCTAGGTAGGTACTTTAATTTTATTATTTTTCATTTATTTCAATTTGAATCGAGCGAAATGGTACTACCAGAGTCGGATATTATAAATGTACTGCATAAAACTACGTTTAATAAGTGGTCTCAGCGATGGGATATGGAGTCATCTTTCAAAGGAACTGCCTACAGAAATATTAAAAACACAATAACGACACGTCCTTGGTACGACAAGAAAAATCTCTCTAGAAACGTCGTCACTACATTAACTAGAATGCGCTTGGGTCACAACAGGTTGAACAAGCACTTGCATAAGATCGGACTTGCCCCCTCTCCTTACTGTGAATGTGGTTTGGACGAGGAGACGCTTGATCACGTACTCTTTGCCTGTCCTTTAAGGAACGTGGCGGACCTCTATTTTACTTTTCAAAATGTAGAACATCCCCTATCATGTCAATACCTATTATCCCTTAACGAAATAAAAATATATAAAAAAATTTATAAATTCATAAATAAAAATTTCATTGTTATATAAAATAAGTAGATAGTAAAACACTTAACAAAATGGCCAAAACATCCCCCTTGCGGATGATATGCCAAAAAATTTAAAAAAAAAAAAAAAATCATTCCTAATAATATGCTACAAAATTTCCAATTTCATAATTCATCATGCCACGGTTTGAGTTAGAAGTAAGCAAGTTCCCTTGGCATCCCTACATCGTTGGTAATTAACCGTTGCTTGATTTGAATTTATGTGAGGGATTTTTTAATTTCTAATCACTACCGAGTAAACATAGCATGGGATGAATACGAGTACCTTCCACAAGTCTACCTAATATGAATATTATTGAAGGCAAACTTTTATACCATTTATGCTCGTAAACCGAACAACTTACTTAACATAAAGGCTACTTTTGTTGCAACTTTTCTTGCAATTAAAATGACGTGGTAATGGATTGCAAGGTTTTTGTGTATCGAGAGTTGTGACACTGAGGATGAACGAATGAAATTATTGTCCCTTTAAATAGTGTTTAATCAAATGATAAGTACTATGCTGGGAATAAATAATTTATGTTCGTAAGTTATTGTGAATTATGCAATTAAGTAAACAAGGATAATAAATAATTAGGGTTGGCTTTCTTTGTTGATCAAATGATCACACTAATAACATTTTAATATTACATAAACTATATTTAGTAGAATTTCCTTCCTTTAAAATTTAGATTCATGTTTTAAAATCATTTAAATATAGGAATTCTCTTTAAAACAAACAAATTAGTGAAAAACTATATCTCAACTTGTACAGGAATAAGATATCCCTACGGAGATAGACACCTGACCACCGACATCGCCTTCACACGCCATACTGTTTGACTCGGGCCGGTTTTACCACTGAAAACTATTGCCCCCGAGTGGCGTACTATGTAGCAAGCACTCTACATTTATCATTAGTTTAGTTTTCTACAGGGCGATCCCATTTCTGAGCTGAATCAAATATCAAGAGATATTTCACACATTCATTAAATCAAAACATTATTTAGTTTCCTTAGAACAACATCTCCCTAAATTACTATCGGATAGAGCGAGAAAAAATCTCTGGCACACATAACAATACTGGAAGCCAAATAGAACTGTCGGAAAGCTTAGGACCGGGACACCAACTACCTTACCCAACTTAAACGACACGGTAGCTTACTAATGGATGTCCGTGGATGTAAAGAAAAAACATAAGTATTTTTTTCTTCCGTGATAAAACAAACATCGGCTTTTGAATTATACGTCAAAAGGCGTATGTATGGATGTAAAGGATGGATAGATAGAGAGAACTTTTTATTTTTACATGATCTAAGAGATTTGGATTGTGATGTAAAGACCAGTAGCCCTAGTATAAGTTTTCGATGATCGAATATCGAAACGATCATCGGAAGAGTTTCGAAAAATTTTCATACTAAAATGATCGAATGATTCGATCGATTGTTTTAAGAACACTAATTGCACGCTAATAAGCGCTTATTTGCGTGCAATTAGCTTTCGATAAAACTCGTACTAGCCCCACTGATCTCACGGGGAGAAACTAAATAGACAGACTCAGTTGGACCGAATAGAATGAATGTCATAATTTATCAAGTTTTTTTGTCCAAGTGAACCCATTCAATCGATAATACTTGTCAATACTCTCCCAACCTCCTCGTTTTTTTAAACATGTACCAGGTACCTATACAAAAGTTAATGTTTTAAAAAAACAAAATATGCTATTTACCGATCAGCCCAGAAAACTTTTAATTTTAATCACCATATCATTTAGAATGGCGAGTTGCTATAAAATATAGGAATAGTTTATGTCTGAGAGGTATCTTGGGTGTTGGTGCGAACAAGGAGTATTGGCCAGAAGGCTGGAGAGAGCCACAGGAGCACACTCCCAACTAACAAGACGTGTAAGGACGGCAGCCCAACCAGACCCGCTCTGCGAATGGTCAGTCAAGAAGAGTTATAGGTCTCCTGAGGGCGGCAAGTAACAATGCCTTTTATCCTTTTGCATATTGCTTAGTGGGTGGGTAAGTGACTACCTACATCTAATACGAATTGCTTCATCACTACAAGGTGTTTAGGAAGTAACGTCATAGTTATTGATTTCAACACTGCAGTTGCACTTTGACAATGAGCTGGAAGTTTTCCATCAATTTCGCATTGACAATATCAAGAGATTTCAGTTTTCCAGCTCACTTTTATTATGAAGAAAATGCAGTTATCTTATTGAGATGCACTATTTCAAAATATACATTTAATAAGGTATTAACTGTTTAACGAAGAGTAGATATCTAAAAAAAGGTAAAAGATAAAAACAATAAGATTTAACATCGTTGAAACCGACCGCGGTTAGGCTTGGAACTCAGATCAAGAGACCCCGGGTTTGATTCCCGGTCGGGTAAGTGTTTTTTCACTTGACGGAACTGGTTGACTGGAAAAAATTTCCCCAGGCAAGAAGTGCCGCCGGCTGTATTGACACATTTGTATAGAGAAGTGTAAATTTATTTATTTAATAAAACGAAATTTCTTAAAAAGTTTTTTTCCTAACAATCAGAATCCACACCCCTAAAATGTTAAAAAAGAATGTACGCGTCTTAATACAATCTAGTTAGCCAGATACATAAAAAAATGTAAAACTTTTTAATGATTGATCCGGAAATGTAAATTAATATAAAAAAACACCATATCGCTTATATTGCTATCTTAAAAAGGACTAAGCTAGTCTTCGAAACTTTAATTTAATCTCAGGAATAATGTAAAAAGCGAAATGGAATTTTGATTGAATAAAACTGATTATTTAGAAGATTCTAAAAATATAAAATGGATTTTTAAAAAAAGGTAAATTATTCATATTTTCTATTTTTATAATGGTCTTTTGAAAAGATGAAATTGTCGAAATACCGTGTTGTTTTTGGGTAATGATACGCGCGGCCGAAGTCTTGCCGGGTCCCTACGCGTGTCGTACAAAAATGACCATGCTATGATATTTATCATAATATCCCCATTTTACCCCGTTTCCCCTTTCTTGTATTCTGTATCGCATTTTTATGATTTTTTCCTGGGTGTTACTTATTCATCTTTATTTACGAAGGTGCGATGGTATTGACATTATTACCATAGCGGGCTCCCGAGGGGGGTGTAAAATAAATTGGTGAAAAATCTTAAAAGTCAGGCGGGCAAATAAACTATCCCGGTGGAGGTGGACGAAGGGTGAAAGAGACAACTTACATTATTTTTCAGAAATATAATATATTTATTCTAATTATTATTACCAATAATATTGATTATTATAAGCTAAACGGTATAGGCGTGGACTAGACAGTCTCATTTCAAGTGTTCCACTTGAAATTTATAACCGGGGTTGGCCTGTCTTAGATTGGACGAGAACGGTTGATGGGAAAAATTGCCTCAGGCAATAAGTTCCGCCGGCTATTAGTATTGAGAAGTGTACATTTATTATTTGTTTTGTTTATTAAAGACATTTGAACGTAAGCAAGTATATCAAAATAACGTAGTTGCACATCCATGATAAATCAAATGAGTTTGAGCGCTTTTTTTCAGTCTTGCATTGACACCTTAGATTTTTTTTCTTGAATATATTTTTACACATTGTCTCAGTAAAGGGACGGCAGATAGAACTGACGTATTCCATTACCTTGTATCACACTTTATTCGCTTCTTCCACTGACACGCCATTTCTTATACAACCTGTTCTATTTTTTTGCTTCTGACCTCGCCTTCTATGAGGACGGAATCGATGTGCTCGATTCACGTTGTTCTCAGTCTACCCCGTCCTTTTGATCACCTTTATTTCAGCATTTATAATTTATAATAGGTTAAATTCTCTTTTTCATTCTTTTGGCATCCATTCTCGCAACATTCTTCTTTGCACCGACGCTAACTTCTATAAGTACCACATCCCTTCGTAATATTATCATTCAGTATTTTTAGCCACTGTATTTACGAGTGGGTAGTTATCAGATCTGTCAACAAAGAAAATATCATAATTTTGATGAATCTAGTAATAATATTGATTTGGGCAGGTATCACCCTAAAATACCTCATCAGAGCTAATATTTATATGAATTTTCTCTAGGGGAGCATTTTCAATCGAACAAAGATATAGAAGTTGAAAAGAGAGAGAGCTTAATTTTAGAAGCATAAATGTCAACATTATGAACATTGCAAAAAACGTGAAATTCATAGTTTAACTTCACATTTTTATGAGTTTTTAGTATTAACATACTATAAAACCTTTCATATAAGGAACAGAAGATAGGTATTTACTATTTTTTTAAATTATAATTTACCTACTTGTTTCGACAATCAGACCGACTAAATGATTGGAATGTAGTGTAGTAATAGTAGCCATCACCGGTAACCAATAAATAAATTAACAAAAAACACAGTGAAAACCGGCCATGCATTTGAGTTCATATGTAGGTACATTTATGTAGGTAACAAAACTTTTCATTGATCAAAATACCAAAATAATAATATATCCTACATAGAATTCTATAGGATCTTCTGGAATAAACTTTTTGTCGAATTCATAGTGTTATAAAATTTGGACAATATACCTGATGTGATTTATCTTTTTTGATGTGGTTGGTAGCCTAGCGGTTCAGGCGCCGACTTCAGTAGTGGAGGTTATATAGGTTCGAACTTTGGTGTTGGCAACAATTATTTATGTAGACATAGCTGGGGTAAAGGGATGATGGCCAAGGGTGGTGGACGGGTATTAAAAACATGAAAGGAGAAAGACAAAAAGGAAGTTATCGCTATAAGTGTTAAGAAAGCAGCAAGATGACGAATAAAATATATCCAAGATATCTAATAAGGTTCTGTTATTGCTCTAAAATGTTTCCCCTCTAATATCTGTTTGATCTCTGTGTATCATGTAGTATTAAGAACTGTTACGTCCCCCTGACCTCTGTCCGTTGGGGTTGTGAGTTTGTAGAAGCATCATAGGTAAGAAGGGAGTGGTGTGGGTTTAGAATGCAGAAATATCCTGAGGCGATAAAGGATTGCTGGTCCAGACTGGTGAATGTATTTTGCACTCTAAATGAAATAAGAAAATGTTGGGTTATATATTTGCAATCCAACACAGTGTGCAAATATAAGACAGTTTATTGATATTAAAACATCGAGAGGAGTAATGGGTGACGAAAAATCACCTAGCTGACTCAAATGTCAACCTTTGCACGTGGTACCCACGGCTAGAAAATAAACGTGGCTATGGCAACCGCCGAGCGGTATAGCCGTACGATATTTATGGGACTAGATCTTATTCTCAACATGTTCAACATAAAATCTCATGTATACAACAAGTAGATATTTAAAAATTAATGAAATAGGTACCTATATAGAGATAAAAGTTGGAAATTATTGAGAACATAATAATTTATCTTGCTTAAATCATCATTGTTACAGTATTTTGTGTGAAGATAAAATAAAAAAATACATTGTTCATAAAGAAAAATGACTCAAAACAACTATCTGTTTGTTAAGTTTATTTTCAAAATAATACAAAATAAAGCCGGGAGAATTTTATTTCGTTCCAAATTGTGTTTATCGAGACGTAAGTAGACTCATCAAAGCACATTGCCCAGAGCTGTGGCTGAAGCAAACCTCTTCGTTTGTGTAGGACCGAGTGGTGAGATCTGCCAGCTGGATGGAGTATTCCTTCTGCCTCCCTTACATCCTCCAACCACTTGATAAGAATACAAACACGGTAAGTACTAGGCAGGGACCTGAACTTAACCACATTACGTTTCAAATGTACAAATCTATAGGTGCAAGACTTAGGCAGTTACATAAAGCTCAGGGGGCCTAGACAAAATGCAGCTGGCGATCGACTACAAACGAATTCTTCGACAATGTAGAGTAGGAAGAAAATTAGCTGTCCACTTTTTAGGTTTATTGTTTGGTTTAAATAATTGTTTATGTTCCAGTGGACAGTTAGTTTTTTCGTATTATACTTACATTGGCGAAATCTTCGTTTGTAGTCGAACGCCAATTTGAATTTGTCTACGGGGGCTGGTTCCTTTATTAAATAGTGCTAATTGTACCTATATTGTTTTTTGAGAATAGACTTTTCTCATCTCTCGTTTTACATAAATGTTGAAAAAACAGAAGACCCATATAATCTAAAAATTGGATAGGAATTATGTAAATTTAATTTTTTTAGACCTCCACCCGGACTCGAGTGATTTTGGGAATTTAAAATTTGGATAGTAGAAGTACCTACCTACTAAGGAAGCTGCAAATAAGTTATCATATAGGTATAATCGATTCGTGATATGATTCATAAATCTTCTTTACAAGTCACCTCCGTGATTGAGTGATCCTGTTTATCATAGATCATCGTGTACCTACTACTTATCTACCTATAGAAGTGTGAAAGTCCTACCTACATATGCTACAGGGGTGGAATCAATTGTAGGAAACACCCCATAACAATTAATAATTAATGTTTGTTAATCAAAAAAATTATGTTATTATTTTGTATGTTTTTTTTTATGTATTTTGTAAAAGTATCTAGCACTGACGGGAAGATGAAGAAATTTTCCTGCGAAGAATTGCGTAGAACGAGATAGTGAAAGGATTGACAAAATGCATGTGGGAGAAAAAACTATCGATACCTACTGCCTATAATAGCATTCTGAGATGATAGAAGAACCGAAAAAAAGGAGAAGAAAAAACAATTTTGTCTTGGTCGAAGAAATATGTTGGGTCTTTGACCAAGACAGAAAAAAAAATTATTATCATATAATTATTGGAATTTACTGCCCAACTAGACAACGTCTGTTCTGGGGCAGCACTACTTGAAATTAAATCATGTAACCAACCAATCGATGCGTGTATCTACCTACTAATTAAAAAACGAAAAAAAAGAAGTGTGCTTGGATATAGAATAGAGTGGAGGTCTTTTCTCTCTGCCCACCCTTTATGGCGGGACACGGCGTGAAGCTAAAAAAAAATCACAGAAGTCACTCGCAGAATTGTTTTGGGGTGGTACCCTTTGGAAAACTAGGACACATTCTTAAAATTTCCTGAATTACTATCAATTTAAATCGGAAAGTATACAATAGGTACATTCCTACCTACGTGTTCTTCTTATGGATCTGAGACTATTGCATGAGCTGTCAAAGGTGCAGAGAGGTTGAAGGTTTTTCAAAGAGCGATGGAATGCTGGGAATGTCTCGGAGAAAGATTACGGAATGTTATTATCAGAGCTAGAACAGTGGGGCTAGTACGAGTTTTATCGAAAGCTTATTACATGATAATAAGCGCTTATAAACGTGCAAATAGTGTTCTAAAATCAAACGACCGAATCGTTCGATCATTTTTGTATTGAAAATTTTCGAAACTCTTTCGATGATCCTTTCGATATTGGATCATCGAAAACTTATACTAGGGGTACAGGAGTGCTGGACTTTCTCAAAAAAGTTACCACGCTTGAGCTATTTATTAGTCTCCAAGAGCATATGATAAATAAATGAAAAAATGGTAAAACGTCTTTTGTGCTAGCACCCGAGAAAATACCCATAGAAACTTCAGATGACCTCAACATATGGATGAAAAAGGCGTAGGACAGGCATGAGTTGAAAACTATTTAACTACGAAGTTCCCCGGCTAAGAAGAAAAAGAAAAAAAAAATATCTGTGATTTGATAATTTGTCAATCTAAAAATTCACTGTGTTAAAAGAATATAATATTGTCATAACACGTGGCGTAGGTACTAATAACTTGTTCAGTGTTAGGTCTCATCTCCATACCTTGTCTAGTCTCGCACGTTGCTGGTACAATACGTCCATTAGTTGTATCCTTGATATAATAATTCATCATCCATCTTGCTCTGCTCCTGCGCTCCTGGTACCCCGTTTCCCATCTCTCCCTCTCTCATCTTCCGCCTCATCCTGCTGCAGAAAAGCGTGACATAATAAATAACAGAAGACACGCCCGTGACAGGATTTTTGAAGGTAAAAATATGAAGGGAAATAAATTATCTGCGTTTTTTCCGTGAAAGAAAATCATAAAAGAATCTTATTTTCGTTGAGCCCGGAGAGAAAAATAATTTGATATCTTCAAAGGATACCTCGTTCACTTTGATTAATGTTTTAAGCTTTTTTTTACTATGTCATCATCTTGATAAATCTATTAGTTACTGAAAACTTGCTGAGATTATACCTACTTTATAGAACCTTCTCTGAAACGGTTCGTCGAAGCTAAAAAACAATCTTTATTTATAGGTAGGTATGCCGTAATAATAATATGTCGTAATAAATAAAGAGCCTTTATTTTAAGAGTAGCACACTTCATTTAATATGCGGAAAGTAACTTTAGCAAATAAAATGTTCCTAGAACACTCGCAAACGAGTGAAGGCTTAAAGAAAAAAAGAAATTAATTTTTTTCCATATTCCACAAACTCTTTTCTTCACATCTCTCATATTCTTCGTTTCGTAAATAGATAATATTCTAACATAGGATTGATAGTGCGTTTGTCGGATTACGACCTGTAAAGATCATCTAAAACAGATGCATCGGTCGGAATTATATTAGTGCAATAGGTAGTTCATGTATCATTATTTTAGTAAAGACTGGATATCCTTTGGGAAAATTAGTACATGCAATAAAGTTACCTAATAAAGTTGCTTAAAACATTTTGCAAAGTTAACACTTACTTATGAATTGATTGTATCCATATCAACAAAAATATTCAATGTTACAAAATAAGTTATAAGGTTGATAAAAAGAAAAATGTTGGGATAAATATGAGTAAATTAGGGGATGATACTTTGCTAACTTATTGTGTTGCTCGACATGGCACCCGTGGTTTTATTACGCTATTTCTTTGGACTCGGCGTGTGGAGGAGTCTAGTGTTTAGCTCCATCGCCACCCACCAGGGGTGTCTTTCTAAAAGGGGTGATGGAGATGGGGGGTTGGAAATCGATACCAGATGCTGCTCAGCTTGATACAGCGAGGAGTCACAAGCGTCGACGGAAAAAAGGTGAGGTGAGGGGGGTAGCTCATACAAAAGCCGTCAATGATACTTCAAGCAGAAGAAAGGCACATGAGTATTTCAAATCTCTTGATTTTTATCAAGTACTAGCTGACCCGTCGAACTTCGTATCGAAATAAATAATATGGGTACTCTAGGTTTTATGCAACAGAGCTCAAATTCGTTTTTTAGTTGTTATTTAACACGAATGACTATTTACTGGCATTAGCAAAACCTGCATACCACACTGCATTCATTGGGTCTGAGTTTATTTTTGCATCAAAAACTTATAACCTATGTTAATATGATGTGGGAAGAGGTCATCATTGCGCAAGATCGTGTGCAATGGAGAGTTCTTATTGCCTCACTTTGCTCCTGAGTGGAGTTCAAAGGGAGTTTGAATTTTTATTGATTTGATGTTAATATGTAAAAAAAAGAATTTAGGTATGTCATTATATTCGATATTTTAATAGTTATTTTGCTCAGTTAAAATAATATTGATTGATTAATCAAAGTACGATAAGGAACATCTCCGTACCGATTCAAAATACGCATTGAGGTATCACGCTGATTCCCGAAGGGGGTAGGCTGAGAGTATGGACATCCATTCTTTCCAATCCAAACTCATTCGCTTCCTCCAAACGCATAACATTCCGCATATTTATGCTCTTATATTCCTTTTGCTCCTGACTTAGCCCTCACGTAAGACGGCACCGATATGGTCGGTCTATGTCATTCCAGGTCGGCCTCGTCTGGGTGCACCTATTCTTTCAGATTTATATATCCTTTTAGTCATTCTCTCTTCGTTCATTTTCTTTACATGCCCAAACCTACTTTCTTTATTCACTTTCATTCTAGTCACTAAACTAACATCCACTCCACATTCCTTTCTAATATTATCTTTCCTCACCTTATCAATAAGTCTCTTTCCGCATATCCTACGCAGTGATCTCATTTCTACAGCATTTATTCCAACTTCCCAATTTTTCGTCCATGTTCAAGGTTCACTCCCATTACTCCCATAAATCATGGATAGTATCAGGATTGCCTTAATAGCAATGTTATATATACGATTCTTTTTGCTGGCGGTTTTAAAAATCTCTGTAAATAAAGAAAGTTTTAAAAACTCCTCACACTTCATTACAATAATGTTTTCCTTGTATTTAAACTTACCAAAACTTCTTATAAAAAATAACTGCAATGAATATTATATGATTTATCCAATCAATATATTTCATACGATATATTTTACATTCGCATTCTATCAATTATTGCAACAACAATCAATCCACTGAGAGTTCTTTCAAATGTCAATTAATAAAAATTCAAAAGTAGAACAAAATTATATTGTAAAAAGTACTAAAAAGATTACCTACCTACTTTCTGTGTTTTTTTTTTTAATTTTCTAATTTTCCAAGCATTTTTCACATTTTTTTCTTATAAAGGGACATTTTACTGATAAAAACCTACACGACAAAAAAAGAATTAGCGTAATCGGTCCAGCCGTTTAGGCGTGATGCGATGACATCGGGAAATAGCTCACCATTGTTATAGTTTTCTTAAATTTCCTAATGTTCCATGAGTTTTTCTTAATTTTTTCTTCTAATACAACCTTCTTCTGATAAGAGCCTACACGCCAAAAAAAGAATAAGCGAAATCGGTCCAGCCGTTTAGGCGTGATGCGATGATATCGGGAAATAAATCTCTATTTTTATAGTGTTCTTAAATTTTCTAATTTTCCATGCATTTTTCTTATTTTTTTCTTCTAAAAGGACATTGTCCCGATAAAAGCCTACACGACAAAAAAAGAATTAGCGAAATCGGTCCAGCCGTTTAGGCATGACGCGATGATATCGGGAAATAAATTAGTTTTCTTAAATTTTCTAATTTCCTATGCATTTTTCTTAATTTTTTTGTTCTAAAAGGACCCTCTCCTGATAAAAGCCTACACGACAAAAAAAGAATTAGCGATATCGGTCCAGCCGTTTAGGCGCCATCCGATGACAACGCGAAATAGCTCTCCATTTTTATATATAAGACTTAGAGTGAAAATATAAAGAAAACGTAATGATCACAATGGGTGGGCTGTATAACATTAACGTGCATGATGGTTCTATAGAGACCCATCTAACATAACAATTCAACAAATAAACACTTTTATATACCTATCTAAATGTCTAAGTTTGTTACTCCTTTATTATACATGATTAAGACATAGGTATCTTATTGTTGAATTTTAATATTAAATCCTGGTAAAATATTAGATCCTGGTTCATGGTTTCAAGTCTCCGAAACTCCTAATCATGAGAATTCTCAACACGTTCAACATTACCACCTAATGGCGAAAGTTGTTAACGTAAAGTGATCACACTAAGCCAGCCGTCGAAATAACAGTAGAAGACGGTCGTAAGCCCGCAGTGGATTGTTCCATTTAAAAATCGAACATCAGTAATGAATTCTTAGAGTTTTTAGTTGTTAGATATTCGTTTTAAGATGTATCTATACTCCCTTCAACCCAGTTATGTGCATAGGGAGGCAACAAGAATTCTCTGCACTGCACTCAATCCTACTCATGGATCCATACACTATGTCCACCTCCTCTCCATAATGGTAGGAGTGATTAGCCCACGCTGTATGCACTGATGTATAGAAATTCAACACTTCAATAATGCAAAATATATAAAAAGGTAGGTATTGTAACAGAAAGAAACCGTCTTGTACCTAAAATGTTAACACGTAGGACTCTAAATACACCTTTGCAAAATTAGGAAAGTTCCTCCTTTGCTTAGAGAAATAAGTTTCAATAATTGTTAGGTAGGTACCGAGAAAAAATCCAATTAGTTTGGTTTGAAATATAAAGAGTGGTGGATAGCCTAGTGATTCAAACGCGGACTTTCGTAGTGGAGGTCGTAGGTTCAATCACCGATGCCGACCATCTTCTACTTTCGCAACATAAGCTTTGCTTTCTGTGAAAATTTTCCAAAAATAATTCACTATGGATGATAATAATTCGATTAGGATTTTTAAAAAAAAAATATTGTTTTTATCAGGCAATTGCCTACAATTATAAGAAATTATCAATAAAAATAGTTAATAAAACACAGCACACTTTTCACCCTCCAGATAAAATTACAGATAAACCCCATTCTTAATACCCATTGATACCCAAGACAAATATTGGGGCTGTAAATAAATATAACATTCTATGTAATAACTTTTTATGTTCTTTCTGGTGGATGTTGTGTAGGACAGGAACCCCTTCAAATGCGACTCTCGGTGGCGGGTACTTGAAAAAGCATGTTGTCATTTCCCCTTTCCGGTTGTCACCTACCTCCTCCCTAAGCCTTCACAAGGCTCACAACCTGTTGAATGTCACAGTAAACCGGCGGTGACAAAACTTTACACAACCTTGGGACGGTTGGTTGTGAAAATACACCGCAATTTTTTTTACGGTTCGTTTTTTTTCATTTTAACATCTTAAATGTAAATATAAAAATGATACATTATGACACCTTACATATACCAGTAAAGTACCTAGGTATATAATTTTTTATAGCTTATAGTATACTTACCTACATGAGAGGTGAAAACACTCTATGATGTGTCTACTTTTATAACATAAGAATTTCATAGAAATTTATTTATGACAAGATAAATTTCTATGAAATTCCTATGTTTAATGGCTAACTGTGTACTTGGGAGGTTTGACGGTTATTTTTTTTCCTTCAAAATATTATATTCAATACCTATTAAAACTTGAAACCATGGCTGAATAATGTACATTGCTGAATTTTCAATATACGCGGTAAAGTATGAATTAATTAAAATAAATAAATAATAGCATCTGTAAGGTACGAATAATACGGTACGCATAAAAAAGATTAAGTAATGAAAATTGTTAAGTAGGTACCTACTTCACTTCACTCTCCCTTTAAGACCCATTTAGGAGTATAGGGAGGCCAACAAGAGCTCTCCATTGCGCTTGATATTGCGCCATCACAGGAGGACACAAGCATCATGAATCCCTCTGATGGTATCTAGGCGTTCGGTACACTTATAATTTTTTATTGAGGTATTTTTTCTAGTAAAAAAGAACATGACAGGATTTAAAGACTTTAAAAAAAATTATGGCGGTAATTTCAAATAGGAAACTGTCCCTTCCATGACGATGACATTATATAAAGCCTCCTACATCCGTTAGCGTTAGAGTGTATGGGAGGTACCTATATGCATTTGTTACGTCCTGTTACTGAACCTCCCTCTCGTTAGGGGTGACATTTGAATGCAGTCACGCTAACGATAATATCCATCACCCACCTCATGTAATACAAATAGACTGTTTTATTGAAAATTGTTTTATAATTCACCGTGAAATACCATAAACTGAAATATGTTCCCAGTTACGGCGCAGTTAATTTTAACGCACGTTAATATTACAACCAACTTATGATAACCACATTTTTGTGTAGGTAGGTATAGTAGTTAGATATTAATTTTTAGAACGAGTGGCGATATTTTTATGCTAGAGTTTGATGATTCTTTACATCTTTCTCTACTATTTGAAGAGTAGGACGGTAAAGTACCTTGTTTTAAAATGTAGTAAAAAAAATTCTCATCCGTTTGAACTAAATAAGATATTTTTTCAGCCGTTTTGTCCATTTTGATATTTTGCATGATATGCAATATCTATTAAAGTATAATTATATGACAGAGAGGCAATAATTATTGTTATAAGATATATAAATATACTTTGAAATAACTTTATAAAATAAATAAATAATTCGGTAAAAGATCGACGATGTCGAGGTTGCATGATTTCAGGTGTTACGTTTAGCACATATAAGCTATACTGATTGCCGTACGCCAGGCGTAAACATTACGATTAAAGTTATTAAACAAACCGGTTAACTGTCAGTGTAAAGCTCTTTATACAATATATTATTACAATATGAGGCGGGTGAAGAAAGGCTTTGTTTCACCTGTTTTATTCATATAATGTTCAGTCACAATGTTAAAAGATTTTTATTAATACCATGTTAGGTATGATAGGTAGGTACTTAGGTATCAATCTGTTTGTCAAATATCTTTGTAAAAGATATTTTTTGAAGAAATCGTTGTGATTTCGGGATTATCTGGCACCAGCCAAAGCCCCATCAACAACCAAATCCGCTTTTAAAACGAAGTACCTACCTCAGAAAATTATGGGATAAGTAAAAAAAAAACACCAACTACACCTAGCGTCTAACATAATGGAGATAATCTGTATTTGGTTGTGGCATGTGTTAAGGATGCCGAATGAAAGTGCTTTTTTACCTTCTATCAGAAATCTCACGAAGATATGAGGATTTGGGCATTATGGTAGCATAAGGTAGGTACCTACTACAAGGTTACGCGAAATTATATGAAAAGAGGGATTTGGTACACTCCCTTTACTCTTAAACAGGCTCACACGAAGAGAATAATGATTATTGATTTGCTCGCAAAGAAGACATTGAGATATTATAATCAAGGTTATCAAAGATTGCCAGAAACAATGGTTCACGAACACGAGGACGAGTCGACCGATAGATAACTGGCAGTCTTTATCACAAGATGATAGAAACATACTTATTAGCTTTATACCTACAGACCATAAGATATTGAAAGAATACTTAAAAGAATAGAAAACTTATATTACAGGTACGTAGAACTTTTGCGGAGAAGTTATAAATTGAGATTTTATGTAGAAGTACCTAGGTAGGTAGGTAATGCAAGCTTTTACTTGGCACCCTTTAAGCATTGGTATTTTTTTTTATTCTTTAAAGGGTGTGCGTAATAGCTTCATTCCTTAATGAATATCATTCATAAAAATGCATCACAGAAAATCCCTTGCTGGCTTTAAAAAAATTATATCCTTTGTCTTTTGGACTATGAAAAAATTTCCATTTAATGGCGACTTTATTTTTTTTTATTAATTTAAGAATCTCTTTAGCTTTTTGTTTACCAAGAACATTTTTTGGACTAGGTAGTCGTGTTCCATATTTTTCTTGTTAATTTGTTTTTTTTTTGAAATGTGATTTGCCTAGTGCCCTTTTGTCAAAAATTAGATATAAGATTCAAGGGGGTTGGGATTGTGCCAGCAGGAATTATATTATAAAAACATGTACCTATTGATGTTAATTTTCAGTTAAAAAAATATAGATAAGTATGTTAAAAAGTTATACCTACCTACCTAAGAACTTAAGCTAAGCATCCTGTTTCAGATAAGTCGGGAAAAGTTGATTTTAGCTATAGATTCATTTCGGCAGTAGAACGGATTATAATGCTCTGGCGTGGCGAGAGTAGGAAAGATGAAACTTAAAATAAGTAAGAAGGTATCTTTGAAATATCTTAGGGGTAGGTATAAGTATAATTTCTTATTTTACGGACCACACTCTTAGTTAAGAATCTAAAATCTGTGATCTCGTTTAGGCCGCTTCATAAGCAGCATGTAAATTTATGTTTAAGTAATTTGAATGTGAAATACGAGGGGTGTATTATGCGAGAGCATTTCGGAGACCGCTGAAGCGAACGTGGTGTAGTGTTTGCTAATGGACGCCTTCCATTAAGACATTTGTTACAATCTACTGATTATCTGCCAGTGATCAAAATAAATTAGTATTTATGCGGGTTACTAAGGCAGAGCGACCGGGATTTTAGTTCTTACGATTTTAGACCCTTCACATAAGATTTTATAAAAAAAACGCAGTATTTTCCAATATTTCTGAGTAACATGACATAGGTAATAAGGTAGTTAGGAGTATGTATTTGCAAAAATGTCCCACATTGGTCCATGAGTCAACATTATCATTAGTTGTGATCAGTTACTAGATGCTTAAGTACTTATAGTTAGGTACCTACCTACAAAAAATCATCGTTTCTAGGAGAAACTTGAAAAAATACCAATCGACAAGTGCTATACTTAAACAATTAATGATAATGGTACCTACACAGAAAATCTAAGGTAGGTACCTACCTATTAATAATTTATTTTTTATAAGTAGGTACTTACCTACCTTTTCTAAATGAATGAGAGCTCACCCAAAGTGAACAAATAAAAAAACGCTTTTGACATTTTTCACAGAAAGCAAAGCTTGTGTTATGGTGAAGATAGTCGGCTTCTGGGATCGAACCCAAGAAGATAACAGTTACCTCTTCATCTTCACCCCTCTTGAAAATATCCTGAGGTCTATAATAAAAGTACCTACCAACTTATATAAAACTTATCGTCTAAGCTATCAGCGTAGTCAGAGTCATAAAGTTCAAAAAATTCCGGCTGGCTAGGAGCCCTTTTTCTTACAAGGACATAAAGCTTCCAAAACTATTACTGCCTGACGTTTCTGTTGCAAGAAAAAGCGTCGAAAGGCTGAATCTGTGATGGTTGGGTGACTTTCGTTGGGGACTGCCGTAGTTTTTGTGCCAAGTAACTGCAGGGTGGAGTTAGTGACATAAAATTTTGGAGAAATTTAGTGGAGGAAGCTCAGACCTATACCGGAGGTAAGAATCAGTACTTATAGATAAATTGATAGACTTTCCTTTCCTTTTATCAACTCATCTAATAACGTTCCATGTGTCGTTAAAGTATGATAAGATTTATCTCATTTATATGTATAGCAATTTCTAACCAATCAAACGCTGCCCATATATCACTGAGTGGTCACTGCATACAACCTGTCAATAATTCACGGATAAAGCATGAAAACAAAACATAAAAATGTCCTTAATCCATCATTGTTCTACAGGGCACAGACGGTAGGCGCAAAAGAATGACAAGGACATCAAAAAGTGTTTGTCCTTACTGTCACCAAATGGCGCGATCCATCACGGGACCATTGTCACCGTTCACCATTCTTTTCTTACTATTATTTCGATGGCCCATTCGATGATCTTTTGTGGGCAGGTAGGTGAATAATAACTATTTATGTAAAATAAAAATAAACCATATTGCAATCGGCATGACAGACAGATGGTCGCCCGGCACGGTGTCTATTGTTCAAGATTCCTAGATAATAGGAAGTCAAGTGTCGGATCTCCCATGAAGATATCGACGTCATTCCAACATTCTATGTGGATACCTATGGATACAAAAGTTAGTGCTTAGGAACCTACCGACTGATTTGCTAAACTAAGTGCAAATTAATTTTATCTGCGTGTATTTAATTATTATTAGATATGTATTTTCTAGAATAGGTACCTAAGTAGGTGGCTATTATTTCATGTTCTTCTTTGGAATGTGGTAATCCACTCTCTCGAGAGTGATCCATATGCTATTTTATCATTGCTCCAAAAGCTAGGAGGGCTACGAACAATCTGGTTATTTTTTGATTTGTGTTGAAGATACCTACCTACTTTTGATTTTTTTTTCTTCTATAAATATTAACCACTCCCGGCTTAGGACCTCTGCCACTGCTGTTTTAAATGCTGGCTTTGTGTTATCACGTTACCTTAACGAAGTTCGCGTATTATGTAGCTTTCTAAAATTTATTGCCGAAATTTTCTAGATAGGTACATGTTCAAAATGTATCGAAAAACCATATGCCTACTGCACTAGAACTCGAACCCACATCCCTAACTTACCTAGTCCTAAATACCCTTCCAAGCAGAGACGCCAAGCACTGGGTAGATATTATACGTAGGTATATAGGTATTAAGACCTCACCCTAAGTACCTATACCTATTCGGAATTCTGGGGAGGTGCCTATATAAGTCTTTGATTGTATCAAGCTTATAATCCTAGTTGTGAGTATTTTTTTAAAATGTCTACCTTTTAAATATTCTTCTTCTTTTCTTTGGAGATAGAATTAAGATTCTTATAATTGGTAGTTTGGTAGCTAAGCTAGATCTTGTGATTTCTATAATGTCTAGATTTTTTAGGTAGGTAACGGTAAAACATTTAATTAAAAATCAATTTTAAAATTTAACTGTAGGTACCTACCTATAATTAGTAATGTAGGTAGAGAAAAACTCGCATAGGTAAACTCAACACAACTTAAACGGAAGCTTTGAGAATGTTTCAATAGATGGCGGTGGTGGTAGCATTCAACGCGCGTAGCTATTAGTTGTTGGTTATTGATATTATAGTCAGGAAGCCACACTATAACAACAGACTTCTTTACATTCATAAATATCTACACTTGATAGAAACAACATTAATATATGTAACAAATCTTTTTTTACAGAATTGTCAACTACTTACAAGAACAATGCCACAAAATTACATAATAAATAACACTTTGAAAGGTAGGTAGGTGAGTGGTTGTGTTTTCCTTAAAGTTTTGGCTTGATATCGAATATAATAATTTATGGATCAATTAGAAGAAATTTGATTATGAATAACGATGCGAAAATTACAATGGTGTCATGATTTTAAGAATTAAATATCTAACCTAAAAATAATTGATATCTTCCAAGAATTTTATAAGACATGCGGCTGACTAAACCCGTCAGCGAATTTTAGCGGGAAAACCGATAGAGCGCGGCGCAAAGTTGTTTCTACACATAGTGGACTACTATACAACTCAGTTGTCAATGAAATTTAGTCTATAGGAACCTACCTAATTTTCTATAAGTAGGTACCTATGATTAATTGCGTAGGTATTCTTTATTCGAAGCTTACAGATAAGATAGATAGGTACCTACCTTCATATTATTACCTTGTTGTACCTACATACGTATTCTAAAATCAATATTCTTCATGTAAATATTATGTTCGTTGTGTTCTAAATTCAAAATAAATAAGAAGATACTTATTACCTAGGAAGGTAATTGTGTTCTAAATTTAAAATCTATGGTAGGTATAGCTACTAAGTAAAGTACTTACCTACCTACTGAAATGGAGGGTTTACATAGTTGTGTTCTTGACTCAAAATCGGTGGACCTAGGATTGATGATAGATAGGTAGATACTTAAAAATTAACCGAATACGATGTGATGTAGGCTGCACCGCTTCCAACTTACATAAATGGGGATGGATGGACTCACCAGCATGTGCATGTGGGATTACACAAACAATCGACCATCTGATTAACGAGTGTCCCATGTAGGCATTTGAAAAAGGACTACAGGACTTGCACGCACTGACGGATGACGCGATCCAATGGCTTCGGTCTCTGGAGGTCAGATTGTGAGCGACCATAAGAAGAAGAAGAAGACTAAAATTTACTAAAATGAAGATATTGACTGGTATTCTCAAATTCACGTTCCAACTCAACGCAAGAAGTTCTTGCTTAGAACTTAATCGGTTGCCAGTAGTTACGCATCTAATGTAGGTAGGTACCTATTGAATAAAACATTTTGAAAAATTTATTCCATCCCTTCTGAAGAAAGTACCTATATAAACAATATTGTGTGTAAGTACATAGGTAGGTATCTACACAACTATAGGTACCTACCTACCCACCTTATAAAAATATTTTTTATGCTCAATTCTGTTATTTTTATTTCCAATCTCAGAAACATTTTCGTACTGTTTATCCATCACTTCTATGCTAGTTGTATCTAGGTACCTACTCTTCCTATTTTTTATTGCCTTTTATGATATTTTACGATCGCTTCTGTTTTGGGTTTGCTTGAACTTACAGTTTTACAATAAAATTATTTAATCAATTCCAATTTTATTCTAAAATCAATGTGAAATATGGAAATCTATTTTTTTGGGTTTACCCTACTATGATAATAATTAGTTTGTTATGAGTTCAGTTCTTGTTTTCGGAGCTAAGAGCTGCCGTAGCACTTTGGCCAATAGATAAATATATCTACCTATAACTATTCGACTCACATTTTTCTGAGCAATCAGTTTCTATTTTGGACCCAGCGGAGCGGTCATCTGGTTTGTGTCGCTCATCTTCATCCCACTTCCAGCCATTCAGCCCCCTCTAGCGCCAGCCCCACCCCGCCTCATACCCCGCCAACACTTTGATACCTAACTACGTTCTCTATAGAAAATCTTCGTCCAATGTCCTATTGATCTAACGCCTCGCATATATCCGTCTCTTTCGCAGTGACTCCTCCCACCGACTGGATACACTGTGTCTTATGCCACTTACAAATGACAAAATTATAAAAAAATATTTCAATACAAATATATGTATGTATTTTTATAAAAATACAATTTTTGACGAATGATAAAATTTGGAAAAAAATCAATGATAAAAAAATATTTGAACAGTGTGATTTGACATTTTCTTTTAAATTTACTCTTTGTCCAATATTTATTAAACCTATTTTATAGATTCGAAATTCAAATAAAGATACCTATTAAAAAAACTCAAATTTAAAATGATTTCGATCATATTCTAAAATTAAATTTTTTACCAGTCAGCATCGTGCGTCTCTTTCACAGCGGGTGGACAATTTGTTATGTGCGTCTCGTTCTTGTCGCGTTGGTTTTTTGTCGCGTTGTCCCTGTCTTGCGTCGAAGGCGTCACCGTCACCAGTCTTGTGGTGTCTTGTATTATTTTCAGTCACGTCCGATCCGTTGTCTGATGTGAATGTGCCGTGCGGCGCAGCGCGTTGTGAGTCAGTCGTGCTTCTGCTGCGTGTGTTTTTTTTAATTCACACATCTCTAATCCGTTTTGACAATAGACTTGTGTGTCCACCACTGAGAGATGTGCCGCTGATACTGTGGGCACTTTGTCATACTTGCTCGTGCCGACAAGTGTTTTTATGTCGTTTTGTTTTGTATTATTTTTTTATTTATCAAAAAAAGTTTTGACAACACAATTATTTACTAAGGTGTGTGTGTTTATTTTTTTCATTTTCTTGTTTTTTTTTAAATTCATGATTTTATTTTGTACAAAAATTTACTGTGATTTAATTTGAATTGTTTATAGGTAGTCAAAATATTGAAAAAAATGCATATTTATAATCTGTGTTCTAATTTATTTTTCTCCTTTTGTTTACAGGTTGTTCGTTTATTATGATTGATGTGAACTTGTGAAAAAAAATGGAAAATAAAGACTCTTCTCCACCGATGCCTCTCGGCTTAGGCTATTTTCTGCTGCCGCCTCATCCTGCTGCCCCACAAAGACCTTCACAGCCATTCGATTTTAGAAATCTCGGTGCTAGTTTTGGTGGTACTCCGCCTTCTTCGCTCAAAGATGAACCTGTCAAGATATCACCAAGTAAACCTTCCCCGAATTCGTCACTAACGGATGATTCAAAGACTTATAAATCTGACGATGAAGATTGTGCACGAGAAGATTCACCAGATATTTCCTTCAATTTGGGAGACGCAGGTGGTCCGGAACCACGATCTCCAACTGACCCGTATAGAAGTTTGTCTAAAAGACACCAAGATCTCTCTCAATGGCCGATGAATCTCGGTGTGCAGTTTGTGAATCCTTCTACTGGAAAGAAACGTGTTCAGTGTAATGTGTGTTTAAAGACATTTTGTGATAAAGGAGCGTTGAAGATTCACTTTTCAGCGGTCCATTTGCGTGAGATGCACAAGTGCACTGTGGAGGGCTGCACTATGATGTTCAGTTCTAGGAGATCGAGAAATAGGCACAGTGCTAACCCTAATCCGAAGTTACATTCGCCACACACTCGCAGAAAGATATCAGCTCATGACGGCAGGACAGCTCAGCCCTTCCCATTGCTTCCTGGACCGCGGCCCTTACCACTACCTCTTCCCTTATTAGTTCCGGATCAACTTCCAGTTATGCCTCGAAGCACTGTTCCTAACTTTAGTGATTTCGAGAAACTCTACAGACATTCTAGTGGACAAAGTGATGAAAGATCTTCGCTGAAATCTCAAGAAGTGAATAGAAAAGCAGCTGAAGAGGCACAAGCTCGAAGGGAGGAAGAAAAATTACAAAAATTGGCAAATATTAATAAATTTTTGGCGGATTATCAAAAATACGGGCAGGAAATGAGTGAAAAAGTAAATACACCAGTGCACACTACACCTGAAGTTAACGAAAGTAACTGCGATGAGCCAGAAGATTTGAGCATGTCTTCTAGAAAAAACATCCCAAAAGTTGAAGATACTATCGAAGAAAAACCGATTAGTCTTGTTTCAAAAGTTCGCTCTAATTCATCTCCTCCTCCAGAGGAGGAAAAACCTCCAGTGTTCGTTCCAAATAAAAGAAAACGTAAAAGTGAGAAGCCTATCCGGTGTTCCCAGTCATTTGATCTGAATTTGTCAGATGAAGATGTCGGGGACTATCGAAATCATGATGACCTGAAAGCCAGCTATGCCAATTCGAATAATAATAATACATTTCATTGTGGAGAGCAGCCGATATCCCTTAAAATGCCTAAAATTGAAAAAATGACTTTGCAACATTTCAAAGAAGAACCAGTCGAACTAAAGAAAGAGACGCACGAATGTGATGAAAAGTCAGAATCGCCTCAATCACCAACACATTCTAATCGGTCTCTTGGGGAAAAAATAAGGCTGAGATCTGATTTGTACGGGGATGAATCGAGACCTAAAAGCGAGTTTCAAGACAGACTGAGTAGTGCAGCCCGTGTACGGTCTCCGTCGGTGGACAGCGATAGACATATGTCTCCTGTGCAAGGGCACTGTTTGAGTGCTGATGAATTGAACATCTTGGAGATCCCCGTAGACGAAGAAAATCCAGATAAATGTACCGCGTGTGGACAAATATTTCAAAATCACTTCCTGCTCAGAATACACTTCAGAAACGTTCATTTAAAATTGTTGCACCAGTGTGATATCAATGGGTGCAACGCCGCATTTTCGTCCAAGAGAAGTAAAGACCGTCACAGTTCTAACCTGGCACTTCACCGAAAATTACTTTCTACTTCATCACCGAATCACCTCTCAGGTCATGCGAAATTAGAACCTCCAATTTCACCAGCTGTAAATCCAATGGGGTTCAACGCAGAACTCTTGCACAGATTGTACGCAGACATAAAAGGACTGACAACGACGCTTGAAACATTAAAATACCACCCATATGGCGGAGAATCTGTTCCTTCCCTTCCACATTTTGTCTCTGAAGCAATGCAGCAGTATTGGCGGCTGGCTGGATCTAGCGGGAGAGATGCCCGTTCCCCTTTATCAGCTTCCTCGCCTCCGACCATATCGCCCGGACACGCAGACCCACCTAGAGACCAAGATAATTTGCTTTTTCGTGAATCGAACGAACCGTTGAGAAGAATGACTTCGTTGTGTGAGCGCCAGGAGCAGATGTACCAGCACCATGTTCCGGTGTCGTGATGTAAGTTTACCGCCTGAAACCGTCTTAAAAACGACTACAGTTTCAGGAACTTCATACCTTATTGATTCAACTACTTCACCACCAAATTACACTTATCGTCAATAGTTTTATCTAAGTGCAATCTCTTTTTAACTCCTACATTAGGTAGATATTAAATAATTATATTGACTAGGTAAGTGTTTGCCGGGTCTTATTTGTTTTAACTTATTATGATTGGTGTTTAGATATAAAATTGTTCTGAACTCTGGGTACTTTGTAGTTAACTTGAGCAGTTCTTTTCACAAGTCCTTTTGGGGTGCCTTTAACAAAAATGACAGTATTATTACATTTGCCAGTCCCTATATTATATTCAGTCGATCGATTGTTCTATTAAATTATTATTTTGTCATGTAGGTTCTTAACCATCGTTATTTACATAATGTATGTATATACCTAATATAGTTAAACGAAACGAGGATATAATTACACAGGTACTTTGCCTAGCTATATATATATATATATATAATTAATTTGTATAAATTTGAATAAATTTTAGAGTGCTTCCAGTACTGTATCATACCTTAGTACATTTTATAATTATTATTACACAAATTGTATTTATTATTATAATTTATCATCGATACATATTCGTGTCATTGAATAATTATGACTATATTCGTACATACCTACCTACATGATGGCTTAGTTATTATTAAGAACGTAGGTATGTATATGCATGTTACATTTTTTATTATATTTTGTTAAATTACATATTTAAATAGGTAGGTACCTACATAAATTCATTTAGACGAAGGCCGTTACTTCCTCTATGATCCAAGGAATATTATGTACATAACATTTTTAATTATTTAGGTACCTACCTATTCAATTTTTTTTTTGTCAAAGTCACAGTCATGAATAACCGTATGTTTTGATTACCTAATCAAAAAAAAAACTCACATAATATGTCCAATAAATAAATTGGCGAACAAAAAATAAAATAAAATTAGATGTACCTACCTAGATACTTACTTTGTGGTTTTTTTGGTACCTAACCAGACGCTCAATATTTAAAAAGAGATAGGTACCTACTCCTTATCAGCTAGGTTCATAAATACGAAAGGAAATTCAATTTTAAAACTTTTATAAATTCTTATTGAAAGTAAAATAAAAAAATAAAAAATGTGTACTTAAATTATTATTTTTTATCGACATCTTTTAGATAAGTTCCTTGTCAGTGTATTATTTTAATATTATATTTTATTACCTACCTATTATTGTTTTATTGAAAACTTAACTTGTACACTCTGCTGTTGTGATATTTTATATAATAATTATACAATAAATTAAATATTATTTTAAATTCGGTATAAAGACCGCTGCAATGTTATTCTTATTATTATTATTACTATATTAAATAATTATTTGTACCACCTATTTGATTGTAGGCATACACATAGTAATTATGCGTAATTTTTTATAATTAAATTAAATTTTTATGATTGTCTCATTAGTTGATATCTGATGATCACTACCTACCTAATAATTATTATTATTGATTAGTGTTGTTCAAAAATGATAATCGTCTATTTAGTATTTAATATTATTATTATTGTCAAAAAATCAAGTGTGTAAATATTACATATTATTATTCATTTTCAAAAATAAATGATATAAGTAAGAGAAATGTTGAAATAAAAAAAAATTGAATCTGAAACTGTCTGAGTTTTATTGTCATTGAGCTTTGCTATCTATCAATTTCTTAGAATGTTCACCTTCAAAACTTTCAGCAACAAAGACTTTCTTTTAACATTGTGCTGGTATATCTGGCACAAACTATTTGGACAATATGAGATAGGATTATTGTCTCACAATTGTGACTTTCGTGACACTGTTCTTCAAAACTTGGTTTCTATACAACTATATAAGCTTCCGAGGTCATGCCTTCATAGGTACCTACTGGGTCGTGTTAACTCCGCAAACATTTGTGTTCCAACACCTGACAAATCATGGGAAAGATAATATAAATAAATTATTTATCAACTCTAACCAGAAATTCCTCTTTCTCCATGCACCTTATCCTATTTCTCTTAGGTATACCTTTGACCTGGCTTGCTCTGAGAACGACATATTTGGCATCATCTATGGAGCATACCTTCTCACGTACGGGTGGAAATGAAGATGTCGTTTACGGTCAGCAAAAATACTATAGGTATAGGTACTTAACAAAATACAAGCAAGCAATAAACCCACCGATTTTTTTTTCTAGCTGAGGGCTATCTTTGTTCATCTAACAAACAAACTACAAATTCTGTTTTAATATTATTTAAAGAGTAGATATTTATTTTCATCTTGTCCAATCCGTAGGCAGTCACAGCATTTCTTTTTATGGATTGTAGGTATGTCATGACTGTTTAAAGAAATAAAACTAATGTTTTTTTGCCATTACAAAATAACCGTTCTATTTGTAATAAGTACCTAGGTAGGTAAGTAGGTACCTATCTACTTTTAGTATTTTTTTTGAGCTGTTTGTCTCAAAACTAAACAAATAATATTTAGAACAGCGTTTCTCTAAATATAGTTGTTTTTAATGAATTACCTAGATAGTTTTATTAGATAGCACATTTTTACGAACGATGGAATACAATTTTCACTATATAGGTACATACCTACCTAGGGTTTTTGGTATAGGTATCAATAATTGTTTTATACATACCATTTCTTAATGAAATCCATAATTTTATTTCCATAATACTCACATAATCCACGTTCGCTTCCAGCGGGGACGCCATGAAATTCCTCCAAGCCTCTCTTCAGTCAGTTACACAGCATCTTGTAAAAACGCAGCTATCTTCCGCCCAACAAGCACAAAAGTCGTGTTAGCTAAAATTATATGATTTTTTTATTGTGTAAAGGTCTTATAATAGGATGCAAATTGACCAACAGTCTCAAAAGTGTCGCAACCATGACCTTTTAGCTTTTACGAACAATATGTCAGTAAAGTTGATCATATTAACATGTTAACTACTACTTTATAAGACTCGTCCTATAGTTAAGTCTCTTACCGTTTTTTACTATTATATCACGATGGTAATACGATATACACAATAAATGTCATATAAATAGTCTGAAAATCGCTTATACAACATATTTTAAAGACAGTTTTATAAAAGTCGTGTATTTGGTCGACAAAAAGTTTATACGAATTTTTTACAACATAGTCTTAAAATCATCGTATAATTATTCATATTGATGGTTACACAACTAGAACAAGAATGTGTTATAAACTTCGTATACAGAGTCGGCCAACAACTTATACGTACTTTTTATTACATAGACTTCAAAACGACGTATAATTTACCGTAATGATGCTAACACGACAATAAATGGACAGTTTTATAAACTTCATAAAGTATATCGCAAAACCTCTTTTGTGACTACTTTTTAAGACAGATCCCTCGAACCAATACAAAAAGGCGAGTTGACTCAGGGTCGCAGTCAGGTTAGGAATTATACTGTTTTATACATATAAGTTTTTGCAATTATTACACACATATGGATTTTCATCATAATGAATAATTTTACGACGCGTTTGAATAATAAATACGTATTTTTGACATATCACTGTAAATACGTAATGAATAATGAGTACCAAATCAATAATAGGCGTGACAATAATTTACATTTTGTGTGAACTTTTTTTGCACTTATTACACATATATGGCTTTTGATATGAATGCATAATAATTACGTAATCAATAGACGAGACGTTCATTCCATTTTGATGAAACTTTTTTTGCATATATAACACACACATGGCTTTTCATAATAATGTATTATAATTAGGTACCTAATCAATAGACTTGACATTCATTCCATTTTGTTGATTTTTTTTGCATATATTACACACACATGGCTTTTCATAATAATGGATAATTATTAGGTACATAATCAATAGACTTGACATTCATTCCACTTTGTTGATTTTTTTTGCATATATTACACACACATGGCTTTTCATAATAATGGATAGTAATTATTAGGTACCTAATCAATAGACTTGACATTCATTCCATTTTGTTGAATTTTTTTGCATATTATTATATTTCACACACACATGGCTTTTCATAGTAATGAATGATAATTAATTTAAAGATGTATGAGTATAAACTCATTTTCGGGGTGTATCTTGTATAAGTACCTATATATAATAATAATAACACTTTTCTATACAAAGGTGTCAGTGTAGTCGGCGGAACTTATTGCCTGAGGCAATTTTTTCCAGTCAACCGGTCTCGTCCAATCTGAGACAGGCCAACCCCGGGTAGAAATTTTCAAGTGGAAAAAAAAACTCTGACCCGACCGGGAATCGAACCCGGGACCTCGGATCTAATGTCAACGCTACTACAACTAGGCTAACGAGGTCGGTATATAGTTAATACCTATTTTATAATTATTTGTAAGCATGATTGCCTAATCAATAGACGTGCCATTCATTCAAATTTGGTTAGACTGGGTTAGGCTTTTCGTCATAATGGATAATTAAACTAAACTAGGTACCTACTTATTATCAACAGTCCAACGGACAAGAAATTCGTGCACATTTTGTTTGAACTTTTTTTTGCATATATTACACACGTATGGCTCGCCCCTGTTGTGGACTAGTTTAATATTTATGGACTTGATGTTTATTTTAATTTGACAAAAACCATGCGAGTGTGTTGTGTGCGTTAAAAAATTCAATGAATCATTATACCTACACCCACTTAATATTCTATATTCATTTGATATTCCTCCGCAATGTCCAAGGTTTGTATCTCAAATGAATTGTTTTATTGGGCAACTTTGGACTTTTCTTGTTATCTCTTCCACAAGAAAAGTTCAAAGTTGGACAAAACACTTATTCAACGGATTTGCCATTCATTCACATTTTGTTTGAACTTTTTTTTGCATATATCACACACACATAGCTTTCCATCATAATGGATTATAAAACTAAACTAGTTACTTATTATCAACAGTCCAACGGACGAGAAATTCGTGCACATTTTGTTTGAACTTTTTTTTGCATATATTACACACGTATGGCTCGCACCTGTTGTGGACTAGTTTAATATTTATGGACTTGATGTTTATTTTAATTTGACAAAAACCATGCGAGTGTGTTATGTGCGTTAAAAAAGTCAAATAATCATAATATTAATATTCTATATTCATTTGATATTCCTCCGCAATGTCATTAAGGTTTGTATCTCAAATGAATGGTTTTATTGGGCAACTTTGGACTTTTCTTGTTATCTCTTCCACAAGAAAAGTTCAAAGTTGGACAAAACACTAAACTTATTCAACGGATTTGCCATTCATTCACATTTTGTTTGAACTTTTTTTTGCATATATCACACACACATAGCTTTCCATCATAATGGATTATAAAACTAAACTAGTTACTTATTATCAACAGTCCAACGGACGAGAAATTCGTGCACATTTTGTTTGAACTTTTTTTTGCATATATTACACACGTATGGCTCGCCCCTGTTGTGGACTAGTTTAATATTTATGGACTTGATGTTTATTTTAATTTGACAAAAACCATGCGAGTGTGTTGTGTGCGTTAAAAAATTCAATGAATCATTATACCTACACCCACTTAATATTCTATATTCATTTGATATTCCTCTGCAATGTCCAAGGTTTGTATCTCAAATGAATGGTTTTATTGGGCAACTTTGGACTTTTCTTGTTATCTCTTCCACAAGAAAAGTTCAAAGTTGGACAAAACACTTATTCAACGGATTTGCCATTCATTCACATTTTGTTTGAACTTTTTTTTGCATATATCACACACACATAGCTTTCCATCATAATGGATTATAAAACTAAACTAGTTACTTATTATCAACAGTCCAACGGACGAGAAATTCGTGCACATTTTGTTTGAACTTTTTTTTGCATATATTACACACGTATGGCTCGCCCCTGTTGTGGACTAATTTAATATTTATGGACTTGATGTTTATTTTAATTTGACAAAAACCATGCGAGTGTGTTGTGTGCGTTAAAAAAGTCAATGAATCATAATATTAATATTCTATATTCATTTGATATTCCTCCGCAATGTCATTAAGGTTTGTATCTCAAATGAATGGTTTTATTGGGGAACTTTGGACTTTTCTATTAAAAACAGTTGAGATAATCATTTTCATAATTAAGATAAATTAACTGCATCTGAAAACGACCCTGAGCTCTCAAGAAAAACAAAATGGTAACTGTGGTGTTAGAGTCGTTAATCCGACCAAGATATTGCATAAACCTCACAAATAGTAATTTGTACGACCAAACATCGTACAGACATCATAAAATCATCGATTTTCCGACTTATGTTCATACAGGCGTCAAAAACCGTCATATTCACGTTACTAACATAAAATGGCGTTCTGTATAGTTCACTTTAACTAAATTTGTAACAATTATTTTTCAAAACATCTTTTTAAATGCAATCATTCCGAGAAGCGCATTAAAAATTATAATTAATGGATGTATAATTGTACAATAAATTTAAATTTGCAATTAAATTTTACACGCGTAGATAAAGCAAAACTTCAATTCGATAATTAAGCAAAACTTACAATATTATTGCCTTTTATAATATTTTGTTGTTAATTTTATATTAAACAATCTCAACCGCAACGCAATGATGACGCATACAGACGAGATTGCCTGTGAATTTGACAGCTGTCGCGAAAATATCGCATAGTTATGGAATAGCCTATAATTCGACGAAATTTCCTGTCAATTTTGACAGCTGTCGCGTAGATGTCGCATACTCGTAGAATAGATTATTATTCGACGAAATATGACAATCTATCGTACTAATGTGCCATAAACGTCACGTCACTTGTGATATAGACAATAATTCGACAAAATATGATAAAATATCGTACTGACGGGACATAGGCGTCGCATACTTATGTTATAGCCAATTATACCACGACAACTTGCAAAATATCGTTTAAATGTTATTTATTAAACTTTTTTTATCATATAAATGTTAAAACAATGTCCTTTTCCGATTTTTGGTCAATTTTTGTCTTCCCTACGAGTGTTAAAACTACTCATTTGTCGTATAAAATGGGCCCATTCCGGGTATGTAACGTTCGTGTACACCATATATCCGATTCTTCAATGACAGGTTTGTAATGTCTTTATGACTATTTTGTGCTAGTTGGGCGCTTGATAGTTATTTAATATTGGTCAGCCTTTCATCATGCTAATCTGGATTGTAAAAAAGACTCAAGTCAGCGGTTTTGGATAACTCAAATGATTCCATTACAGCATTTTAAAAACATATTTGTGGTTCAAAATTGTGTTCTATAGATAAAAAAAAACCTACCTATAGATGTTTTGCTAGTTTTGCATAAAAAATTAACTGAATAAGATCGAATCGTTCGATCATTTTTGTATGGAAAATTTTCGAAACTCTTTCGATGATCGTTTCGATATTCCATCATCGAAAACTTATACTAGGGCTACTGCATCCACTTTCGAGAGCGATTATGTTACACGTCAAAATATTTTATTTTATTCAAATTTTGTAATTTTGGTAATGATTTGATATGAAATTACTTACACACACGGTGAACGTTTGAAAACCACTGTTGTTTTCGAGATGAGTATACCATGTCAGCACGATTCGAATGATTTATGGGTGTTCAGATATCAAAGTCCGAAAATCTACGAAGTTAATTCTTTGTATGGACACCAATCACAACGAATGCAACATTGGGAATATCGCTATTGCCATCAGCACTCTGTAATGTATGCCGTGTGGGTGTATGGGGAACCTTGCTTTTTTATTTTATTTTAATTTTTATATTTTTTCTTTTTTTTCTTTTACTGCAAGACAGTTTGAAATTATTGGTATGACTGAGATAGTTGTAAAAAAACTTTCCAAGAAACGAAAGAAAAAATTACATACCTACCTATTTGTAGGTAGGTAGGTAGGTATACTTACCCAAGTTTTAAAAAAAAATAAGCTACAAATAATTCAAAGTAGGTACCTAGATAGGTAAATAGTGGATAGGAGATACCTTTTTACCTAACTACCTTGTAAACTCTAAGATATAACATTGCACACTAGGTATATATTATGTGCTTGATGGTAGCCTAGTACTTCAGTCGCCGACTTTCGTGGTGGAGGT
The DNA here is from genome assembly GCA_963576905.1 of Mystacides longicornis. NCBI lineage: Eukaryota > Metazoa > Arthropoda > Insecta > Trichoptera > Leptoceridae > Mystacides > Mystacides longicornis. The sequence goes on along the minus strand of OY756421.1, from coordinate 21,156,876 downwards.
CCTGGGTTTGATCCCCGGTGTCAAAACCATCTTTCACTTTCATAACACACACTTTGCTTTCTGTGAAAGATCTTAAAAGTGTAAGTACCTACTTATTTGTGTTTACTTTGCACAGATTCATAAAAAAATGAAGAATGTAAAACAGCCATGGATTGGTAGGTAGGTAAGTAGATTCACTCAAACGGCTGATTCGAAGGAATAGGTAGTATACTAATGTACCTACTTACCTACTTAACTAACAAACGTTTTTTCATCCAAATTACCATCAATTTTTTTTAGTTCAAAACCAAAATTTTGTTTAATTAAGGTGTTTAAATAATAAACAAGTCACAAGAAGATAATATATATAATAGAAATACAGCACCTACCTAGCTATTTAATTCAATATTTCATAATAATATTATCATTATTAAGATTATTTTTATCATAGGTTGTGGGCGAAGCTTTCAACTTATTCGATAGATGGCGGTGTATGTCAGGATGAGGAGAGAATACTCAATAGCTAAAGCGTGTATACCTGGCGCTTTGTAGACATAGGGACACCGCGTTACATAATAACGAACCGTCAGAGAGCTTTGGCGCCGGATGTGAGTTGGTAGATGTGCTCTGTTCGATGCGGCCCAACACACTATGCACGCTCTATGTATTGAAGCTTAGTGGCATGGGGAACGATAGAACTGTTTACAGCTTTTACCATTAGTCGAATAATTTTACTATGTGGTTCTTTCAAATTTTTATGGTAGGTATTTGTAAAAAATTTATTATCAGACTAAATATTTATAAAGAGGTGATCTTGGTTGTGTTTTTTTTTTATTTTTTATTTATTTTTTATTTTTTTTTATTTTATTTATTGGCTCATCTACAGGTTTTATTACAAATTTGTACAATTAATATATATATTTATAATTAACCCAATTACAGATGGCACATTTGTGCTCTAATATCAAAATGAAATATGCATTAAAAATAATATCACTTAAAGCTAATCAATAACAACAAATATTAGTGGCTTATTGGGGGAAGGCCATTCTTCTGTGGGTGTGATTCCTGATGGCACCTGACCAAAGCCCATCAGGCACAACAAGTTTCAGCTTTCGAAATGAAGTGCCAAAGGAGAATTTTGGGTGAAGGATGGTACCACCGCATCACGAACGACGCTATTCGCCGGCGTATCCAGTGTGAGCCCATCATTTGAGAGATTTTTTTATAAAGCGTTATTGTAGTCTTCTTCTCAGCCTATTCCCGGACACTCTTGCACAAAGGCTTCCTCCAAATTATCCAAACTATCTTATCGTCTCTGTGGTCCCAGCAAACGCCAATGTGCTTCACGAGGTGGTCCTTCTACGCTAGTGGTGTTCAGGGTGGTCTCCATACGCTCCTGATGGTAGTCGTAGTGGTGTTCAGGGTGGTCTCCATACGCTCCTGATGGTATAGTCGTAGTAACTATTGCAGTAGTAAAATAGTTGCTGATTTTGGTATCTTAAACCTAGTGGCATAGGCGCCGAATTCTGATAAAAAAGTTTCCAGTTCGATTTTAAATTTACTTGGTGTTGGAATCCTGTTTCAGAGTAGATAAAACCGGGTTATTTCGACTTTAATGAAACCTATATGTATTGTATAGACAAGTGCTATTAATTGATTGATTGATTGGGGTTACGCTTAGGTATGACATTGAGACAGACACTTATAAAATGAGGTAATTAGTTAATTGGTATTGTGTGACGATAATAATTCCGGAGCATCACAATGACCGTATTTAGAAAATATCTAATTGTTAAGCTTAGTGATTAAGTTTGCCATTTGCATGCTTAATTGCCACTAGGTATAGGTAGGTAATCATCTTATAACTGCGCAGCCATCGTTAGAAGATTTTGCATAAAATATGTTTGGTCACGATAGCTCACTGTCCTCGTGACCATCCACTGTCCACTGTCCACTCTTCACTGTGCATCTCTCACCTCAATACAAACATACCTATATACCTAAGCAATTGTTTAAATCTACTCATTTCAACGTGTAAGTTTACCTTAAGAATTATTATAAAACAAAAATAATCATCTTTAGTGAGATGTACCTACTTGTTCTTGAATCCGATAACAAAAAAAAACAAAAGAAATCAACATACCTACGAGAATTTCAGTTTAATGAAACTATACACACATAGGTACCTACCTACTTCATTTGTGACCCCACTTAATGGGAGGCTAAAAGAGCCTTCCACCGTGATAGAACTTGCGCAGGCTTAAAGACCTCCTCTCACACCATGTTCAAATCCTTCAGCTCTGCTTCGAACGATCGGAACACGGTATGAGAGGGTCTTCTTCATCTTCAGTAGGTACCTACTCTGATGGGGGGAAGAGCAGCGTTCTCCTTGGTCATCTGTCATTCGATATCCTTTAGTCATGTCCATCTCCTCTGTTTACTAAAGTTGTAAAATACCACACATTAGGTAGGTACGACATTTTATATTTCAAAATGCGTTGCTATGACAAATTCTTATAATCAGTACACCAAGTATAAGTTTTCGATGATCGAATATCGGAACGATCATCGACAGAGTTTCGAAAATTTTCCATACAAAAAAGATCGAACGATTCGATCGTGTGATTTTAGAACACTATTAGCACGTTAATAAGCGCTTAACAATTAGCTTTCAATAAAACTCGTACTAGCCCAACAGGTAGGTAATTGGGCTCAACGGTCGAGTCACATCGATTTCTCCAGTGAAAAAAGTTTGAAAGTTAGTAAAGTGGAACGACTGGGGCAAATCAGCTTAGGACCGGGCCAACGGAACACAAATCTCGAATCCGGAAGGTATGGCATACCTTATCTAGAGTTATGAATATCAATTTGTTTACGTTTCATAATTTTGAAGTCGTACTTAAGGAAAAAAGATTTGGATTTTGCCGTAGATCACTTTCTAGAGAGTGAAATACCAAGTCAATAGAAAAAAACCTACTGATTAAATTTATGAGCAGTAAGACGTTTCTTGCGAAACCATTTCAATTATTATGGATGTCGTTGTTTGAGCTAACGCGCGGCTGAGGATAGACTCTGTCCACATGTTTAGTGACGACAATAATAATTAAATGAAGAATAGGTACATTAGCGAAGATTGCTCTCTGTGCGACTGAAGAAACGGCGGTTTTTATGCTAATTGAAAAACCTCTGTCAAATAGCAAAGACAATAACAAGTGCGGTAATTACAAGTTATTACCAGTTACCTTCATCAAAGACTCATCTATCTACTTACTATTAACTCAAAACATACCTATCTATGAACAAGACCTAGATGATTCCCAATTTGGTTTTAGAAATGCATTTGGTACCAGAGAAGCATTACTAGCAATCAATGTGCTTATACAGAAGTGCAGAGATCAACGAAAGGAGGTGTGTGCGTGTTTCATTGATTATGAAAAGGCGTTTGACAGAGTGAGACACGAGGATTTGATGCGGATGCTCAGGGAATGTGGCATTGATACTAAAGACCTGAATTTCATACAGAATCTATACTGGCACCAGACAGCAGAAATCAGACATGGTAATGGAAACACTAATGCTATAGCAATACAAAGGGGAGTACGGCAAGGGTGTATTTTGTCCCCCCTACTATTTAATTTGTATTCTAACAAAGTGTTTCAAAAATCGTTGGAAAACTGCAGACTGGGAATAAAGATCAACGGAGTTGCAATAAACAATATAAGGTACGCAGATGATACCGTCATATTGGCCGAAAGTGTACCTGAACTTCAAGATCTCCTAAACAGGATTAATTTGGCCGGAGAGGAACTGGGTCTGTCAATCAATGTTGCAAAGACCAAGTGGATGTCGTTTGGCAGACTTGATTATTTAACATTGTCTTTGCAGCTGAACGGAGTGAACATATAAATGGTGGATCGTTTTAAGTACCTCGGCAGCATCATAACAACATCACTTGACCCAGACACAGAAGTAAAATGCAGAATAGAAATTGCACGTGCTGCATTTAATAAAATGAGACCCTTCTTCTGCGATGATAACTTAAATTTAAAACTGCGACAGCGTCTCATCAAATGCTATGTATGGTCAACTCTCCTTTATGGATGTGAAACATGGACACTCAAGGTGAACATCATGAACCGGTGAGAGGCATTCGGGATGTGCCTACACAGAAGAATGCTTCGAATACCGTGACATGATTAGTAACACAGAAGTCTTAGAGAGAGCCAACACCAGGAGAGAATTGCTATCGCATATCAAAGTGAAGAAAGTGTCATATTTGGGCCGTGTGTTGCGAGGGGAGAAGTATCGCCTTCTTCAACTCATACTGCAGGGCAAGATTGAGGGAAGACGGGGAGTGGGCAGGAAGGAGATGTCCTGGCTGCGAAACATCCGGGAGTGGACCGGAATATCAAGGGTCGATGAACTCTTCAGAGCAGCGCAGGACCGAGTGGCTTTTGCAGAGGTGGTCGCCAACGTCGGGGGGACCTGACAGGGCACCCAAAGAAGAAGAAGATACCTATCTACCTATATTTTTTCTTTTTTTCTTTTAAGTAGGTACTTCCTGATGTTTTTAGATAAAATACATGGTCATTGGGGGAGAAAAGGGTGATGGCGAAGAAAAACTCCAAGCTGACCCGATGTTAACAAAACTCGCACATGATACCTTACTTCAAATTAATATGAAATTCATTAGGTTAATCTTAAAACATATTACAAGGCCAGTCTAGATGGCATTCGACAATTATGTAAAAGGATGTTTTAGCCCGAGCCAATTTATATAGGTCGTCAGCCCTATAAGCCCTTCTATTCGAGATACGACAGACTATGACTGATGAACATCCGACCCTATCGAGTTGCGTGCGTCCCGATAGTGTTGCGTAGGATCCAACTTTTTGAACACGTCCTCATTCCTAATGTGCTGTTTTCCTAGGACTACGGTACCGCTATAGCGGTAGCGGTGAATGTCAACTTAGAACATTGTCAATATTGTTTCCGTGGTAACAAAAAACATTGACAAGACGGCAAAAGACGGACCGTTCCCTAGGAACCCAGTGCACAACTGACACCAGTCGAATGATTTCGCTATCGCATGCGATCCAAGCAAGTCTATATAGGTACTGGTTTTTATCGTATTTTTTTCTACTTACGTGTGACAATGGCTGATTGGAGCTTTATTTGGAAAAAAATGGAATGAATATTTTGAATTACTCTTACAAATTTATTATTTTTGTCCGTCACACTATTGTGTCGTATCTGATTCAACTCGATCGGGTTGGGTGTTCAAAATAACCGTCTAAGTATGTCTTTACGTAGGTAAATACGTGCAAATTTTATATCATCAACCACTTTTGATAATATAACACACCTAAATTTGCGTTATGGATGTTAAAGGTGTATGTATGTATACCTTAATAATATCTTAATAACCTCCGAAAGAAAACCACTCCCTGTCAATAAACTGTACCGGACTTATGTTATTGAAGTCGTTTGAGTGAATCGAAATAGATCTTGCGATAGAAAAAATATTACAATATCACATATTATTCAAATGTCATAGTTGAGGAGACAAAGTAGGAATGCCAATTGAGGCCGCAAAGGTCATCGAAACATCGGATCTTTCTCTGAAATTCTGGATTAGAGCATTTCTTAAAGAATAATTGTTTTTCCTTCCCTATGTTACTTTAGGTCCAATCGCGCGCGACTATCAAGTTCAACTTATCACCATCGTTTGCGAGATTGAGCAGCTCTTAATAAGTTAATCGCTTCACTCTAGGTAATTCTTATTAAAAAAAACCCACGAGAATTTAAGTTTGAACATGAAATCATAAATAACGTGATAAATAACGCTAACTTGCTCTTAAAAATTGGTTATCCACTTTCATCGCCGTATAATCAAGAAAGAAAATGTCTCAAATATTTTTTTGTTGATGGAAGGAATCTTTTATTTATTTATTAATTCTTAACTTACATTGATACCTAAGTACCTACCTATAAGAAACAACACATAAAATTTGACAGAAAAAACACCACAGAATCAATATACAGAGCGGCTTACCACATCTTCGTTGTTGTATCTACCCCAAATATAAAGAAAAAAATAACAAAAAAGAAGAACAAGACAGTTTACAATTAAAAAAAAAAGAAAACCAACTCAAACAAAAAAGAAAAGGAAAGGAGGGAGAATAGATGTGATTTTAGGACACAGAATTAGATACTGTATTTGAGGAGATCATCATCTCTTTAACTGCTCGGTTGAACGACGTCAGACTTTGGGTCGGCCTAACGTTTTTCGCGATTTGGTTTATATTTGAAAAGGTTCAGAAAAAATTGATTCATATAAAAATCGATGTAAGTATTAATAGTGTAGTTGACTTCTCTAGACATGACACAAAGGTTGGAGGTTACTACGGAGAGAATGCCACGGACCATGGTGTGGAATAATGAAACACAAAAAACAAGACACTCAATCAAAAAATCAATATGTCTTGATCAAATCACAAGTCACATATTATTATGTGTTCTTTCGAATACACTTTAGTATTTCTCGTGACCCTTGAAAATTCGACTCGACCGCTATTCACCGTTATAGTCACGGTGACCTGTGATTCTGTAACCTGTTAATTATAATTGTGTGCTCTTGTTAAATCAATAACCTTGACAGGAAGAGTTGAAATATCGTGTAATTGAAAATTAAGTGATCTTATTTGATATACAAATTTAGTAGGTACCTAGAGAAATGATAAAAATTGGCCAAAAAACTCGTACGCTTTCAGCACAATAATAGAAAAAATGGCTGTATCTTTTGGTAAAGCTGGTTTTGAAATCAAGTGTCACTTAATATGAATCTAAGCACACTCAAAGTAAACAAAAATGTGCTCTTGATATATCTTTCACAGAAAAAACATGGTCGGCATCGGGGACCACTTGTGTCTCTTAAAAAAAGGTTCGCCTTTTGAAGAGACTGAATACCAATTTCCATCTGCAAGTTTAAAAATTTCTAGCTTCAGTTCAACTACTCGAAGGCAAAAGAAGACACGGTAGACATCTCCAAACTACAAGAATTGTTTGAGATTTTCATCTTTGGGGTGCCGTTGATTAAGTTAATAATTAAGTGTTTAATGCTGCGGAGGGCAGGACCGTGTGAATATGACTTGTAGATCTAGACATATTATGATCTAACTAGCTGTCTGAGGAGTGAAAAAAACTGTAGGTTTCTCCTATTCGCTTCAGACCGAAATTAGGACGAAGATTGTTGAAAAAGGACTAACCAAAAAGATGAATGAATTTGACAAAAACGGGATATTGATAAGTTTCTCGTCTCAGCCTAATATCGTTCACTACTGGATAAAGGCCTCCTCCATCTCCTTATATACCGCTCTGTTTTGGGCTCTCTGGACCCAGTTGACACAAACGTGCTTCACGAGGTAGTCCTTACACCGTAGTGATTGTATCCCTACGCGACTGGTGATTATTTTGGGTCTCCAGACATTTAATCCTCGATCTTCGCCCACTTTTCTTCGCGGTCTTTTACCAAATTACCTGCCCACCGACATTTGGGAGTTGGGTTATACCAAGCATGTTTTTTGGGTAATATTAAAATTTATCTATTTAATATTAGAATTTAACAAAGAGACAGATAAAAAATTACAAATTTTACCAATGTAAAAATTTACGAAGCAATACAAATGTTGAGAATACGTACCGTGAGATTGGAGAAATTGGTCTGTATCGTATCGATAGTTTGATTAATGAGGTTGAGTTTGGATTTGTCATGCGGTTGTGCCAGAATGAATGTGGCTGATTGTGGGGCCACGTGATGTGACCTCCAGCCTGGGAAGGGTCACCGTGCGCCCGCGGACCATGCCTCCAGCCACTGCCTCCCTCTCATCCAGATGCGATCACATCTATTAGATGGCTCGCTATGTGGTAAGCAGAAGGCGAAATGGAAAGTGGGTGACAGTTCGTGACGATGTCGGACATTCTGTGAAAGGAATCGACAACCTTTTTTTATAAAATAAATTATTTAATTTCTACTTTTTCAGTTGGTGAAAATATCTTCTTTTCGATTTTCGTAGTAGAGTTCGTAGGTGCGATCTCCGGTGACCATAACCTTTGATGACCGCAAGATTTGCTTGATGTGTAAGATGTCAAGTGTAGGTACCTATTTGTGTTCACTTCGAACCAATCTTGATTATGAAAAAAAATTGTTTTTTCTTATGGTCGCTAACAATTCGAATTCGAGTTTATTGATGAAAAAATCCTTAAAAGATGGTTGTAATCATAGTCAGTCAGAAGTTGAAAAAATAACGAAGTAGATTTTGACTCGGTGTTGTAAGTACCTACCTACTAAAACTAAAATGGCATTTAAGAAAACTGAGTGTAAATTATTTTTATTTTATCGTCATTCAATGGTTTCAAACCTCTGTTGGAATCCCCGTCGTGCTCGCCTCTGCAACGAGGAATTCTTGAAATCTTGACACTCTTGACACCTGACGGCGCTATGGAATATCATTCCTCCCGACCTGACTCCTTGCCTATCTCTTAGTAGGTAACTACTTCTATACCTATGTAACTTCAAGCCTTCCTATACAGAACTAACTTATCAAGATAAACTTATTAGAGATTGTAACCAACTACTGACTAACATTATTTGAAAACAAATCTCATTAACTACTCGCGTTGCTTCTGATGGACCTACTAATAAACATTTACTACTAATCTGATCTCAAGTAGGTACGTGAGTTAGCTTAAAAATATAAAAAAAATAGTTATCCTATTACTAATAAGTACAATTTTAAGATTAAACTTCTCTTGTAGGTAAATTATCTTAGTGTGCATAGATATAATGTGCATAGTAGATAATACGCACGAATTTAATCATTGGTCAAATGGAAACATATTTTTTTTTTCAATTTGAGCATTGACAAAATGTACTTGCTACAATTTTTCAATATATCGTCCACAAAAAGCAAACACATGTAGGAAATCGCGCTTTGAGTTTAAGCACTCGATGGAGAGCTGTAAAAACGTATGTTCAATTTGTGCTTTTGTGTGGAGTGGATATTTGGACCTTCAAAATTTCAATGCTAAACAAGCTTGAGGCATTCGATGTGTGGTTATTTAGAAGAATGCTGCCCTTTTCGTAGGTCGATAGGCTGTCTAAATAATAAGTGTAATCGGTGGCAAAAAATATTCCCACTATTCCGTTCTGGGAAAAAAGCGGGAAGAAGGAGTATACACGGGGCGGAAGGGTTTTTCTTGGCTCAAGAATCTCACAGAAAGGTTTGGAATAGCGGATGTGGCATCATTAATAAGGCTGATTGAAGAACGCATAGAGCACTAGGAAGATAAAAACCTAAAAGAATATAACGAAGACAGCCTTTGTTTTAAGGCGATTTGTTTTATCTGTTCACGTACCTACGTAACTGACAGTCGTTTTTCGTACTGAGTTCAGCTCAATACGATTGTTAAAGAATTATCGATAATAATTATCAACGATAACGACTGAATGAATGTCCAAAGACAAGAACAATAGCGAACCTACTGGTGGTAGGTAGGTAGGTATCAATTACCACAGCACCGTTCGTAGGACGAACCTTATGCGGCGCAGGGTGACTCGTCCGCTGTGCATTATTTATTGCCATGTCTGGGTATAAATTAAAATCCAAGGTACTTGCCTACTTTACCGCAGGCTTCTGCGTACTTGATGCTATGTCCGGTTAATATTAGATATGTGACATTTAATGTTGATTGTTGGAAACAGTAATTGAATTCTGAATGTCATTCTGTTCGTGGCGGGGAAGTGCAATCAACTAGCGCAAGACACAGGATATGTTTTTATTTGTTCAAAAAATTAGTATAAATAAGTAAGTATCTACGCATATGATATTTGAATAACGATAACACGAAAAACATGAAAAACAACTGATTTAATTTCATTTCAAAGCATTTCTTTCTTCTTCTGGAGGAGTGTCCGGTCAGCCCCGTAGACAAATTCAAAATTAAAAAAAAACGACTACAAACGAAGATTTCGCCAATGTATAGTGCGAAAAAATTAACTGTCCACTGGAACATATAAACAGTTATTTCAACAAAACAATGACACTTGTATAAAATTATAAAAAGCGAACAGTCAATTTTCTTCCTACTCTACATTGTCGAAGAATTCGTTTGTAGTCGATCGCCAAATGCAATTTGTCTAGGCCTACAGGTCAGCCCGGCATTGGGTGTCAGGCAAAGGCTTCATCTGTTTCTAACTGAATGAATCAGTGTCCCAACAGCTTACTTTCCATTCCTCGCCCTTACGTGGCGCATCCATGACACCCGTAGGTATTCTATCCACACTAAATCTTCCCTCGTTCATGACCTACCTAGATGATTACTTAGCGAGTAGGTACTTTTCGCCTCTTAGTACCTATGTGGCTCGAGGTTTAAGGGTTACTGATGTTTGTCAGCAATAGTTATCTATCAATATTTGCGTAGTTCAAAACAGTCCTGAAAAGACCAATAAGTACGTCTGGTTTTATTGAATAAACTAATTCTTTTTTTTTCATGAAGGAAGATGGTCAACATCGGCAGGTACAGTATGGTAAGTATTATATTAACTTCAACTTCATATAAGATCGACAGATCTTTTGTCGTTTTGAACTAAGTTTATTTACATTTTCAATTTACTTAAGTAACTACAAAATGTTTACCATTATTTTTTAAAGTAGGTATTCAGTGATAATCAATTAATCATGGCATCAGACAGCCTGCGTAATGATTTGTAGTCCTTTAAAGGAGCTGAGAGGAAAAGATATACGACTGTGATTTCTCAAGTCAACCAAAAATATCAATAAAGTTTGCTTTCTCATTAAGTGAATGATTTTACAAAAAAAAAGAAATGCGACTGTCATTTCAGTGTTGCCATGTCATCCCTAATGAATAAATGTAACGTGAACTATTCTTCTTACAATCACTCATTAGAATGGCAACCCCACATTAATATTCTTGCTTTTTGAAATATTGCCACTAATGATCCTCTTCACAAACATCACAACCCTAGGGAGTCTTGGAGATTCTCCACTCATTCCTAACGTGCTTATAGCCTATAAAGCCTTCTTAACCGGCATTGAAAAGGAAATTCCATTTTGCCATGACTACGCGAGTTCTTTTGCTACAGTTTTATATCAAGAGCATCTTTACTTCAATTAATTTGTCTTTTTTTTTTCATTTTAAACAGCAGAAGTTTCAATATAAAAAAAGGAAAACTTTGAGTAGATATATTTTTTATTCAATACTAGCTTTCCCGACAGACGTTGTCCTGTGTTCCTAACATTGAATTTGAATTCTTATGGTGATGAATTAATTATCATTTGATCAATGTGATTCCGAACGATGCATCTGTTTTAAGCCATGTATATTCCATCCGCATTCTGTTAATCGCACCAATTGAAAATTTCTGTCATAGTTTCAAAATTGGAATAAAAATTATAAGGTAAAAAGTACTAATAAGGTTGTCTACGTAGTTTTCTTTAATTTTCTAATTTTCCATGCATTTTTCTTAGTTTTTTCTTCTTAAAGGACATTCTCCTGATAAAAGCCTACACTACAAAAAAAGAGTTAGTGAAATCGGTCCAGCCGTTTAGGCGTGATGCGATGACATCGGGAAATAGCTCTCCATTTTTATATATAAGAAGATAATACATTTGGATAATACAATACTGCTCTGTTGTTGATTGTGAGTTGCAGATAGAGCTGGCATGTGCCCCCAAGACTTTTGTTGCAGACGGGACAAAAAATGAGGCAGGTCAAAATTAACAATCGAGCGGCCATTCACTGCGGTTTTCCAAGATGATGGACTAAGCTGGGATGAAGCTGGGTAACTGGTGCAAGATAGAGAGGCTTGGTGGAATTTCGTGTTTCCATAATAATTCAGTAATGTATGTATATTTATTTGTTTCACTCCAACTGTATGTCGTAGCATCACGCTAAAACCGTAGGTTCTGCGTTGAATTTTTTTCTTCGCAGTTTTTCGCAAATACAATTTTGGTAATCTGAGATACAATGCTCTACACTGGAAAAAATCTTAAAAAGATAAAACCTAGTAAAATAGGTATATTCTTCTTCTTCTTTTTCTTCTTCTTCCTCTTTGATTAGGCCTGCTGGCCTGTTGTTCCTGCTACGTTGTCCTCTTGGGAAGCTGAGTGCCAACTGTCCCTCCAGCGTTTAGGCGGTCGTCCTGCAGGTCTGCTTCCTTGTGGTATGTTGTCTCTGGCGATTTTTGCGGCTCTTGTGTCTTCCATTCTTGAGACGTGGTCGTTCCAAAACCGTCTCCTCTGTCTTCCCCACCTCACAACGTCCTCGACTTCGCAGATCCTTCGGATCTCTGTGTTTCTGACTCTATCGCGAAGAGTTTTTCCGGAGATGTTTCTCAGAATCTTCATCTCACTCGTACGAAGGAGGTTCTTGGTTCGGACAGTGTCGGCTCTTGATTCTATACCGTAGGTCATAATTGGACGGACGCATGTCTTGTATATATATTCTGACCTTGCTGGGGATATTCATAGGTATATGAAAGTACTTTTTTGTTTTAACTAAATAGAATACGAGTTCAAAAAACATTCAAATATTTTTTTACAGAGTAAGTGACTCGCATTTTCAGTTTCGCAATATTAGATGGATCAGAATATTGTATGCAGTAATGTTCAAATATCAAAAATGTTAAATATTTTTTTTTGGAAACATTGTCTACAACAAAGAATTTATTCGTTGTTATTTGTTTAATTAAGAACTCTCGTGAGTATCATGATACACACACGAAATTGAATAAGTTTCGTACTTTTTACCAAATAATACTAATTGTTGTTGATATATTGCTTTATTTAAAATAATAAAAAATTACATGATGCGGATAATTATGTGTTTGGTCGAGTAGAGAGAGAGTATTGTGAGTTGCAACAATGAACGAGGAGAAGTGAGTAAGCCATTAATCATTCTCAAAACAATAATTTATAAGTAAGTACAAGAGCCATTGGGCCATCTTGGGCTGGTGGAAAACACCGTTGGCCGCCATCGCGTCACACGCGCGTGGGAACTCGGGCTGCCCCTTATAACAGAGGAGTCTCACATGTACAGGGGTGCAGCTCATCCTTGCCAATATCTCCGAAAGAGAGACAGATGCGAATAAGGATTTCCTGCGATTGTTGCAGACTGAACAAATTTAGAAAGATCACCAGATTTCAACATCATCCAAGGACCCCAGAATTTTACCAAGCATAATTCTCTCCATAAAGTTATTTTACTTGGCAATATTTTAAAACTTGTGTATCTTGACATCCGACTTCGCTACTTTGCTTCTTAGGGTGCGTTTACACCAAATGATCATAGAACTAGAGCTGGAAATTAGTATATTTTCTTAATCGTTGATATGGTTACTAAGATAACAACAACGAGAAAAAATCAGAACACAGGCGTGCGTAATCTGTCATCGCCTACTAATTAGTTCTTGCTCGATGTTGATTCCCTGGTGTCCAATATCAACGATAAAAGAAAGTATACTCCGGCTCTATATTTATTTGATGTAAACGCACATTTATAATAATATTCAGGTCTTGTATCAACAGGATTTACCTACTTAGTTCTCTTGCAATCCTTGTTTTGTTTTTTTAGAAGATCGTAGTTATCTTTGGAGGTGATGGGCTAATTCATGTACCTACTAGCACAAATGTCTTATCTTATGTTTCTTTACGGTTTCCTGTCTTGATGGCTTCCTATTTTATCTGCTACAAGCTTTCCCGACAGACGTTGTCCTGTAGTCCTTACTATGAATATTGAATTCAAATTTGTATAATGATATATAAGCTTATTACCTTTCAACCATTGTAATTTAGATCGATGCATCTATTTCAAACCATCAATTTTCCATCGACATTCTGTCAAAAGCACCAATTATCAAACAACTGGCAGTTCTTGTCAAACTTTAATTTAATTTCAATTTTTCATATTTGGAATAAAAATTATATTGACAGAAGTTCTAAGAAGGTTACCTGCTTAGAGTTTTTTTGATTTTATAATTTTCAAAGCATTTTACTTAATATTTTTCTATAAAAACAACCTTCTCCTGATAAAAGCCTACATGACAAAAAAAGAATTAGCGAAATCGGTCCAGTCGTTTGGGCGTGATGCGATGACATCGGGAAATAGCACTCCATTTTTATATAATAGAAGATTATATCTTTTTATGAAATAGGTGGTTAAAAAAGTCGAACGATAGAAAATATTTTTTCCGTTCACACATAATTTTGTTTCTTTGGCTGAATGCTTGAAAGTAAGTATCTCAAAATGTATGTCATAAACTAAGTACTAAGCATGATTGTTCAAATTACAAAATATTGCTTTATTACGTCCTTTTTACATTTCAATTTCCGAACTGAAGTAAACAAAATTATCCTAGATACCAACGCATAGTTTACCTTTATTGAACAGCATACAGCATTCTATATAAAATATAATCAGTAATTAATTTATGAAGATAATTACATATAGTGTAACCTGCTCTGATAATGAATAAACAAAAGTTCTTTAATATGGCTTTGTTCGTGTGAATATTTTTGGCGAACCCTGTGCTTCATTCAAAATATAAATAAAATGATTTCACGAGACAATGAGTGAATCAATCAAGTCATAATTAAGACATTACAAGAGGAACATTGAAGATTATATCCACCTACTTAAATCTTTTTATCTTGATACCTATCACATAATATTTAGTAAAACAAATAATGCGAATAGGTAGGTACATACCTATAATATAACCGATTATCCCCATGCCGTAGTATAAATAATACAGGTACCTATGGGTAAGATACAATATTTAAGTGGTAGAGATGAGAAAAGTATGTAGATACTTATACCTAGATGTTCTATGAAGTCTGAAACAACTTGTCTCTCTTCATTTAGCGAATTTCAAATTCAACATCTCCTATTTCCCTTACCTTCTGCTCTAATCCATATTTTTTACTATAATATTGACCATATAAAGAGGTAATATAGTTAAAGAGCCGTGTACATTTCTAACAAGGTATCTCCAGGTATTCGAGGGTTGGTTTATTGCAGGTGGTAGGTGCTCGCTAGCTGTCTTCCCATCCGTTGCAATAACTAATTAAGCTTGGCCAATAAATTCTTGAAAGGAAACGCGGGGTGTCTACTTGTTTTTGTGTTCATTTCGCCTAGAAGTGTTACGATCTATTTTCCGTATCTTGTAGAGCTATATTTTGGTGCAAACGAATTGTCTGCTAGTCGCACTAAATGATAAAAGTTTAGTATGTAATTAATTTGATAAAGCTTGAAGAGAATTTGACTATCTAACACTTGAAAACTTTAGCCACACGTAGTTGAGTTGAGATGTGTAACTGTGCAATAAGAACCTTCTATGAAAAACTGTTTATTCCGAAAATGTAAATAAGCTAAAAAATGTTTATTCGTCCACTTAGTAATTAATAATACTGAAGATGATTTCGTGGTCACATCAGCAGATAAAAAGTTGACAAGTTGATTAACCCAAAAGGAGCTCGCTGAAATAGAGAAGAGAAATAGCACAAGTAGAAGAATACCTATAGGAAACAATAATTTGCAGTTACTTAATAGTTTATGAAAACATCAGTGTACTCGTACTAGTTGCTGTTTGATTAGAGGAAAACATAATTTTGATCAGATACATTGATTTATGAAGCAGCTTCTTCGTCCATTAAAAGTATACAAAGATTTCTTCTGCTCTGCAGTCCCTCGCGAACAATTACCCGTGTCATCGCTATGCGGGGTGGTAGGGAGGAAGCGTCCTCCACTCTCAAGAAAGCAGAGGGTAGCAGACAGAGCTTACAGGCGAGAGAGAGAGAGAGCAGAAGGGGGCGATTTGTCGAGCGTAATTGCTAAAATACTTAATTTGCGTGCTATGTGTAATTGTTCATTTATCAAAAGAATACTCTGGGCTGGTTAGGTACCGACAAAGTGGATTTTAAAACCAAATTGCCCGGGGCGTTGGATTTGCTTTGAAATAATAATATAAAAATTAATGTTTACACTTGAGAAAGACACCGATGTCTATAAACCATTAGGAAAAATTAATGCAGCAGGGTTATTCACGAAAAAGTTTTAGTCCATATTATGTGACATTTAGGATGCTTTTTGAGCGTTGTCGTTAGTTTCATGTGAAAGAGCGGCATAAAAAAACGTTGTTTCCGTAAAAAAATTAGCAATTTGATATTTTGCGACATAACGCCTTCATCCACTCACGTCGTCGTTTTACATTGTTTAGATAGTTTAGCAAGCTTTCTGAGTATTTTTCTTATTTCTAGAACGTCCCTCAAATTTATTTGGATCCATGATTAAAAAAAATATGATGCTCATAGAGTCATAGATACTTAATTTGCAAAAAAATGTATAGATTAATCACCCTAGTGATTGTAATTTGTCTCAGTAATGATTTGATTAACATTATTTCTTCTTAGCATTATAATGACATTAAAAAAATAATTAAGTTCAGTTCTAACTAAACTTTTTCGTTGATTCTGAGCTACGTACTCAAAAAAGAAAAGCGCCCTTAAAAATAATGTTCATAAAATTTCGATAATATTTTTCTATTATTGGGTATTTTTGCGAAACATGGAATACAGAAAATATTCAAAAGGTTTCATTTCGTGTGTATATTATGGAACGCTGTAAATAGCAACGTGATACTCTATCGAGAGGTGGGTAGGTACCATACGACATCACAGTTTGAATAATGAGACAGGGATCCGGCATATTCCCAAAGCTGTTCTTCCCCCAACCGTTCTATTTTTCAATTTGGCTCGGGGCGTCAAAATCATCATTTCCAAGTCCCTTTGAAGTCTTTGCAGAGGTACGCGGTGACGTTTAACCAAAAGGAAGGAGAAAATGAGTTTACAGTTCATCAAGTCCTAGTTGGATTATGTCATTGCGTGGTTGCCACACAGTTGCAAATGATTCACCCTCTGCCATCTATGCATTCCTGATATTTAGTACCTATCTACCTATTTATTTTATATTCGTTTGAATTGGTTAAACCCGTATGTATTACAAATTCGCTTTAGGCTGCACACAGGTGAAACGTTTATAAATTAAAAAAAAAATTTGTACAAGGATATGTATATATTTAAGACCGTCTACGGCTGGATTTGTGAGATGACTTTTTACTTCTCGTATTTTCACGAAAAGCAACGAGATGGACTTGGTTGGGAAGCGTGTTAAGGATGCTGAATGACAGCCAAGGAGTGTGCTGTTTTTCCTCTCATCAGGGTCCCGAAGACGACGAAGACCCTCTCACACCTTAGAGCTTAGGGATAAGGACATGACGTAGAAGGAGTTCGCTTAAGCCGTGCAAGATGGAGCGCTGTGGAGGACTTTTGTTGCCTCTCTATGCCCCTAAGTGGGGGCAGAAAGGGAGTAGTTAGTTTAGTTAGAGAGTAAATTAAAAACGCAGATAACGCTTTTGAATCGCATTTTCAACATTTTCTTCTACTCATACTGAAGGTCCAGTGCCCTTTATTCTCGTAGCAGTCTTAATACGCTCTTATCTTGATTGACAATCATAAAATGGCGGATTCGTATTCACAAAACAAGATATCTTAAAAATTCGTTATGTTTGAAATATCAGTATGAAAATGATCCAGTTCAAGATAGGATTCAAGATTAAATTCCGATAGTTTTGTGAATACGACTGCTTGCGATCGTGTCTTAATCTTATCGTTAAGTGATTTTTAAAAGCGATTGATTACGAGAATAGCCCTACAGCTCGGACTCTTTTCAATTAGCTATGCTATGCTTTCTAGTCCTGAAGCATATGTTAATAATAATTACAACAAGTACACAAAATACCTACTCTATCTTCTTTCAATTATTTCTCAATAGGTTTGTGAGACTATAAGATTTGCGACGGTCGATTACACAGGTCTAA
The DNA here is from genome assembly GCA_963576905.1 of Mystacides longicornis. Taxonomy (NCBI): domain Eukaryota; kingdom Metazoa; phylum Arthropoda; class Insecta; order Trichoptera; family Leptoceridae; genus Mystacides; species Mystacides longicornis. The sequence goes on along the minus strand of OY756421.1, from coordinate 21,138,938 downwards.
CAAGTTTGGGGACAAGGAAATTGTCTCACGGATGAGCCTCGAATAATTGGCTTAGACTCGAGTGTGCCCCTTCGTGTATTTGAAATGTACCGGGGAACTGCTCTTTTGTCGGTTCGTTTGTCTTAAAATTATAAAGGAAGCTGCGTATTAGGGGGTTGTGGTCCCTCGGGGCTCTCGCAGAGGGGACTTCACTTTAAGATCAGATATTGGAAATTCACAATGTAAAATTGCAACACTCTTATTATTATTTAGCACCACCAGTTTTGAGTTAATACGAATTTGTCTCTTTTCCCAATGTTTTCCGACAGCGTAAGTATATATACTTCTTTCAGGTCTAAATCCAGTTATTATCAGTTTCAACTAATTAACCTTTCTAAACAGGTTAAAAGATTAAATCAATAAATATCTCCTAGTTAGTTTTTTATATAAATGAATCTGACTCTTTGGCCTTTTCACAGTAAGCTATTCAAAACCCCAAATCCGGATCGAACCCAAAACCTCTAGAACGAAACCACTTGGCAACCAATGAGCATCATCATTTTCTCGTACGAGCCACAGTTCATATTATCATCAATCACCTTTAGTGAGTATCTATGTAATTGTTCTCTGGCGTAACCTCGGCAGTTGGAGCCCTAAATATTTTCTTCTTCCTTCTAGCCAATTTTTGAACAAAGACCACTCCCCTAACCGATTTTAGGAGGGAAGTTGGACACTGGATTTACATTTACATAAAAAAAGTTAAGATATTAGTTTAAAAATGTACCCTTCGTCTCGATCATGTATTTTTGATAACTTTGTTATAATAACTAAAATTTCTCTCAAGATTCGATATTTCTACGTCGCTTCTTCGCTATGAATATTTAATCAAAGATTGTCTTCATATACGGTAGATTTAATATAACAAACAGATTAACCTTCTTAATAATTATATAAACATCTTACCCCCTCTTAGGGAGGGTGGGTAGAGGAGTACCTAAATAACCAGGTTTCTTCGACCCATGTAGGGAGTGTAGGTGCACAGACACACAAGTCATATTTTATGTGGATATAATGAGATAGAAAGTACCTACCTTCACCTTCTTACTTCCTAAACTTATCCTTCTCATCTTGTATTCTATTTGATTATGTCTTGTGTAAATTTGTCTTTTGAGAAAAGTTGTCTATGCAAATTCTTGAGCCATTTCATATCTTATTTGATGCACAATTTTGAAGCTACCTACTTTTATCTACAACTGCATAGTTAATACATACTTCAAACAATTCCAAAAGGTAGGGATGTTTTTTTTTTCTAAAGATTTGTGCTTTTGTTAAATTGGCATGCAAAATTAATGAAAAATAAAAGAATTTTGAATGTTATTTACATTCTTGTTAAATCTTTGGTATATGCATGTATCTACCTACCTTCTAATTTACTTTTTCAACTGCATTTCGAATTACACTGTAGGTATTTGCTTATTTTATAGGGTACCTACCTGAATAATTGAGAGTTCTTTGGGTGTTATTTTAGGGACTGCATTTTTCAGAACTCGAGTAACCAATAAACAGCAGGAATTTTGTTAATATACTCTGAATATGCTATTTACTTACTATCAATAGTTTTGACTTAATTTTTACAATACGAACCCGGAACCCGGTACCTTTTGAAGAAGGTACTTACTTATCTTTTATATAAATGTGATAAAAAAACTTATCATAACACTATATTAAAGTCTGCAGGCAAATTAAAGAAATACCGCCAATATGTGATGCTTGATCAGACCAGTTCTGTTATTGTCTGAGGAGTATAGATAGGTATCTCGTGGCGCGGGGACACGCAGGGTCGGTCTTAGGCCGCATAAAACAATCCAAGTGACACCTCGCGGGTGGCCCCGATATCTTCCCAACATAACACCATGATAATGTTGCCCTGTACCTCTACCTACTCCCAAGTATCGCCTTGTGCCAATATTATGAGAGTCAATAATAAATTCTCTTGGCGTCGCGTGAAATAAAATCATTTGATCACAGTTGTAAACTTTAGTATTGGTAGGTACGCAGTTTGATAATCAATTTTTTAAGATCAAAGACCAATCATAGTCTTCCCATACGAAGTTCGATTTACAGATTCTCTTGTGTCGATAGACATATAATGCCACATCTCGGCTCAAGAATATAATTCTGATGGTATGCTTCGTCTTCGCCTTTGCTGAAAGTCTTCTTGAAAATATTGAAAGTCAATCTTTGTTTGGTTCTTGATAGCTCGATGGCATGAGATTCTTTGGTTTGGTAAATGTGGTAAAAAAAAAGCGAACAGTGGAACAGCAAGGCTTATATACCTAATATGCAGAGAAGAAAATGTAATACCTACCCATCTACATGTTTTTGAGTAGGTACGTACTAAAACGATCAATTTCGAAACACTGTTGTCAACTTTTAACATATAAATCCTTTGCATCAGTACAATAATTTAAGTAAGTACCTATTCCTAATAGTTCTAATATGAAAATAGTATTGCAAAGGTTTTTTTTATTACCTAACACTTCCACGAATCGGTACGATGTCTTAATTCAATATTCTTCGATTATCGGCTTTGATTGCCGAACGAGATAAAAATGTCAAAACAGTTTGACCACACAAGCGACTTGCTAAATTTGCCTCAAACTATTTTTTAATAAATAATTTTAAACTTCTCATAATATACCTCATCATTAGGTTCTTCACACATCATGATCAATCCGCCTGTTTCGTATCTCTGTGTAGCTGCATTATGCACATCAAACGCAACTCGACTAAGCTGGAGAACAAAATGTGTCGCGCGCTTGGATCAATTTCATGTGAATTTTATTGTTATTGGTTTTTGGGTGGATGTCGGATTAAGTATTTTTATAATAAGTAGAGTACAAATTGGTCCGCACTGATATATGGACCACCAATGTATGTTCACATTATCTGTGAAACATAATCAATAGTAATACTTCACCTGAGAAAGCAAACAAACTTAACCCTCTCCTCGCTCTAGTGTTGATAATATCTCATAAACTTCAATTCATACGATTTTCTTAAACGAACTTCTAGGAACTGAAAGATGTTTTTAAGGTTTTTTTTTTCAACTTGATACGGTGTATGAAATGCATTATTTTTCTCCATAATACTTGGTATTCCTTGGACATGGACTCGATTGCAGTTTGGTTCAGGGGATTTGGAGCGGTATAACGAACTGCCCTTTCATTAGACAATATCATCATTCTTCATCCGTTTCATAATAATGCCATTGGGTAAAGGCGTCGATTGCGATGCTAAGGAACCACCTTTTTCCATCCTTATTTTTTATTTATTTTTATTTTATTTAACAAATATACAAACAGTGATTTTATAACAAACAATTACACAAATAGTATGGACAATAAGAACACCAGTAAAGTATATACGTAGACATTAACAGCGAGCGGGTTAAAAGTAAGACAAACAACAGAAAATAGGAAAAAGAAAAACTAATGTAACAATATGTGCAGGCTCAGCTGGGAGTAATGGGAAGAAGGAAAAGAGTGTGGGATAGGAATAAGGGACATGGAATAAAGCAGGAAGATAAAGAAGTCATTGCTCTGACGTCAAGTGTCTTCTCACGTTTTGCCTGAAAACCGTAAGAGAAGAGCTATTCAGGTCTATATTGTTGAAAAATGAATTGTAGGTGCCCGTAGAACGGTTTAAGAATGAGTTCTGTGCATAATTAGTTCCGCATCTTGGCATCTCAAATGTGGCTTGAGATCGTAAGGATCTCACAGGACATCGAAAACATATATCCCCGAGAAGATCGCTGGAGTCAACCAACCCGTTAACAAGTTTAAATAAGTAGCACATGTCAGTAACAGTCCGTCTGTTCTCCAAAGTCATAATTTTGTGGTAGTGTGCAGACTGCAAGATATTATCGAAACTGACCCTACATCTGTAATTAAGATGTTTCAGCAATTTGTTCTGGACCCGTTCTAACCTATCAATGTAGCAAATGTATTGGGGACACCATATAACAGAGGCAAACTCCAGGATGCTGCGAACATAAGTTTGGTATAGAGTTTTAATAGCCTTAGTGGATTTAAATGGTTTCGACGTCCTTAAGATGAAATTCAGACATCTGAAGGCTCTATCAACGATACCATCAATGTGGAGTTTGAATGTCATTTTTGTATCGAGGATTACCCCAAGGTCCCTGACCTCAGTGCATCTTTCAATGCTCTCACCATTGATTAGGTATTTGTTCAGTATCGGACTTCTGCCTCTAGTGAAGGATATTGCGTTGCATTTTTTGGCATTCAGAAAGAGCTGATTTTTTTTGCAATAATATTGTAATCGTGTAAGGTCTGATTGCAATTCAAGACAATTGGTGATATTTGAGATTTTTTTATAAATTTTTATGTCGTCTGCGTATATCAAAAAGCGGGAGGACTCAAAACAGCAGCCGATGTCATTGATATATAAAATATCCTTAATTAGAATTCCTTAATTAGAAAGTTAGCATTCAGCATCTCCCAGTGATTCAATCGGGAGAAAAAGTGTTGCAAGATCGAAACAAAAATGGATGGATGGATTGGTCTCAAAATTGAGTGTAACGGACTAAAAAGATTAGTATAGATGAACCTGATGAACTCACCCACATAAATAATGCTGAACACATTAATTCATAACTGTGAATATAAAGAAAATCCCAAGATAGAGTGGAGTAGAAGAAGATGGAATAGGCCTAGGTATATCCAGCAGAGCTATGGAGAGTGGCTGAGGAAGAGAAAAAGAATAGAATAGAATTCGATTTAGTGGAATTATATGGCCCTCTCAAAGTATTGGTCCCAAGAATATAGTGAGTTTCCATGCATACAAAAATGCTTTCTATTCACGGCGAGGACGTTAAAGTGGACTCGAGTCCCGGTCCGATTACCATGTAAGTTTTCGCGACATTATCGTAAGTTAACACTTTATCCGAAACATGTTTCATCAATACTCTGTAGGAACGGCCTCTTACATACAACTCTGGGATCAGTCCGCAATACCTACGCGGGTACATAGACACTCTCATCACACCTTCGCTATCTGATGCCTTCATATATACATAAATAGGCCCGTGACATCCTATATTCGGTGTAGCTGAGAGTTACAAGCTATGTTAACTGCAAGGAACTATTCACTCCGTATCTCGGTTATCGTCTTGAACTGAAATCACAAATAAACCAAAAAACAACCAACAGCTTACATGGTTTATCGATTGTAACACGCCATACTTATCTCCTCGTTTCTGAAATACTTTGTCTTCATTAAAAACTTAACAATAGAATTATTATCATTTACTTAGAATGCACTTATTCAGTAGTAATGCCAATGCTCCTTAGCTTTTGAGATGTGGTCCTATAGAAGACTTCTAGGAGGTACTCCAAAGAATCAAAGGAGGGAGGCACCTGTTCAAAACCCTGTCTGAGTTGTCAAAGGATGATTTGCCAACTGAAAGATTAAGAATTTCGAAAAGTTTTGGCGGGATTGACGCTCGCTGGCGGCGATCTCAATTAGTCAGCTTGTCTCTTGGCTACAAAAAACCCGTAAATAAATGTGATGATTACAAGCGGTCAAGAGATATTTAAGCAGTAAAGGACAAAAATGGTACGGTTTTACTCAAGGCAGAAAAAGTGAACGTGATCGATAAATAAATAAGGTTCTTTAAATATTTCAAGGTTTTTAAGTAATTTGTAAACGGTTGCCAAATTTCACAAGAACATTCCCTCTAATTTAGGAAGGGTATAAAAAAGAAAACATTACGTAGCTGATGTGTTGCAACTTTTAACATCGAGGCCTGACATCGTAAAGTTTACGATAGCTTTTGTTCGAGGAGGTATTAAAGAACAGACGTTGTATGAGTTGTCTGCCTTCAGCGTGAATCATTTATACAGTCCTCAGGAATGTGTCATAAAGTAAAAGGTCTTCACACAAAACGATAAAATTGAAGAGAGAGACGCGATACTTACTTCTCTGATCCCTACAATAATAATAATTATTGCTGCTTGGGTCTCTACTCTTGTTATTATGTTAAGTCAACACATGGATCCGACTGGGGTCAAATACCATCCTATTGCAAACCCGCTACATTGTTGACTGTTGCTTAGAAGTTGTTTACTCAATTTGTTCTGTTACAAATTTTAATCAACTGTGCGGAGAATAGAGTTAAGATTAAGAGGGTATTTTAAGATGTGTTAGAGTGTAAAATGGTAACATCAGGCACTGAATCAGTTGAAATATTACTGGAGCTTCGACAGTTATGTGGTTTTATAAAATTTAATATTCAGATACAAAATACAAGCTAATATGGATTGCAAAGACATTCTGTTGTATGTATCATCCATAACTTTTACCGAGAAATGCATCAAGCTTGCGAATGACTTATGGTTATAAACTTTGCAGCTTAATTTTGATTACAAACACAGATCTTTGTGATATTTTATTCATTACACCTTTCTATATCTTTTCAACTTTGTAGTAGGTTCGTAAGCAAGGATTTTTTTTTTTTATAAAATGAATCTGTGCTCGCTCAAAGTGAACACAAATACACTTTTTGACTCTTTCACAGTAAGCTACTTAAAGCTTGTATCGTGAAAGAGGAAGATGGTCGGCACCTGGGATCGAACCCACGACCTCCGAACGATACAGTACGAAAGCCGGCGTTGTAACCGCTGGACTACCAACCACTTCCGGATAATTTAAGGTTCCTCAGCTTTCGTCAACAGCAGGGCTTCTTTGAATAGTTAAACCTAAATAGGTATGCCTAATGTGGCGCTAAGAGACAAAATAAAACCTAAATCTTCCCCCAACTTCTTGAACTGTGAAACAATTGTATTGATAGTAGCGGTTACGCACCCAGACCATCACTTCTACCATTGTGGAGTTGGCCGTGGAGTGCGCTGTTGACCTGAGCTCTCTTGCGATCGTGTTCAGCACAAGGTCATACCATCGGATGCCCAGCATAATTTGCAGAATGCACATGCTCTCGAAACCTGTCAAGAGTTAGTTTTGGGTACACGTTGGATCTCAGGATTCACAGCCATAAGACGCAAGCTTTAAAGTCAAACCTCTGATGTTCTCTTGCCCAATATACTTTATTTACAAATCCTTTCAAGCTTAATGAAGGCCGCTCCAGCCAAATCCAGACGTGTGGAGAGTTTAGTTAAAGGATAGTTCGAAGAAAATATTCTGAAACAAAAAATATCTAGATACTGTGAAACTCCTCACTGCTGGTTAAGGCTACTCATTTCGTTTCAGATTCAAAGGAATGGAGAAGAAGAGTAAGTCCATTTTTTATGGAGTTCTTGATCCCCAAAAAAAGAGGAGTGCGATTGACTTGATGATAGTTGACTATATAAAATATTGTATGCTTAATCGGTCTCGACCGAGTAGCTTTTACATCGAGGCTGGCCAGTTGAGCTTCCATCTGAATCCAACCGTCAAGTAGTGATGTCAGGCTCCACCCAAGTCAGCGGTAGTTCCTGCCAGTCAGACAAACTGCCTGTCTAACGCAAACCTACTGTACGGGCCGACTCTTAGATAATCTATTCGGTGATGCAACAATCAAATCAACACAAAATATTCACAGAACATATTGTTTTAAATATTTATGGTGGTCTCTATAGGTAAACAATATATATCAAAAAAACGGTAAATGTTAATACCTACATACACATTTCCCCAATGATATAAGTTTTTACTTCAAACTGTACGTTTTATTAACTAATCAAATTACACTTTTCAATTAAATATGTTTTACCAACCACCACAAAACCAATCCAAACGCGCGAAATAATTTTCAAACTTATATTTGTCTGTAATTTGATATTCGTTGTTATGGCAACAATAATCATAAGGGAAATAGTTATCGCCGAAGCAATCATATGTGATACTTGATCAGAGATTCTCACAAACAACTGTTACTATGGGAATAAATGTCAAATTGTCCGCCGTCCTCAATGTAATAAAGTAAAATTGGAACCCTTTAAGAGACATAATATAACATATATTTATACCCGACAGGTATTAATTGTAGCTATTTTTTAATAGAAGATATATTTGTGGGAAGTCCAGAGCTGCTTTAGGCAGGAAACTTAAGAGAACCAGACAAAATCTATTTGGAGAAAGACAATGTACAAGATGTACTTACTTGCTTGTAACTGAAAAATAATTGTCAAATAGGCAAAAGAACATGATTCCTACTGTAAGAAAATACGGGAAGCATTTCCCGCTATGTGGGTGCTAGAGTGCGCATTGATACGATCAAGTCACAGTGTGGTACAGTATGACTCACAGCCGGGTTAACTTGCTGAATAAAGTTTCATTGTGTGATGATTTCTCGAGTAAAGTGCAGGTCGTGATTTCAATCAGGTGTGCCAACAGCACGCTTCCGCTACAAGTTATAATACCAGCCGAGGTACAGGTCTACCATCCTTGCCATATTGTACACGGATACAGTGAATTCAAATACCTAGGTAGATTATATGGAAACCTACTGGAAGATTACAAACTGCAGCTCCTGTTGGTGTCCAAGTACAGTATACCTACTCACTTGCTTGTAGATTATTATCAAAAGAATATGAGTAGGATAGGTTCATATTAACAATATTTGAATCTCACAAAAAAGTTATAGTTTAGTCAGAGGTCTGCCCACGCCAGGCAGGTTGATGTGGCTGTGAACGAAATGGCCCAAATAACTTCAGGGCGCCTTTAACCAACACCAGTAGAGAAATTGTATCCACTTATTGGTATAGCTGCACCACACATACTAAGAAGGTCAGTTGCAGATTCTGAGAGATTTAAGCAGACAAATGACTCCAGACACCTTTTATTCTACCAGTCCAGAAACAGCTTTATGAAAACCACCTCTCTCGTTAAATCGTCACATCAACGCAGATAGGAACCGTTGCAAGCGGACTTGGGAGCGATGTCGTGGATGATCCCACATGAAGGCATTACTTCAGGCGATCACTTGCCGTACGCTTTGTGGACTATCCTCAATAGACTCAGGGCTGGTGTTACAAGATGTAGGAAGAACCTACATAGATGGGGCTACCTATCTGCAGATGAGACCGAATGTGAGAGCTTCAAGACGACGACCACTTCCGCATGGATAGTCTGTAAATTCATATTATTTTTATTATGAGAGGTAGGCAGAGAGAACAGTTCTCCATTTTATTCTATCCATGTACCTACTTTTCTTTCGCTTCTTCCACCGATATTTCCTGTCTTGTACTACCTTCCTATTTCTTTTGCTTTTGATCTTGCCTTCCTCGATGTGTTCGATCCACGCCATTTTCGCATGTAGTTAAATACGCAATAGAGAAAAAAGTACAAGCAAAGAACTGTTTAATTATAAAAATCCGTCATAGGTATTTTGCTTGCAGCGTCATAGATAATATTTGTCATTTTTCTTGATTACCTAATCAAGAAAATGACAAATATTATCTACTTGAATTCATTTTGGTAGAAGAATCTGCAGGGGTATTCATGAATAAGGAGTTAAGTTCAATTTAAACTTAAGGGCCTTATGAAACTAAAATAATCATATTAAGGTAAATGAGACAAATTCCAATTATTATTCATTTTCGTATTTTCTGCATCGTTAGTTTCTATAAAAATATTGAATTTTTTGAGTTATGGATTGAGAAAAAAATCGAGACCCTTCCGGAAAACGAAAAACACTCAAAAAGCATCCAAAACTGTAGCAAAACTATTTAATTCAAATTTATTCTACAATAAAACATGTAGATATTTCGGTTTCGTAGGTTAAGGACTTGCGGAATCAATATCTAAGTAATAGTGCAAAAATGGGTATTTATGTGCGGAGCATCCATGGGTCTCAAATATTATTATTTTTTTATTTATTTTCGCTACCTCCAAGAAACAGAGATTCGCTGTCGGAGGCAGCACATAATAAATTTTTCATATTATGGTACATGATTATACTTAGAAAATAGACTTAAGCCTAGTACATACTTATAAACTATTTAAACTATAACACAACATGAAGATAATAATGAAGAACTTAAAAATTAGAATATAAACAAAACACCAAAATACAAAATTAAATCACAAAATAAGATGATCCCTATGCTATTTGACTAATTCTTAACATAATCTTTTTCGTGAGTAACTCAGCTGGTGTTGAGTTTAGGGAAATTTATTTTTTTTGATTTGCATTCATAATTTTAAATGACTTGCTGGTCTCGTAAAGCGATACATACAATGTCTTGAATAATTTTAAATTTGCGATTCCTCGCACAATCGTCCAGGCGAGCACAACGTGATAGAAAATAGATTTATATACCTACCTACTAGTGTTGGCAAATAGGAAGCAGCGAGATAAGTGTGTATCACCTTCCTAAGGAGGGTACCTAATAACTTATGGGAATAATACTGCATTGTCTGCGATCCAATAGTTGATAGTAATTTATCAATAATACGATTCGTGAACGAGGGAATAAATACATTATTAGGTACCTACCCGTCTCATTTCACAAGTGAATATATTGGAATGAGAAGTTTTCCAACAAATTAGATCCAGCACCTTCTATATTATTACGCCAAATTTTACAAAGTCTTTTACTTACTGTGTACCTCTACTAACGGCGACCATCACTTTGAACGCCTTATCAATGATGCCTCATCTGGTATACCTACCAATATCTAGAATTTTTGAAACAATAGACTCTCCAATATCTAGATTTTTCGAGACAATAGACTCTCCAATATCTAGATTTTTTGAGACAATAAACTCTCTTCCGTCGAATACCCCCTTCTTTACTCTATTTTTCCTTGAATTATTAGTTGCAGGAAGGAATATTTTTCACCAGGGAGTTTGTGTTAGCATTTTAAAACTCATCGTTATGAATAAATTGGTGTCCACAACCTTCTCCAATACGGTGACATTTACAACTGGTGTAAAATAATAGTGTACTTTTGTTCGAGATTCTTACGTTAAACGTCGCCACAGAACAATTTGGTATGTAGGTAAATTTTGCAACCTAAAAAAACTGGCGCTAACTTTTCACCGACTTGAGTGTGTGATGTTCAGAATAGAGTTATAGAACTCTTTCGTGTTTCGTCGAACATCCATTCCTTTTCTCCTTTACGATAAAGACTCTTTCTTAAAAACCTCCCTCAGTTTTGGCTCATGCCCCATTATTATTAATCACGCGTAAGTGTATGAATTCACAAATCACTCGACATTGGGTGGATTGTATTTGTCAGCGAATCAAATATTATTTTTACGCGATAAATATAGCGAATATTAAGACGATGCTATTTTTTACACAGTTTGTTAACTCTGAGTATCTAACTAGGTATAATTGCTCTATCAATTATAAAAAGTAGAACATTATTAAATTATGACGATCACATGATTTTAAAACAAAAATTACACACATATGTGGCAAGTTAATTTGTGGTTGCTGGGGCACGTATGAAGAATGAAGCGTGTCTGATCAATGATCATAAATAATAGACCATCTCTATAACTAGTTCATCATTTATTGTCTATTGGGAAATTAATAATACCTGTGCAATCACGAGGAAGACACCAATTCCTAAGCAAGTACCTACTTATTTTTTCTTCATCCATGTCCGACCCCTAGTGTTGATGGTGTCTGATAGTCTTTACTATAGATTATTATTGTTCTTCGCATGCACAGTTCTCACGCACCAACACATCGAATCTTTCATATGTTGGAGAAGAGATGGACATCCCCAAGCATTTAAGGTACATCGTTTACCTAAAAATTGGTCAAGTTCTCTTGCCCACCAGGGTTCCAAAAAATGAAGAAGCGTTCCTTGGCACATATATGTATAATGCTACTTCTTACCCATTGCAGTGGCTTAGTGGCTTAGATGTTGCTGTTAGGTGTATCTGCTGGATGTAGCAGCGAAATTTCTTTGCTTTTGTTTTTTGTCGTCTTCTGACGATGCAACCCTTAGGTGGCTGAGGTCAAAAGATAAAATAATTATTTGAGACAGAGTTGAGGGATTTCGACATGGTGTGGAATGTTAACATAGAGATTGCGCAGGATCAAGTGAAGGGTTTTTGGTGCCTCTCTAATTCCCTCAGAAGGAGCCAGTGAAAGTTGTTTCAATGTTAAACAAATTTGTTGGTCCAAATCTCTGTCTTAGAATTGCAGATTCATGTCTTTTGTCATTATTTTTCCAATAATTCAGTTAAGTTACAAAATAACAGTTTGGAAAACAAAAATAGAAGGTATTGGAAGGTTGAATGTCAGGACCTGTTCGAGAAACGGCGGCAACTAATTCTGATGGACAGTTAAGTTCAGGAGTACTTACTGAACTGTTTGGTACAAATGGACTGGTACACTATGTACTGGACTCTTCTGTAAAACGTGACCGGTTTCTGGTCTCTCATTACAACGAGACCATTTTAATATGGTTCGCGCCGATATCTATAGGAACTACATTATATTATTATGTATGGAAGCCGTGCATCAGAGGCGAGGTTCGCCCAGCACCTAATAGGCAGGTACTAAGACACCTTTGTCAAAAGAAAACACCTAGATACCTACTTACATATTTCGAAGAGAAAAGTGAAATCTAATGTAAACAGTAGGTACCTAGTGCCTATCTTGTATTTTTTTCATAGTCACATTTGGTGCTGATATTTTTCTCATTAGGGTTTCGAAGACGAGGCAGACCTTTCTGTGACTTTTGATATTCCGTTTTTTTGACTAGTTTAGTAAAAAATAAGAATGATGCAATTATTGACATCGTTAAGGATAGAGTGCAATTTCTTCTACTCAATATGCATTAAAAGGAGCCTTAGTGAAAAAAGAAAGTAGGTATTAAAGCTTGCAGTAACAATCTCGTTGAACAATATACCTATCTGTTGTTTATACAAGAATGCCCCGAACCAATATAAGACATATTCGCTTTCAGAAGTGATTCTGTAGCTGCAGTTCGTGACCTTATGCAGCCCCATGGACACCTGCCACTTGCTTATCACGCTACCTTAGATAAACATCACTGGTAAAGACAATTACTATAAAGGTACCTTATTATGCCCTATGCGATTGTGGATATATTCCTGTCCTGTTCTTTTCCTATTTATAGTAGGTACTTCGCGGCATAATATTTTTTTTTTTTTTTGTCTTTTTTGCGTAAGGTTTTTATATTTACCATCGCCTAAAATTTTATATACTCTGAAATACCTAACCAAGTAGCTTATTAAATTAGAAAAAGTAGTCAGGAGTTTCTGAACCTTTTCCTACAACCTTTTGACAACTTTTCTAGAACCTTTTGAAGCTGGCTAGGATATACCTCCCCTCTATAAATTTCTACAACTCTCTCATACGAGAGGGTTAATTTTTCTGTGTACGCACCTAGCGATTGTGATAAAAACTTTAAGGTTTCAATTGTCTCTGCTCAATTCCATAGGCTAAGTACCAAGTTTTGGCTTGCTCGTCGAATGATAGGTTCAATTTGCCCTTTAATAAAACAAAATATATGAAATAAGGTGTCTTTGGTTTTTATATTTAGCTCACCATTTTGGCAACAAGTTTGCTGATCAGTATTAAACCAAAATAATTATGAAATAAACAAGAAAATAGACGTTGTTTCTGGAAAGAAAGCTGCTGCACTCGATCTAGTTATCTGGACGCCAGAATTCTAAACAAAATGTTCTGATCTGATGAATGGCAAGCTCAAATTTTTAGGTTAGGTATTTTATTTCATTTGTAATTCCCGACAGAGGCTAGAACTTGAATTAAGCATGTCAAATTAAACCAAGTCTGCAAATTGTGATTTTTTTACATAAATTGGATACCTATCAGATGATAACATTTTATTTTGAAAGGATAATATTTTCTGGCTGCTCACGATCCACGGATCCACCTTACATATAATATAAACTATTATAGATCAATCATGTAACATGCTGTGGTACTTACACCTAATGGCAAAGGAACGATATAAAATGGATCGTTTTGCGCAGACAGTCAACTTACTTACAGAGACGTGCCGCTCCTTATATTACAGATTGAGTAATGAAGCGTTACTTGATCATTTTCTTCATCACGATCTATAGATCATTCGCAGGATTGCACTCACTTTATGCGCATTTACAGCACGTATATGATATTAGAAATTCTTTAAGTTACTTTGTTTAGAGTTTGTTTCATTTCTTTTAGAAGGATTCTTTTTTTTATATTATGCATAATCGTTGTTTTACATAATTTCTTAAGCGTTTCCAAATACTCTCTAGCTAGCTTATTCTCGTTCTTTATTTTTGTGCAAAAATAGGTATAGCATATTGTTAGTTCGACCATCTTTCCGACACAGCCAAAATCTTCCAACCAGTTTTTTTCTACATAGATTTCCAATCATGATTCTGAATGTTGAGAAACCTGCAGACATACCCATTCAGCCCATGTTTGGCAATGTAACCAACATAAACATATTTTTTACTGTATTAATAAAGTCTCTGAAAAATTAACATCTGCACAAGAATTTTATTTTTGATGAATGTGTCCCCCCATTTTTCGCATGTGGTATCGAAAGGGACCGTTCATATTGGCACTAACACAAAGGGCCATGGAGAGGAAGATGCTGAAGTATTTCTTTAAGAGACAGAAGAATATAGAGATAAGAGGGAAGACCAGAGTTTTCGATGTGGTGGAGAGGGTGCCATTTTGAAATGAGAATGGGCAGATATATACATTCCACAGATGGCCAGTTATCCAGATCACAGTTATTGGCAGCCTGGACAAGGAAGGGGTGTCGGCAGACCCTTCGCCACATGGACAATTATTGATATCGCCAAGATTGCATTCATTGCTCAGTATAGAGACGGAAACATGCCGATGTTGAAAAAGAATAAGTATTTATAATGTGTGAGATAATCCTACTGAAGAAGATTTTTCAGGTGTATTATGAAATAACATTCTCGTCACTGATATAGAAACTTGAGTATTGAAAACAAATAGAATTTCTGTTAATTGAGCTCCGCACTGCCAATACAAGTAATTATATGATACTCCAATGAAGAGCAAAGAAAGTATATAGATGTTCAGTTGTGAGTTGTGAAGTGTTCACATAGGAAGAGCGCAGTTCTGCACGGCACCAGGATCTGCAGTGGTCTCATCATTTCCAAATGACTCGTGAGAATGTTAGCAGACACGTAGCAATATTACGGAATCGGTCAATTTATCATCATTATGAAATGACAAAGGTACGGTTCTCTTAGGCGCGCATCACAGACTTGTAATTTTGCAATAATCTGACAATGATTAACTGCCACATCTATAAAGACTCTTTTTCACTGTGATATTGTTTCAACTCTCCCGTGAAAAGTTTTTGCTTAGCAATACGCTTCACAAGCTGCATCCTTGCAGCAATAATAATGCACGATTAGACTTTCCCAGGCTGCGGTCGGGCTATGCATGGGTGATTGTGTTTTTATACGTTTACGGTTTTAAAATTTTACAGCACTGATTCCCTTACTTTATAGTACTTACCTATAACGTATTCTTGAGCACTGTAATTTACTCCAAAACTAACGTAAAGAACCTACTTTCAAACACATAGTTACTACATTGTAAAAAGGATATAATAATATGATATACAATAAAGGGATGGATTTGAGTACATTTCTAAAATTCTTAAAGACTTAAAATAAAACAATGAAAAGACTAATAGCATCAAATGAGAGTAGGTACAGAAGTTCATAGAGAATCTCAAAAAGACAAAGATTTAGTAATTTTATTTGTTCATTTTAAATTAATAAAAATGATCGCACTAAGCATAACATCATAATACCTATTATGCATGCCTTTTCGCCGAGTGCGATAAATGTAATGATCTCAGTAAGGAAGGACGGAATGAAAAAGATGACAACGCTCTTTCTTATGTGAAGAATATTTAATTTTTTTATAAACATTGTATACTTAATAGATTTCTCATTAGCCCATATTGAATGAAATTGGAAGAAAAGTCGAACTTATAGACGTCAATAAGGAATACTCTGTACACCTAGGTACCTACTTATAATAACTAACAACTTTAACACAAATTTAGCTGATTTCAAACAAAACCAATAAAGCAATTATCTTATATTGTGTCTTTGTCCTTTTCCGAAGATCTTTCCTCCATTGCACGATCTTCTGTTCACTGCGGAAATAATATATATGACGAACAAACTTGGCGGAGGTTTCACACAAGCAACAGATTCATAAACTGCTGTGAACACAAACAGTATATTGTCATTTGATATTATCTCATTCTAGTCTTCGATATAAGCAGTGGCGGAGCAGCGGACAAGTGGTGCTCGCTAAAATAAGTAATTTTATTTTATTTTAAATAAAATCGTCATATACATATTATAACTTTACCTACTTAATATGGTCAAGCGTGGCGTACAATATGCAACAACGAGCTCTATGATCTCTACCAGGATATCAGCGTAGTCAGGTTCATTCCGTTTAACAGACTGCATTGGCTGGGTCACTTGCAGCGTATGGAGGATCTGGAGCTCCCATAAAGGTGTTGTATAATGATCCAATCGGTAGAAGAAGTGTTGGAAGACTAAAGCTACGATGGTAGGATGGCATTGTCGCAGACTGTTGGGCTCTGGGGCACCATAATTTGAATGTGGCAGCCAGTTACAAATCAGGTTGGAGAAATCTTTTAGGCTAAAGACCCACCACGGTTTGTTACGCTGAAAATGATAATGATATTATTATGTATATTCGCCGATATGTCTGGGGCATTCTTGGATCCGCAATACCTTTAACGTTATATGCTTTTTAATACTAAGTTGATCGGGACATTTTGGATTTGGAGGATCTTATCCTGTATGTTGATGAATTAAGTAGGTTCCTCGTTGATCAAGATAATATGCTGGTTAAATGAGTATGATTAAAGTACAAAGATCACTTAGTACATGATGAATATTTGCAGATACTACAAAGTTCTCCTTAAACAACTTCTTGGAATGTCATTTTTTATTAGATACCTACTGGAAAAAAAAACATTTTTTGCTAAAAAACTATTTTTTGTTACACCAATGGCTCCTATATAATGATGATATGCTCCAGAATGGCCGCAAAGTGACAGATCGTGATCAGCATAAGATTACACTCTGTCCTAGCTCTTCCTACCCGTACAGTGATTGACTATGAAAATTTCTCCTATAATTGAGGTAGGTCCGTTGATCTATGCATTGCCAATATCAAGGATTGAAGGAAGAATCAAGAAAGCACCGAAAAGATATTTCTTCTTTATCTAATGCAAAACAAAATTAAGTAACCATAAAATTAAAGAAAATTTTGAACACTTTGCGCGTATTTGTTTCACCTACACTTATATCAATACGAATATATGCAGGACATTTTTAGGATGCGACTGGAATTATATAAAGTTTTGTAAAACACACAAACAGTAAGTTTATACCATATTTTTATGGTAAGTGATTTTGTTTCCATAGGTACATGAAAGTGGTATGGTGATGTCACGGTGGCGGCAAGCCATGTGTGTTGTCACTCAAAGTGAGCCCATCTAGGGGTGATACACTTGTCAAATTTATTTCAAATAGTCACATGACTGCTCCACGTCGGGGTAAATATGAAAATAATAAAAATATACTGCGACATCCACCCCCTGTCAAGTTTAAAATCGGCAGTCGACAACCAACGGGTTTTACAAAGATGAAGAAAAGCTTACGAAATAAATTTTTGTGATCGTTTGTTAAAACAGTAAAACTATTTCCATTGTTGAAACCTGAAATAAGACATTAAGATAACTGTCAAATCTATTATTCATTTCAAATATTGAAAATGCAAAGTATTAATAGAATTTGAACGTGAAATAATCGGTTGCCATTAGGGATAAAATGCTAAGTTTCATCAACAATTTTGACACAATAGGAGGTAGTATTTAAAATTTGTCCACAACTTTCTGAGTTTGTCTATGTAGTTTCTCGAGTCCATATTTTAGGACTAGATTAATATTATATGTATCAAAAATTAATTGCTGTTCAATTCTCAAATGGTATGAACAAACCACTACTTAATTTAAGGAACAATATTTTTGGACATGAGAAAACTATTGACTACCTTCAAGATATTAGGAAGTGTATGAAGATATCGTGAGGATACTTGAACTTTACAAGAAAAACTTTCAAAGTTTCAGTTTAAAAAAAATAGTTGGAGCTGGTTGACAACACCTGTTATAGTGTCTGGGTTCTGGGTGCTTCACTTAAATTCTGTAGATTCTGGTTTAAAGTAGGTCTCGGTCCTCCCCTTGTTTGGTAGGAAGGAACGTCCCACTAGATCTACTTGTCCATTAATATTCATAAACAGCCCAAAATATGATGCAACTGTGACGCGCCACATAGAGACACGACACCAAATTGTTTTGAGTACATTGGGACATATCTAGTTTTAAATTTAAGTAAGGTTAACAAAATGACAACTTCATACATTTTTATGAGTTGATTTGATCGTTTACATACAGAGCTATAATCTGGTGTTTATTTTTTTTATAAAACAGATATACAGACAGCAATTATACAAAAGATAATTAATTATACAAATTATTGTATGGACAACGAAAACAAAATTAAAAAGTATATACCTACCTACGCAACTATAACAGCAAGTAATAAAAAACATCAATCAAATCAATTATTTCTCCATTTTACACCCCACTCCCACTTTAGGGAGGCAACAAGAGCTCTCCAATGCGCTCGATCTTGCACAATGTTCATGACCTCCTTCCACACCATGTCCAAATCCCTCAGCTCTGCTTCGAAGGAGTGGAACACAGTGTGAAAGGGTCTTCCTCGTCTTCGGGACCCTGATGGGAGGAAGAATAGGAAATAAAAAAGACAAACAACTGAAAAACTTATGCTGAGTAGAGGTTAAGGAATGAAGGCCAAAGGGTGAGGGATAGGATTAGGTGACATGGAAGGAGCTAGAGAAAAAAATAAATATTATTTAATTTCTGTATTCAGAAGGCATAAGATTATGAACGTCGTGCTAATCAGCTGTCCTTTGAATTGTTTACGATGTCTCTCCAACTTTCCCGGTATTGACCTTTTTATTGTTGACAGCCTTGATTTTTCCCAACTTTATTTGAGCTTGTCTCCATCCCGTTTTGATTTGCCCATTGTTATTATTTTCGTGTCTGGAACACAATCAAAGCCTTTGTTATTATGTTTTCAAGATTTCTTTCGCCACTTCTGATGAGATGTAAGATGAGAATCAGAGAACCCCAATGTTGTTGTTAACGTTAAATTGACTAAGAAGACAGTTCCAAATCAGAGGTAGAAAACAATCACATACTTCACTTTGGTTCTTATTTAAATTTAAGCACCAAGAAATCGTTAGTTCATAGATCACTCTCTCGAGAGTGAATTGCCACATTGTAAAGAAGAAGAAGAAGAAGAAATCGTTAGTTATATAGGTATATAAGTTTTTAAAACGGTGAGTCAAACTGTTTAGAAGTTAATAAGTTTTTAGGGAAGTATCAAAGGACGAAATAAAAAAAAAACTAGATGAAGTTTTGACTTCTCTGTACTAAGGGTATGTCATATTTTTAATGGTTTAATAATGTCAGTATGAGCTTCTTCATAATATGGGGTAAAGCGACATGTGCTTTTATTTGATAATACGCTTGTTGACTTTTGAATGGTTACACAAGAATAAAGACGAGTTTGCAGAACGTTAAAAGGACTAAACAAACAAAATGTAGAACTATGTAATAGGTAACTCCCTTTGTTTGCCCTCGAATAAAAGGGATTTTGTTTAAAACGTGTTCAGTCGTAGGAGAATGATTGTAACACGACATATGACATGATGTCAGGAACCACATCGCTCCGTATAACATGTTGCTTTTGTAGGTGTTGCCTGGTAGCACGGCCACTCGTATTCGGGATCATAAATAATGTATGAGTGTGGCCGTAATGATATCTGGCAGTGCGAGGACGGCCACCCCACAGTAGGTTGATATCTATTTTATTGAGTGACAGCTGATTCGCCCCACCGTGGAATATCTCTCCATTGTATGCAAATGCGCTGTACTACTTGCATCAACTCCCAATCTTGCTCCGTTTGTCTAAGGAGTTGGTTCCGAACTCTGTTGTCTTCACTGTGGTGCGCCTTTTAAACAGTCACGAATTTAACAAATGTCTATAGCGCTATGTAATTTAGATTCGATATCAAATCAGAAAATATCCCGAAAATATTTGATGGTTCTAGCCTGAAATTTCTACCCTGGATTGTGAGATTCTTAGTACCGGAGGGAACACTTTGATGAAAATAGAATAGTTATTCATCCATTAATTTGAGAGGTTATTAGATGTTTGAGATTTGTATTAAGAATAACTTCTAACAACTTATAAAACACTCATGCCTGGGCAACTAATTTTGTATTTCGTTGCGTTATTTAAATCATTTGATATCATCGAAGAAGACGATTTTGGTTTCCTCATATGAGTTGCATGATGGACCTCATTGAAGACGTCGCCAAGTCAGACCACCAAACATATGAATAGGAAGTCGGACCACATATGAGGCTTTACCCACCTCTCAGAGATATACGACTACTAAGAAAAAAACCAGTGAAAATCAAAATTACAATGTCTCTATAAAAGAGCGGTTGTGTCACAAGTGTCTTCAAAATAATACGCCCTCTCAATATTGCAATTAAGAGTGGAAGTGGAGTGGTCTTCTATGTATAATGACTGAAATTAAAAAGGAATCAAAGGAGATTAGTTTATTAATTAGCGTTGCTCTTCTTTCCCCTTGTGAAATAAAACATCCTTAATGACTTGAGCAAAAGTTTTTCAATGCAATCAAATTAATACAATTGAAAACATCTGTACACAACAATTGTAAGGCACTTTAAATTCTCCCCTAAAAATAATGAAACTGACCTAAACCAAGGTGTATCATTTTATCCGAACCTCCTGAAATCGCAGATGTAAAACAAGCTGTTTGATTTCGTTTCTCACTCACAAGTATCAAAATAAAAAAGGACACCAACATACAATTCCATTTCATAAATGAGTAATTTTCCTTTGGGGAATGTCGACTATGTTAGTACCCGTGTTATTTTGATGGGGAGTAGATTTTTTATTCCAGTGACAAGGGACATCCACTTAACTTCAGATTAACCCCCCAAGGCTGTGATAAATTGATAAGGGAGCTTGTAATGCAACCGGAAGACTGAAACATCCCCTCCATTGATAATTTTGTCCGTCTCTGACAAATGACTGATCTTTTTGTTATTTTTACGAGACGAGATAAAAAATCATTTCGTGAAAGAAGATGGGGAAATCACATCGCTAACTTTTCTCTTGTAAGAGCTTTCCCCATTATTCTCAATTAGTCGTGTTTCGTGCGATGATTTTTCAATTTTGTATTAAGTGCTTTGGAGATTTTTTGTATTCTCTCGGAATACGGAGATCTTTATTAAGAAGTTTTAGTACCTACTCGTATCAAATATACGTTGATACATTTATTACGATATTTGTATACATACATGTGTAGGTTGTAAACATGAGGTGCTCCTATCTTAAAGCGGAGCCTCCTTCACAAGTTCGTCAACGTTAATATGAAGACCTAAAGACCTTCATATAAAAAAATAGTGAGTATTATATCGTGACTCTTTCATTCTTACATATTTAAACTAAGCGTTTTTACCCAAGAAATCGGAGAAATTATTCATTTTGCATACCTTCCCATTACAAGCACGACTCCAGAATGAATAAAGCCAATTTTAAAAGGAATCAATGAAATAAGGGGTGTCGGTTAATCACGTGATCCCAAAAGGAGGAGCAGGGTCTGGAAAAAATTCACGAAAGATCACGTAGGGGGAGGAAGAGTCGTGTGAGAAAATCACTGGCATTTATTTTTTCTGATGAATTTAGAGAAATACAGTTGAACTTTCAGAAATTTAAAAAAATGACGAAAATTTAAACCACAAGTTTCGTAATTAATGTATTAAAAAAGTGTACGTGATTTTCGAGGGGAGGGGGGGGGGTGGTATTCTTAAACATCACCGGGGGGGAGGGGGGGTCTAAAAAGTTGTAAAAAAACATCACGTGATTTCTGGACGTCCCCTAATATGTCGGAATGATTTTTGCTTTTTCAATCAAGATATGAAAACGATACGGTGTTAAAGATAAACTTTTACCAATACGAAATTGGTATAAATAACAATATTAGAATCCTTGAATGCATTTTTATTAAAAATCCAGGCACGTTTCAGAACTTGAATCCAACCCCTTTCGTGCGATGCATGAAACTATAACCCCTTACCCTCCACAATGTATCTCTGCAAGTCTAGGGTGAATAGTTTCGTTATTCATGAGTTTTTCGTGTTTTGGAAATGAATGAAATTTCGGTGTAAAAAATTAACAATGTTTCGCCACGTTAAAAGATGTAATACTGACACCTAGGTATATTTTGGGATAAAGAAGTGTTTATTAAGAACCGTGTCATAAAAACAATATAGGTAATATGACAAAAATCACAGTAAATTTATGTTCAACGTCAGCGACTAGTGATTCCCAAAGTGGTCTTTATCGATGAGGCTATAGACCACCCATCTAGAGGTCTGCGCGAATTTTCGAAAGGTCCATGCTCTAAATTTAAACGGGAGTAGAAAGGTTAAATACTAAACTCTTTCATGTTTTTGTTGAAATTATAGAAATTTATATATTTCAAAATAATTACCTACCTACAAAGGGTCTACCCAAAACCGAAAATCATACCAAGAGACTATGAGAGAGAACTGTTTGGGAATCTCTGTTCTATACTTAAGAGTATGATTGTATTTCCATTAAGTTAGATTAGGCAAGGTTTTTTTTTACCTGACAATATAAACTACTATGGTTGAAGAGTATGCTTTACATTTTAGATTTGAGAGAAAAAAATAAGTAAAGAAAGGCACTTTCACATTGAAAGAATAACTCCTCAATCATCAACTGAGAAGGTTCCTACTTAGAAGAAAAACCTTGGCGTGTCCTTAAAAAGATCTTGAATGTGGGGTGGCGACGAACTTTTCTAAACAGTTGGTGTATTTGGTGTAATTGAATGAGAGAATATACCTAGTTATGGCTGCAGGCTGAACGTGTAGGCGAAGAGTAAACAGAGAGGATATTACGTGACCACTTGACGCGTGCTATCTGTCGATACTTCTCTCAACCGCTTGGGGGCGTCAAGGGTCAGAACACAACGACGTTGAAAGACAATTGGAAAAAGAATTTTCTCCGAACGTCAGATCATTATTTGATTTATGTGAGAGTTGACAACTGTGAAAAATCAATTGATTGAGTGAAAAATGGTCTGGATGGAATGTCGAATTGTTTTTTTTTTTTTAGTTAAAAAGATTATTCAAGGGTATAAGCGGAAAAAAGGAAAAAGCGTAGAGAGATTAAATGTTTTCATCGTCGTAGAGCTTGAACTCCTGTTATGGTTTATGTTTTTACTGTACACAACAAACTGAATCCAAATGGCAAAGGGCGCCATGACATCGTTGAATAAGATTTCAAATAATGGGAGCATTAAACGATCCACAAAAATTAAACTGGTTAAGTCTCAGGTTTTCTCTATATCTATTCGGTACGTAGCCGTAATTTGTACCATAAAATCTTGTATGAGATCCAGAATAGATGCTTTTGAAATGTGATGTTGGAGGCGCTTGTTGCGAATACTATGGAGAGCTCACAGAACTAGTATATCGATCCTGACAAGAGTGACAATTTACAGATCGACTCTCCACTGCCTGCATGCGTTGAGTCTCACAATTTTTTGGACACGTTGCACGACGAGAAGCGGACAACTTGGAGTGGGAGTGTGGAGGGCAGCAGAGGTAGAAGACGCTCACCTATGAGATGGAGGAACCAAGTGAGAGGTAGAGGCGATTGTGGAGACTCTCTGCGGGGAGTGAGTGGAGGGAACTAGCTAATGTTTTAAATGTTGACAATCACGATTTTCAGCACTGAGGGAACGACGAAGAAGAAGAAATATGAATATAACACACTAAAAAAACACAATCATTCATTCAACACAAAGAAATGTAAAAATTAATCAAAAGGTAAGTATATAACATGAATTTAGTGCTCTTGTATGAAATGTTTATGAAAGGCCAGCAGGTCTTTATGTATCCGATGAACTAAAACTGTGTACATTTATAACTGGTAAATAACAGTTGGAGGAAGGAAAATAATTGTGAGAGAAAATAGGAAGTAAGGTATTGTGTGAGAGCAGTTAATAATGTCCAAGAGGGACGGACACACCTTCACATTCAGGAATAAAAGCATTGCCATTACAGTGACAGTTAACTAGTGCGCATTAAACAGTAAGATTTGTGAGGTCGGCAAGGGACGCTCATGAACCCTTGGAATTTTGGTTTATGGTCAACCGAAGCAACCCCTGTCGTTAAGGGATGACAGAATGAGGTACTCTTGAAGAAAGGAATTATTGTTGAAGAACAGGGATGTTAAACGACCGTTTTATAATTATCGAAACATTTTATCGAAATTATACAATTTAACATTGCAGTATTATTTGAAGTATATCTTGGAGATTTGAAATAATAAATAGATCAAATAAACTATAGCTAGGATACAATTGCGAAATCTGTCAGCTTTAATTTTTCTTTAAAAGAAAAGATTGACGTTCAAATTGTGACGTCCGGTGGTTTTTTTAAACGACTAGATGCCCCAGTGACGTCGTATCACCTACAAGAATCTAATGACCTTTTTTTTCATATTATCTCACCTTTTTTAATACCCTTAGATCATATATTAATATTTCGAAACCATAATTAGACAAAATGGTCCAGCCATTTATGACTTTTAGCGAGACACACGTACAGATTATCATTTTTATATATAAGATTACAATCTAGAGGTACCTTCCTAGGCTATCGTATAAATACATACATTGATTTTGGGATAAATTGGTTCAATATCCCTCAGCAGCGATTTGTTGTATTATAAACGTGGAAACTGATCTATTTTTCACATCCGCAAATAAAAACAACATTTAACGATGGTCGGCTTTAGTGGGTTTGCTTCTCTAAATGGAAGAAACTTCTCGGGGGATTCGAAAGCATTTAATGGGAAAAAGAACCATCTCCTTGTCATTAGAAGACGTCGTGTGTTGTGCGGGGCTGTCTCGAGGGTGGTGTGGTGGCTCAGATTATTTGTGTGGAGGAGAATCGATTATCACAGAGCTCATGTGTGGGAATTAAAAAAGCGATAACTGAGTGGGAAGTGATGATGTGAAACCAGCCATTAAGGCCTACATACTTATTGCTTTTCACAAACTATCTAGGTACTAAAGAAAAAAATACTAAAATGCTATCTTCCTATAAGATTTCATAATAAAATAATCAGGTGCCGACCATCTTCCTCTTTCACGACACAAGCTTTAAGAAGCTTACTGTGAAAGAGTCAAGGAGTGTATTGTGTTCACTTTGAGTGAGCACAGATTCATTAAAAAAAAACATTTAAATTGTTTCAATACTAGGTAATAAGGTAGGTTTATACATAGGGCCTTTTTTGGTTGTCTTGCTACTGTATTATGCTGGAAATGGACTGCCAAGTGTCGGTTTTAGACCTGTGATAGTCTTAATGTCTTTGTGGCATATGTGTCTGTAATAATTATTAATGATGCATGGCATTAAAGAGGACTCTTTTTAACTGAAAGACCAAATGATATCCTAGACTTAACAATATTGGAATTTAGGTTTCTCATACTCGATATGGGAACGTTAAAGGAAGATATTTCTGAGTGTTTTGATCTCATTGGTTAAAAGGCATAAAAACGCTGAGGTTTTAAATAATAAATCAAATATGCCTTGTTTATAAACCATCGTTCTAACACAACTTCAATTATTCTAAAATTAATGTTTAGTTCTGATTTAAACGACTGGAGTAAGGACGTTGCTCGAAGTTGTTAGAATACATACTAAATGGTAGGTTATAATTATCTAATTCTTGGTAGTCCACTCATTGGCCAGGTCCGGTCACTTTGGCTTACTCTAGAATGGTCTTGAAACACTAAAAAGAGTTACTCGTGGCATAAAATTTAATATCAATGCACACTGATATTAATTGTGTGGTGATACTGTGACAAATGGACAAGAACATATTATTGTAACAAAATACGTTTTTACTCCTTTCTCCCGCATTGAAGTTCGGGTGTCAGAAGGGGGTGTTGGTGTGATGGATCTCTACCCCCCTCTGACCCCCTGCAACAAGATGACGGGGGTGCGGCATGATGGAAGACTTGTAATTACCAGGCGATAGAATGTTCGTTAGACACACGTCGAATTCCAGATGTCTCTTAAGAAAATGCCAAGGGTCCTGTCTCCTATTGAGATGGCGGACATTAAAGGGACAAACTGGATATTGTGTATTTATACAAAATTATAATTTTGATTTTAGGTATTATCACTTTTGACGTGTGACGTGACGCACTACCTATTTCATACTTTTCGATAATATGATTTACCTTCTAAAATATAGGTAGGTAGGTATGTAGATAGGTACCTAATGCCAACAAACTAGGACAGTAGGGCTATTCTCGTAATCAATCGCTTTTAAAAATCACTAATCTTAAATCCTATCTTGAACTGGATCATTTTCATACTGATATTTCAAACATAACGAATTTTTAAGATATCTACTAGATATCTTGTTTTGTGAATACCAATCCGCCATTTTATGATTGTCAATCAAGATAAGAGCGTATTAAGACCGCTACGAGAATAAGGGCACAGATTTCATCGATATTTAAAAGCAGGCGACACAAATTAAAAAAATATTGTTTTAATGAATGAAATGTTTGCAATAAAAGTTAGCAGGTGAAAGATGAAATTACGGGAAGAATCAATATAAAAAAAATTGTTTTTTTTTTTATAAAATGATGATTAAATAACAGTAGGTAAGTGGGTTTAAGTCAACCAAAAAGTCTGACTGTGGAGTGAAAGTGAATAAATTGGTGGTTTGGGCATGTAGAGAGAATGAATAAGGAAAGAATGACTAAAAGGATGTATAAATCTGAACGAATGGGTGCACGCCAAGGAGGGCCAAGTCAGGAGCAAAAGGAATAGAAGACCATGTATACGGAATGTTATGCGTTTGGAAGAAGCGAAAGAGATTTGTTTGGATAGGAAAGAATGGAAATGTGTACTCTCTGCATACCCCCTTCGGGAAACGGCGTGATGGGTAAAAAAAGTCTACCATTCTCTCAATAATGAAATCTTTGGACCTTGCATAGGTATAATATATCTAATTTTAAAATAGGTAATTATTTTATCAGAGATAGATTCAAGATTCTATATCGTGTTATGGTGCCTTCATGGCAATTCAAACTTACTCCCTATTCGGTTTCTACACAACATGTAAAAAATATATAAGTAAATATAAATAATTGTAAAAACATTGTTGTTAGCCGGCTCTGCACACTCTTAATTCATCCCCCATAAGATGTTTGAGTTAGTTATATTACAAAACTAGGTTATAGTGAAAACGTTGGGAAAGAAAGAAATAAAACCCCGTACACACTGATAATGTATTTTGCTAGTGGTAGTGGGCCCCAGTGTAGTATGCATGTATGCTGGGGGTAGTTCGGTGTTATATTTATGTATGATGTGTTCCTTCACTCAATTCTCACAAAACACAACGGGGTAATCAATGTTCGATATACCCCAGCCACACTCTCGACTACACCCTTAACACAACATTTATTACACCTGCAACAACAGTTTCATCCACCTATCTTCTTCTTCTTAAGATCGCTCAAAATTCGTCCTCCAGAGACCGAAGACATGGACCCCTCGTTTGTCAGATAGCCGATTGTTTGTGTCATCCTACATGGGCACGCTGGTGAGTCCATCCATCCCATTTTTTTTATTTGATTTGACATCTCATCGGGTATACACTATATCATTTTGGCTTGTATTGAGGCTAGCAGTTCTTTAGACGGGGTTAGTTATAGGAAATAAATGTTCGTGTTCGGATAACATTACCTTATCATTTTGAATAATTTCAAATTTCGAACCGAACAAAAGAGACAGTTATGTACAAAACAGTATATAATATTCATGTAGGTACCTACCTACCCCAATACACGTGTAAGTTCAATAATTTGAAAATTCAGGATTGTTCCAAGAATATTTGGCGCGATATTGTATGGCTAACCGTTGGGAAACGCACATATGAATCGGTCCAATACTAAGACACAAATTTTTTATTTAAAATAAAAATAAAAAAATGAAAATTTTCAAAAGTAAAAGGGTGTAAAAACTCATATTTAAGGTCAAGAGCAGATAGATAAAGCAGATCGTTATAAGCAATAGCATCAACGTAGTGAGTGAAAATATAAATAAAATCATTTTTCGCGGTCATTTGATGATATTTTATAAAATCATTTGTTTACAAAATTTTCTTACGGAATTTATTTTTTCACAAAAGAAAATAACTTTATAGCCAGGGTGTAGCGGGTCAGTAGAGGGTCGATACCATAAGTGTCCTACTCAGTCTTTGATTGACCTTTTTTGTTTCCTGTTTTTCTAAGGAACAACAACCCTAGCAATTTCTATACAATATTACCTATTATTAACTATACTTGCCAACTATACTCTTTGTCCAAACACACTGATACCATTTTATCTGTCTCCTACCTACACATCTATCTTATTATTTTTTTTAAATATATTCCAGTAGTAAGTTATGTTCAAAAGGATATTTGAAAAATATTTTACGAATATTGCAGTTTTTGAAGTTTGACGAAGTGGAGCTTGGAGTGCAAAATTGGTCTGCACCAACGTATCAACATAATTATTATGTATTCATTCTTCTAATTTGCAGAGTCTCGAAAGAGAAAACAGATTTCATCTTGCACCTTTCCATTCTTCTTGCGACTTAACGTTTCTTAGGCAGGTCATTCCAAATTCCCCTCGTTTTGATTTCTTCTAACCTGCCCTTCTTTGTGATCGAATCGACCCGATCAAACCATTTACTTCAAGTTCGATCATATTTTCTCACACTGTTCTTTTCATTCTTTATATACAACAAACTTGCGTAATCACTAAATTCTCCAACATTTTAAACAATAAAATCTACATTAGCCTTCATTTTCCTAATTATTACACTTAAGTTAATCATAAAGTTTTGCGCAATATACTTAGTGTGTGTTCTAATTGGAAAGCGTTAGAGCGTCGAGCGTGCATGCTCAAACGCGGACGGACTGTTCAAACTGGGAACATTTTAAGATAGCTCGACGCTCGGACGCGCGATCATTTTCAATTAGGACAGGGCCTTTTACTCTTGTGACATAATGCCACGCTGTATTACGGCCGCTATATTTTCTAGGAAATCAAAGATTATGGGTAGGTACCTACCCACTTTTTTCAAAACTAAACAATAACGGGAGTATGATTGAAGTTACAAACATGTAATAGAGACGAGTAACGAGGGGTCTATTGTTTTGGGTCGAGCAATAAGCGAACAACGTATGTAGTTTAAGACAGGGTGAAGCGAGGACCTCTATATATAGAAATACTGTATATTATATTGTTTAGCCACATGTATGTAGGTAGGTACATATATGCTGTGGAAGTTTGCCCTCTGCCCATAGATACAAACTTTATTGATTCTCTTAAGAATTTTGCCAGCTACGTGGTCAACATTTGTAATTAGAGAGCTTTTACAACTGGAAATCACATTATGAAAGGAATTTCTCTAGCTCGTGTATTCCTTATTACCTATTTCGCCTACAAAAAACTAAGAAGCAAGCATTTTGTTACAAAGATTCTGCATTTTTTAATATACAAAACAAATATTTGATACCTGATTTTTGTGGGCCCGGCTTTTTGGTTTGATTATTTCAATCTGGTAAGAGGGTCGGTTTCGTGTGGGAAGGGTTTGCTTCGGATATTGTTTCCTCCGGACTGGCTTCCAGTGTGCGGAGGGCCTTAAAGGGAGAATGATGATGATGATGATCTTAAATGGATGATAAAAGCATAAAAACTGTGAAAAACTTTGTCCTTAGAGAATTTTTTTAAATAGTATTTCTAAATCCATATATTTTCTTTAATCTTTCAATACCTAAACAAACTCTATCAAAGTAATAATCTGTTCAAAGAAATAAAAGTTGAAGCTCGCGGAAATCATTGCCGAATATTAAAATAGGTATGTAATACAAAACATTTTCCACCAAGTAGTCAAAATCTAAAAGATAAATAATTATCTTATTGCCTATTATTTTTTTGTAGTCTATTTTTTTGTAGTTTGTAGGGATAATGTGGATAGGTATATCAACTGAAACTCGCTCAAAAAAGTTCTTACCCAACCAGTATCGCACCAGGATATTTTGATCAGAAGTAAGGCCAAGGTCGGTGATCTTATTTCCTTACAATATGGCTATGGAATTAAGAACCTATAAAAAAAAATGTGTTTTTTTTTCAAGATTTCATCATATTAAGAAACACTGATAGAAATGTTCGTTTTCGAGCATTTCTATGTCTTTCTTCTCGTCTATTTCTATTCTCGGGAAGAAATGAGTGATATGAGATGCGCGATCATTTTTGATTTTGTTAAAATTTTCACTCATGTCTGTTTTGTTGTGTTGTAGGTACCTACTCTCAAATTTACACATGAGTCATTTTTTGTGGGCAACGATACTTTGTGTAGAATACAGTGATGAGGTAAGAAAAATATTTTTCTCATAATAAAAATAACGTTTTTATTAGGAAGGAACCTTTCAATTGAAACAAAAAGCATCCAGAATGCGTGAGTGAGCAATAAATATGTAAGGGGAACAAAAAGAGTGCGGGCAGATATTGTCTCCTGTAGGAATGCGCTCCATACGGAATATTATAATTCATTTACAATAACCGATCACTACAACCTACAGGGTGATGCGTCTCTGCTTGATTATGAGGGACTTTTATTTGATCATTGTCAAAAATAGTTGTTTTAGTTTTAGTAGCAAAACTACTATGTATATGTGCATTGTTAATTCCTAAAAATTAAATGCTGTTTCTTTCAGGGAGTCCTTACAATTGACGGACTTCACCACAATGATGGAAATGTATTTAAATTTTTTAACATCGATTTGTTGGAAAACAGCGAAAGATCCATACGAAAAGTAAGCAAAGTGCCTTTAATTGTGCAAAAGGTTTATTTTGTATGTGTATTTTAAAGCTAACTTATCTGAACTTCATTTTTAATCTGTTCGATTTGTAATTTGGTTGATTGCTTTTAATGCGGATAAAATATTTCAAACAAACTAATCAAATTTTTGCTCTGTATTAGGTAGGTACCTACCTATATGAACATTTTATGTTATTTATCTATTTGAGGTTTATATTTCGTATCTGTGGGGCTAGTACGAGTTTTATCGAAAGCAAATTGCACGCAAATCAGCTCTTATTAGCATGCAATTAGTGTTCTTAAATCAAACGATCGAATCATTCGATCATTTTAGTATGAAAATTTTTCGAAACTCTTTCGATGATCGTTTCGATATTCGATCATCGAAAACTTACACTAGGGCTACTGTACCTTAAAGCAAACTTGTCTGAACTCCATTTTTAAGTAAATATATATTCAAAATACCTTTACGCCGCATATTCTTTCCGGGCTAATAGAAAATGAAAATTTGTTATTTTTGGAGTTACCACAAGTACCTAACTCCAAAAATAACAAATTCAATCAAATACAATTATTTAGCAATTCTATCCAGAAATAGAGAATGGTGTTGATTAAGTATGTTATCGATCGTGCTTTAGTTAGTTTTCCAATACATATAAGAAATTCCTAAGTGGAAAAGAAATTATATTTTTATTCAAGTTTAATAATATAATTAATGCAACACTCCATAGAGTTGGAGCAGAAATCGATGCGCCAACACAATATAACAAGAAATGATAAATATCTTTCACATATCCGTCCTTGGGCTAAAGTGTAGCTCCACCCTTCTCACATGACCACAATCAGATTGAAACCATGAACGAAATCCTGCCTCCCAGAGCAGCGGACGGTAATGACTGGGTGCAGCGCGCCACGACCAGGATGAAGAATGTCTTGGTGAGATAAACACTCGAGTAATTACCTGGTACAGTCCCACTCGTAAAAATGAGATATTGCCTTACTTCACGAGAACTGCACAAACGTACTAAAACTCCACCAATATTTAGAAAACTTATGTAGGTACAAACCTATTTAAAATTTCAAAAAACTATGCAAATTATTTCCTGAGATGGTAGGTATAGCTTATAATTCTGGGGAATCTAGACAAAAGATCCTGCCTTAACCCGATACAAAATTCACCATCCACACTTTCTCAATTTTCTTGACCATAAAAGAAATTGTATGATGGCACACAGAATTAACAAAATAATGAAATTGTTTGTTTTCACAACTTCGATATTTTGATTAGGTATATTGATATTCGTAGTACCTACACTATTTATAATAGTGAAACTAGTAGCAAAATCTGTCAGATTACAAACGTAGAAAAGGGTCAATAATAATTATTGTTAGAATGTAAAAAAAAAACAGTTAAAACAGTTAAAGCGCCCCAGCTGTACCACGTTGCGGACTGCGGATAATTTGACATAGATATTATTATCTCATAGCAACAATTTTATGTAGGAACCTCTGATCAAGTACCTAGCACACATTTTTTTAACTGACATGCACAAACACACATTTTTTTCCACATAAAATTTCCCGCCTACACCTGTTAAAATCGTCATAGCAATGAATCGACTTACAGAGGAATAATGTAAGTATGAAGAATATTTCATGTAGTTGGATTGGTTTCGTCATATTTCGTGTGGGGTAAGAGTATTTCATCGAAAATCCCTAGTTACGGACGAACTTACCGATTATTATACATGATAGCCTATAGCTGCTAATTGTTGTACCCTACCCTAACGACTTTCTTATAACATACCTAAAATGGCATCGATTTAATCCTTCAATAAGATGTATAGTAATCTATAGAGTTTATTTTTGTCCACTTTTGAATAGTCTAGAAGATTATTGTGAAAAAATAGTCAGGGTAAGAAATTAAACACAAGTCCTTCAGTACATAAGTCAATAGGGAGGATCACACTTAACGTTTTCCCCTTAGTTTAAAAGAGGCTATAGCCAAAGCCGCAACTAGTTATTATTGTCAATAATGGTTTTGGTTGTGAGAGTCAATGCAGCGGGCTCGTGCTGAGTCTATACGTACCTAATTATTTTTCGTGCTCTCCATAAAACGGAGCGAGTTTATTAGCTGCCCATTATGGACCACTCCTTTCGTGTGAAACAGTTAACATTTCCATTTCACAAACAGTCAATAAAATTATAAAACGGCCGTGCAGACACTTGGCGAGTGCTATGGGATCTGCGACAGCATCTGTATTAATTCACCATGGACAATGTTCAAATCTGTGCCGGAGACAAGAACAAAGAGCGGCTATCTACCAGCCCACCAGCCTCTAACGATGCTGATTGCATTTATGTACTTTTGATTTCACTCTCAAACAAGATATGTCCATGTTTTGAAATCATTAAACTTTTAAAATAATATTTCTCTATCAGGGAGGTTACCAGATTAAGAATTTGTACACCAATTGTAAAAACAGTTTTTATTCTTGTTAATGGTATGTATAGGTGGTAGGTTGACCACCTCACCTCCTTAAATCTCAACTGGTCAGAAAAGGCACAATGAGCCTCGGACGCGTTCAAGCGCAAAGGAGAGCTCTTGATGCCTCCCTATGCTCCCGAGTGGGGCTTAGGCCCCCCACATTGTGAGTTGGTTTGGGGTGATTCGCGGAGAGCTTATCAGATTGGTTGACTGGAAAAAAATGTCACAGGCAAAGAGTTCCGCCGGCTAAAAACAACCAAAACAGGATATAGTTATATCATAAGAAGAGGTCAAGGTTAGTTTACTTAAGCGAAAAAGATCTTACAAATTTCCAAATAATAGGTAGGTATATAATTAATCTTAAGCAAAATATTAACTCAATCCATTACTTATGTTTTGTTATATTATTGCATCAATTGCTCGGGTGCTTTGGAATCTGCATCCATTGCATATAATATATCTACTTACCTCAGTCTCATACAATAATTACCATGTAACAAAATGTTAAAATTAAGGTTTACACTTATATTATTCGTACCTATACAAAGTAAGATGTTGCACTTGATAGCTCAGATATCTAAGCGGGCAATTTTCCTATCAGAATGTCTAAATTTTCATTGCCAGGTTGGTCGGAATTTAATGAAATATCAATCATGTCTTAGATTGGCCATCATTAGGCTGCAATGAATAAATTTTAAAATCATTATTGAAATATTCTCCTTGACATTGTTCGTTTTAGGAAAAAAATAAATAAAAATGAAAGTGGACTTACAATAGTAGTGCGGAGAGGCGAGGTGATGTCGTTCACAATCCTGCAGTGTCTTTTGTCACGATCTGCCCAAGAGACAGGCGCTGCGAGCAGGTACCCAGTGACTAGCTGGTTATCGTCGTCTGTGACCCCATTTACAGGTGAAGGTTGACAAAACGTTTACAGATACAACCTACTCCCTATAATTGTTACTTAATACCTTTTGATTTTGTACTGTACTTGCAGGTCATAACACACCTTCGAAGTTTAAAAATGTCGATTTTTAATCTGTTCGATTTATAATTTGGTTGATTGTTTTTAATGGGGGTTAAATCTTTTAAACAAACTACTAATCCAATTTTTGCTCCGTATTAGGTAGGTATGTATATGAAAATTTTATGTTATTCATCTAGGTTATACAATTTAACCGCATATGAATAATGTGAGCAAATTTTACAAGCATGCTGGGTTGGTCTGTATTCAAGCTTTTTGGAGTGATTAAGTTCTGCTGAAGGCGCCGGATTTTTTGACTTGTCAAACATATAAAATTTTCAAACTCGGATCGATGATTTGGAATATGACTGCCTTATGGGTCGATTTTTTATATGTTTATTAGTAAGTTTGTTATATAATAATAGCTTTCCCGAAGACGTTGTTCTGTAGTCTTTACTATGAGTATTGATTTCAAATTGGTAATTTATACAAAAATACGTTAGAATAATATGTTTGTTAGGTACTTGATCAGAGGTTCCTACATAATAGTGTTGCTACGGGAAAAAATATTTTTGAAAGCTTGAAAAAAATTCCATAAAAAATATGCGTACCAATATTTTTAATGTCAATGGTTGTATATAGGTGAACAATATTTTTTTTTGTTATCGAATTTTATATAGATGGCGTTAGCGTCGCAGAAAATCCGTTCCATACTTACTTTAATATTATATTTTATATTATTATTTCTTATGCATTTTCAACTTTTTAATAGTTGTTATGTTATCCGAAGCGGAGAAGAATCCTATAAATCAAACATCGGAAGAATCTGTTCAGCCGATCTCGAGTTATAAGTGTTCGCACTAACACGACTATCTTTTGTATTATAAGATGTTGGTTATGAATGCTGATGTGATGAGAACAAAAACTATGAAAGGACACAAGAATCCAAAACAAAAAAAATGCTGTCTTTCAGATTTTGCATTTATAGGACAATCGACTTAAATTGAAAACGAAAGAAATAAGCTTACCACATTTACTTACACTCTCTTTTACTAAGCATCGGTCTTCATAGAATATAACTATATAAGACCGTGGGTCCTTATTAATGATCTGATACATGATACATGTAGTGAAACTTTTTATGTCTTATATTTAATTCACCGTATATGTATGCTCTTTAGTAAACGTTCTCTTCAGCTTCTAAGGGTACGTTTGCACCAAAGGAACATGAAGCCAGAGCTAAATATAGAGCATTATTTCTTGAACATTGATGTAGAAACCAAGTAAACAAAACTCTGGCTCTATGTTCGTTTGGTTAAAATGCAGGTATGTTGCACAAATCATCACTTATAAACTGGAATTTAAAATCGTCTACATAAATCAAATCAAAAAAAAATTGAAGGATTTAATCGAAAATCCGCTCCATTACTCAAAGGTACCTTCCAATAATATTAGTTACAAATGATAGAACGATAAAGCATGCCCGGGAGCAGTTTTTCACAATAGGTCAATTGTTTTTGATATAATTTATCATCGCGAGCTCAACAATCGCAGCGTTTTGAATGCATCTGTTTTATATGGTTTATGCGGGCTTGCAATAAAACGCTTTTCGCATTGAACTACATAATTGTTATTTCTATTCTATTAATATAGCTACGGACTTATCAATTGTTAATATATCTACTTAAGTTGATTTCTTCATTCAAATTTATAGACACCCCGATTATCTCTCATACTCCAATGTTTTGTTGATCCGTTTTTACAAATACACATTCTTTCTTTAAGATGGTCATTACTTTTGATGATTGGTTTACGACTATGGAACCACGGCGATGTTTTTCAACTTGTTTTTTATTTATTTATTTTATTAAACAAATATACAAACAGTGATAATATTACAAACAATTAAACAAAATAAATAATAACTTTCAAAAAAATTTGAGACCATTTTTATGTTTTTGAGAAGATAATATTAATGTCACATTTTTCTATTGGCAAAAAATCAAAGACAGAATCGAAGCGAGCTTAATCTACCATTGACTTATTTTGTTGAAATAAAATATTTGATTATTTAAATTACTTCCACCAAGAAAAATGCATGTTCAACAACTTATAAATTTTATTAAAATATTTGTGAGCTAAAAATATGTGAGAACTTTATAAATGAACAAAAGATTAAAACATATGTACACAAATATGAGGAAATCTTCAGGGTTGTTAATCCTGATACCATTCATAATGTAGGTAAGTATGGGAGTGAAACTGGGACATGGACAAAAAATCTGGAAGTTGTCATTAAATGTAAGGGACATGAGTAAGCGCGGAAAAGGTCTGATTGAAAAAGTGAGGAATAGTAAATGTTAGCCTAGTAACGGGAATGAATGTTAATAAATTGAGGAGGTACGGGAATGTTGAAATAATGAATGAAGAAAGAAAACAATAATGATCTAGAAATCTGAATGAATGGGTGCACGGAGACGTGGCACACTTAGATTGACTATCGGTGCCATTTTAAAGGAAGGCCAGGTCAGGAGGAAAATGAATAGGAGACAATGTATGCGGAACGTTATGCCCTGAATCAAGCGAAAGAGGTTTATATGGATAGGAATGAATAGAAATCCTTGCTCTCTGCCTACCCCCTTCAGGATACGGAGTAATGGGTAAAAAAAATCTTCTGAAGTCGGAGAAAGAAACAGCATACAAATGTTTTCCTAAGTCGATTAATTAGGTAGATACAAAATATACTATTCTACTAGTTTTGAAATTAATAAATGATAAAAAATTCAGAACTGATTTTAATATAAATATTTGAAAAATTAAAAATGTTGAAAGAAAGAAGAAAACTGAATATACATACTTGGGTATTCAATCTAAATGAGGATCTATGCCTTAGAAAGGCAGATCTATTAAGATTGAAAATAGAATTAAGGAAGTGCTGTTCCGGATAGCACAAGATAAAATATACGTCGAAGAATTGTCCAGTCTCGATGACCTGACATGGCTCTTGAAGAAGCAACAGTCAAATTCAAAATTTTTGAGGAGGCTGAATTTAAGAGGAACTAATACAGAATACAAGGTGTAGCTGTAGATAGGTGGTTAAATACGTAGTGATAACATCATTTAAGTGTTTGAGGCAACAGGATCCGTATAAGGCATCCAAATTCATTGTTTTCAGATATGTTAATGCTTGACAGGTCAATAAGTGAGTGCCTACCTTTCATACGCGCAAGACAAAGATGACCTGGTTCCTTCGACGCAAGAATGAGTTTTGCCAATATGGTGCTCGCTTGTAGCCTTGTAATAGTTGTAAGTGTTAGTTATCATGAGATAGTTTCTATTTAAACTGACAACGCTGCCGTGGGTGGACACATTATTAAAGTCCTATAGTACCTAAATCTAAGTGCAACAGTTGTTACTGTACGCATCGCTATATTGTGAGCATATCTTATATTATTATTATGTACTTGTTAAATGGTTGGTAAAAAGCGGATGTGCTGGCAACTTTCGTACAGAACTCTGAGGATAGAGGGTTCGAAACCCGGTGCCGACAAATCAGTGTCACTTTGGGAAAGGAATATGTTTAAAAAAGATAAATAAAAGCTTTATTGCTGTCTGTATAACAATATAAGGAGAAATATTTGTACGTTTCAAAGGGCGGACTTATCTTACAAGATCTCTGCCAGCCATCCCAGAGATGAAGGTAAGTTTTTTCTAAATACTCCATGCGTTAATTAACTACATAATTAATGATAATTGAAAATATGTATTTTGAATAACTGCAAAGTAATTTACATAATTCTGATTACTATTAAAAGGTAGGTACGTAAGTTCCTACTTAGCATCCAATTGAATTGTTAAAAAATGTTGTGGCTGATTGCTTAGGGGCCGAATTTGCACTATTGGAGTTGGCAGATAAGGTTAAATAGATAATTTTACTGGGAGTGATAAGTGTCAATACAGTACAGTAATAAACTGTGATGGATAATACTTTTTTACATGTTACACACAATAGGTCTCATTCGTGTATCAATATCCCTGTGACAAACCTATTAGGAAAACTCATTTTAAATCTACTTATGTACATACTATATTGACAATAGAAATACCTGACTCTTTGAGTCTTTACCTTCCCTATCGTATAGGTACCCTGGGGCGATCTGGTCGTATTGCGTGAATTTCAGGGTTCTCTTAGGCCAAGAACTTCTAGATCAGCCAATGAGCCCAAAGAAAATAAATCATCAGAGAAATAAATTAGGCTCGGTACTCGCCGCGCCGCGAACGTGTATCAATTTTATAAAAATGATGCAGGTGTTCCGCTCGCGTTCACTTATCAAATCAAGTATACACTTAGCCTTTCGATTTAATTGATGCAATGTCACACGTTTACGGTGCAAGTGAGTACTGGGCCTTAATTTGCAAACGAATTTTTCCTTAATGAAGAATGCGAAAACAATGAACATTCCACTATTATTTAAACCAAATAAATACACTTAAGTATATAAAAATATAAAAAGTGGACAGCTAATTTTCTTCTTACTCTACATTGACGAAAAATTCATTCGCAAAATTCAAATTATCTAGGGTTCCTGGTTCCCAAAAATTGCCTTGCCGAGGAATATGAACTCTTCTTTCCTCGGCAATGTTTTTTAAAGTTAGGTACCATAAAAGGGCTTGTAGTATTCTCTTGAAAGTGTAATAGTATGGTGCTTAAACTAGATATCTTTTCTCTATAAATATATCTAGTTGGAGCACGCTAATAAGTATTACAAGGGCTTGTTAGAGAGAACAAAAACTAATTTAATGGAGTATAAAATGATATAAATCTGGAAATGTTGTTTTTAAACCCATAAAAACCGTTTCCCAACGATTCGGTGAGTTGTTTTCTCCCGCCGAATATGTCGTTTATGCCCACGCATTATTTGTGTTTTGTCGTCTAATTAATTACCGACTAATGTTGCCATTGTTGCCCGGGGAAGACAAGAGTGTTGACTGTGTGAAAAAATTCATAATAATGAAGCTGTCAACCTCCGTGTTATTATCACAGTGCCCACTCGGTAAAAGATATCATAATTGTATTAAGTGCACTGTTCAAAAAGCGTAGAGCGATGTGTCCGTCAGATATCACTGCAGGTTTATAAAGTCAAATAAAATCTAAAAAACTATAAAATGTAAAATAAATATAATAAAATAAGTAACTTATATACCTAAAACATAACATTTTATTTAAAAAATATATGAAGGTATATAAATAAGGTATATAAAAAGGTTATATAAATACGTACCTATACTGGAAATAAAATACGCACTAAGCGCCAAAAATGAAAAAAAATGAAGAATATGTAACAACTAATGACTCTAACGATTCATTACTAATGTTCGATTTTTAAATGGAACAAACCACTACGGGCTTACGACCGTCTTCTACTGTTATTTCGAAGACTGGCTTAGTGTGATCATTTTACGTTAACAACGTTCGCCATTAGGTGGTAATATTTAAGTCTCCAAAACTCCTAGGTAATCATGGGAATTCTCAAAATGAAAAAATGAGTTGAGTATGAGGAAATGTTCTATAAAACATTGCCAATAGCCGTGAATAGCCTAAATATTGCACTTAGTCCATATCGATGATCTAAAGGCGTAAAAAACAGATCCAAAAATCATCATAGTAGGTACTTACTATGTCTATACGGGGGAAAAATCAGTTATATTAAATTATCTTAAAATGAAGTTTTTGGCACTTAGTGCGTATTTTATTTCCAGTATTTGATGTTAATTCGGTACGAGTTAGGTTTTTTCAGATCATTCTTTCAGAACGTGCATTTTTAATACCTGCAGATAAAACAATAAGATAAACATACTCGAAGCAATCTTTTTTTATAATTTACTAGCTTTCCCGACAGACGTTGTCCTGTAGGCATTAGTATAAATATTAATTTAAATTTGTAATTTATACAAAAATACGTTTAAAATATGTTTGAATGTTAAAAAATTATTTCTGAAAGCTTGAAAGAAATTCAATAAAAAATCTGCGTAGGTACCAATGTTTTGGAATTCAATAGTTGTCAAGTAAATAAAAATTGTGTTGTTATGGAATTTTTCACAGATGGCTTTTTTGTGAGTTATTCCGTTTTAGCTTTAATATTATATTATTTGTTATTCAATTTTCTAATATTTAATAATTTTTCTGTTATACAGAGCGGAGAAGAATCCATAAATAAACTAAGCATCATAATAGTCTATTCAGCCGATCTCGAGTTATAAGTGTTCGCACTAACCGACTTTCTTTTATATTATGGATTTAGAAATTCACATTATTAAAAATATTATAAAGAAGGGGATGAAGGGAAATATAAAATGAGTCATTGAAAGCTTCTATACACTTACTTCGTTGATTAAAGTGTATCTACCAATACTCAATGAGTAAACTTTCGTATTGTTTCTACAAACATTCATTCAAATTATTATTAGTTTCACTCAAACTCAAAGAGAAAT
This sequence comes from Mystacides longicornis, assembly GCA_963576905.1. Taxonomy (NCBI): domain Eukaryota; kingdom Metazoa; phylum Arthropoda; class Insecta; order Trichoptera; family Leptoceridae; genus Mystacides; species Mystacides longicornis. The sequence goes on along the minus strand of OY756421.1, from coordinate 21,097,832 downwards.
TAAAATTCGAAAAGGTATATAGATAGATAGGTCACTACTGTAATATTATTTGCGGTGGAAAGAAATTGAATTAAAAAACTGTATCAAGGAATTTATTTTTCGTGACATTCTATTTTGTGGTCAGGTAGGTACCTAGAAGATACCTACCCAAAATTTCAATTTTGAAGAGTTCATTGAGGGTTGCGTGGTTCTATGTTAATATGACTGTAGTAGGTAAATGGCAAAAAGTATTAAATTTTGAATTTTCGTCATTGATTGTAATAAAATGTGTTTCAATATTATTTCAAATTTATTAATTTACTTACATATTCAAAATAATACATATTTTCATTTCTTATCATGTAACTTTAGCAAAATAACCTTTACATCAACATACTTGTGTCATCAAATAAAACTAGGTACTTGAAAGAGATCATACAGACAAGAACAATAAGCTTGTTTATTTCACTACGTTTTGGTATAGACTCAAAGTTGACTTAAGAATTTCACTACAGACCAAATAAAGGCTGTTAACTCAAGAAAACAACACACAGGCTACCGTTTAATAATCTCTAGAGCAAGTATGGTATATAATTTCTCAGTAATTAGTTGTCAAAACAGTCCTAATTAGACCTAGTGGGCAATAAAGACTCGACAATTAATAGCCGTCGTTATACATAAATTTTGTGTAAGATCACAAGTAAGAAAATATGGAACTAAGACGCAGCTTGTCAAAGAGACCTATCATCCATGTAATTTTTCATGCGCATATAAAATAAAGACTATAATATAAACAGAAGGAATAAGTGCTGTATTTTTTTTTAAATGGACAGGAAAAATAAGGCAAAGTCACACATCTTTACTGATGTAAAAATAAATAAAAAACGAGTCTTCACTTTGTGCTACTACGAATTATAATAATTCGTAGTAGCACAAAGTGAAGTTGGTTTTTTATTTTTACATCAGTGAAAATGGACAACTACCAAGCACCCTCGGCCGAAACTATCAACACATGTTTTAATTTTTTTTTGGTAAGGTTGATCTATAGAGGAAAGAGTGGGTATGTGGTTTAATGAAGACAATATCTTGAATGTCTTTTTGAAATTGATAGAAATATGGCTCTGCAAAATGAAATCTCAATAACCATTGAAAGATAGTACGATGACGAAGTAGTACGTATAAAGACGCTTGTCATCAGAGGGAAGGCTGATGTTATGATATAGATGAATAACTTCATCCTGTGCATGTTGTTTAATTTTGTATGCAACCCAAAATGGTTTGTATAAATATGTTTAAGGAATTTAATCAAGTAGGGACTAGACTAGATGCTGGTTAATAGTCATGTGTTCTATTATTTTTGCCATCCGCTTCTACTTAGCAAAATATGCAATCATTTCTGAACTAGACAATATGGATGTTTGGCATTAAAGTGCCATGCCTGGCGATGCGTCCTTATATTGGGCCATTTTCATATTCAGAAACATTTTCGGGCGGATGTCTCGTTTGGAATAATTTTTAATGTTATCGGAGTTGATATTTGAGTTTTTTTCACCAAATATTGAACCATATATATAAATGTAGTATCGTTAGTGCTACAAAATTTCAAGAACTTTATCGAATTGTTATTTCAGTGAGCACTTCGTTGTGGTTTAGCTGATTGGATGCAATAATCGTATGTACCTAGCTGATATCACGGAGAGAGATACCTACTCGATACAATGATAGATAATAATAATGATGAATACGGTGCTAGGTAGACGGGCGCTTACAATATCAAAGGTTCGCCGCTAGAAGAACAATAGGCCCACTGGTTGGAGTAGTGTAATAACAGCGATAGTGTACATAGGCTAGTGGTAAAACGTAGGTCTCTGATAATAATTAGTTTTAATTAATGTGACTTACACGATGACGGATGTTAGCACAATGCTCGACAGTTAAATCATTTTTTCACTCATCCACACGTATGAAGAATCGCTGCGGCAGTTCTGCAAAACCTTTTCAAGTTTGCAAAATTACCTTTAAAATAAAAAAGATATTAATTTTGAATACCTACTTATGGCACCTTCGATATGCCAAAATTCGTATGCATACCTTGTTGGGATTTTATTTATTTAAAATCTAACTTTAACCTACATAGGTACCTACAATAAGAAAAAAAAATAGATTAGCAATGGATATCACAATGAAGTAAAATTAGTATCTCAAACATTTTAAGAAGCCAAGTGGTATCTATCCTTTAACATTTTTTTTGAAACTATTTATATAAAGGTGTAGATACCAAATATATCAATTATTTATTCAAGCTCACTATCCCCCCTAACAACCTTCGCGTTTTGTTAAAGTTTTTGTGATATACTAGTTGAAAAGGGAGCATATTATAGAGATTCAGACTGAAAAATGATAAATTGAGCAGATAATGTTTTGATACACGTGGCTGCGGATAAGAAGGCATAGAGATGTCTACGAGAGAACGGGGCTGAAACTCTTCGTCGTTGTAGTAACACCAATGTTAATAGGTATCTATAGCATTTATTTTCACACAACTCATTTGCAAGCCCTCGCCTAATAACACCATTTCATGGGCTTGAGTTCTTGTGCCCACAAATTTACCAGCTCTACGTTCCTCGGTCAACACTCTTGTTATCTATGCGCCGATTCTGACGAGGTATGTGGTACATCTGGTCATCATTTCCCGAAAGTTTTCATAACAATGTTCGAGAGAAAAAACTCTGTATCAGGAGGTGCAAAACAGGGGTGAAATGGAAAAACGTGCATGAAGCATAAGTTCTGCTATACTGAAAACTTTGTATAAAAAGGTTTATAATAAAAAAAACCCCTAAAAATGTCTAATGGAAAGTATCAAAGGTTTTCGACGTCTGTTATCAAAGCTTGTCAACAATATTAATATTATAATATATATAAATAGATATTATGTTTGTTAAGCTGTTTTTATTTCCATTATGCCTACGTTATTTCAACTTGAAGCGAGGTTGAGTTTGGCTTGTTCCAAATTGCTAAAAAAGCATAATAAATGGAATTGGGTTTTAAACAGATTTTAAACCTTAGTAAAGATTCGATTTAACCTAGTGAAATATTTTTATTTATTACCGGATTGTTTCCAAATAATGTTGTCACTGTGTACAATAGAACTAAACACCTCTCTCTATGGAACAAGATTCTTGCTCTGGGAAGATACTGAATAAAATCAGAAATCAAGACAGAGTTAGACCACTGAGTCCAATAGATCACTAATGAAACATGAAGCCATCAGGTAAACGTGCAGTCATTATCAAGAGGTTTATTTTGAAAAGACGAATACGGAAGTCGAGTTGTTTGTCTTGTAACTAGTAATTAAACAGTTATCGAGGATTTCGGAAGACAAAAGACAGACCTTGAAGAGGTGGTTCCAGGTTCCAAACATACACCATTAAATTATTTATAATATTCCCAAGGTCGTATCAAAATCAACGCTTCAATAAAATTAACGAACCTCCCATTACGGATGTGACATTTCAGTGAGTACGTTCATCACGTATATTAATTTAAATTAAATTAAATATTCAGCAGCTTTATGGATGGTTATGGTTACCATCGTCGACTTGCACATTAACATTCATACCTAAGACATCATTTTATTATCAGGATTATGCTTTGTTTTTAAAGAAAAGCGATCGTAACATAACGAACGCAGTATTCTTTGAGGCAAAAATACAAAATTTTACATGTTTATTTTGTTTGGGTTCTGTTTTATACTTTATACTTTACATGTTTATCTCTTTCATAAAACTAATGAAAACGCGAAAGAGACATTGTACCTATGCCAGCCCTATCTGTAGGTCTTGATTTTGCGTTGCTTGGATACCGCAGTAAACAAGAGGATCTATCGTCCTTTGAAGGGTCCCAATTTTTTTTATCGTTTTACATGTGGACATTTTGATTTTTCATCCTTTAGCAACAGTCTTTTGTAGGCAACTCTGATCAAATATCAGATATATTTCGCCGATAAAAATATTTCCCGCAGATACCTGTTATATGATGATGTCAACGTCGCAAAATTCATAAAGCTCAGCCGATTCCGCTGGCTGGGCCATGTTCAAAGATCGACCGAACCGCCCGTCCTCAAGGAAGTTTTCTGTGGGAGACCTGCTAGAAGGAGGAGCATAGGGGGGCCCAGACTGAGATGGCTGGACGGAGCAGAGAGAGACCTCGGACTGATGGGGGTGGACGATTGGCGGAGCATGGCAGAGGACAGGGTGGCATGGAGGTGTCTTCTGGAGGAGGCCAAGACCCACACAGGGTTGTAGCGCCACGGATATATGTATGTATGTAGATACCTGTTATTCTTGTCTTAGCAACAACTAACTTTTCAAATTATGGTATGAATAAAAAAAATAAAAAGAATTATTATTTTCCTTTTTAAGATTGGATTATACCTACCGGTTTACAGGAAAAGTCGTACTTAATATTAAAGGAATATATAATTCAGGTTAATTTTGACCATCTGGTCATTTGATCCCATAATACGGTATCCGCGCGAAACTTTATAGTTATGAGGATATTGACATCTAAAGATTTTTGGAAAAATCCTGGCTTTTTTTATTAATTTTTTTTCGGATTAGAGCTCCTTTTTATGATGCTCCTGTATCTAGTTAGAGAAAATGATTAATAAAAGCCGACATTTCTACTAAGAGCTTAAAAAGACTGTTCGACAAAAGTTAGTATTAAAAAATTTTCACTAAGTGTTTTAGACATTGCAGTCCTTTTTTGAAAAAAAAAATTATGGAACTTATTCTGCAGATAATTTAAAAAAACTTCTACGTCTCTTTAGCTATTCAAAAAGGTATAGCACTTGCAAAACATTGACCAAATAACGGTTAACGTAGTAGAGGGTTAAGTTTTGGACACCTTATTATGGGATCAAATCCATCTGAAATGACCAGAATAATATCGTCCTTAAATATCAGTACGACTTTCCCTGTAACCGTGTATGTCGAAATTTGCAGACATAGATGGGCAAGTGTGTGAATATTTCAAAGTGAGTGGAACAAAATGAGGAAGACTTCTTTTGAGCGTTTCATATCAGATATAGGTACCACAGTTTGCAGCATCTTCTAATATAAAATTACGGCGAATGTGTCTCGCTTTATGGTACGCTATCAATTATTGTCTACGGATCCAAGTTTTATATCTTCGCCGTCATTAAAATCGATCATTATTGACGGGTTATTTTTATTACCTTAACCCGAACGTTCCACCATAAGCTCTTCTGGGCCTTGACACCGCATTGTTTGAACCTGTGGTTCAAAAGCTACCGAGACCGTGAAGGAGTTCATAAAACACGACGTAGAAGACAATGAAAAAAAAGTACCAAATTGGTACCAAAAAAGTAAAGCAGACATTTAAGATGGCTAGGTAGTTCCTATACTAACCCACCCACTTTGTATACTTTCATCACGATATAACATTAAAAAGTCCTATTGGAGTAAATAAAATAAAAAATACTTTGCGATACATAGGTGTCAGTATAGCCGGCGGAACTTAATGCTTGAAGCATTCTCTACCAGTCAATCGGTGCCGTCCAATATGAGACTGGATTTCAACCACGAGTAGAAATTTGAAGTGAAAAAAAAACACAACTCAACATCACGGAGTAGTTCCTAAAATAGTCCTAAAAGACAGAGTGTTGACAAGAATTTTAATTGGAAAATAATTTTTACCTTGTGTTTTTTGAAAAATGTAAGAAAAATTATAAAAAAAATCCGCACTATAAATGTTTAAAAGTAATTTTAGCACGATTTTTGTATATAATCGTATTTTAATATAAGTTTTCAATTTGTATAAAAAAAATTTGGAGAAGGCATTCCCATTTATTATTATTTAGATAAATGTTGTCTAAATTTTTATTACTTTTTTTTTTGAAAATGTCGGTAGCTGAATTTATGCCTTATAATTATGAATTTCCTAGAAAAACGGTGTCGTCGTATAGAGGCCACACCATTACGGACGCAAAGTAAGTAGTAGACAATTACGGTGTCATAATAACCACTCCCTATGAAACCGTGCCATTTGGCATACCTACACAACGTTCAAAAAGACATAGTTATATAACGTTGTCGCTATCCTATAATCATAACTTATGCTAACAATAGATTTTTTGAAATGTGCAGTTTTGTTCCTTATATATTTTCCATCTATTGAATCGATCTACTTGAACTGACTATTTTGCGGATCCATCCAAACGTCTCATTGACTTTATTTTTGATAATATTCATCTATCATGTCCATATATAAAAATACAAATATTCGTGTGTTGTATGAATTGTATTGCATAATTGGTTGGGGAATATAAGTAATACGGTTGATCTGAAATTACCGTGTTAATAATATAACAACTCTCATGAACCTGTGAACACACTGTGAGAACACCGTCAAGACACTGTGTACCGTCCCTTTGTTCGTCCGTCCTTTTATCTACCTCATATATTCTTCAGGGAAATATGTTTCACAATCACCACTCATACTAATGACTTATGTATGTAATAATTCTTTTTTCTTGATTAAGGTTTTGTGGTTGAGTTGGTATTGTGCGAAGTCGATTGCCTTCTGTCTCTTAACCTTTCTGGTGGTCTGTAACTTCCTTCAAATTCGCATATTTCCCTTCCATTGGGTTTCTGTGCCTTCTCTGAGGGCTTTCCGTTTATGCTCCTGAGAGTTCTCAATTTTGGTGCCATGGACTCCATATACGGGTGGGACATAATTTGGTGTAAATTTTTCAGCCTTTTTTTTCAGATGGAAGAAATTAATCACCCTGAGATGATAAAGTATTTTCAGTAGCCTTGTTAATTTCACCCAACATTCTTGGAACTATTTAAATAAACTATTTTTATTCCACACAAAAAACAATAATCAATATCGTATAAGAACCTATATACAAAATAATGGAAATAATTATCCCCTCACTTGACGACAGCCTGTGTTGAGGTGATAATAATATGTTATGTAGAAAGCGGCAGGTAGTAGTAATATTAATTTACTTATTATGCCACAAATTATTATTTTAATACCCTGATTTGTTTCGTTAGGATCACAACACAATTCACAAAAACAGTGTATGACCAAGCATGATCTGTGCCTGAAAAACTCGTCAGAGTATTAAATAATTTGTGAAAAAAAAAATTGTTTTATTAAAATTAATTTATAATGTTTTAATCCCGATAGTTAAATAATTAGACCTATATAGATTGTAAAACCTAGGCGTTTTTCATCATTCATGGTAATTTATTTTCTCTATTTCAAATGTCATTGTTTCACATACAGCATTTTTTAGTGGTTGAATACAGTTTGTGTAGCAATTTATACGTGAAATGATTCCAAATTGGAAATCCTGTAATTCTATCAATTTTCCCTATGAGAGGAACACGGGGAGAATGTGCGGTGTCTATGAGAAAAGGAAAAGTCATTTATAAGAAAACTTGGAAGAGAGTCATTTATCATAATCCCGGCAGTTGGGAAAGAAAGGGGGGTTAGCGGGGTCAAATAGAGGAGGGGCGGGGAGGGGTTGTGTGTGCAGGGCTGACACCAAGTTCAGAGGCCGGAGACTAGTGGGGACGCGCCGGAGCGAGCAACTAACTTTAACGGAAACAAAGTGTAATGAAGGGAGGAAAAACGAATTTTCGGATGAATTAACAACAAGACTGATGACATGGGTCTAACTGACATTTCAACACACTCTGCAACGCGTATATCATCTTAGCACTGCTCCTACTTCAGCCATCCTCTCCTCTTTGTTTTCATTATTTCTCTTACTTTCATTTTCTTTCTCTCCACTTCCTGTTCTCTTATCGTTTCTATTTGGTACAATTGCAATGACTTCCACACTAACTTAACAGGATGTTTCAAATATGTTTTGTAATCACAGCATGTCAGAATCATTTGGTAGATTTTACGAATACATATTACTGTACCTAAGTGGTTCAATATTTAAAGACCAAGACATTTTTGGCCTTAAAATATTTGGAAAGTGGCTCGTTTTTCTCGTTGGTAATACATTTTTAGCCACCATAATCGACGTGTAAAATTTTCCTGTTGAATTCGATCGCCATTTTGGAGGGACAATTCAAAATTGGATATGTTCTTAAATATTTGTTTTAGATTCGTCTTTTTTAGATCTTTGATTTGTTTAAAAGGCGCTCAAATAGGCCTCCTGTGAAGATGAAGCTTTCAGTTTCTTCTCTTCGTCTCTTCTCGTCGTCTTGGTGGCCGGCGTCCGTCTGGGATCTCCTTGCATCCCTATCTGAAAAATGCTAACCATTGAGCGCTGGATACCAAGATCGTTAGAGAAAAGATCCAACCACCTGTTAAGAAAATTTCTACGGGATTAAAAAACTGAAAGGATTATGAAAAAGTATGCTAGAAAAAAAGCGATTCTAAGGAATCACTCGAAAAGGAGTGCAGTGCTAAAATAGGATATCAATGTTGTATTCGATTTTTCAAAAATCAAAACATTGTACAGAAAGACCTAATTCAATATTTAATGAAGTTATGTATGTGTGTACCTAATTATTGTGAACAAGCAATGACTTGCTATAAATTGCGTGAAAACCGAATCTAAAATTCTCATGAAACGGAATATCCGAATAATAACAATGTCAAAACAATTATAATTAAGTTACATTTAAAACAATCAGTGTCTTAGAACACATGTTTCGTACATTTTGACGATTAACATCCTTGAATCACCGCTGCTAACCTTTGATTTATATCTATTAGATAAGTACTTACCTAGATTTATTGTCTACATTTTTTAGGTAAAAACACAAGCACTAGGTACACGATTAAAAAATTACGCATTACGTATCTTTCGTGAAAGAGAAATATGGTCTGCACTTGGGATCGAGCCCACGATTTACGAAAATCAGCGTTTTAACCGCAAGGCTACCAATTATACATAATAACTAATAATAGTATGCTCTTAGATAAAATTTATCTAAGTTAAATTAAGCGCTGGTGCAAGCAACGTTAATAAATAATATTTCAAATTCTTTGGTTAAATTAAAACACCAACCAACGAGCTTATGACCATGTCTTTTTTGTTTTTCACAAGTTCATGTAAAAATGAGTGAATCTCTTTATAATTCTTATAATGCTGGCAGATTTCCCAAACGGGTTTTATAGAATTCATGAAATAAAACATCCAATACTTACTTACAATAGAATAAAACAGGGTTTGGTTTTTGTAACGTTCATATTAATTTCTTTATTATCTATGATTAACACATTACATATGTAAATTTTTAAATCGAGAAGTTTAGCATGAATATTTTCTCAGAACCACAATTGAATGTCTGCATGTTATATGATAATATCAATTATTGTGTTTGTTTACTTCAAGTGTTTTAATTTTTTAGTTATGATTGGCGAATTGATTGCTAATTATTTGCATCAAAGCTATTTTCCAGTCGTCGTATAAACAAGGCATAAAGCCGTCTAGCACTTGTGTGATATTATGACGAAAAAAAAACAAAGTAGAGTCTTCAACGTTCTACATAATCTATGAGATGGAACGGTGCAATAATACAAATAATTAAAACATAACAAAGAATTATTACTGATGGTGTGTGTGTGCGCGCGGTTGCTATTGTGAATTCTGAAAGAGCAGTGACATTATAAGAAATAATGATGTAACTACTCGATGAATTATTAATAACGTTGTTTTTAATGGTAGAGTGACACGGAATAGCTATTCCGTGGAATCGCTGACCATCACACAGTTGGTTTAGTTAAACCCTAATTGATGAGTTTATACATTTTTTATAAGTGCAAGTCCACGAACAGGCGCTGGAGCATCTCCAGAAATAGTGGATGTCATCGTATTTCTAGCCTTTCAGATTTGGCAGTCCAATAAAGTGTAATCCGCGGTTTTTACCACCAACCACCTCAAGTCACCGTACCAGGTCAAAAAGCTTGCTGCCGAACCCTACATGTCCAATATTTGCACTTGTTATAGTTGCACTGATTAGTGCATGATCCAGATGAAGAAAAGTCATTGTTTATTGCTGTCAAATAGAGGAAACTATAGTAATATCTACCAGTATCATTTACATATCCTTTCTGCTGTCAAGATGTTTGTATGTACATACTTATAGGTACTTACTAGGAAAATTTATCTGTTTAAAATTAGGTATTGGACTTAAGATTCAAAATACGAGGGATGACATGACATGACACCGTCTCCCAGAAACAAGATGATCAGATCTAAAACTTTGTCCTTATAGCCGAAGAAAATTTCTTTACGGTTAGTATCTATTCAATTCAATAGATACACTGAAATGAAAATTGTTTTACCCTTGAGGTGAGACAATATTCCTGTGGTTGGTGGCTATTTATGTCACTCAGTAACCATATCAAAAGAGGAAAAGACTCGAAATAAAAACACCCATCAGAGCGGTAGGTTACAGTACAGGTGTATGGTGTTATTATGGTGATTTGCATTTCGGTATGAATTATTCATAAGTCAACCAAGCGTCAACCAACCACACGGAATCTTATACACAGAGCCTCCGTCAGTCAGCCATGTATCTATGTATCTCTACATACATAAAGTTAAATACTCAACAATTACATACACTGATATATAATATTGAGTTTTGTCTACCTGCCTCATAACGTACATTTGTCCTGACACTCCGTGACATTTTAATAAATCGTGCTAAAAAAAACAAAATTAGATTCTTACAAAGAAAAACAACACATCAGATAATGTTATTGATTCCTGTAGTGTTACATAAAGACAAAATGAAAAGGAAAGAACCCGCGGCATTCTATGTGTTTTTTGTTTGTCCTGGAATAGAATGATTGTTGTGTCAACGCAATGTGTTTTAGTCTCTCTTTTATAAGGTTTAAAATAAAAAAATAAAAAAAGCAACGATGAACTCTGTACTTTGATAAATGAAATTGAACTTTTCTCTTACAATAATTTATTGTTATTGACCAAACTTAGCCTGGTCGACTAAGACAACAGACTGCTGATAGATCGGGATCCATTTTTGGTTGGATTCAAAAATGTAATTACCTACGCCAGTAAATTAATTATAATAAATAATTAGTTTTCTAATGAGAACTTTTTATATGACAGATATTTTAACCAGCGATATTTTAATTGAATATACCCAATTAAATCATTTTTTTAATGAATCTGTGCTCACTCAAAGTGAACACAAATACACTCTTTGACTCTTTCACAGTAATGTACTTAAATCTTGCGTCGTGAAAGAGGAAGATGGTCAGCATGGGATCGAAGTCACGAATCAAAGATAATACTAGGTTGGCTGGCAGAGATCCTTCGGGATAATTCCGCCATTTAAACTGTCAAAACTACTGTCGCCACACTGTACTTTGAAACAATAAAGCTATATTTATTTATTTATTATTTAATACTGTGTTTCTAAAGAGAGACTTTCGTCTAGGTAGATACTTATTATGGGTCAAGCGGTGTGTTGCGAGAATGACAAAGACTAGATAGTCAATATCAACAGAAGTTACCTATTTTAAGAATGTTTGAATGATGAGTTTGACATGTACCTACTGGCGCAAAAACAAATCGTGTTCATCAGTGTGACGTAAAGAGGAAGACATATTTCCAAGTCATAAACCTGCAAGACAATTAAAAATGGACACAATTTCTTGGTAATAATAACAATAATAAATATGATTGTACGAATATACAGTCCATACTTACGTACTATGACGGGTTTAGGTACATTTTTCAATGTTTGCTTCCATATAGAGAACTTGTAGGTATGTAGGTAATATCATCGACAGTTAAGTTTTAAAAACAATAACAATAATTTATACATACTGTAAGTTCTAATAGTGTATACTTACTTTAGTAAAATAAATCTATGGGCTCGCTAAAAGTCTAAAATAAGCTGTGTATAAATAGGTATGATGGAAAAAAGGGTCAGCTCAGCAGTTTAACTTACAACCCAGTTGTATAGAACGTCAAACTAACATCAATCCCTTCGATTTTGACAAAATCCAGATTTTCTACGATATTGATTCATCAACCTATATAAATTGTGATGAAATGGCCATACGCTTAGTAAAATGTAGGCGTCTACATAGATGAACTGACTAAATGGTTTTGGGAAGAATAACTTATCGCAATTTATACTTTGGCTTAAAATTCTTCATATATGGAAGTCGCTATGTACCATGACCTTACGTTCTATATAGCATACCTACCTACATAAATTATGTTAAGTTGCAAGTAACATTTTCACATATCATATCTATATACACATATAGGTGTGTCATTTGCAAACTTTTTCAATGTAAATTGAGTAAATGTGTTAGTATTTCATTTTTGAGAGTAAATATGTAAGCAGACATTTATTAATTTTAATTTATCAAAAAGGAAATTACACAATATAGATATTACACAGATTTAAAAATATATATACCACAACATAATATACTATTAATATATTCAAAAGTTTTAAGTAAAAACTAAAACAATTAAAAAAGAATTAGTAGGTATAAAAATAGTTTTCGTAAAACCGATATTTTGAGTTAATTAAAATATTTAAGTATGTATTTTATCGCAAAACGCAAAATCTAACACAATAATTATTTAATAATAGTGATTATTTTGATTTGTATTACCAATTAAACTAGGTTTATGGAAAATGTTAAATTACACAGATTTAATTGCTTTTAATTGCTCACACGCGTTAAAAATATCAATATTGTATTAGTTTTATTCTGATTTTGCAATATAAGTTATGGACCAATATCAAATTATCAAACGAAGATTCACTAAGGTGCGTTCATACCAAACGAACATATTAGCCAGAACTGGAAAATAGAATATAATATTATCTTTTTGATCGTTGATATGGTCACCAATGAAATAATACATTTTTTTAGTTGTTGTTTCATGGTCTTCGGTATAACAATAATATAAGGTAAAAGCTACTTCCAGCTATTGCACTAAGTTCGTTTCGTTTAAATGTATGCACCCTTATGGTGTTTACGAACATCTATGACATAAAGAACTTTAGTACTCGAATTAAATATTTAAAGACAATTGAATGAAAATGACAAAAAGGCTTAACATTTTTAATAGATAGCTTATTGTACCCGTTGCTTTGCCGCTGTAAAAAATTAACTGGCAATAGAGAATGAATTTCGAACAAAATTTAGCCTGGGAATATAATTTTACAGATGGTCCGAACCATACGGATGGGCGGTGTAAAGTTTGTAAGTTATTAAAGTGTCTGGTATTTGTATGAAAAACAGCCAAAAATCCAGTAAGGGATTAGGCAACCTCCTATTTTGTAATAATTGCACAAATTGTTCTTAAACCTAGATAAATAAATAAAAAAAAAACAAAGATATTAAAACGCAACTGTATTTTTATTTTCACTAAAAGTTCAGCTCGACCGCTTTCATCAATCTAACTTTGTGTAAAAGTACCTACCTACATAGTTTTTATTTTTTATTAAATGCGATAGAAATTTAAATAAATTTAAAATGTTTCTTATTTCATATCATGTGATTGTCTAATATCACGTGGTTTTTCGTATTTTTAAGAAACTTACCTACTGTTGATTTTGGATTGGAATACTGCGATGCATGCCGAAAATAAGGAATGTTTGTCTTGACCTCAAAAGACTATAGTCCTATACCTACCTACTGAATCAATACCAACTTCCTTTATTAGCATAACTCAATGTATTTTGACCTGAAATTAATATTCACCCTCTGAATCAAATTATTAATAGAATCCGCCGAGAAATCCTTATACTAGGTACTTATAATTACTCATAATAATAATAATTGTCCTCACGGAGTGTGACCAAACCGAGGAGGGCCTTCACATCGAATTTGAATTGCTAATTCGGAGCCATCCGTTGTAAGAACTCGACTGCATACCTATTATTTGTGTACAGTAATTAAAAAAACTTTATTTATTGAGGTGTTTTATTTAATGTAAATTGTTATTCAAAGTCAAATCAATCTGTAATGGTGGGATTTTGTGTTGCATTGTGAGGCAACGACCTGAAACAGTGTCCTCACGTTTTGATTATTATTATTATTATTGTCGCGTACCTATTAGGCGGGTTATTAAAATGTCAATTTGTTTTTACTGAATAAGATTCAGCACTTTTTTTTAAACAATGCTGAACTTTTTGATGTTTGGTATAGGGAATCAATGAAGTAATTTTTTTCCAGAAAACTCTTTATAAGTTGATTATTAAAATGGAAATTGTGTACCTAGGTGTTTAAGCCCTGTACTAATAATTGAAACATGTTGGTAAAAATTATAGGTAACCATTACTTTTTTTTATACAAACTGATTGAAACCACTGTTGTATTTTATGGCGAAATGAATTCAATTATGAATTAAAATAAACACTGTGTTCTGAACCATACTTTGGGCAAACCCGATCAAGCGAGAGTTAATTTAAAACAAAATGCAAGATTTCTACAACACAAATATACATTCATTCATTCATTCTCCCTTTAAGGCCCTCCGCAAGCCAGCCCGGAGGAGACAAATCCGAAGCAACAACACAAATAAACAATCGAAATAATAAAAGGATGGTCAAAGTTCACAAATTTTATAATTTCAATGCCACTTCCGTATTGCTTACAAGTTTACAAGCTTTAGATAAATTTCATTTTTTTAATCTCAAGGGAGAAAGATATATTGAGCATTTTTTGACATTTTGAGTGGAGCATAAGTCGTCACTATTTTGTTGTACATCCTATACATGGGGATTGATTTGATTTCAAGTTGTTATACACACTGGTCTACCCTGAAAACTGCAATTTAGTTACACGTCGAGTAACAAACATCGGTGGATAGTGTTGAACCTTGGGCGAAGGTTGAAGGACGCTTTCGCCAATGTTATAATGCCGACCCTTCCATATTATCACATGCAGTTCAGAATACGAGGGTGGACATCATCCAGCAGTGGATGGTAAAGGTTGCTAAGAACAAGAAGACAACGATTGTGTTTCCCATCTGCATACTGAGTGTTGACCACTTTCTTCTACGAGATACGTTATGAAATACAAGAGTCTCTATCATTTAGCTTTGGTTTGCGTAATGTAGTAGTTTTGTATGTTTTGTAATGTAAATCATCATGGTATTACATATTGTTATGGTCATATTTTTATGATCTACACGAAATTAACGAACCAAGCAAGAAGAAATTAACATTTGCGCACAGCGTCTCAGCGGGATACTGTCCCAGTGTCGTCTGTCACCGTGCATTGTTTCAGGCCAACAATACGTTCTTATAATACCAGCTCCCACCTGGGTTTTATGCTGCTCTAATTGGACGTCTTGCATCATGCACGTAACTTTACAACTTCTAGCATTATATAGTCATAATTTGAGATGAGTGAATTTGATCTCAACAATGTTTGTATACACAGTTTGTTAACTTTTATTAGTTTTAACAACAGTGCAATTATTTATGTGATACGTAATATTGTAGGTGAACATCTTCTAATGTACTTAAGATAATATTATCTGTGTTACGGCTGTTTTAAAGATATAGTATGCCTTCCTCATTCTAAAAGCCTGTTAGTTGGGAAGTATCTTCTCAGTTGAGGGGCGAGATACATTTGTTTATTCCATTTGAGAGGGTCTTCCTCGTCTTCAGGACTCCTCTAAAGAAAAACTCTACAATAATTATTTCCGAAACGATAAACTATAAATTCGAAAATTAAAATGAAAGTAAAATTTGAATTACATATCTAACTATTGATTAGTTAACTGAAATACCAAGCAAGCTTAAAAATTGCGGAAAAAGGTTTCAATCTCGTATTTTTCTGTTATCTTCTCCAGAAATAGAGAAAAGTACTAAAAATGTTTCATCTCTTCTTTATGTTGAACATTGTCTCGATGTTCTATGGTTTCTTACAAAAGAGAGATATAATGTAGGAAGTCAACATAACGAAATAGCACCTTCTGTGCTAGCGGGTAGGTAGGTACCTAATTAACTTCTCGTATGTAACGTCCAACGGTTACAAAAATAGTCACCCGACCCTCTCATTTCTCATGCGCCGTGTCTTGTATTCTCCATGGGCCAGTGGCTTTGTATGAATAAATTGGATTCGGTCTCTTCATCTTGAGGGCATCACATTGCTTTGATAATCACAGTCATTTAACAAACTACTGCACTTATGTACTTTCCTTTCTACTCAGGTGTTGCGTTAGCTACAGTCAAGGTGTTGCTATTCGGTTGTTCCTTAAAATTGTTTTTTTTTCGAGTACGACAATAGTCTTGCAATACCCAAGTCTAGAGGAAGAATATAGTTGAACCCTTGTAGTTCTGAGATTAAAAAAGTTGTTAGGAACATTAAAATATTTAAAAATTCTTCTATTCTATTTTTGAATTGGCTTGTGACAAACTGTCAATTGATTGAAAGTTGCATGGTACGATCAAAATGTGCACATCGTTTAAAATAAGTATATAGTTGATTGGTTTATTATTTGTCAAATTGGAATTCAGTATTCATAGTAAAGACATGACAACGGATTTTGAAAAAGCTAATAGTATATCGAAACAAGATTACAGAATAATACTTACTCTCTTTATTCTCGGAGAAGAGCCGGACCTAGACATGGGGCAAGTTCTTTGACATTTCATAGAATGCAATAAAAGCCCTTGTTGAATTCCGTTGCAAGAGTGTCCATATAAATATCATGAAATCGTGTACATAATCTCCCATCAAGTCACTTTCTCACATTTGCGATCTGTTTTTGATTTTATTTCAAAAAAAGGTTGGTATAAAGCAATTGCTTCTTTTTCCAATTATACTGTCAAGATTCAAAATTAGTGTTTTGGACTGTTAAGAAAACCATCATTAAAAGCGTTACAATAACGAAGGTACGAGTATGTAAGTCTATGAGGTGATAATTTTTTGAAAAATATTTTTTATTATTAAAAAAAAATCTAATCGAAATATCATATATCTAAAAAAATAAAATAAATGTTATAGAAAAGAATAACCACAGCAATGGTAGGTATTTGGTTCCATTAAGCCATTTTCAAACGCCTTGTCCTTAAACTTCTCCGTCCTCACACAGTCCACACTATACGTTTAGAGTTAACAGTCTGAAAGGTTTTTGTTTGTCGAAATAGGCAAAAATTTCTTTGAAATTATCAATGTAGTTGTGTTGAAATGACCGAAAAGCGGTGATCATATTGTACCTACCTTTATGAGTCTTGATGGATGCTTGTACGATTAAACATCTGTTTAAAATCATCTCATGAGCTTTTTATAGCTAGTGCAGTGGTTCTTAATTGATGGTCAGTTCCAGCTGTTAGATATGCAGCACCAGCACCAGCACCAGCACCCACTTGCTCAGCAGAGACACAGCAACGCGCAGGCCTCGAGACACGAAGACGACACCACTCATGTGGGAAATATATTCCAACGGTTCTTTCTTGCGAGGGGACAAGAGATTCTTAATATCTACCGCACTTACCTTCCTATAATCATAATTAATTATTTTTTTATTACGGCAACTCACCCTATAAGAGTGATATGTGATTCTAATTAATTATGAACAATCTCAACGAACCTACCATTGCTTTTAGTGCTCTGTCATGAATCCCAATAATCTTGTGGTACCTACCTGAAAATATTTTGAAGTAAGAATAAAAGTAAACATATTATACCTAATAACCATTCAGAGTGCCCCTCAAATCACCTTTATAGTCAGTTATTGAGCATGTAACTATTATTCAGCTGAGTTTTTCGAAAGATCCTTGGTATCATGTAGTTTTCTCTAACCTACGGTTAGTTTTATCGACCGGTATATTTGTGGAAAATGTATTTAACAAAATAAATTCTAGTATTTGTTGCAATATTTTTTTTTTTTTTTTTTAATTTTTCAGGGAGTATTGACTTAAAATATTTCTTGTTACACAGATAATCAAAATATGCGTGGGTATGTGACTATGTAAGCTTATCTTTAAACAATTGCTTTCTCTTAACGAAAAACATTTATGGGTTCATCATTTAAAACAAAATTCGTATATTTGGTGCCTTCCCTGTCTATTTTCCTTAATGCGTTCACTTATACCTATAAAAGATGCATGATGTGTTCGACTTTCCCATTCTCATAATAGAAAAATCGTCTATATTTTGCAGCCGGGATAATTTAAATTCTACCAGGGATCACTTGGAAAAATCAATGGTTATTCGGGCCTAGTTTTATAAGCTATAGTTCAATAGGTTTACACACAGTATGTAAGTTCTTTAGATTTACAATTATTCTTTATATTGTGAAGTGATTGGTGACCCAGCGGTTACAACGTCGGCTTTCGCACTGCGGACGTCGTGGTTCGATCCCAGGTGCCGACCATCTTCCTCTTTCACGACACAAGCTTTCGGTAGCTTACTGTGAAAGAGTCAAGGAGTGTATTTGTGTTCACTTTGAGTGAGCACAGATTCATTTTTAAAAAAAAAAAAAAAAAAAAAAAAAAAAAAAAAAAAAATATTATTTTCATGTGAAGCTATAATCACGTTCCTTGTCTAAAAACCTTAATTTCATTAATGTCAACTCAAATAAATGCGGCTCTAAGCTATGTTTATTTTCCAGTTTTTTATGGTAATTTGGTTCATCTCATTTTCAAAATAGCTGAATCTTTACCTATATCAAAATCAAAGCTCGTCTTTTTCTTCCTTTAAGGTCAATAGAAATACCTCATTTTCATCTGATATCCAAATATTCCAAATTTATTATTAAAGACAATCTTTTTTGTTCATAAAAGGTAATAATCACAGATCTTGATTATAAAAAAGTACATGCCAATGTATATAACTATAAGAATTAGGGTTTTCTGATAAGAACATACAATTTTACACCACCCAAGAGAGCAAGTTAACAAGAGTTTTTAATGTTTAAACAATTAAAGTATATGATAGTATATTTTTAATAGGAGCAAAGATTGTGTATTTAATGGTCTGGTATATTATGTCCGTATACGTGTTTAGTATGTATGTAGCTGCGAACAGCAAGACACCCAGGAGGAGGTTGCAAGCATGTAAAGAAAAATTATAAATTCAGTAAGTGATGTATCACGAAATAGATCTGGTCGGATTTCGAACGACGGCAGTACAAATAATTAATCTAGTATGAATCTATATGGGGGGTCGTCGTGAGGGACTTTTACTTATATAAAAACTAGAATTTATGTCATTTTGAATATGGAATGAATTCGAAATCAAACGGTAAAAAGAAATTATTCAATTGATGCTGAAAATGAAGACCTTCTCCCGTAGACAATTTGAATTTTGCGAAAGAATTTTTCAACAATGTAGATTACGAAGAAAATTAACTGTCCAATTTTTATATTTTTAGTTTTTCGTACTCTATATTGTCGGATTAAAATTCCTTTGAAGTCATTCGCGAAATTCATAGTGTCTACGGGGGCTGTTTCCTTCTGGACCATTTCAAAACTGATGGATCGACGCTAGATTGGTGTGAAAACTTATAGTCATTTGATGAACTGAACTCATGTAATAAAATAATGCATTGTCATTGTATTCTGAGTTATTCCCAAAATTTCGAATTTTAATTATTTAGGCTATGTTTAAAAATCTTTAACAAGATTTGTACAAAATTATTACATTGTACATATTTGTACAAGACTTAAAAGTTAATAAAACGTGGTAGGTACACAGAATTTTTGAAAAAACCTTTACCAATAAATATCACATTAAATCGATGTCCAATGCAATATCTACCTTAATAGTTTTTATCACATTTCTCTTTTAAACTTCTTAAATAATGCCTAAACTAATAAACTAACGATTTGGTGGAACATAGGTACCTACTTAGAAACGTACTGGAAAAAATTTCAACTAGGTAGATACTAAAAGAAAAAAAAAACAGTGAGGTACGTACTAAGCAAGGATAAAGAAAAATACTTTCTGTTTTTGAAAATCACTAAAATATACAAATACAACTTTCTCATTTTAATATCTTTTCAAAATCATAAATAATTATTGATCTTCTTTGTAAATTCATAACCAAATAGACTCTGATGATAACTCCTCTATTTTAAATACCCGAATATTGCCCAACGCTTCACTTATGTAGTAAAGCAATGATTGGAATTAATCAATAAAGAATACAACATCTAATGATTTGTGAATAAATCATTGGCATCTATCTGCCTGCATTATATAATTGTATTAGTTGTTATTGATAAATTGATGAAACTTGATTTAAACCAACTAATTACATACATTTGGTACCTACCTACTTACTTACAATGTCCGACGTTCACTTTTACTTTGGAAAAATTGACGTGTTCTAATTTTGAAAGATTTATCATCGATAGGTACAAACCTGCCAACTTTTTTTCGATAATAATTATTTAAAGTTGGTAAGTTTTAGATAATAATACTGATTTGACATTTGCTGTTGTTGTATAGGTGGACCTCGGAGTCGAGATCCTCTTCGAGCTTCCAACGGTATTAAAAAGTATATAGTCAAGTATTTACTAATATTCAGTCCTGAACTCGCAAGAGTGTGAAAATTTCAAACAAGAATAATTATACTATCATATTTTCAACTATTTCCCTAAAAAAATTGGAATAAATTTTATGAAAATAATGATGAAAACCATGAAAGAATTTTTTCAACATATATGTGTAGGTAATGTAATACAAATCAGCACTCATTAATCCTACCTGAATGGTTATATTTATGAAACTACGATAACGCAACAAGAAATATAAATATTTCTACTTACTTGTCTCGTTCTAACATTCGTTATACATAGCGTATATTTAATGCCAAAACATGACTGTGTTACGACTCCTTTGTACAGGTTAACTGATATGTTTTTGCAGAATTTTCGACTGCATGGTATATAAATAAATATAACACTTTTCTATACAAAGGTGTCAGTATAGCCGGCGGAACTTATTGCCTGAGGCAATTTTTTTAAGTCAACCGGTCCTGTCCAATCTGAGACAGGCCAACCCCGGGTAGAAATTTCAAGTGATAAAACACTCATAGCAAACATAGATTGAAGAATGTAGCAGAATGTTATACCTATTCAGTATTATTAATGGTTTGTTCGAATCTTATCTTGAGAAATTACCAAATAACATCCTAAGTTGGAGCAAAATCTTGGTTGGATTATACATTTTTGCATTTAACCAACACCTATCTGCGTAATAATGCAAGGGGATACTCTGTTCAAATAAAGAGTTTTTTCCAATTGCTGACATCTGCTGGTTGTAAGTCATGAACACTAGCTCTAAGGTTTATTTAAAATCATACAAGGACATCGAACATCGCATAAACAAACAATATCTCATCAATAAATAACAAATGATTCCACGCGGAGGTTAGATTGATAGTTGTCTAATTTTGCTGAGCGAAGAAGCCTACAAGAACAACCTTGCGACTGACAGCTCCACCATTTATCTCGCGCATTGATTGGTCGGTGGTCACGACGAAACTCCCGCTGGTTCACAACCCGAGGGACATCGTTCGAGACTAACGATTGTTTACGTGGGCGAACAAACTTTCAACTGCTTTTGTTTATAGTTTCTCTGTGCGATTGTAAACTGCACGTTTTTTTTGTCTCAATCAAGTGTTTATCATTATAATTTTTCATGACTTTCACAAGAAGTTGATTTTTAATTTAAGATTTGAAAAACATGTAAATTTCGATAGGTAAGTAGGGACCTCAATAAATGTCAAATGTTCCAATAGTTGTTAAAGTGTTTTTATTATGTACCTATCTATATTTTATTTTAAAGAATTGTTATTCAATAAGTATTTAACCTACAACTGGTATCCAAGTCGTTAAGCCATCAGTGCGCAACTTTCTTCCTTTTAAACTAGGAACCTACTTACGTAAATAAATCAACAAGGTGGAATGTATTTGATAGGTAGGTAGGCATAATTGTTCCAAAAATATCATCATAGACCATTTAAAAAAATTCAAATCGCGAAAGATTTCGAACGCAACCTTAATTTAAAAATTTTGAGTGGCAAGTCAACATCATAACTGTGTACCTACCTAACGTTTTAATTAAGGGTCGTTCCCAATTTGATGGTAACTTTGTTCTTGGAGACAGTACCTACCTAAACAATAAAATGGCTCATCATTATAAAAAAAATATGACGTGGCTAATGAGACTTTTTACGTAAATTTATGCAGTTTTTAAAATGACCGTTCGTGCAATATAGATCAGGAAACTATACAGTAATGCGTGTCGGAGAACATTGCTCAACATGTCCAATAAGGCAAACATGTCGGCACGTTACCTCAGGGAAAGTCAACACAAGAAAAAACCACAATTATTCATGTTATGTGTGCTACTAAGCAATCACTACCTGATGTCTTCAGGAAAAGGAAGGTAAACACGCGTGTGCGATCACAATTTGAGCCTATTTCCGCCACCATCATCACATTACGGAAATTCTGGTACGCATTATTAGATAAGAACCTAATAAACTAATGTAACGTTTAGTCCAAAATTCCTGCTTCACACTTATAGGCTTTCATATAGAACGCTTGGTCAAACAAATCTGCAACACACTTTTGAACAAGTGGGTACATACCTTATAAACTTTCATATACTCGTACATACTTAGAACGTTTAGTCAAAAAATACTGCTACATACATTTAGAAGGTGGGTTAGCATGGTGATGTAGCATTTAGTAAAAATTTTCTGGAATACCAAACTATTAAACAGTGTTCGCTCCCAATGTGGAGCATATTACTGCAACACATTTCTCCGAGCCTATATCTATCTTGAGTCAGTTGCACAGCTTCATCCCATCCCGTCTTGTAAATTCGGAGAAAATTCCCCCTTAATATTTAACTCTGATGGTCTGCCTCGTCCTTTTGTCCTATCTGGATTGTAGAAAAGGCTTTCAAGTTCAAGACTCTTGAAGGACATGCAGATAACCAAATCTGCCTAATTTGCGGCTTCGATCTGGCGTATACGTTTTTTTTTAGATACCACCACATCTCCTACGTCTGTCATAAGAATCTATTCCCAAAACTAAGAAGTTTTATCTGTTAGCCTTGTTAGATTTATAACATTTGACAATAATAGGTGGTGTATGAGGGTGCATTTAAACCAAACGAACAAAGACCCAGAGCTTGAAAATGGAGTATATTTTCCTTATGTTTGATACTGGACACCATGGAAACAACAACTTATTAGTAGGGGATGACAGTTCTTTCTGGTTATTATTACCTTGGTGACCATATTAGGTATTAAATATTAGGAAAATATACTCTATTTTCATGCTCTGGGTGTTTGTTCGTGTGGTATAAAATGCACCCTTATAAAATTATAGAATTATAGTCAAAAATTCTGATTCACATTTTTGAAAAATTTATGTACCTACCTACTACTAGATACATATGTAAATTGAATGTTAAGTCAAAACAAATGGTTGGTGTGCTTAGTGGTTGATAGACTAGCGATTACAACGCCGGCTTTCGTACCTATAGCGTTTCGTGCGGAGGAGCAGGGTTCGAATCCCAAGTGCCGACCATTTTCCTCTTTCACGATACAAGCTTTAAGTAGTTTACTTTGAAAGAGTCAAAGAGTGTATTTAAGTTCACTTTGAGTGAGCAAAGATTCATTTAAAAAAATATTGAAATATAGGAATAACATACCTACTTATAATATGAAACGTTTAGCCAATACAAAATTGCGTTTGACAGGGCAGTAAAAAGAGAATGATGTGCTGCCACATCAATTAATTACAATGCTCTATTTGCTTAAGATGGTGCTTACTCACACTCAAAAACAAGCTGAACAACAATGTAGGTTTTGCTCAATAATGAAATCACAGGTATTTGTAATCTATTGAATGTATTGGCCCATAACATTGTGATAGAGGACACATCATTGCACCTTCTATGCAGGTAGCATGCACACGACACTCAAGCGGGACATTCTAGTTCTGAATCATTTTAAAACGATTACTGACCAAGTTATAACTATGACATGCCCGTGAAATTGATGCCGATTTTTATCTGAACTGGGTGTATTGAAAAAAGGTTTAAAACTTTCGATTTTGTACATATATCACATATTATATCCAAGTAAATTATCACAAAAATATAGACTCTAAATGTCTTTAATTATTAAAGAACATAATCTCATCTCTACTCTTGGTGAAAGATTGTACACTTAGAATAAGTAATGGATTCAAACTCGTAAGAAATTATTGCCCATGACAATGTTACGAAAGTTTCATAGAAGATGTGACGACGGAGTGTGTAATTTTTTGTAATTATTATAATTGCCTACTAATATAATTGTTCTGAGGGTACACCCATAGGTATGGCTATCTCTAAGCCAATCTATAAATACCCGCTAATGTTATTTTTGAGGAGAACTAAAAGTACCTAATAATATATCACTTTTCTATACAAAGGTATAGCCGGCGGAACTTATTGCCTGAGGCAATTTTTTCCAGTCAACCGGTCCCGTCCAATCTAAGACAGGCCAACCCCGGGTAGTAATTTCAAGTGAAAAAACACTTAGAAAAACTCTGACTCGACCGGGAATCGAACCCGGGACCTCGGATCTGAAGTCCACGCTAGTACAACTAGGCTACCGAGGTCGGTCCTACTTACCTACTTAAAATTCCTCATAGCTTTACTTAATAATTAGAAAAATCTGATATTTTTTTCACTTAAATGCGTTTTATTATGTTTGATTTCGATTAACTGTTTTACTTAGGTACCTACTGTTTTTACTACAGCTTTAGCATCGAATAATTTCATCCTACTTAAAATTTTCGTATGGAGGACATGCTTATAAGTGCAAGTTAAGGCATAAGATTTCTAAGAGAGGAAATTCAGTTCCTTCTAATGTTCTTCCATGGGCTTAAGTCAGATGTTAAGTAATGGCCGCCATATTGACGGTTACATGAAGAGTTGTCAATTATATATCGGAATTTGAAACCAAATCACTTTCGAAATAGCATCAAATTATTGACGGTGGCAGCCATTTAAATTTCATCTGAGTAAGGCCTCATAAAACTTAAAATCAGGTAAACGAAAACGATGCTGGTGAACCACGCCCAACTTCTATTTACAGGTTTGACAAATTCCCAACAATGGATCCATCCATTCCTAAAGGTTCTGTTTATAGTACGACAAAGAATTATCCTGCAACGTTTTGATCCCACATTCAACAACATTCAATTCTTACCAACGAACCTTGTTGCAAAAACAATAAAAAATATAGAGGTGCATCTAGGTAGGTAGTAATTAAAATATTAAATGTGGATACAGAAATCACTTTTGACGAAGATAGTGTGCAAGTGTGAACAGTTACAGCAACGTGCAGGCATTGCTCAATAAATCACCTGTTTGAAGTGGATGTGGCGTTGGACAGTATAGAGTCGGCTATGTGTATCGGATGGCACGGCCATTGTGCAACACGCGACAATACCGTGCAATTAAATGTGATTACATATTAGACAGGCGCAGGCGGCTTAGGTACTAAATAATTATCAGAACTCACTCGCAATTGGTTGGGAAATTATCAACTACTCACCCACCTAGCCAGTCGGCACTTCACACTCCACACCTAATGGCTTTATAGGAATAGGTAGGTACAATTACCTCCTTATCAACATACACGATTAAATACTAGGGTCGATTATTGCTGTTCATATTGTCATATTATGACAAAAAGAGATGAATAAAATTAACGAATTGAACGTGCATTCTTGGTGGAATTATTCAAATACAATAATTTAAATAAAACAATTGATTTGTTATTCCACAATATTTATTTACCTGACTAGTTTCGAAGGAACAGGTCCTGCATGGTCACAGGTGACTTAGAAACTGTTTCTATGTCACCTGTGACCATGCAGGAACTGTTCCTGCGAAACTAGTCAGGTAAATAAATATTGTAGAATAACAAATCAATTGTTTTATTTAAATTATTGTAAAAAGAGATGAATTAACTTTTCAAGTCTTTGAAAGAAAGGACGGAAAAATATATGTTCCTTTTTGTAAAACTTCGTTACAAAAACTTTTTAGTCTTCATAAATAAGACAAAACAATCGATCTTCTTTTAGTGTGCCCTTCGACTTATAATCGCAGTCCAATACTTTGTAGCACTTTTCACTTTTAGGGTTGATATTAGATAACCTCATCAATGTATACCTATCTCTGGAGTTTGTTATTCAGTTACTGTACTCTATTTAAGATGTTTGATTTCAGATAATCAAACCTTACATTTTAAACACCTATTTGAGTTGGACATGGTTATGTTTTTTAAATTTTAAACTTCATCATTCAATTAACTTTTTTCTTCCAGTGTCAGATCTTCCCAACATCTTTGGCGTCCCTCAATATATCCGCTTTCATTAATAAAAGCGGTAACAGATATACGATAGATAAAACTGTCTTTAAAGCTATAATCGCGGAAGACGGGAGAAGAAGTTTAAGAATGTTTCCTTCATTTTAGTAAGCGTGGTGAATGTGTCAGTATGCGGTGGCAAAAATATCTTGTGTCAATGGTCTCGAGTGACCTCATCTTCATGTCTTGAGTCACGCCATGTGGATCTACAAGAACCAAAGGACTTCTTGCAGATAATAGCGGTCAACATTCCGCAGTCAAAATTGAAAATAAAAGCAGTCACAGTTACCTGCTGAATAAAGACAGTCAATTATGGGGTATTATTATATGAAGAGTAAAATATTTCGCGGTTTGTTTTATGCTTGCCTTTAGATGAAAATACCACTCCAATGTATTGTAAGATATTCTATTGTTGCAGCGAAGTTATTCCCTCGTAAACAGTTATTAGACGAAGCAATTTAGAATTTTAATTGATGTTTTGTTTCACGATCCGTACTCGATGTGTTACGGTGATCTCTTGTCCAGAAACCACTCTCTCTATTTGTGAAAATCTGATATATCTATCTACTGTCACCCTCTCAAAAACATCAAAGGACCTTCATCTTAGAATCTTATTTGATATTTAAGATCCCTAAAAACCGATAAAAAATAATTGTTTATTGGAATAATTATTATTCCTGAACTTATTAAATATAAATTTCATAGAACAGAATATAATATTCAACCTTCTAAGAGTCATAGTACTTACTTACTTCCCGTATCCGGTTTGATGTTTCCAGGGGACGCCCGATTGCTTTTTCGTTTCGTGAAAACTCAATCTGCGTGGAGGCTCCTTTCTTGTCCCCCCAGAGTAACAGTGATCTATGTATTATAAAGTAAACATAGGCACGTGTCCACTTAGTGCCTGTGGGTCTCCAAACATTGGCGATGACTTCGGCGAACTTTTCGATCCTTGTCCTGCGCAGCTCGGTACAGTTACCCTCGGTACAACCTTAACCTACACTTTCTTAAGGCGCCTCTTCACATTCGTCGAACTTCGGCAAGCATACATTCGCCAAACATCGCGCGAATGTTCGTGCAGCTCTCCACACAATCGTCGACTTTATTTACTGACTGTCGGCTGTTCAAGTTATATTATTGTTTTTTTTTTCAATTATCATTATTTCAGACAAACTGTGGATAAACAGCTTGGCAAACTTTTGGCATAACCATCAAGAGAATTTGATAACTTCGTTCGCATGCCATTAAGCGACATTTGTACAAAAAATATCTCCATTGGTTATAAAAAAAAACACATGTTAGAAGGAGGCGATACCTGTTAAAATAAGACTTGCAGTTAAATTGAGATATTTAGCAAAAAAATTCCATAAGTCATCATTGGCCGCGGGACAACTCCGTACTGACTGACTGAGAAATCGGCGAATATGTGGACGTGCGCACAAGCATTGGCGAACATTCGTTCAAAAATTCGTCGACAATCCATGCCGCGCCGATTGCGGACGAGCTAGGGCGAATGTCCACGAGCACGGACGAATATGTCCTCTTCACATTCGTGATTGCCGACACTCGGCGAAGCTCGACGAATGTGAAGAGGGGCCTTTACATAGCTATTTTCAATTAGCAAATTTATTGTCAACAAAGCTAAATTTGGATTATTACTTTGAGTGTTTTTTATACAAGCTCTTTCTGAAATTTCACAAAATTGGAAAAAAAAATATTAGGATGGAAAAATGGTGAACAGCTGTGAAATGAGGATCTTAATAAAAAAATGCTTAAATAAAAGTTGGACAATCAAGATATTGATGCGTTATTCCTACGTGAAGATGCAAGCCACTTTGATTGACAGTATCTTCATTTATAAGATGACAAAAAAAAAGAACTAAAAACCTAGTGCTATAGGGATACGATGTAAGCTGTTACTGATAGGTACTAATGAGAAATCAAAAATAACAAAAAAATGATCCTTTAAAAGCCATAAGGAACCATAAAACTAAAATCTAATCACAAAGATAATAAGCGTTAAAAATGTGTGCTTTACTACGAAATTCCTTAGAAATGTAGGGATACACTCATAACTTCTAGTTAAATTCTTCTCTAAAGATGCGGTTTGCCCTCGGGGTTAAATAAAAAAAATAGTAGGGCCATATCTTCCAAAATGAGTGGGTGTCTGCTACATAGATTGATGAGTTAAGATTTTTAGACAATTTTCGGCAGTTGAAATGAAGTTAGATTATTATATTATGTTAGCCACATCATTCCGAATCCAAGCTCATATTTACTCTGTCACCTAGTTTGGATACATGTTTAACTTATATCAATTTTTATTTAATTCTTTCGATAAATGAAAATTCATACTCGAATGAAACAGGACTAGTTGATTGAGTAAAAATTCTAATAGTTATGAATTACAATCGTCCATTTTGACACTTTTTAAGTGGATGGGGTACAACTTCTGCAGGTGACGGATAGGCGGACCGCAGCGGAGAACAGGAGGAGTTGCAGGCGTTGTCTACAGGAGACCAAGGCTCGATTTGAGCCGTAGCGCCATCGAGGAAGAAAAAGAAGAAGAATAAATCCTACTCGTTTTTCATAAAGCATCCGGTATGCTGCCTTTGGAGTGAGGTACATCGTGGATATTTTGTGTTCTGTTTACGACAACACCTGCTAAAAAAAAATCTTGGAGACTAAGAATGTCATGTATTATGTATGATTGCAGTTAAACAAGAAGTAGTAGGGAAAGATCTCAGGTATAAGTCATTATAATTATTACCTTACCTATCTTGCTTATGAACAACTTTGGTTTTTAATCATTTTTGAATCGTCGATAGTAGAAGGTAGGTATATCGGGTTGGTAATTTTGACAAATTAAAAAGTACAAAATATAATTCCTAATCTAACGCCGGCGTAAGAAGGAAAAAATAATCGTCCTCCCCGGGTGATTTATGATTCCAAATTGGTCCGATTCCTCGTTCTAACTCCCAACTATCATTATCTTACTATTATTATTATTTAACTAGTGTGGTATTTTAGGATTAATAATAATTAACTATAGACATCTAATGACACGTTCCAACACGCAGAGCCATCTAGTGTGTGTATCACGAAACAATTAATCACACACTGTCAAAAGATAATTGTCGTAAAGAAAAATAACAGTTTAAACAGCAAAAAGGATAATAACAATATGTTATTATTGGGTAAAAATGAAATTATTTTAATTAACTGTTACCTACCTGTTCCTGGGGGTTTAAAAATTAACTATTTCAACAGTAATTATCTTTCTACAAAAGTATATTTATAATGGATCCTGTTCATCTCTTGTACAATACCGAAGGCTCCTCTGATAACATTTTCCAAATGCCATTCCAGTTAATCCGTACGACCTTTTTATACATATACTTTTTACTGTTTATCATGTTGCACCAGTCGTTTCTCTAATTTTTAGTAGTTACCCTGAAAAAATTATAATGTTAGTGTATCCATCCATTCCAGATAATCTCACCAGAGCCTTGTCGTCCCTATCTGTTACATCTAAAACTATGTTTTGACCTGTCTTAAAGTATTTCGGGGTTAGGTATTTCGTTCGATTTCAGCCATGGACCGATTTGGTCGCTAACACGGAGGTACTGCGAAGAGCCGGACTAGATAGATAATTGTTGTCCAGCATCAAGAGAAGGAAAATGTCCTGTCCTGTGGGGGACATACTTTTCAACAAAAAATAAATGGAAATCGAAGTGTGTATGGTGAAATGGAAATTATCAGGAAATTGGCCGAATACAGCAGTTGGGAAGAGTTCTTTCGGATAGCCCAGGACAGAGATGTCTATAAGTATGCTATAGTTGATGCCGAGGTTGGGGAGACCTGACATGGCACAGGAAGACGAAGATCGTTCTTAAAACACAATGTTTAAAAATAAATAAATAAAAAATAATTGATTAATTAAGTAGAAGGGTGATGGCAGAGCAGAATTAAAACAGCATATTTTTTCAACAATTTTCATTTTCATCACTTGCAGTACCCTCTCTTTGCACAAGCTTTAAGAGAGAGGAAATGTTGTATTATATAATATTATTATTGATGTTTCATGTAAATATATTACCTATATTATTAAATATGATTTAAAAAAAAATAAAAAAAATCAATAAAATATAATATGTGTCATATCATTTTATAAGGAAACGTCACACCCTCAGATTTTTGTTCATAATACCTACCAACATAGTTTAATTTCATTATGTTTTTTATATATAATTATATATCAAGAATATAATATGGTTAACTTGTTTGTAAGTATTATTAAAAAGTTTGTTGACAGACAACGAAACCCATATCAAGCCAAACCCCACCCCTCAACTCTCTCAATTTAATATTTTAATATCGACACCGGAAAAGGTGCGGATTTGCCTCACGGCAACCGGAAGTGATTTCCCTATTATCATCAACATTATGCTTGTTATGAAGAAAAAAGGGAAAAAAAATGGAACACAATATGACGTCCCCTTCTATGTAACACAGGGACAGTCCTTCATAATAATAATGTAAGGAGAAGAAAGAAAAGAAAACGGATGGGGTAATATAAAAATTGACAGGGTAATTCACCCTCCATAAATAAAAATATCATAACGGCGTGGAGGTGTGGAGGTCCGTTTAATCTGATCCGTGATTTTGTCGTTAGGACAGGCGTGCTAATGGCGTTACAGCGGTTACAATTATTATTAAGGGTGTGACTTTAGAATTTAATCGTGTTTTCTTTTAATAAATAAGCACTAGCTGCTTGTGGGAGTTTATGTTAAAAAAACTTTTTAAGGGATCACGTTTTTTTCTATATAACTTGTATATTTCAATAAGGAAAAAATCCCGAGAATATAAACATATTATATAGGTACAAATTATGAGAATGTTTATTTTTTTACATTTTTTTACTATTATTAAGTACTACTATTTGAATAATACTTTTTAAATTTTATATCTTTTTGTTTAATTGTCCAGTTATGCGTCAGAAAATAGATAGGTAAGTAGTTAGGTCATAAGCTCAGATTTTATAAAAAAAAAAACATTTGACCATTGCGTTTATTCACGCACCTACGAGTTTGTAAGTAAGAAGTAATATTAAGTTCGTGGCTTTGATAAATTTAGAAATAGTTAAATAATTATTATTGACATCAGAGTTGAAGGTTGTTACATCACGATATCAACATCAGCTAATGTACGAACACTCTGTGGACAATGGTGCCATTATTAATCGTGTAAAGATTCTTCCTGTAAATATAATTACTATGTACTGTCGGACAACTGGCATTCTTTGTCTAGGCAAGCAGTTTATTGGATTGTGGTCTTTCAAGATATTTGTTATGAGCTCTCACATAACATAACCATCCTCAACCGACTGAGTGTTAAATAAACGGTTGCGAATCAAGTAGGTATATTCGCTGAGACTGAGGAGGACTTGCACTTTGCAGTCACTTCAAGTTAGTCAGAATTACCACATGACTATTTCAGTAGGTAACGAAGACTTAAAGCATTATCGGTATTTTATCGGTCTCCAGTGAATTCCAGCGAAGGTTACTCTTAAAAATTTATCCCTATTTCAATGTTGACCGTCTATCTATAGTATTGACAGTCAACATTGAAATCGTTATACTTACAGTATTTACTTGTATAAAACCTTATTTAAACCATTTTTTTCGTAAAGCAATAAAACAATCAAATCATATCCCTTTACTCCCCGCTTAGGCGCATAGAGAGGCAACAAGAACTCTCCAATAATGCGCTCAATCTTGCGCAATGTTTATGACCTCCTCTTACGCCATATCCAAATCCCTCAGGTCTGCTTCGAAGGAGCGGAACACGATATAAGAGAGTCTTCCTTGTCTTTGGGACCCTGATAGGAGGAAATACAGCGCTTTCCTCGGCCAACTGTCATTCGGCATCGGTGTAAATCTATACCGGATTTGAAATAAAACTACTTAGGTGAAACTATTTTCATGTATAGCAACTTAAATCTATATGTGATACTGACATCGTTTTTGAGATTGAAATTGGTCACTACCCCCTGTAGTAGAGTAACTCCCTGCCCCCGTAGACAAATTCAAATTTGCTTTCGACTACAAACGAAGATTTCGCCAATGTAGAGTGCGAAAAAATTAACTGTCCACTGGAATGTATAAACAATAATTATTTAAACCAAACAAAGAAACATATAAAAATATAAAAAGTGGACGGTTAATTTTCTTCCTACTCTACATTGTTGAAGAATTCGTTTGTAGTCGATCGCCAATTTGAATTTGTCTAGGCCTACGGGTATTCAAATACCGTGAAGTGGACTTGAAGGCACACCGATCTCCCAACAGAAATAGTGAGTCAAATTGACCAGGGTATTTCAATAACAGCATGCCTTATTTTTAATTTAGATATTTATTTATATCATATTTACGGCAAAATGCCTTTAACAATTAGAAAATTTAATAAACAAGTGAATAAATAAAAGAAAACAAAGAAAAAGTCAGAACATAAAAGATGTACAAAAGTAGGTACCTACTTACTTACTCAAACTATAAGATACATACAACATAACATAGATGAGTAGAAGTAATTAAAAAAGTAGAGTTTTTGTTCCTTATAAAACTAAATTTTCCAAATTTTTCATATTGAATGGTCTGGGCTATTTTTCAACCTAGAAGTACATATTGCAGAAAATTATTATTTATGATTTGAAATACAACATAATAATTCATCTTTAGATAGAACCCAACGCATTCATATTAGTAGAGATACACTATTATATATTCGGTCTATTATAATATCGTGAAACACAACCTTGCGGTGTCAACCAAAGTAAACTTCCCATACACAAGGCTGTGTCGTGTGAATCTACAAAATATTATGAACACACGCTGTGCTCGATATGCGCCACATCATACACCTGATGGAACGCTGCTTCAGTTTACATATCACTTCTATTCAGAAACGGGGTTGCTATACTAATAATACCTCGCTTATTTTATTTTAGGGCAAACATTGATAGAGATTTGTTGAGAAATATTAAGATCCGCAAGATCTCATTCCTTGGTCACGTTCTAAGATGCGCTAAGTACTCGCTTCTGGAGGTGAATATTGAGGGAAGACGTGGAACGGATAGAAGACAGATGTCATGGCTCCGCAACATAAGATCGTTCACTGAAATGGATTTGCCCAAGTGAAACCCGTCGGGGAAACTTGACTTTACGAAAAAGAATATCTTTCATTTTATTTTAACCCTTTGACTAAACTGGGACATATTATATCCCCACTAAATAAAACCACTAGGATAATAAATCCGATTTATTTTTTTATAAAAATAGGTTCATATTTTTTTATTTATTTTATCTGTTGCATCATCAAAAAATTTTTTTTTGTAATTTTTGTATTTAAACATATAAAAAATCCGACAGAAAGGCACTTGATGAATCGAGTTTACCAACTTTTTGGAGGACTCACAAGTTTCAACAACCATATAAATTGGCTGTCAAATACGATTTAAGATGATTTTACTATCCATGCATGATTTGGTTTTCCCATCTAACTATACCTACAATTATGCATGTTTCTCGAAATCTGCTTCTGTTTTCATACTTACTGAAAGCACATGGATCCAATGAGCATTCCATTGATTTAATCAGTATTATACTGATTTTATTTCTCCGATCCGTTTTGGTTGCTAAGAGAAGTCTTCCATAATTTTCAGGATCATTTCAGATACAGAATGCAAAACATGAGAGTTCGAGAAATATGAGAAGTCGATGTGACGTGTATTTTTCGTGCCTCGTGAAATATCTCAGCACACGTAGGAATATGTCGAGGTATGAGTGTTCTCTCTGACATCCCATTCACCAGTCCGTCGCACACATCAAACACAACAATCAGTCATACGATTCGATGACCTTAGGATAAGATTCTGCCATTTGGCTGTACAGCACTACATTATTATTCGCCGTCTACTTATTCACCTCTCTACAGATATTTTGCCACTTTGAATGTTTTGTCAAAATCATGTGTCAAAATGAAGTATGTTCGTGAAGGCAAGGTTGCTCGCTTGTCCGCTGGTTTTTATTATTCACGGAATACAATACCGCCGTAATGAAGCTGGCGGTAATTTGTATTAATCCGGCGAACAATACAATTAATATGCGTGGTGATTAAGTCACTAGTCACTAGTCTTTGGCGTTATCACAGTGCCTACTGCCTATCTACCTATATGGGTGCCCGTCACTTGCTTCAAACCGTAGCGTCTGTGAGATCTATAATACGTTCCACTCTTTTTTACTGAACCTAAAAACGTATAAGGTTGATCATAAACCTCCTTCACTTGATTCTTCTGTGAACCAACGATGTCATCTCTTCAGGCTGTTAGCACACCTCCGCCGCGAAAAGCGGCACACGGAACTGCAGAAAGCGAAATCGCAGGTAGTGTTAGTACACTAGCGGGTAAACGAGTAGCGAAAGAGAAAAATGCACATAAGTAAGTATTCTATGGTTATGTTTTGTTGGGAAATATAAATAATTAAAATCACAATATTATTTCATATATATTTTTAAATATTACAACATTAACAACGTTTTTACTTACAATTTAGAAAATATGCACATCCAACTTCTGCAAACCATCCCACAACAAAACGCAATTAACGTTTTCCATCTGTTATTTCTATGGAGAAAATGACGTTCGCTACAATTTCGCTCCAAAATTCTGTCGATTTTGACAACTTCAAAAGCGGGCGGAATGCGAAACACACGGATCCGCGAAATATCAGGCGGAGGTGTGAATACAATTTGAAGTAATCTATGGCGAAACACCGCAAGAGAGAGATGAATGTATAGAAAACAGTACGGGGGTGAGCATGCTATCTCACTCTCAACATGGCGCGCAGAAACTGACAGATGTGACCTTCGTCGCTTCGGCTAATCCGCGGCGGAGGTGTGCTAACAGCCTCAGCGTTTATCCAAAGTGCGGAAAAGTAAGGGATGCTTAAAGAGTAATAGAGCTAGCGGCAGTAGGCAAGTGCGGGTGTGAAGTATTAAGTTTAGTAGAAATACCTACGTGTGGACAGAACTGCATTTGCGAGTGAACTTAACAGTAAAAGAAGCGGGTTCCATTGAAATAATCATAAACTTAGATAACTAAAGCGTATAAGAGTCAGAACATGACTGTCTGAAGTTATCGAACGAACGGCGTGGCTAAAATGGTGATGGTTAGGTCATGTTGCTCGTTCGGGATATGCATGTAAATAGACAAAACGCCTTCCATGCTGGCGCCCTAGGACTCACTTAGAAATTATTGACCATCCCCAACTTCGGTGAAGGTATGATCATATTGAGCGAAATAAATATTTGAAAATTGAAAAAATGACAATACGAGTAGATTATACAAAACTTATACATTTTTTAACCGTTTTTTTTCGAGTTTCATCGTTACATCACTTTGACAGAAGAATGAGCATGGCATCAAATTTTGCTGGGTTGTCTTATTGTAGCTGGTAAGTGTATTGTTGAGAGAGAAATGAATTCAATCAATAGATAATAGATTTTAAGTAACGACTCATTGGACAGAGAGGTACTCTTTGAATATTAGATGTTCCTACACATACGATTATTCAACGCATATAGGCACATAATTTCACACTATTATCCACGGTAATTTAATTACTACACACATTGATTTTCCTTATAAAAATTACCATTTTGTTACATTATCTCATTTATGTAAATTAATTTTTATTGTAAATAATGTGTTTTTAGTACAATAAAAATTAATCGCCTATAAAATTGTAATAAGAAATCACGAATTTCATCTGTACGCTAGAGCCTAGACGTAAAAAGCATTGCAGGTACACAATAATAAGTAGTAACAATGATTCATATCCGAATCTTATTATTTTTTTCTATTAATACAATTTATATTAAAACATCTGGAGCTTTCTAGAGTCAAGATGAGTACAAAACTAAGATGATAGTTTCCTATTGTTTTCAATGAAACTTGTCATAATACCTATATTAATTAAAGTTTTATTAAATAAACAAATATACATAAGCAAACAGAAAGATACAATAAGAAACTTATTTACACAATATTATATTATATTACACAGAAACAGTGCAACAAATGAGCGGAACTCGTTAAGTCATTCAACTGACTTGTCAACACTCAACAGGTACCGCTCATATGAGTTATAAAACGCTTTAAAGCTTCAACGAATGCAATATGTAATCCATCAGGGTTTCATAGAAAACATCCAATTATTGTTTTTGCCCAAATAGGAATCTTCGGTGGTTTGTTTTGCAAATAAATAAAACATTACTTTTTTCATTAGTCAGTCTAAATATCGTGTTTTTAATTCCTCTACTGAAAATATGGTTCAAATATTTCGTACCAAAGCAAAAGAAATATTGAGTACAAAATAAATAAAGGGTGAAGGTGTTCAGTAGAAGGTAATATCTTTGTCCATCTGAGGAAGGGATGAGTTGCTACTAAAAAAAAGCTTTTTATCGCAATGAAAAATAATACGAATCAGTACCTACCTACATATTGAAGACTATTGTTAAAACAAATAACTCCACATGCAAGGGTTATTCAACGGTAGGTAATGCAACAATTAGATAAGTGTTGTTAAATTAGACACTTAAATGCCAATTGCCAAATTTGATCGCTTTGTATCTTTTAATTTGTGGATTGTAGATTGACTGACAGAAATCTTTCGAGATAATATAAAATATCATTTCCTCTCTAATATCTACAGTCTTTGTAGCCTGAAACCCTATCTGTCCACACCGCTCCCCTTTACCATCCACTTATTTCTTTTTTATTTCACTTTTAGTCTTTTTAGTTCCTATTCTTTTTATTTTTTCTCATTGTTTTTGTTTGTTTGTTTAATAAATGTAGGTTTTGGAGGTTTCACACCAATCATACCCCGATATAGAATCGATGGAAGTTATATTTAACTGTCCGTTTTTAGAGATCCAATGTTATTTTTCCCATTATTGATTACTAGCTGATCCGCCCATCGAACTTCGACCCAACCCATTATAAAAAAAGACTTTTTACATGAATTAAATACCTACAGTTTATGTCATAAAAACAGGAATATATAAATTGAAATAAGATATAATTTATTGCATTATGTAATAATTATTGTTGATTCAGGATAAAGTTCGATGGGTTTGATATAAAAACAATTCCTCTGCAGTTGTGTAACTTTTTTTAAAAATCCAAGAAATGGCGGTGTAATAGGAAATCAGTCACATGTAAAGCGTGTTTTATTATTGTATATATTGTTGGGTGAATAGACTCCATCAATCCCAAATTTTACCAAATTAGTATGGTAAGATTAACTAACCGGTGTTTGCTACAGGAGAAACATTGTCTGGCACATTTGGTTTTGTCCAAATTATGAAAGACTACATATAAAAGCACAATACTATTTCTAATGCATGAAATTTCATGTAAATCAGATGGACTTGGTGAGATCAAATAAATGATACGTCCACAGAAAAGAGGCAACATCAAGAAAAAACAGTCACATGGACTCCTTTGCAACCGCATTATCTTTTCCATGGTCTGATAAACATGCCATCTATCGGAATGTTAATGAACTTATTTACATATCGTGTCTCCACTCGCCTCACGCTGAGAACCTTTGTCATACTGAGAACGACAATCATTGGCGACTCTCTGAGAAATATGAGAGCCATTTTGATATACTCGTAATTTTAATCCCCTTGTAGCACCGTGTCTCTAGAAAGGATAAGAAGTAATAATAATGCTTCTACATTTTTTTTTATAAAAATGAATCTGTGGTCACTCAGAGTGAACACAAATACACTCTTTGACTCTTTCATAGTAAGCTACTTAAAGCTTGTGTCGTGAAAGAGGAAGATGGTCGGCAGCTGGGATCGAACCCACGACCTCCGATACGAAACGATATGGTGTGTAAAAGAGAGGCGATATAAAAAGAACGAAGAGGAAAGGTTCTTAGCTAATAGCTAGGTAGGTATATACTCTTGTGCGAAATGAAAACTATAGTAAAATTAACGAATTGAACGTGCATTCTTGGTGGAATTATTTAAATAAAACTAGTTGCATGTAAACATGAGATCCAACTGTCGATGGACTAAGTCGGTATGTTTATTGTATGAAACTATGTCAATAAATTAATTTTTTACAAAAATTGTTAAGAAAAGTTTGAGATGTACTGATATAATGTATGCATTTTTTATAGAAAAATTAATTATCTAGTTGGGGTGTTTCGGCGTTTTTCGATATTTTTATAAAATTCTGAAATATAGGCACTGAAACTCGTAAATTTGTCATAAAAAAATATTTTTCTATATAAAAAAAGTTTGAGAAACCCTGGAACTATTTCATTAAATTTAATTTGAGATATTGTATTTTTCTATATACTTACACAATTTTAGGGTTCTAGCTTTTATAGTTTTCGAGATATATGCAAAAATTAAGTAAAAATTCAAAGGTTAATTACCCCTGACTGAAAGAAAATTTAAAAATTCTGAGTATACAAGTTTTGTAGACTTAAAGTATTAAATATTTTCTGAAATTTTAGGATCTGTGCATCAAGCGAATCAAAAGTTATAAGGGGGGACGGACACACAGACACACACACGCACAGACACCCTCACACACAGACACACACACACACACACACAGACACACTAAATGTTCTCCTCCGAATTCTGAGTAAATCCATATATGGAACATATATGCTGCGAAGCCTCTAAGTTGGTGTTTTTTGTCGTCAAAGTTTGAAAAACCGTTTAAAATGTAGACCTGGCCATACAAATCTCACGTATCTTGGCTTGATACTGCCGATCTGTCTCGAGAAATAATTTCTCTTCAACAAATCGACAGTTGGATAATTTAAATGAAACAATTGATTTGTTATTCCACTATATTTATTTACCTGACTAGTTTCACAGGAACAGATCCTGCATGGTCACAGGAGACTTAGAAACTAAAGCTTAAAACGAATACAAAATATTATTGGTACGCACACAGATAGGCAGAGGTTGTAAACATATGGTATAAAATTAACAATTTTAATTTGTTTTTTATTTTGATATTTGACTAATGAATTTATATAAAGCAAGATAAAGATTTTATTATAAGTTGAAAAGAATAAGTAGATTGACAATAATAATATTTTGAATTTACTAAAATTGTTTTTAATATTATTTTTTTATATATATAAAAAGGAGTTAATAATTGACTAATGAATTTATATAAAGCAAGATAAATACATACTTATCTTGTTATATATATAAAGCAAGATAATATATACTTATCTTCTTCTTCTTCTTTTCAGCCTCTATTTATCCACTGCTGGACGTAGGCCTCTTCCATACTCTTCCATCTCTTCCTATTATTTACCATTTGCAGCCAGTTTTTCCCCCCCACAGCGGCTATATCATCGGACCATCTTTTTTGAGGTCTTCCGACGCCTCTCTTATTCTCCCAGGGTCTCCATCTCAAAATCTTTGGAGTCCATCTTGTGGGATCCTGTCTTGCAACTTATCTTGCTTTATATAAATTCATTAGTCAATTATTAACTCCTTTTTTTATATATAAAAAAATAATATTAAAAACAATTTTAGTAAATTCAAAATATTATTATCGTCAATCTACTTATTCTTTTCAACTTATAATAAAATCTTTATCTTGCTTTATATAAATTCATTAGTCAAATATCAAAATAAAAAACAAATTAAAATTGTTAATTTTATACCATATGTTTACAACCTCTGCCTATCTGTGTGCGTACCAATAATATTTTGTATTCGTTTTAAGCTTTAGTTTCTATGTCACCTGTGACCATGCAGGACCTGTTCCTGCGAAACTAGTCAGGTAAATAAATATAGTGGAATAACAAATCGTTTCATTTAAATTATTTTATGAAAACTATAGCCCCATCGTGGTTGGACCAACCGAGACAGAAATAAATTTCGAAATTGTTAAAAGGGATACTTTGTTGTATATACGCATAGAATGCGAAGAAAAGACTACTCGGTATATTTTAAAATACAGTAAAAGAAGGTTAGAGTATTGTGCGCCAAAGCTGATAAATGATTCCCGCAACTATTAAGAGGTGCTCGAGCAAAGATGGACTAACGAAACTCATCATCAAGGAATGGTTACAGAAGCTTGGATTTATTTATAACTGATTTGGTGTAAGCATGTATATTATAATGTGTACCTACCTTTATTAATCATATATTAAGTATTTGTATATTGTTGTGCTATGAAAACTTAATTACATATTATGTTATTGTATTATTTTTATTTTCGTACATAGGTGTATATACACCGACAAGTCTTCTATTGTGTTTTAATATTTTTTATATGTCAAAATATAATATAAACATCAAATAAACTGCAAATAAAAAATGACTCAGATAATTCTTAAGAAAATAAAAAAGAAGGATCTGCAATGACTCTAGGACACAAAATATAAAATATCAAGTCAATTGATCAGATCCGGTGAGACGAAAACATAGCAGTAGGTAGTACCTAGAGAAATTATGGAAAAAAATGTCCTCTACCCTTTCTTACAATTAGGTAAGTACTTAAACACTGTTATGACCATTGGTATATGTATATTTATGACATCCCCAAAACGGAATCTGTGATGTACCAGTACGCGGACGACATTGCACTCCTGGCCGGTGGAAGAGATTTGGATGCGAGTGCTCGGATGTTGGAACGGGACTTACAACATCTGTCATCATATTTTAAAGACTGGAGATTGAAGCCAAACCCATCTAAAACAGAGGTTACTACATTCCACCTATGCAACCAACAAGCCAAAAAAGAAATCAGTGTTCATTTTGAGGGCGTCCAGTTACATCAAACGGAACACCCGAAATATCTTGGCATTACCCTAGACAGAACTCTTTCCTTCAAAAGGCAAACTGATATTTTGTGCGCTAAATTGAAGACGAGGAACAACGTTATACAGAAGTTGACGGGTTCTGGATGGGGAGCACGACCAGAAACGCTGCGAACTGCGGCTTTGTCTCTTGTTTACTCCGCAGCTGAGTACTGTGCCCCTGTATGGAGTGGTAGCTCATATGCTAAAAATGTAGACGCCCAACTAAGAGCTACAATGAGAACAATCACTGGAACACTTAAAC
The DNA here is from genome assembly GCA_963576905.1 of Mystacides longicornis. Taxonomy (NCBI): domain Eukaryota; kingdom Metazoa; phylum Arthropoda; class Insecta; order Trichoptera; family Leptoceridae; genus Mystacides; species Mystacides longicornis. Next base: position 21,056,272 of record OY756421.1, on the reverse strand, counting down.
CTACCCAGTGTCAGTGGCTGCCGGTCCTTGCAAACATAGCTCCGCCTCATATACGCAGGGAGGCATCAACCCTGAGAGAGTGGAATAGAGCAAAATCTTCTAACTCCTTGCTAAAATCAACTCTTGATAACATTCCGGCGACCAGGCTCAAATCAAGAAAGTCTTTCTGGACTAGAGCGCAGGCCTCGGAGAGCGAGGGTTTTACGGTTGCGCAAGCCTGGACGATGGAGTGGAATAATGGCACGGACACTAAAAATAGGGAACTTGTCGTGGATCCGACATCGAGGGTTTCAGGTTTTGAGCTCGAGCGGAGACAATGGGTAGCACTTAATAGAATAAGATCGGGGACTAGTAGATGCGCAGCAGATCGTCACAGATGGGGGCACATTGCCGATCCTCATTGTGACTGCGGCTGCCCATCCCAGACGTTACAGCATGTTGTCGGCGAGTGTCCACTTTATGCTTTCGATGGAACCTTGGAGGACATCAATTTGTTGACGACTGGAGCTAGAAACTGGCTTCAGGATTTTAGCCACTTAATATAAGTTTTTAAAGTAATTTTAAAACCATGACCGTTTATTTATGTTTTTTTTTTATTGTATTTTAATGTTTTTATTAAGTACTAATGATCTTAAATTTTGACAATAATTATTTATAATCCACCATTGTAAATAGTTTTTATTTTTTTAGAATTATATATATATATATATATATTGGTAAATATTCATATGGAGGCAGGTGATTGTGTCTTTAGGAACGCACCAAGCTTGACGTTGGTGTTGTTGAATAGGTACTTACGGAATGTTCCGAGAGATTCCTTTATTTAATTACTCCTTTATCGTCATTGTTCTTTCTATAGTTTGATCACAAAAGGTCAAGAAAGTATGTTTGCTTTATTTAGTTTAAACATCACTTATATTTGGTGCATAGACAAAATCTTTAATCTTCTTTGAATAAGGTAAACTGATGTAAGACTGTAAATACAATACAATCAATGAAAATTAAATAGAAATATCAATTAACTTCAGTTAAAAAAATATGGTTTGTTCAGGGAGATTGTGGGACATGAAGAGGAATGAGAATATTAGCAATCATCGTAGTATGGAAATTGGTAACAAAGATGAAAATTAAGAAATTCAAAGAAAATTCGAAGAACAATTGCAGATAATTTAGTGGAAAAATTTCGTAAGGCTAAAATCAAAATGAAGAGAAATCATCTCGACTCCTTTATCAAGGAAATTGATTTTAATGCTAAAAGAAATATAAGATGTTGTATGAGAAATTGTGTTTCTTTGAAAGATGCATGAATATTTTTTTTATGTTTTGGAAAAATTAACTATTTTTTAACTGTTTTTTATTTATATATTTATTTCTTTGGTTACCGGTTTCGGCTACCAGCCATCATCAGACCAAACTTAAAACTTAAAAATAAACTTAAGACCAAACTTAAAACTTAAAAATAAAAAACAGTTAAAAAATAGTTAATTTTTCCAAAACATAAAAATGTTAGGAAACTGTTTTATAGTAAGCCCAAAAAATATAGAAAAAATAGTGGATGCATGAATAATTTATGGATATGAGGTATAAGGTGAAGATGCGTTCCTTTTGCATACTATTTTCAAGTGGCTTTCTGGACGGCTTTAAGCCAAGAATTTGAAGTGACAATGAGACGCAGCAATCCTGCTAAGAAAAAAGCCGAAGCTATACAAAAACTAAATATGTAGGGATAAAAAAACAAATTAATTTTGTTCTTGCAAAATGTTAATATTGAGCACAAAAACACCAAACGTTATTACAAAAATAAACATCGTGGTGTGACTGAGAAGCATAAAATTGTATAATTAATGATTAAATCATTTACAAGGAGCACGTTAAAAAGTCATCAACAGGTGCAAGTCCCTTTAGTCGTGGAGGAGAGGGCTGGAGGTGGCGGGGCAGAAGGTTAAAGACTCCAGGCGGCTGATAAGCATCTACCCTAAGTGTTTGTCACCGTAACCAATTTATGTGGGAATGATACACCGACATTGTAATGGAATAATATCATAATTATTTTTTGTACAAAATAATATGAAACTTGGACTCATTAGCGGCGAATTAACGATAACGCAAACACCTTTCACGTTAAAAAGCTTCGTATTTTGTTATAGCTCGGAATACATTGGTGACATTTGTGACAAAAACGGTTGTAAATAATCATTTGAAGAAAAATCCAAAGATCATTACTCTGGGCATGAGAAGTAAATTATTTTTGTATCTTAGTGTAATCGAAAATTAATTTTTGAACTCACCCAAAGTGAACACAAACATTCACCTTTGACATCTTTCACAAAAAGTAAAGCTTGTGTAGTTTAAAGTGGGTATATAGAAATATCCAGTGAAAAATACCGGCTTTCGAACTCGGAATGTTTTGATTTCGAACTCGGTAAGTCTTGATTCAAAGTCGACCAGAGTACCACTAGTATAAGTTTTCGATGATGGAATATCGAAACGATCATCGAAAGAGTTTCGAAAAAAATCCATACAAAAATGATCGAATGATTCGATCGTTTAATTTTCGAACACTATTTGCACGCTTATAAGAGCTTATTAGTGTGCAATTAGCTTTCGATGAAACTCGTACTAGCACCACATTAATTAACAATAACTAATGTCAAAATACGAAATGCGTGTTGTTGGTTTTTTAGGAAAAATTACATCTGTTCGCAGATTGGGCTGGCTCGGGTACGTCCTCCGTATATCCCCCGAAAGCGTAGGCCAAGCCAGCTTATTTTACAACCCAGGTGGGACAAGAAGAAGAACGCGCCTTACCATTGTACGAGCCTATGCCGGGGACCTGCAGAACATCGCGCATCGATCCGACCTGGAAAGAAGTGGAGCGGCTGGCACAGGATAGAAGTGCATGGAGGGACCTTCTTCATAGATGATGATTTATATCAGAATTTTATATTTTGGGATGTTGAACGTATGAATGAAAGTAATATTGTGTAGGAGTAAGTTGGCCATACTTTACAAGTAACTCATACAGGTAATTATTATTCACGCCATATGAATCTCACCTGTTCGTACAACACTATTTCAAGTGTGGATGTTCGTGTATAATGGGCAGGTAGATTTTTATTCTGTTTCGTGTGTTATTGATTAATCGACTTATCAATGTTGTGTTTAATAGTTTTCAATTAAATTAATATTCATTGATTTTATATTCAGTTTTTTTGTGTCTCACTCATTGGGACGCACAGTATCGCACCATTATCTTCTCTTTCAAAAGTATGATCTTACAAGTACAAACCAACGACTTTGGTGCAAATGATTTTTTTTAATTTTTTCCAAAAGTGTTGATTAAGTACTTACTTAAGGCTTGTTTCTCAGCATATTGGACACTTTTTGAATTTGATAAGTAAGTGCAGAATTCCAGCACTTCAAATAGGTATAAAAACACCTATTTCTGAGTCTGAGATCGCATATTTAAAAGAATGAGTCTTTGTAAGTTAGTACATGGACCATCGAAGTTGCTAATTATGTAGGTACTGAGATGTTTCTTGCCATAAACCGTTTGAAATGCTTTTGATATTAACAGGTCAATATCGATAGCCATCTAATATAGAGCATAACTTCTAATCTATCTAATCAATTTTCTCACTTGAAATTTCTATCCGGGGTTGGCCTGTCTCAGGTTGGACGGGACCGGTTTGCTAGAAAAATTACCTCAGCCAATAAGTTCCGCCGTCCATATTGATAGGTACCTTTGTAGAGAAAAGCATTAATTTATTTATTCATTTATTTAAATTATTGTAATATTCTCCTGCGCGAAAAACATGATGTTAATATTGACATTGACGAATTTTCTTCCGACATTTTTTCTTAGTTTTACAAAAGAAAAGTGGATACATAAACTTCAGGACACTTCAGGATAGTTTACAGGAACTCAGAAACATCTGTTGTTTCTCAGGTGAAGAATGCGTGCATTTGAAAAAAGTTTTCACAAAGCTTCATTAAAACTACTAATAAAAAAAAATACTAATACAAAAAAAAATCGTATTGCCTGGAACTGTGGTTGTATTAATTTACATCTTATATAAGTGCTCATTGCTCGGTTGACTAAAAATAACAAGTGGGCATAGGGGGCCAATAGAATAAGAAATTGAAACAAGCATCAAATTGCAATGGTTTGCTCGCCGAATTATGTACCTAGTTGAATCTAATAAAATATTTGTTTATTCGCCAAGATAAAAACAATTCATTGTGGTTATAAGAACAAGTGTTATGATGTATTTTAATAAAGTGTGTCCGTGTGCTCGGTAAGTAAATAAATGTGGCTGTTCTCTAGCTGATAGTCGTAGTTAATCAACAGGGAGACATCGGGCCCATGAAATATTGGAGCGAGACACGGAAACCGTGACTGGCTGGCCCGTGATCCCACAGTGGAAGCTGCACGAGATTATTACTGCCAGAGTGGAGTTGTCCGGACTAGAGCATCCCATACATCATCCAAAAGGTGACATTTAATAATATTACATGATGGTTTTCCACGTATCTATGGCATGGCATGCCTGCTTAGTTACTTTATGCTTAGATACTCTTTAATAATAAATATATGTTAGGTATACAATGCTATAAATACTAGATACAATTCTAAGTAGTAACTTAACTATTGCTGATTTTGTTTTGACTTGGTCTTTTTATTTTTGCCATTGGTGTAATTTTCTGGAGAGGATGGCAGGATAAAGAAGATGAATTTGCTTAAAGTGTTAATTATGAACTCAAAAATTCATTTGATTTTTAACCGATGTCTATAACAAGATATATAAAAAATGCAATGAACGCGACTTCCTATATACCTATCAAACTCGATGCCTAAACTTGAAAGAACGAAGAACAAAGAACTAACGAAGAGGTTCTCCAAAGATCGAAGAAGGAAGGCACCTGCAAATAACCTTGTTCGAAAGGCATCTTAAGGTGGAGGTTGACGCCGCGACCGACACACGACACCGAGATCTGCGGCAGAAATAGGCGACCTGAATGGTTAATTATTATTATTGTCATTAAGGATTTTGTTGAGCACAGATTCGCGAGCGAGACCGAGAAACGACGCACAAAACTTGACCTCTGTCAAGCGGTTTGTGAGTTTCGGTCTCGGGTCTCGGTCGCCGCGCCAACTTCCACCTTAATAAAGATCGGACACAGTATAAATTCCATGCAGGTCTCTTAATGCCCCTACCACACGCTCCGTCTTACCTGTGGTCTTACCTGCGCAAGCCTGGCTTGTCAGGTAAGACGGAGCGTGCGGTGTACTGTTTTATACCAACCACACGCTCCGTCTTACCTGACAAGCCAGGCTTGCGCAGGCAAGACCACAGGTAAGACGGAGCGTGTGGTAGGGACATTGACACCATCGTTGAGGGAACAAACTTCCGTGGATAAGAGTAACTTAATGACATATTACATGTATATGAACAGTATCGATTCTTCTACGACGAAGTCAACAGGCATGCCTTGAAAGGTGGAATGAAGATACAGATGTATACATAAATATTGCAACCCTAGGATTGAGACCAACTACAGAGATGTGCTTTCAAATATACTTACTTAGTAATACCCATGATTGCGAGAGCGGTAATCGCCATAAGGTACCTACTTTAAGGTAGATAGGTACATACATACATAATACGATGCAATTAATTTTATTATCCAAATAGTTAGGCGATGCTTCGATGGAGACGTCACCCAGCTTGGAGAGTTAACTGTTCGAGATTAGTATCTGGATGACCAGTCACTGGCGTACGTCACTAAACGTAAAGATTTGAAAATGTTTCGCTATGAAAAAGTGTCTACGTATTTGTATAAAGTTTCTTATGATATATTTTTTTTTATTTGAGCATAGGTACTTTTCTATATATTAATACGTGAAGGAAAAATATTTTCAGACCATTTTTACGAAAATTACGCGGACGGAGGAGTATATTATATAAGCGAACATTCGTACGCTTACCTATAGTTTACATAGAAAAGAGTAGCAAAAGCTGACTTTTTTTTAAATATGCATAAAAATAGATTAAATAAAAAAAAACATTACAAACACTACAGTAATGTTTATGTATTTGATACCTTCTCATACACACTTCGATGTATTTGAAATTGACACAGACGCATATATTATTTTGTTCATCTGTGGTCTAATTGAGAAATAGATTTATATTGTTTCTCTTTAATAATAATATTATAAAAAAACTTTGTTCATATCAACATTTCAAAGATATCATATCCAAGTCATTCTTTTGGAAATACAATTGTTCGCTCAGTCTTTGACAATGGAACCTTAATAATGTTCAAACTTATAACTTAAATAAGTTATTGTCGAATTTCGAGCACTGGTCGACCACTAGTTATCATTAAAAAGGCCTTCTAAAACATTTTTAATGTAGGTACGTCATATATAATATTCTTCTTCAGCGATTTCAATCCTGCGGATTGGAACATCTTCTCCACTCTCGGTTCTCCGCTCCTTCTCTTTAGCTCTACCTATGAACTGCATTCCATATCCTGTTGCAGATACTCCTGGCGCGGGCGTCTTCTACCAATCGAATCCTACACCCTCTTATAATAGCTATTAAAAATGATAAAAGATGGAAACGATAGCTAAAAGCAATTAATTAAATCAGTAAAATAAAAACAACTTAAGTGGAAATCTTTAAATTAAAAAAACAGCTCCAATTAGATCACGTTGTAAATCTACACCATTCTTAATTCCACACATAAAATTTTACGAAATCATTACAACAGAATGATGAGCTCTGTCAGAGATATCACAAATAGACAGAACAATAATGCTTACCTTTGAATAAAGAGTTAAGAGTTTTTTAAGTCTATCTGAGATATTGCACCGATGTAGACGCCACTGGTATCGAATTAAAGAACTTCTTCCGAGTCACAATCTAATAAATAAATTTCCATTTAAAAATCATTATTAATTATTTGTATTTCCAACAGTAAAGTGGTGATCGTCATATTGTGCTCGGCAGCCAGCCACATAAATTGATTACAGCTATCTCGTGTTTTGACATATTGCTAGATAACGACGTATCGGCTAGTCATTTTTTTACTCGGCTAATTGATTCATCTGCCGTTACTATAGCGGCTTGGTATGTCTCTAATGGGTAGCTATTTTACAATTGGACTCATTAAACTGTACCTACACTCTACATATTGGTCGACTTTGAAATTTATGAATTTTCTCTGGAGGTAGACGAAATAATTATTTAATGGAGCAAATTTTTTATTTATATCAAGTATTCATATTATCCATGATCCATAAAGATGAACTGTTTCTTTGAAATATTTATTTATGGTATAACCACATCGAATCTCATTTGGAATAAAAACACATTCACCAATTATTCATAAGGCAACTCCTCATGTTATGTAGGTACGTAATAACATTTCATTTTAATTTTTTCTATTTATTAGAATTCAGCTCTTGCCAACCTCATATTTTTCCACCAATGAAATTCTATTGTGTAAATTTCGCATCTTAACCATTCTTTCCACCTTGATATTAAAGATTTGTGTTTCAAAATGTTGGATATTGCCTTTATTGACGTCTTCTCGTACTAAAGAATCTTCTAATTCTTTTCTAAAGGGTAACTGGTATATCTCAAGCGTTATTTTTTTTTCTTAAATGAATCTGGACTCGCCGAAAGTAAACAAATATACACTTTCGACATCTATCACATAAAGCAAATATTGTGTTGTGAAAATGGAAATGTTCGGCACCGGGATTCGTACCCACAACGTACAATACGTTGTACGCACGAAAGCCGCCGACTGATACCACTGATGGTCTACCAACCACTTCAATTTTGTCTTTATGTTAACCAGACCCTTAATTTATTCGTACAACAGTCATCGATCACCTGTTTTATATATGTACTGTTTTTAGTGTGACCTCTGAAGTTGTCGCCCTTTATCATTCCATAAAGCCTGTTTATGGTCTGCCAAATGTATTTTCCACAATATACGTTTTGTAAATTGGCGCTGTAAGTTTGATAAGCACACTAAAATACTTTTGCTAGTCAATCTGTTGCATAATTTGCCTTATGTTACAAATATTGGGTAAAAGATCAAGAAACATTCAATACCTACAAAATGATAATTTTGAATAGGTATTATGATAGTTTGTGAATGAATGTCGCGGTACATCCGATATTGGAGTCAACAGCGTGTCTTTTGAATGGATCTCATAATTGATGCCACTTGAACTCAATCCATTCAGGCGCTTTGAATATTATCTATCATATTTTTGTTCGGTGCAGCACACAGGATTGGACAGAGTGGACTAAGTGCACATCCATCACAGATCCAGAAATAAACAATGATTCTTCCCGTTCGATGCACAGAGGTGAATGGGGCCAGGAATCTGTCAAGTGTTCCCGGAAATTCTGTGTAGTGTCATTCGGTATCGAAATATGTTTCTACAACAATGTAGCCAACTCATAGTTATTTTGGGATGATTTGGAAGCACACAATTTTCAATCCAGGCGTGTTTTTTTACTCCAAGTTTCACCTGTATTCCATGGCCCAGTTAATGAGCTTTTCCATTATCTATCTTTGGCATCCCTCTGCCATGTTCTGCATAATAAGCATAGTTGAATCCAGGAGTGTCCTGGTGCCAGTGCTACCAGCTTTGTAGAAATTGAGAACTTCAGAAGCGTCTGATTTTCAACGGTTGGGTGGATTTCGACTAGTACGTTTGTACCTACTTTTATTTTCTTTTCCCCTACCCCCTGCCCTAGATCAAGAGAAGAGTCGAGTCATGTGAGTAAGACTTAAGTGTTGGATATTCGATTAAATATAGTGAAAGTGCAACTGTGACTCTTTATCATTCTTGTCATAACTAGATACCCTTAGATACATTTATCTGTGGTATTTTGAATAAGTAGTTACATTTAAATAACGGGTTTGAAAAAATGAATTTTAAAATTTTCTACCCCAAAACCAAAATTACTTTTAATTAGAATCCAGACTACAAAATAGAGACAAATTCTTCCTCTGTATTTAACTACTTAGAACCAAAGAACATCTAATGAAAGTCTATAAGATAGTGCAGGAAGAAATGCCATAGTATGTACGAGCAATGATTGCGCTTAAAAACCCTCCTTTAAAATGGTATTTTTTACTAGTTAATGGTAGGGTTGGTTAATAACTCACACCAAGGACTTTATAGATCTTTGCTTTCCTAAATTATCATAATAGATGGTTAGTTTCTAAAGATCTTTGCTTGTGTATGATTTCTGTGTAGAAACACTGTACTTAATGGAAATTATAGGTATTTCAAAATAACTGATTTTAGGTGAATGGGTGAATATTGGTTGGTTATTAGTTCTGACATTGACAAGGGTGGAGGGAGTACCCTATATAAATTTAGTAGGTAATTATAATGACTGTGCTTTCCGTATACCGGGATATTATATTAATTGACAAGAAATGTATAATATTTTTAGGTATTTTTGAACTGATTTTATTTATTTCCACTTCATACCAAAATCGATTTAACTACCTTTTAATGTATGTAAATAAAAGCTTTTCATTGTTTTCACATAAAGTAAACAATATTTCCAATGTTTAAAACGGAAGATGTTCCACATTTCGATTCGAATTCACGATCTTCAGTGTAAGATAATTAGACTGCGAACCAATTGGAAGCCAACCTCATTTCGTTTTGAATTAGGAGTTCCTAAAATAGCTAGAAAATATGATCGGCTTCGGAGGTTGAAGCCATGAAACTAAATTTCAATTTCAATTAGGAACTCTAACAAACTAGACTACCGAACAGTTTTTGATTTGGGCTCACTTAAAATAATTAATAGAAAATACTAATGACATAGCAGCAAATAAAATCCCTCCAGGGTATCACCTCACAATCTTTCACATTTTTTATGTAAATTTTCAACAGTTTCAATAGAAAATTATTATTTTAACTGGAAAATACACACTAAAAACAAGCACTAAACGTGGACAAAATCGTGTGAATGGCAGTATGAAATGATTCACCCTTGTCTCACAAGACACACCGGTTAGAAAAAGTGACCCTCGGCTGCCATATTTCACCAAAACAATGCGATAATAATATATTGGATGTGTCTGTTGTTATTAGGAGATTAGAGGACCCTTAATTACAGTTTCATTAGGTGGGGTGTGCCGGAGTGGGTGGACAAAACATCAAGTGTCGCATTAATGCTGATCTATACCAACGGGGAGACTTCCAAGATGCTATAGGGATGTGACCTATTCTGTAGCAAATGTAGGGTAGTCACTTGAAAAAAGTGACTATTAGGCGATACATTTTGTATGAAAAACGTCTATACGTATCGAATGCGAGAATCGCATATAGACGTTTTTCATACAAAATGTATCGCCTAATAGTCATTTTTTTTCAAGTGACTACCCTGCACTTGCTACAGAATAGGGGTCCTGACCTCTTATTCGTTAGCTATGGGAAATAAAAAAGTGACAAAAAGATTTTATAGAGTTATCATCTAATCAACTTCTAAAAATGACAATTTATTGATTGTAAAGTTAATCCTAAATAGCTTTTTTTGTAAAAAATAAAAAAAAATATTATTTATGTTATGTAATATTCTATATGGCTTAGGAGTCTAGGCGCTAACTTCTGCAGAATGTGATACTTTTAAACCATCTACGCACTACTGACTTTAGCTGTCGGATTGAAAGTTTTACCGGTTGCATCGGGTAACCTTGTAAAAAATGGTAACCGACGAGTTCATCGAAAATCAATTCATCGAAAATCAATTCATCGAAAATCAATTCATCGAAAATCAATTCATCGAAAATCAATTGATCGAAAATCAATTCATCGAAAATCAATTCATCGAAAATCAATTCATCGAATGATCAATTCATCGAATGACCAATTCATCGAAAATCAATATTTTGAAGATATTTGAGAGACTAGCCTTTTTGACAACCAAACTCATGTGTTGAAATATTTGGACTTCAATTTAGAAAATGGGCCTATTTTCATATCGTGCGATAAAATAATATCACATGCTTTCAAAGTATGCGATATTTATTTTTATCTATCACTTTTCTTTGTTTTTTTTGTATCGAAAAGCGTATTTTAGTATTTGTTGTCGATATTTGTAGTAGATAACAGAGAAATGTGAAATAAATAGATAAATAGATAGACGGACAGACAGACAGACGGACGGACAGACAGACAGACGGGCGGACAGACAGACGGACAGATAGACGGGCGGAAAGACGGACGGACGGACAGATAGACGGGCGGATAGACAGACGGGTGGACAGACAGACAGACAGACGGGCGGACAGACAGACGGACGGATAGACGGACAGATAGACGGGCGGATAGATAGACGGGCGGACAGACGGACGGACGGACAGTAAGACAGACAGACAGACGGACGGACGGACAGTAAGACAGACAGACAAACGGACGGACAGACGGACGGATGGACAGACAGACGGACGGACGGACAGACAGACGGACGGACAGACAGACAGGCGGACAGACAGACGGACGGACAGACAGACGGACGGACAGACAGACGGACGGACAGACAGACGGATGGACAGACAGACAGACGGACGGACAGACAGACGGACGGACGGACAGACAGACGGACGGACGGACAGACAGACGGACGGACAGACAGACAGGCGGACAGATAGACGGACGGACGGACAGACAGACAGACGGACGGACAGACAGACGGGCGGATAGACAGACGGACGGACGGACAGACGGACGGACAGACAGACAGACGGACGGACGGACAGACAGACGGACGGATGGACAGACAGACGGACGGACGGACAGACAGACGGACGGACGGACAGAAAGACAGACCGACGGACAGAAAGACAGACGGACGGACAGACGGACAGATAGATAAATAACTAAATATATAAATAACTAATTATATAAATAAATAAATAATATATATAAATAAATAAACTAACAAACGGACGAGACAGACACACAGACAGACGGACGGACGAACGTGACAAGATCTGCCAACATCTTCGAGGGGGGGCGATGGGTACAGACGCTGTTTTCGGCCATTATATGAGGCACTAAAAAAGATATTAAAAAAAAATACTCCAACGTATGTCAAAATCGCCGCCATCTTTAATTTATAGGAGTGACCAAACTGAAGCTTTACCTTATTATTAGTTCATAAACAATTTCTCTAAAATCTCTTCATAATAATGGTTTTCGATGAATTGATCATTCGATGAATTGATCATTCGATGAATTGATTTTCGATGAACTCGTTTTCGATGAATTGATTTTCGATGAATTGATTTTCGATCAATTGATTTTCGATGAATTGATTTTCGATGAATTGATCATTCGATGAATTGATTTTCGATGAACTCGTCGTGAATCGTAAAAAATATATAGCTACAGTAGGTACTTACTTTAATGGAAAAAAACCCTATTTGTGAAAAGGAATATCTTGAAATACCATTTTTGGAACTAGGAAGACCCTTTTTGTGGCCTCGATATTTCAACTGAGTCTTGATTTGAGGCATAGGGAAAATTGGTGACGTATCATCAGACCTGTTGACGCTGTTTCAATATTATCGGTATTATTTTGCGACAAATTTCAATTCGACGTCCAAAATATAACAAACATTTGAAAATCCCGAAAATTCATCGGTAGTTGAGGTAAAATTACAGTTTTGAAATTGTTTATCACGACTTAAGGAAAATTAGGGCAATATTCCAACAACAAGTGAAGGGTTCCGAAACTCCACGACAGAGTAAAGCCAGTAGAGTTGAAAAAAAAAATACCTATGAAATACCTACCATAACTTCTTAAAAATTCTATAATATTAAATTTCGATGTTTTAATAAAATTTCGATTATGAGAGTGATCGTCCCTATGATTGGATGTGGGGAATGGGTGGGGGGTTTGGGCTGCTTCTATTGATTAGCCACAACCCCCCTACCGGCCTGAGCCCACACAATAATGCGACAAGACACACCACATTAATGAGGATTTATGTCTTGCCCTTGTCTTCTTACAACACTAGGAATCCCGTGTAAAGAACATTCTTGGGCTGATGTGAACAAATTCAGGCCACGATATAAAATCTATGGGTATTAATTTTTTTTTATATGTATTATTATAACAATACCATGACATTTAAAAATATTGACCCATTTAGGATACTATGAAAGTGACAGTATCATGGATACCTACCTAATTTTTTTCAAAAATGACTTTCATATTAAGATAATAAAGTATTCGAGCCATCTTAACATGTTTATTTTCAAAATTTCTGATTGTGCATAAACGTTCATGGACTTTTTATCGTTCTTTAATTAAATCTTAACTTTTTAGTTTGAGGAAACACTCAAGAGAATTAAGTTTTCATTAAATCACTTTTTTTCATAAAATTTCAACCATTGAGCTTTGCTAATAGAGTCAGTCATACTCTGTAGGTGCATATTTACGAACAATGGGCGCATGCTATTTTTTTATTTGCGTAAATAACCACGACATTCATTCATTGATTTTGCGGTGGCGGCGTATGTCAAAAAGTGTTAGGTAGGTACAGTAGAGCCACTATGTCTAACGAAATCCAGTAGGTCAGGAAAGATCCTTAAAAAAAGGAAAGACCCAAGACTCGGTAATAGACGACGAAAACAGAAGCGGTGTTGGAGAGTAGTATGAGAATACTACCGAGACCATAGCAATTGCTGTCTCACTCTATTGTTTTAAATTCTTCTTCATCTTCTAGATCCTGCCTGACAGTATTCTGCCTAGTGAAATACCGACAGCTGCCACCTTATATTACTTTAAGTACCTAAATATATATTATACTGAAGCCTAACTATGTATTTAGCTTTAAAAAATGAGAAAGCATTAAATTTCGACTTTTGTAAAGTTTCGCATTGGGAGGTATATTGAGAATTGAGAAAACATATTACTCTCGAAACTTATCTTTTGGTTGTGTTATGTGAAGTGATTTTGTTTTTGATGTTTGCCATCAGCATTGGGGCGATACAAGCAGAAGAAGAATCCTTTGAAGGCAGATAGTTGGGTGGATGAGGGAAAGAGAAGGAAGACTCTGTCGCACGAAATACCGCAAATTATTATTGTCTTTGTGACGAGCCGTGAAACTGATCGGAAATGTGTTGCACGATAAATCACGGGCCGTGAGGCGACGTGTGCATAATTACTGTGAAATTACTCGCTTCAGAGTCCAGCTCAAAAGTCGCTCTTGACCCTTGTCAATGCATTATTTTTCTATTTTCAAAAAACCACAAAAACAATGGACTGTTTCTTTTCAAAATATTGTATAAAAATTGACAAAGAAAAACTCAAAGAGTGAGTGATCCGTTATAGAGAATAGGTATTGCAGAACTTATACTTATTGGTCCAGAAGTGCATGGGATGAGTGTGTGTTCTCACTGATGGTTGCTATTCTGCAAACGGCAATGCGAGAAGAAGCTGTTAAACGAATCTAATTTTTATACATATTTAAAAGAAATGTTTCCAAAGGGTGGTATAGCTATACTAATTCCACCCGTCATTGGTTGTCGAGTATCAAGAGAGACATCAAGGAAAGCGAAGTGAATCGTGAGTTGGCTCTTGATACGGATTCTTGGGGAATAAGGACTAGGAGAGCCGATCCAAAATAATCAGACAATGTCGCGACTAGCTGAGTGAAAATAAAGGTTGTATCTGCAAAAAAATGAATGAAAATAATATAAAAAAAATTAAAGTTAGTATGGAATTGACTTCCTTACAACAACTCCATCTGTGAAAATTCCATAACAACACGATTTTTTTTAATATTAATTAATGAATCTGTGCTTATCCGAAGTGAACACAAATACACTTTTGACATCTTTCACACTAAGCACATGCTTGTGTCGTGAAAGCGGAAACGGTCGACAACAACATTTACCTGACAACAATTGAATTTCAAAACACACACACAACTCATTCATCGTACTGGGTGATTTCAATCTCTCTGATGTGTCCTGGTCATACTCTCAGTTTCATGACTCTTTTGTCCCTGCTGGATTCTCTGATGCCACCAGTGCTCTAGCCATAGACTTCATTTCCTTATCTGATTTGAAACAACACAATGGTGTTCCAAATTCTAATAATAAAATATTGGACTTGGTCTTGGCAAATAATTTAAATTGTGGTGTATGTGAATGTACGGATCCCCTGGTCGATCCAGACCCCCATCACAAGCCATTGTTGGTGACGTTCAAACTGGAGAATATTGTTTTCATCCGCGTTCCGAGCAGAGAAACCAAGCAATTTCATAAGGCCGACTATTCTCTTATAAATGATCACCTGGCGCAGTTCGACTGGGCGAGTACTTTTCGTAGTCTTGACATTGATGGAGCAACTGAGGTATTTTATAAAATTTTAAACGAATCTATTGGCAGATTTGTTCCAACTCAGATAATACGTAATAATGTTAAATACCCTGCGTGGTTTTCAAGATCATTAATTTTAGTAATAAAACATAAATTAAGAGCCCATAAAAGGTGGAAAAGGTCACGTCTCACTGCCGACTATGATGAGTTTTCCTTGCTGAGATCAAGACAAAAGAATTTACAGAGACAGTGTTTTGACGCATACGTCAATAGAGCCGAGAGGGCCATATCGTCCGATCCAAGGGCTCTGCATGGTTTCGTCAAATCGGCCAAATCTGGTTCATCATACCCCAAAGAAATGTACTTTGATAATGTGTCTGCAAGTGACTCGGAGGGTGTATGCGAACTTTTCAGTGACTTTTTCTCTTCTACCTTTGTTGATACCAATCCTAATATGCCTGAAGTAATTTGTGATAGCGCACTGGATATTGGTAGTATCTATTTTGATAGTAATGACATATTAAAGAAACTTAAAAGCATAGACCTGAATAAGGGCCCAGGACCCGATGGAATACCCCCTTTGTTTATCAAAAACTGCGCCGAATCTCTGGTCGGGCCCCTTAGTTTGCTATTCAAACAATCATTGCACGAAGGTGTCTTCCCAGCATTGTGGAAGAGATCGTACATTACACCCATTCATAAGTCTGGTAGCAAACAGGATGTACAGAACTACCGACCTATATCTAAACTTTCCATATTTAGTAAACTCATGGAAAGGATAGTAGTCGAACAGCTGACTCCTGAAATAAAGTCGTTTATTTTGCCTAACCAACATGGATTCTTTCCGGGAAGGTCGGTGGAGTCTAATCTTGCTCAATATACTGAATTTATTTTAAAGACTATGGGGAACGGGGGACAGACGGATGCAATCTATACGGACTTCTCGAAGGCATTCGACAAAATTAATCACAACATACTCATACACAAACTACAGACTTACGGTATCCACGGTGACTTACTTCGATGGTTGAAATCCTACATAAGTGGCAGACTGCAATCGGTTGCAATTAACAATTGTGCATCCAGATTTAGAATGTGTCCTTCTGGAGTGCCCCAGGGATCGCACTTAGGCCCTGTCCTTTTTATTTTATATATCAATGACATCGGCTGCTGTTTTGAGTCCTCCCGCTTTTTGATATACGCAGACGACATAAAAATTTATAAAAAAATCTCAAATATCACCAATTGTCTTGAATTACAATCAGACCTTACACGATTACAATATTATTGCAAAAAAAATCAGCTCTTTCTGAATGCCAAAAAATGCAACGCAATATCCTTCACTAGAGGCAGAAGTCCGATACTGAGCAAATACCTAATCAATGGTGAGAGCATTGAACGATGCACTGAGGTCAGGGACCTTGGGGTAATCCTCGATACAAAAATGACATTCAAACTCCACATTGATGGTATCGTTGATAGAGCCTTCAGATGTCTGAATTTCATCTTAAGGACGTCGAAACCATTTAAATCCACTAAGACTATTAAAACTCTATACCAAACTTATGTTCGCAGCATCCTGGAGTTTGCCTCTGTTATATGGTGTCCCCAATACATTTGCTACATTGATAGGTTAGAACGGGTCCAGAACAAATTGCTGAAACATCTTAATTACAGATGTAGGGTCAGTTTCGATAATATCTTGCAGTCTGCACACTACCACAAAATTATGACTTTGGAGAACAGACGGACTGTTACTGACATGTGCTACTTATTTAAACTTGTTAACGGGTTGGTTGACTCCAGCGATCTTCTCGGGGATATATGTTTTCGATGTCCTGTGAGATCATTACGATCTCAAGCCACATTTGAGATGCCAAGATGCGGAACTAATTATGCACAGAACTCATTCTTAAACCGTTCTACGGGCACTTACAATTCATTTTTTAACAATATAGACCTGAATAACTCTTCTCTTACGGTTTTCAGGCAAAACGTGAGAACACACTTGACGTCAGAGCAATGACTTCTTTATCTTCCTGCTTTATTCCATGTCCCTTATTCCTATCCCACACTCTTTTCCTTCTTCCCATTACTCCCAGCTGAGCCTGCACATATTGTTACATTAGTTTTTCTTTTTCCTATTTTATGTTGTTTGTCTTACTTTTAACCCGCTCGCTGTTAATGTCTACGTATATACTTTACTGGTGTTCTTATTGTCCATACTATTTGTGTAATTGTTTGTTATAAAATCACTGTTTGTATATTTGTTTAATAAAATAAAATAAAATAAAAATAAAATAAAAAACACCGCGGCACGCACTGGTACCAAAATTAGTGATAAGATTAGTGAGAGAATAATTATTTCTTTCAAGCTTTCACAAATAATGTTTTAACATTCAAAGATAAACCTATTAAAATTAAAATACAGAATGTGAATAAAAATAGGTGTGTTTGATTACTATGTTTGTCATCGGAAATTTTATTTTTTTAAAGTAAGCAGACATTTTGGAAAGAATTATCGTACGGAGATGTTGAACGAAGTTTGACGGGTCAGCTTGTATTTAATAAAGATGATTTGAATAATTTTAATGTGCAGGGGACAAAAGAGATTGTCTCGATATTCCCAGAGTTATTTATTTATTTACGCGAATAACTTATGCATATGCATGGGTCGGACTCGGTTAATATCGGCACCCACAAAGATACCGCATTTTATGTGTGTTGGTGTGGTCTACATATATTTAGGTACTATAGGTACAGAAACAATCAGAATAATAATATGATGTGTGTAAGTGCTCGAAGAATAGTTGTTTATGGTAGGTACCTTCCTGCACGTCATAATATTGGCACCACACTGAGAAAATGGACACTGATTTTTATTTAACCCGGATGTGAAGGGTTGATACATTAATACCCCAATAATTTAGCAAAAGACAAAATCAATCATAGATTTTTTTTAAATATGTTTTGTAATCTTGAATGGAATTGGTACAAGGTTATGGTTAAACACATAATTTACCGCTATGTGCGTCTTCTTCTGTTATGGCGCTCCTAATCGCATTGCTGAAAATAAATTATTATTCCTGAAAAAAAATAAACTGTAAGAAAAATTAACAACTAGTAAAATGCTTTTATGTTTATTTCTATAACACAAAAAGTGTAATTGTATTATAATTAAATAAATGAGCTACTTACTAGTTACACACAACATGATTAGGTACAAAATATATTAAGAATCGAATCAACACGTCAGTTAGTGGGACCATCAGAAGAAAAGAACCCCACGCTTTGATCTGATACAGATTTTTTTCTATGGCTATTTCTTACTTCAAGCATGATCGTCAATTTTTTTAACTCAAATCTCGACAATCTAAGAAAGTGTTAATCCATTTCTTTAAATACGCACATTTTTTCAATATTCGTCTATCATTTACCAAAACCGCAATATTTAAAGTACGTTTCTGATCATAAATCTATTTATCACACTATTATTTTTAGACCTTCTTGTCATGAAGTAAACAATAATAAATTATGGCTCTGATTGTCAAATTAAGGTGAAATTTGCTTCTCATTTTTATGTCATCTTTTTCTTAGTAAAAAATGTTACCCGAAGCGGCGTGTGTAGGGTTTGATCTCCTTTACATGCGCGTGTAGATCAAGGATTACATCCTTGGGGCCGCAATATGACAAGTTCAAGAGTATCCATGACAAACATTGATTTATCTCCAGCTCCGATGTCATTGCTCACCATAAACACGTATATAAGCAATGACTATAGCATACTATGATCGTTTAAATATACCTAAAACAAAAATTTATATGTTTGTTGTACCTTCTGAGCCAGAAAAAACATTTTTTTTTAGTAGAAACCGAACTCAAAATTATGAAATTGCAGTCTCAAAAAACCCCCACATCTTGTTTATTGTTATTATAGTGGACACGCTTT
Organism: Mystacides longicornis; assembly: GCA_963576905.1. Taxonomy (NCBI): domain Eukaryota; kingdom Metazoa; phylum Arthropoda; class Insecta; order Trichoptera; family Leptoceridae; genus Mystacides; species Mystacides longicornis. The sequence goes on along the minus strand of OY756421.1, from coordinate 21,036,932 downwards.
TAATGACTATATTATGGTGGACTATACCAGAGATGGGCATGGCTGGGACATGTGTTGAGGATGCCAAATGACAGTTGGCCGAGGAGAGTGCTGTTTTTCCTCCCATCAAGGTCTTGAAGAAGAAAAAGACCCTCTCATACCGTGTTCCGTTCCTTCGAGGCAGAGCTGAGGGAGTTGGACATGGTGTGCGAGGAGGTCGTACCTAAGCATTGCGTAAGATCTAGCGCAATGGAGAGCTCATGTTGCCCTCCTATGCTCGTGATTGGAGTTCAAAGGGAGTTTTGATTGATTGATTGATACGAGAGATGCGTAAGTTTATACTCAGGTATCGTGCTCCTTTTGCGATTGTACTTTTGCACATTTCTCTTGTCAATGCGTGTAATACTAGGAAACTCACTGTTGTTAAACACTACCCAACATAAGTTAAACACTACCCCACATGACATAATATTTTTCATACAAATAACATAACCAATCTTAATAATATGTCCTATGGCAGTCAATATAAATAAAAGGTAGGTAGGCATATCTGCGGAAATATTTTATCAAAGAAGCATACTTGATTCGATAAAAAAGTATTGTTGTGGAAGAAATGTCAAATTGTCTGCAAATCTCAATATAGTAAAGATAATTTGGGACCCTTTAAATGGTTTACAGGACAATCAAATAATTAATGGACTTTGTCTATGCCTGTCGCCCGGGTGTTTTATATATCAATACGTAGGTTATAGGTGCCCAAAAGTTTGTACATCAGTTACCTCAAGTAAACCGCTTACCTATACATCGATTTTATAGAGATAATTACTTACTGTGTCATCGAAATAAAATCGCTTCTGTAATAAACGATAATCTAGAGTGATTGATATTATAAAAAAACGTGCTTACAAGAGTGACAAGCCGTTAGACGCTCATTTAGTTTATCATCGAAACACTATCAGTGAGGGGACAATATTGTCAACAAATCATAAAAAAAATGATATATTGTCGTATCCGCTACTTTCATTAAAACAGGCAGGTAACAGTGAATAATAATTATGTGATGTTATTATGTCGGAGCCCTCCAATGTTTGTTAATAATGACAAAATAACATAGAGTCATTTTCCGATAACAGAGTTTATTACATGCGAAATCAAGATAGTAATAGTAGTCAGCGGCTTTATTATTTTTATGACATTTACATGTGGGCTATTTTTCATGTTGTTACATGTCAACTATTTGAAAAGCATTTTGGAGTCTGAAAGTTCCTCTTGGTCTTGGTGAGGATCTTAGTAAATGGTTTAGTGTTTCGGCCGCAGTAACTCGAAACCAAACCAAACGTTTTCTTTCAGTGTGAAGTTTAATGAATTCTCATTGAGTCAAAGAATGGATGCAAACATAATGACAAAGATAATTCATAAGGCTTAAAGGAAAAGTGTAAGAAAGCGTGACCGACCGAAAATGACGTGGATCGAACACATCGATTCCGTCGTCAAGGAAGGCCAGGTCATAAGTAAGAAAAATAGGAGAGGTTGTATGAAAAATGTTACGTCGGTGGAAGAAGCGAAAGAAGTATGCATGGATAGAAAAGAGTGGAGGTCCGTTTTCTCTGCCTACCCCTTACGGGACACGGCGTGATGAGTTTGGCACATCTCGATGGAGGTCAACTTAGTTTAAGGCCATAACTTGTTTTTAATGTTAATGTATAGTTGTCCTCAGTAATGTGTTTTGTCAAAAAATAAAAAAAATAAAAAAATATTCAGATACTTGCAGCAAAATATGTTGGATGACAGGCATAGAAAAGATTCATTCGTTACCACTTTAATGTCCTATAAATCAGTTAGGTGTATCGTCCCTGATAAAGGGTCCCAAACACGTTCGTTAGGTACATTCTGCGGGCAATTTACATTTCAGTTGAATGTAGAGCCTCTGATAAATTATCACATAATTCGTCGATAGGTATACCTACTTACCTAATTAAATATTTCCTGCGGATACCATTATTGTCATAAAAGGAATATCACCTTTCAGGTGAATAATATAAGTATGAGAAAAATTTCCTGTAGGTACCCGGATTAGCTATGTCATAATATTATGTACGAAGAATAAATAATTCGAGTGGGATAAGAGTGTTTCAACGAAAAAACCTAGCGAGCTACGGGCGAACTTACCAATTATAATATAGTTACCTATACTAGGTATATACCTACCACTTAGTTATAGCTGTATAACATTTTTAATGATTAGCTAATTATTACCTTCTCTTCGTTCTCATTGACTACTTTTCAACTATGTTTTGATGTCATCTTTTTAGTTAAAAACACATTTTTTACTCTTGAGTAAGTACGTATTTAGTAGATTTATTTTAAACAGAAAACATAATTTCTGTAGATAGCTTCGCCACGCAGACAACACCTGATTAAAAACGATCCCATTTCAATCCAAGGTAATATTTCTCCTTCAAATAATGTTAAGTTCTTAGGTATTTATATTGACAGCGTTCTGTCCATGGAAAAAACATATCTCGTCATACAGTAGTAAGCACAGCTTTTTCCTTTTAAGGCAGCTGAAACCTATTCGGCGATGCCTATTGCCTACCCGTAGATGCAGTTAGAACACTGATCAATGCACTGGTAGTTTCTCGTGTGGACTATTGCAATGCAGTTTACTTTAATCTACCCCAATACCAAATACTCTGACTACAATCAATTTTAAACGCTGCAGCTCGCCTAATATTTCAAATGGATCGGTTCTCTCACATTTCATCTTCATTATACACCCTTCACTGGCTTAAGTCTTCAGAGCGTAGAGTTTAAAATATGTCTCACAATCTTCAAAGCTCTTCACAGCATGGCTCCCAAATACATCTCAGAATTATGCACTCTACAAAACTTTAACAATAGTCAGCAATCCTTAAGGTCGATTTCTCGAGCAGATTATAAACTTGACGAACAAAATCTCTCAAATAAGCCAAATTATTTGAGCAGAGCGTTCGCAGTTTCAGGTCCTAAGGCGTGGAATAACCTCTGCCAACATCCGAGCGGAAGGTTATTCTACGCCTATATAGTTATTAATAACGCATTTATTTTTAAAATCGATTTAAGCTGTTAGTTAAGATAATCTATTTATATATTATACCTACCTATACCTATTTGTAGTAATCTTCATATTTTTATACTTATTTACAGCTACAGGCCCTAATAATTTTGCAAAGCGCCCTTGAGGTGATAATTATCACGAAACGGCGCGTTAAAAATTGTCCTTATTATTACCTATTATATTATTATTTATTCAGTTTTAAAAAAGCAGCTAAATTGCTGAAGCTGTGCAACTGGCGCAAGATAGAGAGGCTTGAAGGAACTTCGAAGCTTCCAATGCTCCACACTGGGAGCGAACGTGGATTAAGCAAGTAACTGCATTTTAAAACTTACAACCTTTTGATACCTCTATAACTTGCTCAAGTTGTATGTACGTCATTATTATTGAGCTAATCAAAATCTATCATCAAATTTTGTAGCGTACGTATAGGTACATGAATATACAATATCCATAGATGCTTGTTTTAACATTTGGTAGTGTCCGTACCGCTATGATTGTAATGAAGAATGGATGTCTGTATATTTATTATCGTCTTAATAATCTTGGTGCAATATAGTGTCTTCTGGCGATACGAAAAATACCGGTTAGAAAAATATAGCGGAAAACGTAAATGAATGCGGTGATATTAAAAAGTGGTTTTAATAAAATTAGAGATTTACGACGTAATCAACCGAGATTAGAGAGACAAATATGTTTAATTAAAAACTGATAACTCCAAGGCCTACTACAGTACCCACAGCCTACACCATCTCGTCTTTTTTTCAATCATCTGTATTTTTTAAGCATATTCAATATTTTACTGTAATTTTCTGTATTGTTTCTACATGTAAACATGTGATGTACATATTATGACCATACGATAAATAATAATAAGTGCTCAAGAAGTGAAAATGTAATTACATACATACTTTAGAAAGCTCTTCAGATCTTTCTGAGTCTGGGCCTTCTGAAAGTACATCTTCAATCCGATTGGCACTGTCTCGATCTTTCCAACCTTTTTTTCATACAGAAATGTTTAGCGGACCTCTTTTTTTGAGGTGGTGCATACTCCACTTTTTTCTAGATCTATTTGTTTTTTCTCAGCCTCCTAGTGCCAACAACTGCAATTTCCGGTCTTCGTCTTTGAATCGTTCTCAGAACCTGTTGAGAAATGTTCAAGAAGGTAAGTAGGTATAGTAAGTAACTATACGACAAAAGCGTTTTATTAAATACCTTTATTTTTTGGTGATTTCCGTATGCGATAAATTCCGTCGAGGAAGATTTACAATGATCTAGTCGCTGGACAACACAGATTTATGGTCCTAATTAAGCGTTTCACACAGTTTATTGCGCCGTTTGCTTTACTCAACCTCTCTGTGATGTTCCATCAATAAAATATTATCACCACACTTGTACCTTCTAGGTTGACATGCTAAGTGAAAATATATGACAATACTACATCCTTTCCGTCTCTCATAAGGTGCGTACTAAAATAAGTTTGTAAAGATGAGTTTTTGACGTGACTGAAGGGTTTCATGTTTCCTTAGGCCAACACTCATTAATGCGAGTTACAGAGCATCGAGTTATGAGGAAACTAAGAAGGAGGAGGAACTTTTGAAAGAATGGTATCGAAAAAAATTTTTATACCCGGTTTCGGCTGAGGATGCGAGAAAAAATCTCAACAAAAAGCTTACAAATTATCCGACTAAAGTGAAGGAGTTTGGACAAAGCGTATGCTCAAGAAGAGCTAGAGGGTGCCGGTGAGATATGGCTACACATTAGAGACAACACTGAAAATTAACGTGAATACAATGGAAGTCTTTGAAAAATACGAATTCATTATGGGAAAAAATAAAGTTGGTATAGGGTAAGAAATTATCCTTTTGAGAAATTGTATTTGTTTTGTTTTAAGAGCTTTTAAATTTCAAATGTGCCGCATTTGCGAGGTTATTTGGACAAAGGTGAGGGAAAATTGAGTACCTACATACTGACGAAATAGTCCGATTACTATGATTTTATAATTTGGTCTCAAAATAAATCTGCTAGTCACCACTGGCGGTCGCGCATTATATTTTTTTCCTTTTAGCGATCTCGTCTTTCGGTAATTTGATGCACGAGTGACTAGTTTCCGACATATGTCGACTGCACAACTTTCCCCTTTACTCAACTTTTCCCGATCTACCCTGTACATAATTCACTGAAATTATGTAAGTATTATGTAAAATCAGATCAGGACCGTGAGGTTGACCACCTCACGTCCTTAAATATCAACTGGTCAGAAAAGGCATACCTAATGAGCCTCGAACGCCTTCGAGCGCAATGGAGAGCTCTTGATGCCTCCCTATGCTCCCGAGTGGGGCTTAGGCCCCTTGCATTGCGGGTTGGTTTGGGGGTGATTCGCGGGGGGCTTGATTTGTCCGGGGCCGGCTTTTTGGTTTGATTGCTTCGATCGAGCTAGGAGGTCGGTGTCGTGCGGGTCGGGTTTGCTGCGGATTGGTCTCCTCCGGACTGGCTTGAGATGTGCGGAGGGCCTTAAAGGGAGAATGTATGTATGTATGTATTATGTACCTAAGTATTTCAATATTTTCATAAATAGGTATAGTTTCAGATGAAACTCGTACTTACATAGTACGTTATGTAAGTACGAGTTTCATCATTGTATAACATACCTACTTGATAATTATTAATTTGTATCTACAGTGGTTTCCGTACATATTCATATCGGGTTAACATTTTCTATTTGGTCATAACAATTAAATTTTATGCAAATATCAAAACTTTCGATATTCCTCTAGAGCGTTCTCATAACTTTTGGAATTCAAATATGTACTAAGCTCCCAATATGGGTAAGCGAACACCTTTTCTAGGATGTGGAATATAGCACGATTAAAACATAAAATTTAACGACTGTCTTCGTCATTACCAGCTTGGGCAACTCTAGCATTCTACCTACGTTAAGTCACATTATCAATTTATTATCAGTACACGATTCCCAGCTCGCAAGTAATTAAGTCCACTATACAGAGATACCACAGTATCTTATGGGATCATCCTTATCAAAAACGTTATATTATCCCATCCAAACTCAAAGTCCTTCCAATTGCTGCTCAGTCAGTATTTAAAACCAAGCTTGCCTTATCGAAGCTACCATTGAAAGGTTACGGTAGGTACTGGTAAAATCTTAGGCGTGAAAAGTTCGAAGTTTTTTTGTTTACTTTACAATGATTTCATAACAGATAACTAGATATATTTTTTTGATCTAAAACTATTTATTTTATTAGATCGATTTGAGGGTTGAGGGAATCAGACATGGTATAGGCAAGTCGTTGACAATATTGAAACTGAAAGCAGTTGAAGTCATTTTTCGTCCCTAAGCCAGCAACTTGAGTCACGAGCTTATGAAACACATATATACCTAACTATTTCATTTTAATCTTTTAAAATAGTGTCTTCTTAAATGTACGTATTTTATTCAAAAGGTTTTAAACAACATCATCTAAAATAATTATTTTGAGTTTTTTTTTTGTCAGAATGAATATAATGAAAAATCGCAAATATTCTGGTTTCGTAAGATACAAATGTGAACTATTGAAGAATCGTTCTCCAAGTATAAAAATTGGGGTGGTAATGAGAAGATTTTTCTCATTATCAAAATTGATCTGATAAAATCAAGATTGCCACATTTGGCTTTGCATGGTGGACATGATGGTGTTCCAAACGGACAGCGACAGTCGGGATGGCCCCGAAACAGTGCAAGGGGAGCTAGAGTTCAGCGTTCCATGAGGATACTACCTAAATAAACAGACTCTTGATCTTCATAATAATCAGACCTAGGAAGCCTGTGCTTTTTTGTTTTTACTGTTTGTTCAAACAGTAACAATATTTTTTTTTTATCTGTATGATCAGATGTGCATAATATATGAAGAAGGTTTTTTCTGAACAGACAACAGCTGAGTAAGCATTCACCGTCCTAAAAATCACGTAGTTTGTGTATGGCATAATACTTGAGCTTTAAGCGCGATCTAGGCGTGTCAGCATCACGTGAAGGCAAGATCAGTAAGTGCCTGCATGGCTGGTAAGTCTTCGCCGCCTCATCACCGCGCAACACCCAATTTTTCGTGACGCGATGTTATTTGATCAAAGCACAATCGATAAACCAAGATCACGACCCTCGTTACCAGCCACACGGCTACACTTGTAGACCAGAATATATGTAATTATGTTACATTCAAAATCGGAGACCTCCAAATAAATCTTCACACGACTCAAACCGATAATGATTGATCTACTTTGTCCCGCAATTAATCAAATTCGTATTATCAAACTGTATTTTATTGCTGAGAATCGTGATCATTGACTTTCGTTAGACATGTTCGTCTGTATATCAATCGGGTCTCTATAGTCTCCAGTCTCTATGTAACACGCTAGCCTCGTTTACAGACAAAATGTCTTTTCCAAAGATTTTTATTATACATATCTGTTAGTTGTACATACTTACGTGTGCTTCGTAGATCGTCAACCAGCTCAAAAATAATGTTTCATTTACAGTTCACAAAATGCCTGCATATTATGTTATAATATATTAATTTGACATTTTCACTGTTACGTATTTGTAATTATGTTTGTCCTGCCATAATATTATTATTATTAATTATTAATCAATTATGTTCTCCAAACAGCTTGAATCTGGTAGGTAATGTTGGCTAAGTTATCTGTTTCACTTTCAATGTAGATACCTACACGAGTAAAAGCTTAACTAAGGCGGGATATTGTGTTAGTATCAAGCTGTCACTTTGCTCGCACACAATTTGCTCGTTCATTCTATAATATTAAGAAAGGACATCCTTAGAACGTGTAATGCTCATTTGTGATGCGACTAAACATGCGTACACATATATTTATACTTATACATACATACAACTCCCTTTTACACCCCACTCAGGGGCATAGGGAGGCAACAAGAGCTCTAAGAACCTAGTTAGTTTACTCTAGTTGTTATCTACCCAATGTTGAGGTGATTTTTCCGTCAATTCACATCTCTAGGTATTAAAGGGGGCCATGAAAAAGCGTTTCTTCTTGTTTAGTTATGTTTTAGGTAGGTATATGAAACTTGTATGCTCCTAACCATAATAACTTAGTTATTATTATTAATTCGTTTTATTTTATTTTAGGGGCTAGATTAAGCATTTTTATTGTTTTCCTTATAAACCACTTATTTTTTTTATTTTAAAACCTTTATTCTCTTTATAAAAATATTACAATATTATACAATTGTTTCCGTTTACAATATCAAAGCAAAATACAATGTTTGCCCTTCTTAAAAAGCAAAATGCTTATGTATTTTCAATAATATGGAAATAAAGAAATGAAAAATAAATTAAACATAATAAAACGAACAATTCATTAATTGCTACAATTTTTCAAAAAGGTTGTCATAAAAAAAACTGGGATTACACAATCGAAAAAAAAAATACAATAAAAAAGGTTATTAATCCCTGAAGTGAGATTTGAAAAATATCACGTTTTATTTCACATCTGACAAGAAATACCTTAATTTTTCTTCAATTGAGATTGAGCTGATTTAAGGTGTACCAATACTAATCTTCCACTGAGTCGTACCAACGTAGTTAATATCGAATTTATCTTTTGGAACACGTGACGTTACATATTATTATGAAGCTCAACTACGTAGATCGTAAGATACAGGGATCCTCAACATATTAACTGTATGTTGTATTTAATTTATTTTTTATTAATTTCTCGCAGCCTGCTTTCCTGGATTTTATGCTCTCATTTGAAATCGAATTACCAACTTTGATAAGATATTTTTTTAACCCATGAGCCAGCGTGAAAGGGACCCCGCTAACCCGCTTGAAAAACTTGGTAGGTATACGTATTGTAAAGCCAATAACCCCTTACGTAATGTATGTCATGTTCAGTTAAGAAACTGTGTGGGACTTTTATTTATGTTGTGGAAGGCCATCACCAATTATTAGATGGACTACCCCAAATTTGATAATTTTTAATTTTATCTATCTAATAATTATTTAAAAAGATTTCAAGGATCAAGGAGGCAACTCTTTAAATTCAATCCCAATTTCAATGTCTAAAAGTACCTACCTACCTAATTTTATAAATCCTTATTTATAATATATTTTCATGATTTAGATAAAATGATATACCTACATGATTTAGAATAGACCTTAGTAAAACTATTTTTATGATAAGCAACCAAAATCTAAATTACATGATGACATCGCTACTAAGATTGTAATTGGATCGGCATCGCGACGTAAATGCACAGTAAGGTCCCAGAGGACTGAGTAAAAAGTTTTTCAAGCAGATATTATGATTTTTATCTTTCCTCTCTTTCGGATGTTGCCCACCACCGGTGAATTCCTTTTGGCCACTCAGTACCTTTAAACATAGTAGGCAGAAAGAACGGACCATCCCATTACATAGAACATTCTACCTTCGGTTTCCTCTTTCTTTCTTCTAACCTGTCTTGTGTCTATCTCTGAAGAAAGAAACAATATTGACGATTTACAACATCTTCCATACGCAAAACGCATTGTTTCCATTTAGTAATACAATACTTACTAACAAAATTATCTTAACTTACTTATTTCCTTCTATAATATCACATAAGTAAGGTTATTGTTTGCTAAAATATTCCCTGTCTTCAAGTTATTGATATTTACTTATGCGACAAAATTTAGAAAACACCATCCAGCACTTGAAATTATTTGACAAAAATTCGTTTAGCATATTATTTTTTGTAATTTGGTGTACAAAAACTTCGACTAAAGTTCGGTAAAAAATATCAAGGAAGGTATCAAACTAAAATTAGTGTGTTTGTCTTGTTTTACACCATGCAGATCTGACCGATGTCGAGAGCCACTTTTACATAATACTAATCGAGTCGTTTCTGTACGCTGGTCATACGCTTCATAAGTGTTGGCAAATATCTATTCAAGTATTATTCAGATAAAATGATAGTAGTGTTTTATGTGAGACACGTTCCGTTGCTGAGAGAATTTTGAGGACAGCACTCTTCAATAAGAATTATGAAGTGCTTTGACAACGTTAAGTCTACAATGATTTTTGTCATAGTTTGAAACAACACTCGAAATGAGCATTGATTTTGGTTTGTTTCATTCGTTATACAGTTGACCTCGATGTTTTTCTACCTATCGCTCTTCTGTTTGTTAGAACTTTAATCGGAAAAAAAATCTGTAGATTACCATACCAATTATGAATCCGTTTGAACCCTGACCATTCCAATATGAGGAATCATTTCTGGGGTTGCTGATATTATTTGAGTCGCGATGAATTACAATGTTTTTCAATAGGCAATGGAGGAAAGCCTTATTTTTCAGAGAAACAAGGAAGCATTCAGAGCTTTTCATTGATATTTTTTATACACAGCGTGGTTAAGCAACGTGTTCAAAACATGAAAACCAAAGTCTTTGAGCAATGCGTTATCCCCAAAGTGAGGTATGGATGCGAAACATGGACTCTTACAAAGAATACCATGCATAAGATGAGAATCGCAGAGCGCGCCATGGAAAGATCAATGCTGGGTATCTCAATACGAGATCGCATCAGAAATACCGAAATCCGAAGGCGCACACGAGTCACAGACGTGGGAGATAAAATTGCTAAGCTCAAATGGATGTAGGCTGATCATGTATCTCGCAGGGACGACGGAAGGTGGAGTAGAAGAATGACGAACTGGAGACCAGAGACTGGCCGAAGAAGTGTAGGAAGACAGCCGATGAGGTGTAGCGACGACATCGTGCGTAATTACCGTTGGGACAGATTTGATGGGGATGACCAGAGACAGAGAGGAGCAAATACGAGGAGGACAATGTCCTATAGTGGATGATCACGGGCTAATTATGAATATGAATACACAGCGATTCGGGAAAAAAAACTAGAAATTTGTCTACGAATATTCGCTTGTTAAAAAAAATCAATCTTGTAGATTTGATATTAAATGTAACCTCATTATATTATGATGGTATGAATCTATGGTTTACCTCATCAAAACACTCATAGGTATGGGTATATTGTGTGTGCAATGTTTCATAATGATATTCCTCGTCTTTATATGAACATATCTTCCCAGGTTTCTATTCGATGCAATGATTTCTTCTAGGTGCTTGTTGATAGCCTAGCAATTCAGTCGCTTCCTTTCGTGGTGCATGTCGTAGGTTCGATCCCCTATTTTCCTCTCTTACGATACTTAGGAAGGAGTGAAAGATGTCTAAAGCGTTTTTGTGTTCACTTTTCAATGAGCCCAGTTATAAAAAGATCAAACGATAATAAATAAAGTAATATTATGAAGGTCCGAATTGCGAAATTCACATTTGATTAACTGCGAAGTATTGTATTATGATTTAAGACAAAGTGCTACGGTCTTCGGTTACATAGGTGATAATAAAGGTTTAAATGAACTAATCAATTTGAGAATAACATTGCTTTTTACTTGAAACTCCTCTCACGTTCCGCCACACTCGGCTGTAACATTAACCTTTAGCTTGGAGATTTGATATCACCTTCACCTGTCTTAGGAAGAAGAATCAATTACTTATTGCGGTTGAAAAATGGTAAAACAATGGTGAGGTGTAGTACTATCTTCAAGGGCGCATTCTAACTGTTGCCTCAATCGTGCAGGGAATACTAATGGCCTGCCTCCGCCTAGACTTTAGAGAATGGACCAAGACAAACAGTGCCCCGGGCCTTCTGAGGTATTCACTAGTTAACCATTGTTTAAACGCTCTGAAGAGTGTTTTTTTATTGGAACAGTTATTTGTATGTTTTCAAATTCGTTATTTAGGAACCTATACCCAGGTAGGTAAAAAGGGGTAGGCAGTGTAGGCACTCGATTATTTTCTCAGAAATACTATTTAACCGAAGATGCGAAAGATTGATTGATTTGAAGTGGTTGGTAGTCCAGAAGAACTTGGGTGTCAAAGAGATGCTGTTTATTTTTAAGAATGATTTTCTCGACTTTATTTGACTGTAATTTTTCTATATGACTCTCCCTATACAACAGCAAACTAAAGTGGTTCACGATAGAATACACAAAATTATGATGACCACAAGACTTTTTAGTGACAGCGATATGTATTATTCTTAGTGAATAAGGTTCGAAAATCTTTGGTCAAATAAGACATTCAAAAATGAAGCCCAAATAACCAGATAAGAATTTTTTAATAAAAAGGATGTATGGTTATGTTGTTTAAATGTAAAGCGATATAATAAGAAATGATTTAACCGGATAAACAATTCAATATTATCCTTTCTTACTGCCTTGTTAATTAAATAATAATATCCTAAATAAGTCATAATTATTATTATCTTAATAATATTAAAAGAGCTTAATGGATTTTTTTTCATCTGCTTAACAATTTATGAATTAACAAGTCATATCCTGAAATAAATAACAAATATCCGGATTTCAATTTCATTCACAATAAGAGCTATAAATAAATAAATACCAGCCAACGGTTAAGGCGGTGATCAGGTCTGTAATTAGCTCACCTAAGCACCTGCACTAAGCTTAGGTGCTCATGATAGTGTCAGTGGCGTAACTATACCATTTGGAGTTCGTGCCAGCTTGTTTGCATATGCTCCTCTTCCCAGTAAAAAATCACGATGCCCCCCCCCCCTCTCGAAAGAAGTACTATTTTTGGATAACAAAATTTGGGAATTCCCCGACAATCAGTAGTTCGCACGTACCACCAATGTACCGCATCAAAATATATGCAACCATAACCATTGGATGCCTTCTAAAATTGACGGAACTGCTTTTTACTTTAATTGTGTTGACTCCTTAAATATTAAGTAATTGCGTCTTACTAAAATGATTGATTGAAAAAATAAGTAATTTGTGGTACAAAATGATAATTTATGAGCTCACAACTTCTCGAGCTAGCTTTTCGCCACCCCGTTGTTTCGCCAATGGATAACTTCCACTCATTCTGAACGTTCATTTGTATCTACTAGAGACTGATGGGGACCTCCAATATTTTCAAAAATTTTCATTTTTCTACAGGTACGAAATTTTTTCCAGGCAATCGGGCCCGTCCAATCCGAAATAGGCCCACCCCTGGTAGAATTTTCAAGTGAAAAACTCTGACCCAAACGAGAATCCACACCAAGTCCACACCTATACCACTAGGCTACCAAGGACGGTTAATTGTAGGTAAAAATCGAATGTAACGAATGTAATTGAAATTCACATTTCCCAATTTAATCGGCCATTTTTATTAATTTTAAAACCGACACTGACAGAATTTTAATTTTCAGAATTAAATTTCCTTAATATTTTGTTCTCAGTCACCCGGAACTTAAATCATAAACGGAGCAATAAGCGTATAGCACTGTGCTACATGAAGGTAGGTAGGTACCTAATTGATTTAACATGTCCATAGTTAAGCTTTGTACATTTTACAATTATTTATTCGTAATTACATCAAAATTATACGAGTACCACAATTATCTGTCTCTATACAAACACACACTGATACAACTCTTTATGTATCAATGGTTACTTATATTTATTTAGGTAGCTGTAGGTAATGTGCTTTGATGAATATTATATAGAATTTGGCGTCACCTAAGTACGATGAAGAGGCATGTCTACAAATAAATAGGTATCTCTGTCTAAATAAGCCTTTTTGCAATGGAATAAATTTATTACTATACTCGTAGTGAATTTGAACAATAAGATGTTAAACAAAACCAGGATGAATAAGAAATTAAAATATAATATACACACATAAATTCTCCTTTAAAACCCCACATAGGGAGGCAACAAAAGAGCTCTCCTATCACCAAATCTTGCGTAAGGTTTATGACCTCCTCCAATATGTCAAAAAGTCTTCATCTGATTTTTGTAATGCCCTGTTTTTTTTTTAATTAGTCTGAAACCAACTTATATTCTCTTTATTAATTTTAGATATCTATACAAAAGAGAACCTACCCATTTAATTGATCGATACTTGAATATTTAATTATAATACTTTCGTTTAGAAACATAGACTTCAAAAAGGCATTTGATATACCACGAAACTGTGGGAAAAAGGAAGCACTAATTAACGATTATTATCGAATGTATTATATTATGATTTTTTTAAGCAGGTCATATTTAATTTTAAAACTGTGTAACATTTGCTAAAAAAATCTTTGTCAATATGCCCTTCTTTGACGAAAAAACAACTTATAAAAATATTATTCATTTCAAAAGTAATTCTTATACTTTCTGAGTCCGGATCGTAAGACCAAGAATCTCCAGTGGTTGGCCACATGTATGGCCCTGTCATTGGCATCTGCAAGATCCTCCAGTGTGCACCCCTTTCCAATATTTGGGCACATTAGAAGGAGATTAAGTTACATTATTAACAATAAAGTTTTCAAAACATAAGTAAACACAAATCATCAACTTGCTTCGATAGGATTAATGAACGTATGTACAAGTTTTAAATTTCCATAATATACTTAGCGCTTTGTTGACCACGTCCACCGCAAGTGTGAAGTAAGTAATAATAATATGATTAATATTGTGAAAAGGTTTTTGGTTTGTGTCCATTAAGACAATTTATTCCGATGACAAAGCTTATTTAGAGTCATTTCAGTATAAAAAGTGATCTGAGCAGGTATAGAGCTTTGTGTAATTAGGTGGATGGAGACACCATGCTGTACCTACCTAGTAGATGTATATAGGTACAATATGCATACCTACATATTATGCACAATCGAGTGGTAGGTATATCAGGCGGAACACAACCTTATCTGACATGTATCCTTAGTACCTACACCTAGATTTTTTTTACTGAACTTGGGTTTCCACCATATTTCTCTTTTAAGATTTTATCCCATCAGTGACAGCGTCCGAAAAGAGAGAAGTTATATAACACGCTATCTGCTACATACAGGAGACACACACCATTCCTACAGAGCAACATACAGGCTGTCGAGCCATACTATTTTTTAAAATGTACATACCTACCAAAATATTTAGTTTTGTCCATAGTTTTAGAAACGTCAACCGGTTTTCAATACTATAAGATCTTTCCATCTTCAAAATTGTGGGAAAACCTAAAATTATTAACAAATTCCTATCTTTTCTACATATGTATTGTATTTATCATAACAAAACATATACCTAGGTACTTTTTTTTTAATTTCTAAAAATCAATTATTTCCTGCTTAAATAATGATATTCAATACAGCTATCTAAATAATACAAGTGTCTTCATAGTAATTAGAAACTAAGTCAGAGGTTTCCAAAGACAGTTACAAAAATATATAAATAGTAGTAAAATGTTCATACTGAAAAAGTTTTATAAGGATTGCATCAGTTAGTTGTAGATACTTACCTACTCGTTTACATATCCTATACAAGCCTACCAAAATTCAAAACTTGGTCCGTATAAATTTTAGACAAGGATCAAAACCGTCAGACATTGAAAAGGGTCATTACTTACTTTATCACGTGGAAATTGGGCAAAATTTGACATTTCTTCCCATCATTAAAGTTTTAAACTTTCCATTCGCGTAGTCCAAACCGAATTCAGGACGAATTTACCTTTTTTTATTGAATTTCAGCTCACTCAAAGTGAACACAAAGACATTCTTTGACTCTAAGCTACTTAAAGTTTGTATCGTGAAAGAGGAAGATAGTCGGCACCTGGCATCGAACCCATCACCTCCGCACGATACAGTACGAAAGTTGGCGTCGTAAACGCCAGTCTACCAACCACTTCGCACGATTATAATATACGATATGTTTTCGATGGTAGCTTTGTGAAATTCCATTTTATCGTAATTTATTTAATATAAAAATTAACTAAAATAACCAACAGTTAAGATATTATTGTAACAGTCTTACACGGGTCACATAAAATCTTAATATGAATATCGATGTACCTACCTAATGTAATCTATATTGAAATTAAACTTTTACTATTACTATTTTAAAAAGTAAAAATATGGAAATAATTATTTTAAGGATGATGTGGGTGGGTGTTACTTTAGTAAAATTGGATAGGTGCCATACTGTCTGCCCGTGTTAGGTAATGATAATAATTTACAATAATAAATAATATCATTGTTATTTTCGTAAATAAATAAATAATTTAGTTTAGCCGCCTGGGTGTGTGAATGTGACATTTCAACTCTACACAATATCAAATCATTTTCTGAATGTCACACTAATGCGAGTCACCGCTACTGTATTGAATCGGCTTTTAGCAGAATCTTCTTCATTTAATCAAAAATTTAATGCATAGATACACATTAATGTATGGAGAGTAATTTGTATCATACAAGTTTATTGCTTTTATAAATAATCTGGGCTCATTAAATTTAATACATTTTTTACATCTTTTATGTACCTAAATCTAAATTTTGTGTTGTGCATAATAATGGCAGTCGGCATCGGTTTTCGAACCTGTGAGGTTAATCTGCAATTTCATTTCATAACCGATCCAATTTAAATATTAATAACGATATCATTTCCACTTTTAGATTTAGGTTGCATTGCTCGAAAATATGTAGTTTCACGGAGGTCTATTTTGAATACGGTATAGCTTTTCAAAAAAAGGTATAGGCACATAAGAACGTATACCTAAACCAACACAACACCACTTGAAAATGTTGCACCTATCGCGTTATCCTGATAAAAGACTAAGTCTAATAGATAAAAACCTTTTTGAAATTTGTACTCGGGGAAACCATTCTATCTCAGTAGGTAGGGGAGAAGTGGCATGAAAGGGCCAGGTTATGAAGGGGCCAATCGCTGTCAGAGTACCTCCCGTAATGGTTACAACGCATTCTTATTTTTATTTTGGTGGCCACACTGGACGTGCCTTTCCCGCTTTTAGTTGACAGTTCGGCGACAAACCGTAAACGGTGTGTGTTCGTTTGTTGTTTTCTCACCAGAAAAGTAAGTTTTTTACGTTTATTTATCATTTTTGTCACTCTGATGTTAATAATTTATATAAGATATATTATGATTCAGTGCAATATTTACATCGTTGGCTTCCATTATTTGATAAAAACCTGTGTAACATCATACTTAAAATAGGTGGAAATTGAGGTTATTTTATTTTGACAACCAATGGCATGAAGGGGCCGGCGTATGCGGTGATGAAAGGGCCGGCCCTTTCAATCCATGGCCCCTTCATCACGACGTTCTTATTTAAAAGTGATCGATTTTTTAATTTATTTATTTATTTATTTATTTATTAATTTATTGTACGGCTTAAGAGCCTTTTTTTTTATAACAATATACAATAATCAAAAATTTACAATCATACAAACAAACATGAGTCATGTGGAAAAAAAGGTCTTTACAACTTTTTTTGCTCAAAAATTTTTATTGGCTGGTATGAGTCCAAGTTCCTTTCTTATTCCTTTTCTATATTTTTATTATATCAATTTCATATAGGTATATTATGTTTGTTACGTTGGTGTTTATGTTTGTTATTTTTTTATTTTTAGAACTAAGAATATTCTATAAAAATTTCATACTCTCAGTTTGTTGGAGTGTATACTTATGTACATATATTTGTATGTTTTGATACATTAAGTAAACAGAAGTTTTAGATGTGTTTTATTAAGTACTGTCAATATGTTTATTTTAATCCATTTTTGTTAAATAAATTCGTTTAGTATGATATTATCTTTCGATTATAACACCGGCCCTTTCAAAACCACTTATGGCCCTTTCAATACTACCTAGCTATGAAAGGGCCAATTTTTGAATATTTTTGGAATTCAAAAAAGTTCTGCTTTCTGTTAGAAAAATTAAAAATACTGAATGCAATATTAACGCCAAAGGACCACACTTTAAAATAGTGCACTTAAGTGCATTATATTCTTACTGTAAATAAAAATATGATGAAAACAAAAAAAATGCCCCCTCCATGCCCCCTCTCCCCTACATTTAATTTATTTTTGCCTTCTTGCAAGCTGTAAGCGACCAGGTAACCACTGTTGTCACTTAGCAACATTTAAAAAAAATAACATTGGACTGAACCGGCTTAAAAGAACAACAAAAGTTTTTCTAAAAGTCAATTCTAATGACTTCTTTATACAGGCCAACTAAGCTGTACACTTATTTATTAACCTATATACCTCAGCTAATGTTCATTTTGTCTCTAACAGTTGGTAGTTGGAAATAATCAAATCTCAAATCTAATCATAATATTTCATAACACGTAGTGAATTATACGTAACTGAATGATAAATCTTGTAATTTGTCAATTTCAATTATAATAACAAATCGTAAAATTTATTCCGTTTTATGCGTTTGATAAAAGGTACATACTAAGTTGTATGTTACAAAATTATTACCATCTGACATGTCTTTATACTAAAGACAAATAGGAGAACGAATATAAAAGTTGGTTATCTATGAAGATTTCTTTTTATTCAAACTACAAAAGCTGTAGGTACCAAAAAAATACGATTACAGCGGAGATTGAATATTAATATCAAAATACTAATCTATAAAAAAATGTAGTTTTTTCATCTTTTTTCTACAGTTTTTGCAACTAACCCATTGAATACCAATATTTCAATGTAGAACATTCTTTTTGCTTTTTTTCAAATATTTTACGGTTGATATTTTAATAAAAACAAATATATACTTACTTAGTAATTAACTATCGGAGTTATTATTTTTAAATCGTCAAGAGTAGATAGGTACCATGAGCAGATAATATGTGCCAAAACATTAAACAAATTATGTGTACCTATCTGATAAAAAACACAAAAAGATTTCATTTAAAAAAATGAATCTGTGAAAAAAATTAATCTCACACAAAGTGAACACAAATACACTCTTTCGCAGTAAGCTACTTAAATATTGTGTCGTGAAAGAGGAGAAAGATGGTCGGCACCTGGGATCGAACCACCGAACCCACGGCGATACGAAATAGTACGAAAGCCGGCGTCGTAGCCGCTAGACTACCAACCATATAAAGTTATGTATGTAATTTATTTAACTGTTCGTACCTATGCTCCTGTTTGGGAATATATGAATGTCATCATGAAGGCATGCTTTTCGTTATACGCCCATTTTTATTTATAAACGATTGCTCTTAAATATCAATCTTTAAAATTCACAAATATTATCAAAAAAATTATCTAGTTAGTTTATTCTTTAAAAGTCCTTTAATCCATGTCCGAGATATTCACATTTACCATCAATTTATTGTATTATGTTGTTTATTGCTGTCAAATTGACAAAATGCTTAGTATTTTATACACTATGGTATAGCTGTACGAACAAACGTAGGCACATTACATTCAATCAAGTCGGTTAAACAGCTTTAAAAAAAAATACTAAAAGTTTTATTAATTGTCTGTGTCCATATTTGTAAATTTGTCGTTTTTATTTTTGTCTATAGTCATTTTTTTATTCTCGTTTTAGATTGTCACCTTTAGAATTTCAACAATGCATGGGTGTCGGACTATCTATACGGTCCGGTTCGAGAGATCCGATCTATCCGTTCACAGCCTCATATAGGTTTTGAAAAAAAAAAAAAAAACATCGTAGCCAAGTTGTTGGACCTAGTATTTTGCATTGTGAATGAAGACTTCCCACAATTTGGAAATCATTTTTTTATACCAGGGCGGTGGACTATTTTGCAACTGGCTTAAAGTAAGTGGGCTGGATAATAAATTTTTATTTTTGCAAATGAATTTCAAATAAATTTTGAAATAAGTATCGCAGTATCTAAATTTGACAAGAGTAATGTCTTTTTCTATAAAACAATATTATTTAATGTTTTTGACGTATAAAAATCAACTTAAACGGTTCGTCCGAACCGGTATTAAAATTATATTGCGTATAATTATATTGGATGATGTCAGTAGTTAGGATGTTTTATGGAGACACAGATAAATCATTGTTTGTAATGACGAAATTTATTATTTCAATATTTATTTTTTGTGTTACTTACCTGACCGGTAAAGTAATTGAATGACTGACTAGGTAGGTAATTCCTGGTAATTTATGTGGGAAATTTATCGAAATGTGTTTATGAATGTAATTTATTACAATCGATGAATAAATTTATAACTTTAAAATACATGTTATTACTTTGTACAACGGGTTTGTGTGACAAATAACTTGTCTACTTATTTGATGCTTTTAACTACTTACTTATTTCAACCTTTGATCGGTTCATTATTCAATAAATCCATGCGGATAGAATTATTGCAATTGCACAGCGAAGAATTTTTGTTGCTTCCCTATCATCATGGTCCTGGTAGACCCTGGCTGAGTCAAAAGATTTTCTCCACTCCGTCCTTCTGAGTACCGCTGTCCTCCAGCTCTTACTTCAATGACACCTGCATACGTGTCGATCCACCGTAGCTTGGGTCTTCCTGCTCTTCTACTGCCTTCGGGATGTGTGAGGGTTAAGTGTCTGGTCTGGGCTTCTTCGTTCATTCGTATTATGTGCCCAGTTCAGCGTAATCTTGCTATTTAGATTACTTGTATGTCGTCGGGATCCTTGTAGAGATTATACATTTCTTGTATCGCCGACGCCATACTCCTCCCTCATTTACTGACCCGTAGATTTTTCTCAGGATCCTCCTTTCGAAGACCGCAAGCTGTTGCTCATTCATTTAAGTGAGAACCCAGGTTACAGAGGCGTATGTCAACTCGATTCTGAGGTTACTTGACTGGAGTTGTTTGATCAGTCCATAGTAACATCGACTGGCAGCTATTATTCGTTTTTAGGATTTCCTCAGATGCTTCCCGATATTTCCAAGAAATTTGAATTGAATGTTAGTATGTATAAGAATAGACGTCTTCCTAGCTTTGTTCAATTTTTGGTACCTACTGTACTCAAATTATCTACGAAAATCCACAAATTTGTATATTTGTCCAGGTCAGTTTTATACCCATGATTCCATTAAGACTCCTTTTATA
The DNA here is from genome assembly GCA_963576905.1 of Mystacides longicornis. Classification (NCBI taxonomy): domain Eukaryota; kingdom Metazoa; phylum Arthropoda; class Insecta; order Trichoptera; family Leptoceridae; genus Mystacides; species Mystacides longicornis. The sequence continues at coordinate 21,015,918 of OY756421.1, read as the reverse complement.
CCATCACATATTCAGATACGGTTTTCAAAGTTGGAATTTTACTAAAGTGTGAAAACATAAAAATATGTCAAAATAGACCATACCTACCTACAAGAGTATGACGGTTACACAATCAAAGTAAAGATTTGTTTCTGTGATTGGCATTTTGTTATAAACATTGCGCAATGGAGAGCTCTTGCTGTCTCCCTATGCCGACTTTGGATTGGTAAGATTGGCATTAGGTACATACTCATAATCACTCATGTTTTAAATACTGGGAGCTAGAACGTATCGTCATTCCATATTTAGCAAGGAGAGACATGGTTTCTAGCATGCAGGGCGCAGGATCTCAAAATATAATACCTACCTAGGTACCATTTTATTCAGTAAAAATAACATAACGTCGGAAACAATAAAGTCCGCCATTAGGTGATCAAGAAGTATGTCGAAAAATCCTTTGCCCCCGGTGAATACGAACATTACAATCTTATTGTACCTACCTATCATGATAATTATTAAGATGCTTACTTACTGTTTAGGAACTATTTGAACACAACATTTTCGGTTAATTTTTGTGTACTTAAGTATATTTTCTCCTGGTCGATAAACGATGTAATTTTTTGAATTCGAATAAGTAATGTTGTCTAGATTCTTGTGACCTTTTCAGGACTAGATCTTAAAGAAAAAATAACAACTAATGAGTCTAACAATTCATTACTAATGTTCGATTTTTAAATGGAACAAACCACTACGGGCTTAATTGTTAGACTAATTAGTTGTTATTTTTTCTTTAAGATCTAGTCCTGAAAAGGTCACAAGAATCTAAACATAATTAGAACGTTGTGCACCAACAAAGCCAATAGGCAATAAATATGAGACATAAACAAAAATGGATATAGTCATATCCTGGCGCCAAATACATGACAGCAGTCGCAGTCTGTAAATTTGGTTGCTCTCTTGTTCTCAATAATTTCCAACTTTTATCTCTATTTTTCATTTTATTATTAAATTTCTACTTGTTACATACATGAGATTTATCGACATGTTGAAGATGTTGAGAATTCTCATGATTAGGAGTTTCGGAGACAAACATTACCACCTAAAGGCGAACGTTGTTAACGTAAAGTGATCACACTAAGCCAGCCTTCGAAATAACAGTAGAAGACGGTCGCAAGGCCGTAGTGGTTTTTTCCATTTAAAAATCGAATATTAGTAATGAATTGTTAGACTCATTAGTTGTTATTTTTTCTTTTCAAATAATATTGTGTTGGATAGATCAATAAAGTCAAAATATTGTTCATATTTTTTGTTATATTATAAAACAATGTTTCTTTGTGTGACTTAACACGGATACATCAATGTAATAACATGTACCATGTACCTACTTACTGCTAGTCCACAATATGTGTCTGCGCTATCATGCCTCAAGAAAAATATAAATATTTTACAAGCTTCAATTTGGACACAATGTTATTACCTACGAAACGATGACAATATAAAAAAATATTACATAATAACTGATCTTAGAGATACAGAAAAAAATAAGATGCCCTAAGGTCATCTCGGTTGTATTTTAACAGGTGAGTGGGCAAAATATCTTGTGTGCATAATATGGATACACGTTTTGTAGTCTATTTGAAATTTCAACGAGAATCACTTTTGAATTGGTGGGATTAGATGTTTACGTAGGTACACAAAATTTTGTGCCGTGGAAACCCCACCGCATACCTAGGGGAGAGTGGGGGAATTGGGAACACTTAACTTCAAACTCTCAAAAATAATAGAAAAAGTAACAGGGGTAATTAAAGTTTATTGCGAAATAAGCTTTACTTATCTATATACTTAATAGTGTCAATTTTTTTTGAAAAAAGTAAAAATTTGATAGAAATATAAAGGAAAACAAAAAACATTGCCGTTCCTTTTTACCCGATACCCTATGGGGTAATTGAGAACACCCCACGGGGGAAATGGGAACGGTGTGGGGTAATTAGGAACAACTGAATTTAATATTTATTATAAACTATTTTTTTTTGTGCGGCACATATCACACACGTAACCTTTGCTAGTCTCACCGGCAGTACATTGTTCATGTGCCCAGAGTTTACAAATGACGCACATGATCCAATCTTCTATCGGTGGAGATTCATATTTTTCGTTGCACGTAATGCAGAAAAACTCCTCTTCGTTTTGTATTCCTTGTAAAACATTCTTTAAATTTTTTACTCCTTTACGCTTGACTAGAGGCTTCTTTTTTGTAGTTTTAATGCCCTTTTTTGTTTTTTAATTGGAACTTGTTCTTTTTTAGCTTTCCTCTCATTTTGTCTTCTATGTTTTATCTCCAGTTGAATTTTTATCGGCGTGCTTGACAATATCTGTGAATGTTTTTTATTCTGTCGCTTAGAAGTGGTTGCAGTTTTCGGAATGACAGGTACATGAATAATTTAGGAAAGAGGCACAGTAGTGGATGTAGTGGGAGTATTTATGGTTTCGTTCAAATCTTTGTCATTTTCAATAATAGAAGTGGCATCCTGTGTTGGTGTGTGACTTTGGCTAAAAGTGTTACCAGACTCACTCAAACTTTTCTCAGCTGCAGTTTCATGAACATTGCATTCTTGTGTCTGACTGGTGTGAGATTGATCTAATACCGTATTTTCAAAGTTGTCTTTAAATATATCAGGATCAATAGGATGAATTCCAGCCGCTCTAAATCCACTGACAGCCTTACTTATGTTGACGATTTTGTTATACGCCTTTGTAAAAAGTTCTCCTACCTCGAATTGAGTTATTCGTTTGCCAGGATTGTTCACCACGTAGAGCTCACATTCTTTATTGTATGCCATCTTTGACATCTTCAATTGCACGGCGAAGATCATCAATTTGGTATTTTGATTCAGTCTTTCGTGTGTAATTTCGAGGCATCTAAAACAATATATTGTAACGTTAAAACTATCCATAAAAAACAGTCTGTAAAAGTTATGGGTACAAAGCAAGGGGTAATTGGGAACGTTCACAATTACCCCCCTGACACCGTTCCCAATTACCCGAATTAGTCAATATAAATAAAAAAGTCTGCCATCCTTAACGGTATTTTTGGTAACACTCATATCACGTGGGGTTTGAAAAGAGATAGCACGTGCATGATAAAAAAAGTGCCTCTGAACTCGAAAATTTGATATTTACACTTACTATAACATGCGAAATAAATTATAACAAAAATAGCAAAAATAATGTTGAACTCACCGTGACAGCGTGCTTGCGTCCTTTCACTCCCAAAGTTGGGTGCGTACTGACGGGCGTCGGATGTGTTCTTAGTACTGGCCCGGAGGGTGTAGAGGGAGGGGAAGTATTACTTTTCTAACTGTTCCCAATTACCCGCCGTTCTCAATTACCCCACTCTCCCCTACATGTGCTTTTCTCGTCTACCTACCTTGTACTTCATCACACTCATCTCATGATATTTACTTCAATGTTTAAAAAATGGGAATCACAGATACAAAGCGAATGAGAAACAAAAAAAAAATATATCGATTTTTTTTTTGATTTTTTTTCATGTTCATCATTGCCGTATGAGTACTTCTTTATTCTATTTCCTACTAGCTTTCCCGACAGACGTTGTCCTGTGGACCCTTTGGTCCTTATCACAGGCGGCCCGTTCATTGTGCACTGCGCCTCCAGAAACAAAAATAAACTAACTAAATAATAACATTAAAATATTAATTCTAAAACGTCCATATTTCATTCGTATTCATCTTAGGCTCAGACGGGATCAACGCGAGAATATAATTAATTATATGCGCGCAATTTGGTTGACTTTGTATGAAAAATTTCTAAAACGCCCGAAACGGTGGAGTAAGTGAAATGGGCTGCTGATGTAAGTGGCAATTACGGATGCGAGAATGAGAGGGTGCAGGTGCAGAAGACAATTATATTTTGTTAGATTTTTTCAAAGCATGAAATTCGTTCTATACTAACTTTAATATTATATTTTATATTATTTTTTATCCATTTTCCAACTTTTTATTAGTTATTCTGTTATCCGGAGCGGAGAAGAATCCAATAAATCAAACATCGGAAGAATCTGTTGAGCGAGTTATAAGTGTTCGCACTAGCCCAACTTTAATTACAAGTGAATGATGAATGGCACACAAAGATAAGATGGAAAATTTCTCCCGAGATCCTTAAATAATATTTGTTTGTAAACAAATTGCGATGTGACGAAATGGCATAATTTTTCTACAAGACAAAATTTTTGGCCAATATTATGTTTGTTACATTTTTCATGTCAATAGGCCCTAGAATGTGATAGTATGATATCCAACATTTTATTGAATACCTACTACAATACTCTCTGTAGGCAAAGGGAGACAAAAAGAGCCCTCCACCGCTTTAGATCATCCTATATAGGGTGCAACGACCTCTTTCCACACTATGTCCAAATCCCTCAGCTCTGCTTCGAAGGAACGGAACTCGGTGTGAGATGGTCATCCTCATCTTCGGCACCCTGATGGATCGAAGAATAGCGCACTCCTCGGCCAACTGTCATTCGACATTCGACGGGATTCTATGTTATTGTATAGAATTCTGTGGGTACAACGAGGATGTTATAATATGCTTACGTATATTCTATGGTTTATACCATAGATCTGTGGTATACCTGGATTAAATAACAAATTTCTTAGACCATGGTATAAACCATTGTATAACGTTATACCAAGATTATTAATAACACTGTATGAGAATAAATCTGTACCTACTTTTTTCAAAAATATAACTTGTCATTTTATAAGTTGGTAGGTACTTCTTCTTCTTCTTTTTTTTTACGAAGTGGCAATTCACTCTCGAGAGAGTGATCTATGATACTGGTAGGTACTTAGGATAAGCAATAAAACAAAATTCATAATACCTAATATTTGTAGGTTATAAAAAATACTCTTATATGTATGAGTAGGTATGTTTTTATATTTTGTCAATCAAAATATTATTTTTATATAAGTAGGTACTTGCAATACTGTTGTACTGAATAGGATGTATCTTCAAAGTGACTTAATGTCGCATGAGGTCAACACCTGTGACTATTCTCTATGTATCTCTTCATACATGAGAGACCTTAGAATCCGGACCAAAATACACACTTTATATCTGAGTTATAGGTCTTCAAATAGGCCGAATACTTATTAATATTTAAGATATAGAAATAGTGCTTGATAATTGAATATTTTTATAGTTAATCAGCACGACGGACAAAAAAATAAAAACCAAATTATAAGAACTCGACTGTATTTAAATCAAATCGTGACTGATTTGGCATTGTATGTGAACGGACCTTTAATCTTAAATAGTATAAAACTGTACACAGATAGTACCTACAGGTGATATACCCTGCTATTATCACAGTTATTATTATTGTTATTAATAATTCATTTTTGTTTTGATGCTGCGAAAATATTCCGGGAAAATTGAGAGGTTGGTTATGTACCTAACAAGTTTGTCTTAAACATTTTTTTTTGTTTTTCTGTTGTTATACATTTTTTGTTATAGGTAGGTACATATGTTTTTACTCGAGCAAGCTGATGTTAATTTATGGTAGAATTTAAATAGTAAAATCAAAAGGACAGACGTTATTGAAAATTCGAAACGAAAAAGCAGATAGGCTAGCGAAAAGGGGTGCAGCAAAACACTTAGTTGGACCAGAACCTTTTTGCGATCTAAGTAACAGATTCTTCCAAGAAGAGATAAAAAGGAAGGGAGGGGAAGAAAGAAGAGAAGAACAGTGGAACAACTTTCCCGGACTTCCAAGGATCCGGCACTGGACCGGCAATCCAAGAATCTTCTTGGTGCTTTTAACTCCAGAAGAACCAAAACATGTTTGAGCCTAAGTAAAATAGATTTGAAAACCCTAACGGGCTTTTAACGGGACACTGTAGACTTATGCCCCTACCACACGCTCCGTCTTACCTGTGGTCTTGCCTGCGCAAGCCTGGCTTGTCAGGTAAGACGGAGCGTGCGGTGTACTGTTTTATACCAACCACACGCTCCGTCTTACCTGACAAGCCAGGCTTGCGCAGGCAAGACCACAGGTAAGACGGAGCGTGTGGTAGGGGCATTAGGAAACACCTGTAGCCCTAGTTTAAGTTTTCGATGATCGAATATCGAAACGATCATCGAAAGAGTTTCAAAATTTTTCCATATATACTAAAATGATCGAATGATTCGATCGTTTGATTTTAGGACACTAATTGCACGCTTATAAGCGCTTATTTGCGTGCAATTAGCTTTTGATGAAACTTGTATTAGCCCCACTGATGAAGCTGGGACTCGAAGATGGTGCACAAAAATACAAATTGACAAAAGCTTTGACAAAACTCTGCTTTTGACATTCGCATCAATCTACAGTAACTTCATTAGGGCATATTTTAGGAAAATCGTGCCTTGGATTGGAAATTATTGAATATTTGTTTAACAATAATTGACAGCCCTGTCGTTTTGTCCCAAGTGTCTCCAACCTACGGCCGGCCACATCTGCACGAGTCCGGGTACGTACCCATCAATTAAACCTCATAAGCATTGTTCTGCACCGGCACCGGCTGGCTCTGTCGTGTCCCATAATCATTGCGACGTAAGGCAAGCTAGAGACCATTACCATAGAATATTGGTAGACTATTAGATACCTATTACCGGCGATGAAGGAGTGCCAACATCACAATTATATGATTAACATTCTTATTGCAAGATACAGAGAGCTTTGCAATGCAACCGAAATCACATCTGTAGTTTATTATAATCATAATACTTAGTATAAAAATGTTTAGGTTGTTTTTAATAATAAATGTCATGTATCTAGTTTTATAATAGGCAAATTATAGTGGAATCTATCGTTGCAAGTGAGTTACGTACCTACGCCCATATTGTTCGTTTAGTTGATTTTATCCAATAATTATAATTTTCTAGAGATGAAAGCTTTTCTGTCTGAATTCTCTCTTTTGTTTGGGAAGACTATCTGAGTCATCAGTGATAAGGCATTCGAGTCTTATTGTTAGCGATTTGACTGGTCTTCTGATTGGAATATAAAATGCCCTTTTCCATTCGCATTCTGACAATCGCACCTATTCTCAAACAACTGACAGTTTCTGTCAAATGCTAATTTAATATCAAAATTTGAATAGTTATTTTTATGAAAAGTACTATGAAAGGTTGAGTATGTAGGTACATTAACTTTTTTTTAAATTTTCTTATGTTCCGCGCAACTTTCGTTTTTTTTTATTTCATAAGAATCTTCTACTGAGAATGATAAATACAACAACAAAAATAATTAGCGAAATTGGTCCAGCCGTTCATGCGTGGTGCGATGACCACGGAAAATAGGGTTCCATTTTTATAACAGAGAACTACTCGTAAATGGTTGTCAAATTTTCATACAATGACTGACCCAGGAACCGCGGAAAATCATTTTATCCACTTCTTAATCTTGGTGAATAATAAAAAATGTGTGCATGATAATAATATTAGGATGACGGTTACCTAATCAATGCAAGGTCGCTTCTAGAATAGGCATAACTAATGATACTACAAAATAAATATGTATTCTCAAACTCACGAAGTAGCAATCAAAGAGACACGAGATGATTATATCAGAAAATAAATAAAATAAAACTGCGTCACTAGATAATTATTAATCGAGTGATTGTCACATGGCAGTGATGTCATTTCGTTTATAAAAAAAGTTGCTGTCATGCCTAGTGGATGTTTCTTGTGGAGTTACCTCATATTTATCTGTAGCCATTAATAATATGAGCTGTTCAATCGATAGAAATCCAAGTTTTCTTCATGTATCAGCAATCTGATGGTCCATGTCCTTTTAAATCAATTCTAAATATCTAGGTACCTATATTATTTTTCCATGTAAGTATCGTTTGTCTTATGTTTGTTACATAGTAGGTACCTACGCAGCTCTTATAAATTTTTCAGCCATCTGAACCAGAACCTAAATTGTTTGGGATCCCATGATGTGGATTAACTATTTATATCCTTCCGTATTTAGTGCCTATGAAATACATGACAGCAGTCGCAGTCTTTAAATTTGGTTGCTTTCTTGTTCTCAATAATTTCCAACTTTTATGTCTATATTTCATTAATTATTAAATATCTACTATTAAATATATACATGAGATTTTTCGACATGTTTAAAATGTTGAGAATTCTCATGATTAGGAGTTTCGGAGACGTATACATTACCACCTAATGGCGAACGTTGTTAACGTAAAGTGATCACACTAAGCCAGCTTTCGAAATAAAGTAGAAGACGGTCGTAAACCCGTAGTGGTTTGTTCCATTTAAAAATCGAACATTAGTAATGAATTGTTTGAGACATTAGTTGTTACATATTCCCTATGAGTGGGACCTGGGACTCTTGGGGATTATTAGCGCACAGCCGCGGCAGAAAGGGAGGCTTGGAGAAGTTTGCTGATGGAAGCCAAGACCCACAGTCCACATAGGGTTGTCGCGCCATACCTATTATATAGTAGGTATATAACCTCTATGTTAAACCTTCACCTTTTAAACCAACATTTTTATTAATGAATACCAATGATTTAAAAAGGTGACATTGATTTTGTAAAAGAAACATCCGTAGGTATAGGAAAAATTTTGTTCATTGATTGCTTCATTTTAGTCGTTTAGCTTGTAATTTAATCTCTGCGTTCTACTAAGTCGAATCTATTCCCAGGTGTAGGTACTTACACTTCTATGGGGAACCTCATGGTAGTCGATAGGGTTGGTCATACAATGAAGACATTAAAAAATGAATAGTTTTTATCTGTACCTACCTACACATCCGGAGTTTCTCTTAATTGACACCATGTAGTTGGTACCTACTTAGAATTTTAATTCTACCATACGCTTTGGTACAAAGACTCTATTTATTTCTAGAGTTCAATTAAAATTTGATGGTGACGATAAGTAGCGGTTTGCCACTTTATTTCAAAAAAAGTTAAATCCGTTAGTGACCTGTTCTTGATAAATCTGGTGTCGCTGCAGAGAGCGTCCAGTGACGACGACGAGTGTGAAGCGAACGGTACCTGCTGCAAGCCTCGGCCTCCGCAGCGGCACTCCGACCACTGATCAAACAATAATTATGTTTTTAGGTGAATGGCTCTTCACATTATAATTCGTTATACGCCGTATGAAAACTCGAGTGGTCTGAGATTTAGCGACAATAAAATCAACAGTTTCGAGTAAGGAAATATCATCATGAATAATATTATTCAAGAATTTAGACATTATACTACCTCATATCTACTAGATGTTGTTTTTAAATACCTAATTTTTTACTTAACTTCACAAACTTAAGGTGTCATGGGGTTTTCCATGTTTTTACAGTTTTATAACCGGGGCGTTAGTCTATATAGCATGCTTTACCTATATAATTTTCTCTCGTTGCTTGGGTGGTTGATAACCATAGCAATTGTTGACTACTAACCGACACAGTCCTCTATCTATGGGATATGTGTGTAAGAACCTACTTACAAACAACATCATGCACCTCTACATACCTACCTAGATTTTGTAGGTGTTGCGGGGAATCACTGGGGAGGTGGCGTTGATTGCCAATTCAATCAGTTTTTATATAGGTAGCTTTTGTGTACATGCCATACATTTAGTGTCTCTATCAACTTATACCTACTAATATTTTTGAACTAGGGAACATGTGTAATATTGTATGTCACTGTTTGGTCAATGGTCACAAACGACCACAAAATTCTTTATCAAAGTACGTTTATACTCAATATTGGTTTCTACTCGTCTGGTTTGGTTGAGAAAGATCTAGCTTTCACGATAGGATAAGACTATGGACCTTGTCACAGATTGGATACGATCAGTAAGATAGATGAAATACATACGTAGATTCAACGATATGTTTCCAGCTTCATACCTCTCATAAGATGTGCAGTAATGTATTTTTATTGTTACCTCGTTTGTCTATGGACATCAAATATTGCAAAGCAATATGTGTCGATGATACTTAGAGGTGTCCACTCGATATCGTCTAATTAATAGTTGGTACTTGTTCAAATTGTATTTTTCGTTGGTTTTGTCACGACAGCTTTACGTATAACTGGTTTGGAATTAACTTGTAGGTACAATACTTTGGTGTCCTTAAGCACAAAATATAAGAGAGTAACACCAACGTTCCACATTGGAATATCTCCATTAAGCCTGAACTTAATTTTCCGCCACATTAGACGGGACTGAGCAGAAATAGACTGTGTCGCATTTTTATTTGTGACTTTTTACTTTTGTTCTTTTTATTTCATGTTAAATTGGACACCTCCCTTCCATACCCACCAGCCATTTAATACGTTTCGCCTAATTGAAGGACACTGTGACTAACGTGTCATCCTGGAGAGAGGTTTGATGGACATTTTTTTGTCATAAAGTTTTTACTGTGTTTTTTTATGATCCTGTGAAAATCAAATGACACAATCAATTTCATAGACTACATTTTAATGTGTTCGATTTTGCAAGTCATTTTTGTATATTTTTTTTCTACAGGTATAGATCATTGGCATCCTACGTTCTGATTAATAGATATACAAGTAGGTACCTTACCTTTATTTTTATTTCACACTTTTGTAGTTGGTTAAAAACAGGACATGGATTTAATTTGAATTTATCAGAACCTTCGCAACCGTATTTTTTTTTGACCTTTGTATTTTTGACAAGAAAAAGCCCAACTTATTTTAAACTAATTCGAATTCAAAAATGAACCTAAAGTTTGTATCACTCCATACACAATTAATATCATAACAACGTTAATCGTTTAGAAATGTTCAATTTTGACCATAAGCTTGAGTTATTTTTATTTTATTTATTTATTTATGGTACAATGATACGTCGCTTACCATAACAGTAAAATACCTTTTCGCTGAGCTCCATGAAACAATTTTGTACAAATTACACGATGATTATTAACAACACATTAGGTATTACAATAAAAAGTAAAAACATCAAAAAAAAAAAAAAACAAAAGAAGCCATAAAAAGTAATAACTTCTCAAACAATCAAATGGTTTTCTTAAAACCCAAGCACAAAGTATCTGGTAATTTTATTAATTTATAAAAAAATAATGACATAACAAAATGTTTGCAAAAAAATGAAAAAAATATTCTCAAAAGTCTTTACTCAAGTACGAAAACGCTTTAGGTATATATCTAATACCATCTTTATTCCATGTTTCATTTTCCTATTTTTTTTTTTCAAAATCATTTTACATTCAAAGAGACTATTCTCTCTGATTTCTGCCTAAACATTTTAGTTTTTTTGACACAAGAGACCCATAGAGTTCCAACGGACCCCAGACCTAATCAAGTACCGGGAATGAACTTGATACTTTCAAAGAAAATATTTTGTAATTGTATTATTTTATTTAATTTATTTTCCTCCCTCACCCTCCAAACAGTATCACTGGTATTAGAAGGGTAAAATACAAAAGTACAAATAAGTCATTCCTGCATTATTAATAAACATGCAAAATAAGTAATAGGTACCTACATACTTACTTGATTTTTATATTCTTACCTTTAACATTTTGATGCTGTTTCAAAAATGAATCTCATTTTCCGTTAGCTTTAAACCTAAAGGATCTAACAGGGAGGAACTAAATTAATATTGTCTTGTCTTTTGCAAAATCGTAATATTTATTTCGGTCATGAAAAACAACCTTTCTAATAGCAAGGTTCCCGCTTATTAGTAGGTAGGTAGGTATCTACATCCATGTTTTGATCAAAGCTTTTAACTGCAAAAAAACCTACACTTTAAACAAAAAAATTGACAATATATTTGAAGCCTTAGTAAAAGCAATGAAATAAAAGTAGGCTTTTGAAAAGGATAAAGATTGTCGGCCGGTCTTATAAAGTCAATCAATAAATACATCACGAGATGTCACTCGGCGTGAGATATACCGAGGCCCCATCACGCGAACTGCCTTTGTGTTAGGTAGGATGACGCGCCATAAGTCAGGTGTAGAATAGTAGATCCGTTTATTTATTTTATTTAATATCGATATTATTTTATTTTTTATTCAAACAGAATTGATAAGTTTCGGAAAACTTATCAAACCGTAATATTGTGTTAAGATAATTGCCATGTCACGTCTCTTTCAGAGAGTTTAGGAAGGTCAAATAGGGCTACTGAAGAGAGGTAGGCTATCTCTCGAGTGGTCGTCGACGTTGGGAGGATCTGATAGGACAGTAAAAAAGGAGAAGAATCTCATATCCATGTGAAAAAATACATTGAATATTTCTGACCCGACCGGGAATCGATCCCGGGACAAATTTTCAGAAATCATAAATAGTTTTCAGTGCTTAAATTCCATAAAACGGTAGGTAACTGTCCAAAAGAAAAAATGCATTGTCATTTCAATAAATATGAACTTTATATAGCTTCTCTGCGGCGGCTCTGACTCTTTCTAGAGTAGTGCAACAAGGAGAGTTATCGTTCACAATCTTATCGAGTACGAGATATTTCCATTACCTGGACCGATCCTGACGACGATGTATTATCTGGATGACTTGGAGTCACATCCTTAACAGTATTGAACATAGCGTGACTCTCCTGTGACAGGACTCGCACTCTATCTTCATCCTTCTTGCTCTTCACACGCCAGGACTACAGGCCAGCCTGCAACACGAAATGAAAGCAATCAGAATATTTTAGCGACAATATTCTCGTAACTAGTGTAGTAGTTTTTTTTTTGTTGAGGCCTTCCACCCGATATAGAGTGTAGTGTAGTACCTAGTGTAGATAATATGATTGGGAAGTTTGTAGAATGGGAAATCCGAAGTATTCTTCATATTGGAGAAATAGTACATAGTACTCAATAACTTTCGAAAGACCTTTTATTTACACAATATGTTCTTTTGAGTGGATGTCCTATTTACATAATATGTTCTTTTGAGTGGATGTCCTATTTACATAATATGTTTTTTTGAGTGGATGTACTATTTATATTATATGTTCTTTTTGAGTGGATGTTCTATTTATTTACCGTTTTAAGCGGATTTTCTCAGTTTAATATTCTGATTAATCTTGTGTGTACCTAAAATAGAATATGGCTATGAATGAACTAAAATTTTGTGTTCAAGTTTTATAATATTTATTTTCTATTTGTATTCTTAGCCTGTTGTGCATATTGGAAATAAATAAATTTTAAAAATAAACATAAAATTTAGAATGTTGTTAAGCTCGTCAATAGATGCAATAATACAATTTGGCAGTATTTTGACAGTAAAGATTTACCTATTTCAAATGTACAGATGTTTCGACATCTATAGGTTTTGGAAATTTTTTGAAACGGTCAGAGCGAACCAGTGCCTACTCATTGCATATATTTTTACTCTTTTAATTATCGCTGTCCCGTAACACTTAGCAAGACGGTTTTGAACTCACGTTCACCTGCCATTCTTAGTGTACAATGTGGTGCTACGGCGTACCATTAATAGCTTCATTTATTATAAGAAAAAAAATATTGTTTTCAATATGTTCTTTTTTTGATACTTAATATTTACTAACAAAGAATAACACAAGACGTCGGATAAGTAGGTAGGTACACATTCATAATAAATACAAGACATTATTCATATGTGTAATTTAAAAATACATTAACAGCCTGTTGGACATTTGGGTGATGTCCACAAAAAAATCAGTCTTAATGACCATACGAATTTGAGATACCTATTTCATACCGAAGTCATTAATTATATTTCTTAAAGAGAAGTGTCATAATGCGGTGGACGTCAGGGACGTTGAAAGACTCGGCCAGGTCGTCGCTGATGGCATTTCAACTCTTTCGATTACAGATGTATGAAATTTGACCAACGGACATCATTTTAAAAATGTTTGTAAGGTGTTTTCATAGAAACTCTAAAGTGTTGCTCTAAAATAAGAGAAACAACATTTAAAGTTCAAAATTTCCACGACAGTTTAAATAAAAATAAAACAAAATAAGAATTATTGTAGAGTGTTTTTTGAAATAGGAATGTTAGATTATCTGAAATAAAATGGTAGGTAGGCACCTATCATTTACATATACATCAAATATACGTGATGAAAAATCTTTGTGCCATTTTTACGAAAATCGCGTGGACGGAGGAGTGTAAAATTTCGCTCACTTATAATTTGTATAGAGAAGGAGTGGCGAATGCTAATATTTTTTTTATAAATTATGCAAAAAATAGATTAAATCAGTAAAAAAATATAAACACTGCTGTAATTTTATGTTTTTGATAACGCACCCACACTACCACAGGCTACTTTTTTAAAGAGCATCAAATTCATAGAAACAAATGTAAAATGAAAAACGCCTCATAATGGGCGTAGAAAACTTTTTGAGGGTGGTATATTCAAACACAGAGGCGAGTTACGGCGAGCGCAGTCTGCTGCACTCGGAAATGACTCAAGGACACTTTTCGAAATCACCCGGGAGGTCGGGGGCAGGGGTCAAAAAAGACCCGTGACGGCAATACGAGACTCTCGTGGAGCCACTGTCACTGCCCCCGAACTGATTAAAGGGAGATGGAGGGAGTACTTTGAGTCAATATTAAACCGTCCCGAGCCCTCCTCACCTTACAACTTTGAGGAGGAGTTGGCTGGTCTGAATATACCTCAGGCAACTGGGATATGTGAGGACCCGCCGACATACAGTGAGATGGTGCTGGCCGTGATGAGACTTAAGAACAACAAAGCGCCAGGAGACGATGGAATTCACGCAGAGCTCCTCAAACAAGGCATAGACACCCTTGGCCAACCACTATTAGATATATTTAAAATGGCGTGGGAAGAGGAGAGGTGCCCAAAAGATTGGCGGAATGGATCCATCGTCGCAATATTTAAAAAGGGGGACCCCCTTGAATGCGGAAACTACCGTGGAATTACTCTGCTGAGTGTTCCCGGTAAGGTATTATCTCAGATATTACTACACCGCATTCGGGGGCCTGTCATGGCTGTCCTGAGAGAGCAACAATGCGGCTTTGTACCTGGAAGGTCCTGCACGGACCCAATTTTCTGTGCCAGGTGCATCTTTCAGCAGTGCAAGGAGTTTAACTCTCCAGTCGCTTGTTGCTTTATAGATTTTGAAAAGGCCTTCGACAGCCCACATAGACCATCGATATGGAAAATTTTAGCTCTGTACGGTATACCTCCGAAGATAGTTAAAATGGTGCAGTCCCTGTACGAAGACTCCGAGTGTAGCGTGAAAACGCCAGGTGGTCCTACTGAAGCTTTTAGGATCACCACGGGAGTCAGACAGGGCTGCGTACTGGCTCCTTTTATATTCATAATTGTCATGGACTTCCTGTTGAGAAAGTCCATGCAAGGAGCAAGAGGTATACCGATAACACAGAGAGATGGTCTAATGGGCGAACTGTGCGATCTGGAGTACGCGGACGACCTAGCGTTGTTCAGTACGACAGTGGAGGAATTACAGCGCAGTGTTTCAAGACTCTGCGACGAAACAGCACGCCTCGGCCTTCGAGTCAATGCCAGTAAAACGGAGCTCATGGCAAATAATGCCTGCCCCGATAAACAGCTACCGATAACCATCGATGGTCACCAGGTCTCCCGGGTGGATAAATTTAAGTACCTGGGAGCAACCATTACCACCACTGGTGACCTCGGGGCTGAGCTCCCGATACGTATCGGTATGGCAAGTGGCGCCTTCAACAACATGACCAAGATATGGAAGGCGTCGGCGTTTAGTGTCGAGACGAAATGTAAACTGTTTGATGCGTGTGTGTTGCCCATTCTCCTGTATGGGTGTGAGTCCTGGCACCTGACTCTGGCCCAGGCACAAAAAGTATCTGCATTCGAAACGAAGTATGCCTCAGGAGAATTTTGGGTATAAGATGGTACCACCGCATCACGAACGACGCTATACGCCGGCGCACCCAGCGTGAGCCCATCACCTCTACTATTATGTGGAGGAGATGGACTTGGCTGGGACATGTGTTAAGGATGCCGAATGACAGTTGGCCGAGGAGAGCGCTGTTTTTCCTCCCATCAGGGTCCCGGAGACGAGGAAGACCCTCTCATACTGTGTTCCGCTCCTTCGAGGCAGAGCTGAGGAATCTGGACATGGTGTGGGAGGAGGTCATTAACGTTGCGCAGGATCGAGCGCAATGGAGAGCTCTTGTTGCCTCCCTATGCCCCTAAGTGGGGTCTAAAGGGAGTTTGGATTGGATTTGGATTGGATATTCAAACATGTGGTGGAGTTGGAAATGGCGGGATTAAATTGAGAATAGATTAATATTGTTTATCTTTAATAATAAAAGAAAAAACTTTGTACATATCAACATTTGAAATTTGACGTATCCATGTCTTTGTTTTTGAAAGAAAATTTTGAAATAACGCTCGCTCAGTCTTTGAAAATGGAACCTCAAAAATGTTCAAACTTATAATTTAAATTATTTATGATCGAATTTCGAGCACTGGTTGACCACTTGTTTTAAAAACTACCTGAATGTTCAGTAACACTATAAGTTCTAGCTCATAATTTTGTTCTTAGAAGGTATTATAAAACTTTCTGATTTAATTGTCAATGAGTATATAAGGACGTCGATGAAATAGAGAAGCATGTTTCTTATATGGTAGGGGGATAATCTAATGCCATTCATTGAATAGAGCACAATGACATATCACCTATGACGAGGTGCTGATCAGGGATGGAGAAACGAGACAACTCTTCAAAATACAATTTCACGAAAAAGGGCAATTTGGATAGACCACAGCTTCCGGCACCCAGGCCAGCTTTGCACCAAAGTGGAAAGAATGATTGAGGGCGGCAAAGATAGCTGGCTATCTGGAGCAACTCCTCCGCATCCTTGCCAACCTCATCCTCCCATCAGCCTTGGTCTTCCCCCTGGGTGTCCCATGATCAAGCATTTAATATCTACAATATTTTGGCTAGCTTATCTACTTATTTACACTTAAATGCACGGCTAGACAATCTTAAGAGGATGCAAACTGATGGTTAGGAAGGAGAACATTACCTTTTGTACAGTGGTTGTTGGGCTCCTGGTAAATCAGATCAAACTTCATGACCTACTTACTAGCTTCTCTCCAAGAAACCTACACTCGTTTGCTTGTTTTATATTTGTTTTATATAAAACTTTTTTTTTTTAAAAAATGAATCTGTGCTCACTCGAAGTGAACACAAATACACTTTATGACATCTTTCACAGAAATCAAATGCTTGTGTCGTGAAAGCGGAAAATGGTCGACACGGCCGGGATTTGAACCCACGACCTCCGCACGAAGCAGTGGGAAAGCCGGCGTCGTAACCGATGGTCTATCAACCACTTCACTTTTCATAACAATTTTATTCTTATGCATGAGATCTTAAAGACGTATCAAGAATCAAATACAATTTTAGAGATGACCTTAAATAACCGCAAATAAAAGTTTTTTTTCATTCAAAATAATGTATAACCACTATAATAATGTAGGTATGTCTGTATACCCACCTTCTCTCTCTCTCTCAGTGAGTGTGTTCGTAGTGCCCCGAGGTTCTTGAGAATGTCAAATGTCTTTATGGGCTGGTCAATTATGTTATAAAAAGATCTCGTACGTCCATGATGGCGTTGTGGTGAGACCATTACAATATGTGTGTACATGTACAAGTACATGACTTTTCGGTCCCAAAAGATGGACAATGTGGAGATCTAACATATCTCATGGATAATAAATTAACATCTAAAAAAAGAATAATAAAATATCACCCATAGTGTATAAAAACCCAACTACCCAATTTAATTCGACAGTGATCTATCTTTAATTTTATTACAGAAAAATTAATCTCGGTCCACATAAAACGATCACACAACATCACATGCAGCTATGTTGAGAAAGAAGAAGATGGTTGACCCTAGGAATAGAACCCACGACCTTCAGTATCTACGCGGTATGAAATGAGGTTGGTAAGTAGGTATGTATGTAGCACTCGAGTTTTAGCAACCGAGAAAACTTTTTCATAGTATTTAGGGGTGAGATTTAAAATTTTTTATATTTTTTGCCTTAATCCTTCGGTTTTTAAAAACCACGGGCCTTATATCAAAATGAAACACGTAAATGTCCATCAAACATGGAACAATTCATAAAGTTTAGTGCAAAAGGTCAGCGTTAGGTTAAGAAAAACGCTTTTATGTGCACGTTTTTCAAATTTTTATGAGTATAAACCATGTTCAAAAACTCCATGCTATCATTAGTAGGATGCGTTTTGACTTCCATCAAATTTCTTCATAAATCCTCCGATGAAAACTAAAGTTCCCGAAACATCCAGGAATAAATAGAAGGGCGCATGCCTAAAAGATATGCTATCAAAATTGTTGAAGAACTCAGAGTATCATCAAAATCGTTAATGATTTTTGCAATTCTTTGTTTTGTTTTGCTTTGCGCTTACCTTAAAATTTGTTCCACTTTGAGTAAACATCCAATAATGGCAGAAATTATTGGGTAAGATGCGTTTAACACTGTTTCTCAAGAGCATGTAATGCGAGTCTACATACATGAATCCAATCTAATAAAAATCAGTCTGTAGGTCAAGACTATTTGGAAGACGTTAATCATATGTCTAAAGTAAGATCTGCAAATCTCTGAGGAAACACCCGCATGGGAGGTGGTGGTCCATAAAAAGCGTGGACTGAGATGTTACGTAACGATCTCGTGTGATAAATCTTATGGTGTTTGCTCAGCATCTCACATATTATGAACGGTGAACTAACACTCTCCCTTCACTTTGGCACGACAACTTTTTTTTCTAACGGACGCCACCATAAAACATTAAATAACTGGCCGTGTCTCAATACTTGATTGATTTGTTTGATTTTATAAGCCATTACCCTGGTTCGAATCGAGACTGTGGGAAAATATACCAATATAATAATTAAGAATATGTTTGATCAATTTCTTTTCGTAAAAAAAGTTCTTAAATAATACTTCTATAAAGTTGTATTTTGTCACTGTTTTTAATAAATAAATCAATCCTTATTTTGGTAGTTATCTCAATACAAAGATAGTATCGTCTTTTAAACTGTACCTAAGATTAATATAATTAATTACTTTAAAATATTTGAGATATGCAATTAATTAATGTTTCTTGGTAAAGTAATTAATAGTTTCTTGAATCGTCCGTATCTTAACATATGTGATAAATTATGTTTTAAAAATTTATCTCCATACACGCTGAATTATTGACAAATACATTTTGATAAATAGACTACACCTAGAACATGAGTGAAGGCTGGGCACAAACACATCACTATTACCTTTCTAATAGGTAATAGTTTTATTTATGTCAGATCAAATTTATATTATTTCTGATCAGAGAAAATTATTCTCAATGATATCTGTCTTTTTGTATCACGAAACGTTGTAATAGACAAGACGTCATTTTTAAAATGAACCTACTCATATGTAGTTTTGGCACCAACGATTTAGTATGTAAACTCATGTCGTTAAATTTTATTGTTAACCATTCGTTTTACATTCACACCTACCAGCAAGATTTACCTAGGTGACTCTTCAATATATTGTCAGAATGGTTACCTACATGATATTTTCTTTCTGAAAAAAGCTTCCTTATCATATCTTTAGATATGTAGGTAGGTATATTAACTAGGGTTTGTTGTTATAAAGTAAAGACACAGCTTTCAGATGGGTTGAGAAGAATCTCCCTTCATGGTGACCCGTGTTTCAAAAATATCCATCTGACGAGTCACAATGAGGAGCTGCACATAAATTTGCTATTATATTTCTATGCTATTATGCATCATTGTCATGGTGTAGTTTTATGTTCAAACCACTATTAGAAAAGCCAATGGGCTCTTTGATGACCAGTTTTTTTAGCAGAATATTCACAAAGAGTTACTATACAGAAAGATAAAATTGGTCAATAAAATATCAATATTTTTGTCTTAATAATCTGTATATTTTCTAAAATCAATCAATCATAAACCTTTTATAAAATAATATTTTGATGCTGTCATTAAATTAATTAGTTCTCGATTTCAAGATAGTTGTATTTTTTGTCAAATTTTAACTACTACGGGATTAGCACTGATTTCTATTGCTGTTTATAAGGTCGGCTTAGTGCGGTTACTTGGTGTTAACAATGTTCACCATTTACGGGCGGTTTCAATAACCTATCCGTAGTAATCAGTTAAACGCTATCCGTCAATTAACCGCAGTTAATATTCTATCCTTATCCGCGTTTCAATAAACAAACAACAGATAGATAGTATTTATGTCAGTTACCATGGAAATTATCCGCGTTTGATCATAGAAACTGTCAATAAGTACTTTTTTTTTTTGGCATATCATCCACAAGGGGGATGTTTTGGCCATTTTTGTCAATACTTCGTCCATGTCAATTTTCGAAAATACGTTAGAGTTTCAATATAAACAATATTATTATATTGTCTATGGACAATATAATAATATCTATGCGTCAGAGAGACGCAACATTCGCCCTCCATTATTTTTCTAGTCTCGTCGTCGTATATTGTTTATAAGAAAATAATTTATAAAAAATAAATCATTTACGACGGTTTAGGTTAACCGAAACCTGACAAGAAAATCTTTGTTCGACAATATCGACATGAAATTTATCCGTGAATATAACATCCGGGGTTCTTCGTCCTCGTCAGAGTCGAAGACTCCGTCTTCAAATAACTCCAAATCGTTCTCGTCACTTGAAAAAGCCATTATTTTCAAAAAAACTTGTTGCTATACCAAACACTTGCCGTCGAAATCGGGGGATAGGAAAAACAAACCGCCGAAATCGGGGGTTAAGAAAACCATAGAAAAAACTGTAATCACAAATGTCACAAGCTACTAGAGATAGGTTGTTGAAACGCTTTATCGCCGATTTCTATACAAATCATATAATGAAAGATAGATAGAAAGTTTAGTTAGAAATTCTATCTATCCATTGTTTATTGAAACACCAAAGTGTAAAGATAGATAGATTTTTAAACATAGATAGGAGATAGATAGGTTATTGAAACCGGCCGTTAGGCGGTCAAATTCACCGAAATTATCCGAATTCCAAAATGTGGAAATCAACATGTATTACAAACTGAAACCCTAGAAATCTCAAGCAGAGTTTGTTTAAATGTAGTCCTGAAATAGCCCACTATTGTCAATATATACCTATTTGGAATGTCACAATCAATTATTACACCTTTTATGCCCCCACTTTTGGGCATAGGAAGGCAATAAGATGTCTCCAATGTGCTCGATTGCATAAGGGGGAAAGTAATTAAATAAATTAAATTTGTTATGCATAATGCTAAATTCTTGTAATAAATAATAAAAATGCAGCAAAAAATTGAAATGATTCGAATAAATCTGTATTTTTGAAGGCAGTAGTTTCATCCTATCTGAAAATATGTAATTTATCTTTAAAGGTTATAACAAATTTACTATACATTCATTTATATTTTGAAATACAAAATAGTTAATTATCGAGATACAATAATACTTCTACGGAAGAGTGTACCTACTGTAAAGACGAAATCAAAGCGAAGTACCTACGTGATGAAATAAAGTGGCATTGCTGAGATAACACGGGATTAGAGAAATTAAAATATTCAGTGAGACCATTTGTCACCGCTGTATTAATACTACCTGTAACTTCTGACAACAGAATCTATTAATAAGAGCCAACCTGGGCATATTTCTCTATTAATGTTTCTTTTATTTTAATAATGGCGTCATGCGACATTGGACACGAAAAAATATTGCACCGCCATCTAAATATAGGGCTGTGCTAAAAATATTTCCCAAACCGTTTCAATTTCTAAAATATTTAAAACTTAGACATTCCCCTTCACCATGTGATTTAGTCACCCATTTTTTACAATTGCACAGATGCCTTAATAGGGTTTTCACTGTATTGGATATGGATGTTTTCACTATGATGGTTAAAGGTATCTGAAATCCTTGTCTATAGGTACACCTTGGTGAGAATATATTGTAAGTATGTACATTAAGAACTCTTAATTCAATTTATCTGGATAAGTTAACTTTTCTGCCACCCGTATACCTATTGTGTATGTATCCACCCGCTTCAAACTACAGGTGGATACAAACAGATATCCACAGGATCTATAATATACTTTTTTTATGAATCTGGGCTCACCCAGAGTAAACCCAAGTACACAAAAGACATCTTTTAGATAAAGCAAAGCTTGTGTTGTGAAACAGGAAATGGTCGGAACCGGGTCTCGAACCCACAAATTTATTTGTCAATGTTTTTCCCTCAATTATACTTTATTTCTTCACCGTAAATATTGTTATCTACATAGAAATATTATTTCCAAATCATATAAATATACCTACAATATCATTTACACTAAGCAAAGTTTAGGTTGTGGAATACCTTATTACTGTCTCGCACTAAACACTAAAGTCAGCGACATAGTACCTAGAAACCGAATAAAAATTGTGTAAAGAAATGATCAAGATGCTGTCAGCCCTGATTTTCTAATGGGTTGTTCGTGGGAATACCTTAGTACGTACTGAAGACATATTGTGTGTTCGTACGACATGAGTAAGCAGTTTCCTATGTCGTGTGTCGCCGCGACATTGACAAGTAGGTATGGAGGCTGGTACTCTCGTACCTGATCATAATAATATGTGGGTACCTATTCTCCGCGATAACAAGTACGAACAAATGCCTGTGTTTTATCAAATAACTCATTCAGTCAAAGAACACCGCAGCTCTCTATCAACTGGGATATGTATCTATCTATGTATTTTTCCAAATTGTTGGTTACTTAATGTCTCTATTATTTATTGGACGAGATTTATACAGTTAGGAGAGATTTGAGTTATTAGTTTTGAACTCGTGAAATTTAGAACATTTATTTTCACCAGTCAATATCTGTCACATCGATTGCCAATAATACTCGGATTCTCCGATAGATTTTGGTGTTCCCGCGGATTCATTCATCCTGTAAGGTAATTCGATTTGCTGCGTCCTGTTGATATCACAATTCCGTTATGATATGTCTCGAGGTCTATTCTGAATCAGTTTACCAACCTGTAATTATAGTATTCTCTATACCTACGCTAATTTTTTTTTTATTAACAAAACCCCCAAGAACACTCAAGATATCCAGCAGCTCTAGAAAAATTGCTTTTGGAGATCGCCTACAAACGAATTTTTCGACAATGTAGAGTAGGAAGAATATAAAATGTCCACATTTTATACAGTATTTTTAATATACCTAAGTGTCTTTGTTTGGTTTAAATCATTGTTCATAAGTTCCATTTTTTCGCATTCTTCGATGGACGAAATATTTGTTTGTAGTTGAATTTCAAATTGTCTACGAGGGTAGAATTTTAATAGTTTTAATGCCGTTGATTGCCTTTTCTTTCAAGCCCACATCGTCCACTGCTGAACAAAAAGACTTTGCCAGTATGTGTTTTCTTAAACCACTTTCAAGGCGGATTTTATAGATTTACTGCAGGTTTTCCTTATTAAAACATTTGGGAAGACTCAGTTCGACAATACATAGGTATACTTGGTCGCCAGTACCTCGTTAATTGTTTACCTATTAGCGGGGAGGCCGCGTGCAGGCAAGGCTGACATTTGAATTAACTAGGTATAGTTTTTTTTTTCGCTAACACTCGTATAATATGAAGATTAAGAATGAATGGATTTTTAAGTTATTCAAATACCTACTAACATAAGAACATCTACACGTAGCAAACTGTTACATCTACCACAGGGACATCTTCAAGGCACCTAGTTGCATTGAGAACTTTATAGGCAAGTTTTATCTAATTATGACGCTGTATGTAGGTACAGGAAAAATCATTTGAATATGACATTTAATGCCCTCGAAGGCAATTCTTCCTCTGCTGTCATCCACGCTTTAACTGGTGAATGTTGACAATAACGATAGAATAACGTGCTTTCACTCATTATTTTTGGAGCCAATGGATACCCATGGTAATGAGATAGGAACCTACCTACATGCAATTCAAAAGAAATGTGTAATGTGTACCTACCTGAGTTTATTTTAGACAATGTTTTTTATATCATACACACGTTTGATTTTAGCTAGCGGAAACAATAATAGTACCTACCTATGTTTTCTTAACACTTGATCAAACAAAATGTGCCTACGAATAATTTATGAAAATTTATCGGTGAAAATGTATTTTTGTTTTGTTATTAATTTTTATGTGGGCATTTTGAAATAAAAGAATAACTTTATACTTACCTGACTTTTTGGCTTTAAGTAAATAAGATTAATTTGAATAATATTCTACTTGATGAAAAAACAAATGAAAATCATTAATTTTTCAAAACAAAAAAAAGTAGGTACCTATATACCCCTATCAAATACGAACTTTTATTCTTACTATGATATTTGGCTGTTGAAAATAGAAAGCCGACCCCAAATAATGGTACAAAGGCAAGGGCGAAGAAGAACAATATGTATATGATTAGTGCTTATGGACTGCCTTAAAATGTATTAATTTTTTAATAGGCAATAAAGATGAGACATTAACAAAAATGGATATACCTAGTCATATCCTGGCGCCAAATAGGTACATGACAGCAGTCGCAGTCTTTAAATTTGGTTGCTGCCTTGTTCTCAACAATTTCCAACTTTTATCTCTATATATTTCATCATTAATTATTAAATATCTACTTGTTGCATACATGAGATTTTTCGACATGTTGAACATGTTGAGAATTCCCATGATTAGGAGTTTCGGAGACTTAAACATTACCACCTAATAGCGAACGTTGTTAACGTAAAGTGATCACACTAAGCCAGCCTTCGAAATAACAGTAGAAGACGGTCGTAAGCCCGTAGTAGTTTGTTCCATTTAAAAATCGAACATTAGTAATGAATTGTTAGAGTCATTAGTTGTTACATATTATTCTTTATTAATTTATTGTTATAAATCGAACATGGAATGAATTTCGGATACAGACGTCCAAAATTCCTTTATAGGTAGGCATGTGGTAAGTATTGGTTTCTATCGCAAAGATGGCCTGAGAAGATGTTTCAAAAATGACATTCTCGCGGTGAGAGGGACGGTCATTACGTACAACAAAATAATTTAGTTCATAAAACGAATGACATTGAATTGAGACAATTATTATAAAACACATTACACTACGAACAAACGTATCGTGTATAGATAATCACGCAATAAGCGCCATTATATTGTGACGAAGCCTCGGGGCTGTCATAAAAGAGGACCCACGGACACATCATGCGCTGTAAATATATAGGTAGGTACCTAATGTGTGTGGAGACCAACACTGCACCTAGAGATGATGTTATATGACCGACGTACAATAAAAGTGATAAAACACCGTGTCATGTGAAAAGTCGTGATTGTTTGGAGGCCCGCGGACCTTATGACCCTCCACTTACACGTACATACAGACACGCCAACAGTATAAATGCCAATAGGTAAGAGGAACTATTCTTTTTTTTTTAAAAAGTGTCCAACAATTCAAACAACATAGTTGAAGGTTGGAAAGAGAATCTACAAATTTCTTTAAAACGATAGGGTCCAATTCCTTTATATTCTAGGAAGGTATATTATTTGAAGCCGATTCCTTGGTGTCACTGCGATCAAGAAGTTATCCATTTATTTCTTTTAGATCAGTAGGTACCACTAGTAAATATACGTTTCGAAAAAAACGAAAGAGTTTCGAACAATTTCCCTACAAAAATGATCGAATGATCCAATCGTTTGATTTTCGAACACAATTTGCACGCTAATAAGCGCTTATTAGCGTGCAATTATATTTCTATTAAACTCGTAATAACCCCACATTTTTCAGTAATTTGATATGGTACCTAAACTACTGATAGTAAATTTTACAAATATACCTATATATATATATATATATATATATATATATATATATATATATATAAAGATAATTTCGCCGATTTCGATATATATATATATACTGAACTTTAAATACATCGAATACTAGAATAGACGTTTGGAACATAACAATCGAAATTATCTGTCATTGTTTTTCTTTAACGTAAAAAAGTTATCACAATTTGTTTTAATTAGTACCTATTCATTACTACGCTAGACAAGTCAAAGACTCCTTTGAAGTGAATATAGGTACTTACTTATAGAGTCTTTATTCGAACGAGCTGCTGTCTTTTTGCAACTCCTTCTTTTTAGTCAAACGCATGGATGAATTTTCGACATCCAACTCATGCGACGGGCTTTAGGAGGAGACGATTCAAGTATGATGTGCGTGACGAAGGAGGAGGTATACTGAAACGGTCCCTTAGCAACAGAATAAATGTCGAAATGAACGAATCTCGACTACTTGGATGTCTTTAAAAAGATGGTGTGATTTCTACCAGTTCACGTTACATAAAGAAGGTAAATTATGAGACATAAAACTAGCCAATCGGACTTCTTTTTTATCGAAAATTTATAAATAACAAAAATGTATCATCATTGATTTACCCACGGGTTTATTGACATATGTCTGTAGTTAAAATTAAAAGAAATCGGTCAATCACTTAGGAAGTGTGTTTGATTGTTGGTACATCATACCTAGGTATTAGCGTATAGCGGTGTAATAACACATGACCGTTTACTTAATTGATAAACAATATTCCTCGCTCCCGATATCATCCTAGATGACTTCTATAAATATCTAACTATTTCCCAACAATAGAGAAGCGATCCCAGAGGTCCTAAACACTTTCTCGGCGTTTTGAGTGATCTACTGTCGAATCAAGATGCCTTCGAAGAATGTCTTTTACTCCATTCATATTGGTTAAATTATTTATGTAGGTACACTTTAAAGGGAAAACAATACGTTTAATAGATAGATATTCGATAGACAGTAATGTTGAAAATAGATGAATTATAATATGGATTGTTTGCAATTCTATGTTTTTTTTTTTTTTTTTTTTTTTATTGAAGAAAAATATCATATAATATACTATTACACTATTGTGTCACGCCAAGTCTCGACAGAAGACTTGTCGGCGTGTTCACTTATATATACACACTTATAAATTCGAAAATAACAATAATGTTTCACTTACATCGTTACAAAATATACAAACACTTAACATATTATGACTATTTACACATTATATACAGGAATAATTAAAAATAATTAAATTTTTGTTGATCCTACATATATAACGTGATGATGGATTTATATTATTTTACTTATCTACTATTTTTGTTTTTATAGTTTTTTATAAGATGAATTTTTATGCATGTGTTTTTTGGGCCATATCTGGTATAAAATTATTACTAGTTACCATAAATAAATAATTAATAAAAAAATATTGTCATAAAAATATTGTAACCCTTATGATTTAATGAAAAAGTGTTGTAGAACTGAACATTTTCCACATTGCAATATTTACGTAACTGCAATATTAGTACCTACCCCTATTCCGAAATTTTACTCACTAACGTAAGTGAGAAACTCACGGGAATATTGTATGGGCACGGCTTTCGGAAGCATCTGTAAGGACGTCAAACACGTTTTCAAAATTTTGCCACCAGCATTGGTAAATAAATACCTAATGTCACAAAAACTTAATTAATGGAAGGTTTATGATTTATAGCTTTTGGTGACTTGATAACGGTAGATATAAATTTAAGAAAAAAAAAACTGAAATTGATGAACTCCTGGTATTGTTTTTGGTAGGCCCCCGTACCTATATCACCACAATACTGTATAATAACATCCTAACATAAGACCCGCGTGCGTGTGTGCACATGGTGTCTTCCGGTACAATTGCCACGTGTCTCCATGTAAGGTAAATATTATTGTAATGGGTCTATTTGCGGCGATGGAGTGGTCTCCGCCTGGTACCTACTCCGTTCTCTTCAAGAGACGCAACGTTCGAATATTTCACTGAGGTAGGTACACACCTCATACAGTATGACCACAGAATAAAAATAGCATTACCAATAGCTTACTAGGTAGGTATATACCGGGATTTTTTATAAAATTGAAAACTGTTAAGATATCAAGAGTTAGTTTCATAAGATCTTTATGAATGAGTGTGTTTCGTCTTTTTTTTTCTTCTTCTTATCTAGTAGACTCAAGTCTCTCATAAAGGAAGCTGAACTATTACAGCCTTCTCTACATCTCGTTAGGGGGTGTACCCAGTTGTCGATGTTCTTGAAACAACTGTTATGGCGTCTTTTTAGCATTCGTTCTGAGGTCTGTATCTGAATACTATAATGGTATTTATAAATTATTAATAGTAGATATAAATGACGAATATTTAGATATATTGAGAAAAAAAAAATTAGGAGTGTGTCCTTTAAAAGAAAGAAGATTACAAAATTTTACAAAATATATTCTCAATTAAATGAATAAATCTTTGTCCATTAAACGCACATTTCTTTTGCTCAAAGGTTGAGAAAACACATTGATTACTCAACACAAACTCCATTTATGCTTATAACAGGTACATTTTTATTATTTAGTTTCTATTGTCACTAAAGTGTTGATATTCTCCTCCATGTGTTCGAGTATATTATTTGTGATATGATTATGTTAGAATATATGCCGGAGTGATTGAAGGCGAAACAAATCTGTAATAATATCAGCTGTCTGGTGGTTATGGTTAGGTAGGTACTGTCTCTACATAAATAGGTATAACACAATTAGTTTTATTCATGGTGTCTTAAGAGATCGTCCGAAGCCATTGTAGGCGACACTTTAAAAATTATTGAGTGAGAGATTGAGACTTGAAGACAAAGAAGTTTACGTAGAAAAGTCTTGTAGTGATTTTGTTACCTAATGAATATTCCCGAAAACCAAATTTGTCATACCGAGATAATAATATTATACAAGTAGTAACCTGTTCTTATTGTCTATGCTCGTCAGCCGTGGAGCCTAATTTAAAAAATTAACATTTTAGGCGACATTAATAAATGTACCTAGTGTCGTTAATTACTTTTTATATTTACTTATGAATTATTAGGCTCACCCACTACCTTTATACAGGGTATTCAGTGGTGCGTTATTAAAGAGATCAAATTTTTAACACACCATAGTTACTTCATGGACTTGAGAGGCTTGCACACTGCACAGCCCACATCCAGTTCTGGAACAAAGAAAAATATTAATACCTAATGTATTATTAATTATTTCTTTATAAAAAATAATTAACCTTTTGATATCTGACAGATAACAGCATTAACATTTCAGATTGTACCTAAATATTTTATTTCTATTTGACTTACAGCTATAGGTTCAAAAATAAATTAAAAATAAAACAAAATCAAATTAATTACATACCTACAGCTTTTGGGCACAAGCTATTCAGATTTCTTAAAACTGTAATGGTTCTTTAAAATCGGCCATCTTTCATTATATTAATTATTATCTAAAAACCTTTAGTTTATACCCTATTAGGAACGCCAACTTAGCAATAAGTAACTCATCGTTAGAATCGAAAGCATAGTAAATATATTTAGTTCATTTATTTTCCCCAGGAAATTGTCATGTGGCCAACGTTTATCCCTGTATGGTTTTAGGTTTTCTTGCAGGTAATTACTTTACTCACCACCCATTCTGGAGTTATCACATTTTGACCGACAATTAAGTCGTTGCGGTATGATCACCCGGACATTTGACAATAATTATAATTAGTTTTGAAATAAGTTTCACGTACAAATGCTTCATAATTGGCTAAAATGCTGCTTACGAAGGCAGGAACTAGCCTCTAATAATGTCAATAACCCGAGATTTTGTCAAATTGTAATAAAATATTTAATTTTGAATAAAGAATTTTACATGGATATACAATACCTATATCTACGAATTTGAAACTATACAAGGTATGAACTTTCCTCCAATATTTTAGAAGTAAGATTCATATATGAATTTGAACGGAATTTCAGTTGAGTTATTATAAAACCATTTTTAGCATTGGTAAGTATTTTTTTAAAATTCTTTTTTATAAATTACTATTAATTAACCCAGAATTCTAACTATTGACGGATTGAATAAATGATCGATATTGGAACGATGTGACATCGCGAGCCACACATAGGTAAACTCTCATCTTTGTAGTGGAATGGAAGTTCTGTTGTTTGATACGGACGGATACACACAACAAAACCCTCCATGGTAAAAAGTGACCTTGTGCAGTAAATTCGAATCTAGAATTCATTTCAATTATTCCACAATATATCTTTTACCTATGTACCTAAAGATGAGCTATGATTATAACTACTTGAATCGAAAATCAAAAGAAGTACTACAACATAAATTTATCAATATAGTGAATTACTTACCCACGATCCTTTGCTTACTATCATGTGCAACTGTAAAAAACGGGCGACGAAGTCTGTCACTTGGAAACGGGTTTCTCCTAGTTAGTGTTGAATGATAGAACAATGTAGACAATAATTGCAGTACGGGTATCAAAGACAAAGCAAATAGTGTACATAGATTTGAGACAAAGACACAGTTTACAGCGTTGGACATTGCGGGCACTTCTTGTTAATATAAATAATGTCCGATGGCTATCAGGGACCCCATTATTATTCTTTATAAAATTCAAATTAAATTTTTATTGTTGTTAGTTTGCTTTGGTAATAGTTGCTTTTTGTATGGTTTATCAAGATGGTACGCATGCGTGTTATTTCTTTTAGTGATAGTGTCATATTTTTATGTGGAACCTTCACATAGGCCAGTACCCTGCACTTATCCACAAAGGGTAATAATGGGTTATTCTTAACAACCTACCATCATTTTCATACTTACTGCATATATTTATGACTAACTAACCTACATACTTTCTTTAATTTTATTTTATACACCGTAAAATCTTCCAGGCATCTTGACTGCGAGAGAAATATTGGTGTGTAAAATACTTTATGAGATATGCATGAAGTGTGATTTTATTTGTTTTTTTTTATTGTTCTTAAATTTCTAGTTCAAGATTGTACCTACATATTTAATTTCTATGTATTCTATGTGGTATCTACTTATGTAATTTTTAATGTTTTAGAGTGGTATTAAATATACGAATAATGTTTTTAAAACTTTTTATTTAACTTCATTGTAAGCTATACTAGTGGACAACCGTAGTGTGCTATAAATGATAACCTATAGATAATAAAAAAAACATTTTTCCCCCATTTTAAGTTTGAAATTGGTGTAAGTATTTGAGTTTATTATATTTATTAATTGAGTTAACATTTGATAAGATTTTGATCAATGGACTCCTATCGGCCAAAAACAGAAAGAAAATATTTTTTTTCTATTTACAATTTTTTTCGCATTATTATTACCTTTCTATGGTTAAGTTTTGCTTCTGTTATCAGGCAGAAAGAAAGAAGGAAAATAGCAAATATGATTCAAACACGAATAAGTATAGGTAGCTATACTACCTTCTATAATAGAATTCTGCAAAGCAGATTCCCTGACTTTACTGCCATTAAGTATAGAAGAGTGTTATTTATCTATATATACAGAGAAGAAGCGCATTTTGATGTCAACTTATTAATAGAAGCCAACCGATAGTTAGGTAAAAAGAAGTAGAAGAAAAATATAACAAACATAGTTTTCTTACATCTAGTTCGCTTTTATCACAATATAGTACCTATACTTAATAATATTATATTAGCGGTAAGGTACGCATAATGTTTTTCACACAACGAAAACGATCTGACCACTCGCTGTCTCCTATGAACAAGTGGGAACAAACGCACATACAGTGCTTACAGCGTACCTGCATTATTCATAATGTATTATCTAGGCGCACTGTCACACTTTGTAACCTCAGATTAGCAGGCAGGTTACATGTATTGTATTGTAGGTATGCTAGTGAACCCACAGGTAGGTAGGTATAACGTTTTGACACAGTTCAAATACGAAGTCACTAAGCAGTTCTAAATCGGGTCGGGTCGGGTCAGAAATTTTCAATGTGTTTTTTCACTTGAAATTTCTACTCGGTTTTGGAATCCTGTTTCAGATTGAACGGAACCGGTTGACTGGTAGATAATGCTTCGAGCATTAAGTTCCGCCGGCTATACCTACTGACACCTATGTATAGAAGAGTGTTATTTATTTATTAATTTATTTACTAATTAGGTATACCTACACGGTTAAAAAACTTGAAAGGTCTCCGTTTTAAGATGGCAAAAATTCGCATGAAAAAACAAAAGTTGTTACTTACTTACTTACTTTCCGAGTCCGTGTAAAAGCTAAGCCTTTCCCATCCAATAGGTATGTAGCAGTAGCAATCGCCTTGTCATTCGCCTCATATACAATATGTCGTTCAGGACGCACGTCTGTTCCAAACTCTGGCACACCAGCAGATGCTCATCATCCTGAATTGTTACTTAGTATTATCTTTTTGAGGAATAGTAAAAGTGTCAAACTCTTAACGTTCGATATGCCAATTATGTAGGTAAGTAAGTACGTAATGGGTGACACAAAGTAGGCATTTTCACATTTAAGTTAATGCGAACTGGGACCCTACTCTGTATTTAGGTACTTCGCGATTCGGATCAACTACAATTTTAATAACGATGTCATTGTGAAATTTAGATTTTGGTTGCAAAGTTCAAAAAAGTTTCACGTAGGTCTATTTGAAATTCGGTATTGCTGCACGAAAAAACAACCCCATAGATCGATGTGGAAGAAAATTTTTATGAAAATGAAATATGAATGAGTTATGTCGAATTGAAACACGAATGCATACCTACTATCATTTTATTGATATAAATTGTAATAGTTTTGTTATGGCATAAGTAATATTAAACGAACAACAGTTATTAAATTCATTGAAAAAGTCGGGTATTTTTTATCAGCCATTTTAGAATTCTCTATTAGACGACCACATCAAGAGTAGGTAGGTACTTGTAATAAGAAGTGGACGAGTATTCTGTTTTTTCTCTTAAGATGTACTTAAAAGAGTTGATATGGATAAGGCTGAGTGAAAAGGAAGAGTGGTTGAAATTGCTGCCAACCATTTGTTGAATTCCAACCATCAAAGAAGAAGGCTGTTAAATAAAGAGGAGTGAATTTTAGCTAATAATGCATTCCAAGAGTTTTTACTACCTAACGAAAATGTCTCAAAAAGATTTCATCCGCCTTGGGGTACACCGGACACTGAGATTCGTTCACCTACACACAATTATGTCTGATTAGACAATGTCAAGAGCTTTATCTTCGTCAAGAGGTATGGAGTGGCTACCTGATTGCTGGCCAGGGTGAGTGCCCACCGGACAGAGCAGAGGCCCTCCTGGTACCGAACATAGAAGACTCTACTTACCAATTCTCCACGCCTAGGTGGATTTGAAACCAATTTAATAAATTTTGTGGACAAAAGTGTTGTGTGTGGTAAAGTATCAGGTCGGAACCCATCATCCATAGCACCTGTAATTCAGTTAATTATTATCTCTGTCCATCTACCATATGATGATAATTGCTTCTTCTATTCGCCGTCACAGCATGTGAATGCTTACACACGCCTGTCTATCTCTAATACTAAGTGTGTACCTATATTATTACGTATTTGAAGATAATACTCGTAGGTGCGTAATCCAGAGAAGAAAGATTATATGAGCAATATTTCATTTGGTCTATTTTATTCAAACTATTACTGTCGTGGAAAACGGTAGTGTTTTAGGTATTATGAATGTAGATTTGCTACATAAAAATTTGCACTTCTTTGCACAAGCTTCTACACTAAGAGAGCTTCTACAAGCTTTAAGAGAGAGGAAATGTTGTATATTATTATTATTGATGTTTCATGTAAATACATATTGTTATAACTCTGTACCTAATTATTAACTTATCACCCAAAATAACTTATAACCCAAAATAGCTTGAAGAAAATGACATTTTGTTATTTCTAATCTAGAACTTCCTTGTCACTTGTCAAGTTCTTTAACACTTTTACCACAACGGTTTTGTCAATAAAAAATGTATTTTGACAAAGCAAGTATAGCTTAGGTCTCAACCATTATTTGATCAATTTGAAATCCAAAATCAATTACAATGTTGTAGGTAACTTGGAATATTAATTTGGCTGGTTTGATACAGTATTGTAATTAAACCTTAGAATCATTTAAACCATAAGTAGGAGATGTGAATTAACTATGCTGCCAGACAGAAAACGGAGATACCTAAATGCAATTATTACTGTTATTGCATTTTGTACATTGTATTAAGATGTGTCATTCGTTTAGATTCCAGCAGGCTTATCGAATTAAAGATGTCAAGCTCGTCATAATGTATTACGTCATATTCATCTTATAGGTACGATTAGCTATTTGGAATGAGATTTGTCTGTTGGGTACATTACTTCAATCGATTGGAAGAACTCTTTGTGTTGGTTTAGTGCCAAATCAAATAAAATATTTTAATGTGATTTATTGCATTACAATTACCGACTGATCTGTGTTCGGTTGGGCATGTTATTTGAGGGATTGTACATGTTATTTTGAGGGACCGTGCGTGTTATTGAGTGTATGTTATAATATCGGCTATTATGTTGTCATGATAAGGACATTTACACGGCAGAGGGGGCATCCTGGCCTGCTCTGTTTTATGTCTCATGTGCCATTACTCGGCGCACGGGCTTAAGTGTTTTACATTTGAGTATTATTTATGTGCGCGTACGCAGATTAACGATTATCGATGCACGGAAATAGCTCTAACCAAACAAATTGTTTCATATAAAACGACTATCTGAAAAATGGACAATCTTAACAGCACGACTTCTGTACGACAGGTAGGTACTCTATGTTATATCTCTTTTTTTAACACATTAGGTCTAGACCCCAGGGTATGGATATATTACGCAGGTACCTTCTATCACTTGAAAAGCCCGCTTTTTAAGCTCAAAGGGTGTACACTACAAATGCTGGATGCTGATATTTTTAACCAGTAAATAAAATAAGTACTTCCCGGTACATTACATTTTTGTGCTTTTCTATAAAATAAGCCAACAGCAGTTTGTGATATTATGAAGAAAAATATGATAACGGTAGCTTTAAAAATGAATTAAGGGATGATAAAAATTGGTAGCTTGGCGTTTCTGAAGGTCGCTAGTTCGAATCCTGGTGCCTTTACCGCATCTCTCTCTCATCGCAAGCTTTGCTTTTTGTGAAAGATATCAGAAGCGTTCTAGTATAGAATTTCAGCCATATTCTGTAGTGAAGATATTCTTATACAGGAATATTGTATATTTTTTTACTTGTGCTTTACTGTTTGTATTTTTGTTCCTCCCTTTAATCTTACATGATTTTGATTGGAAAACGATTTATAAAGGAACATTATTATGAAAGTAACCTAGACAGTGTTCAAAGTTGGTTTTCAGCCGTTTGCACTTACCACGCTAACCATTATGTGTCTTTTTTTTTAGAAAACTATGGCTTAGAATGTACATAAACCAATTATGAAATAGCAAACTATCTACGGATAATTTTGGATAATATTTTGGTAGCAATCAGCATTCAATACGTGCTTCTGAACAGTCATCGATCATCTATGAACAGTCATCTATACATGTACCTCAGAATTGCGTTGGTAATGTACAAACATCGTGTGTTGGACAAAATTAGTGTTATCGTTTTAAAGACCGGAATTCCATTAGGCAATGTGGATCATGGATCGTTATAGATCATCATATTTTGTTATTTATAATACAGCGACGTCTCCTCAAAACACAAACACATCGCAGTCTCTTTAACCCGTACGGTTTATAAACCCGAAGGACCGGTCTGGATCTATATGGTATCTTACACCTAAGAAATTTGTTCAAGTCAAATAGTATTCTGTATCATCAATTAACTTCCTACTTTTGTCATTTCTTAGATCATGTAAAAATCTTTTGCATATTGTAATCGAACATTCCAAAATTTATGTTTTTTTCTTTTTTGAGACAGTAAAATGAGAGTGTAGTGTAGTACAGCCATTATTATTATGCAGTGATCCATAGATCGTGATATAAAAATATATCATTATGGCTATGAAAATCATTTCAGTTTATTACTTTAAGGTATATTGATCATCGATGATTGAAGATTTTTATGTGGTCTTCTAGATCAAAATAATAAGTGACTCGGTAGATTAGTGGAAGAGTGTCTGGTAAAACACTATACTTCCTTCCTTCATTATGTCGTAATTCTTTGGAGCTTTTTTTTCTTTGACGCCTGATTTATTAACAACGTTTTATGCCCTCAGAAAACCGCTATGCGACGCTTTTAATTTCACTTGTAATCGATATTGAACATATTTTTTTCATCATTAATTATTATTTTTTCTATTATTTATGACGGTTTAAATACCTACTAGCTACCTACCTGAATATTAAAAAACATAATGTGGAGGAGATGGACTTTGCTGGGACATGTGTTAAGGATGCCGAATGGATGCCGTTGGCCGAGGAGAGCGCTTTTCTTCCTCCCATCAGGGTCCCGAATACGAGGAAGACCCTCTCATACTGTGTTCCGCTCCTTCGAAACAGAGCTGAAGAATCTGGAC
Source organism: Mystacides longicornis (assembly GCA_963576905.1). Taxonomy (NCBI): domain Eukaryota; kingdom Metazoa; phylum Arthropoda; class Insecta; order Trichoptera; family Leptoceridae; genus Mystacides; species Mystacides longicornis. Next base: position 20,979,386 of record OY756421.1, on the reverse strand, counting down.
ATGGTGTGGGAGGAGGTTATAAACATTGCGCAATATCGAGCGCAATGAAGAGCTCTTGTTGCCTCCCTATGCCCCTAAAGTGGGACCTTAAGGGAGTTTAGATTGGAATTGGATATTTAAAAACAAGTTGTTTTATACAAAAAATTTGTCGATCTTGAAAAGAAAGTTAGTTTATTCTGAACAACTCGCATATATTAAATTACCTATATCTTTATAATATAAAAGAAAGTCGGGTTAGTGCGAACACTTATAACTTGAAATCGGCTGAACAGATTTTAATGATACATGTTTTATTGGATTCTTCTCCGCTCCGGATAAGAGAATAACTAATAAAATATTGAAAAAGAGATAGAAAATGTTATAAAATATAATATTAAATTAAGTACGGGACGGATTTTCCATTTGTATTTACTTGACAACCATTGAGTTTCAAAACATTGGTAGGTACGCAGATTTTTGATAAAATTTCTTTCAAGTTATCCGACGTATTATTATTGAATTAATGCTTTCCTGGAGTTTTTGTCAATAAAATTTGTGCAATTATTTTTTTAGTATCATCTGACTTTAAAATATCAATATAAATATCTAATATATAAAATGCGTAAGTTTTGGTGGTTTTGAAATAACTTATTTGTAATATTATAATCACATAACTTTTGAGTTTTACACGATGAGTAGGTAGTCATGTACCTATGTCAGCTATAATACATTAACCAGCAATATTTTATTGACTTTAGGGTGGGACGAAGTTCGATGGATCAGCTATTTTTTAATAAAATTAGAAATAATGAAACATTTCTTAGTAAATCGGGGTCTTTTTTTTAATTTCTATAGTTTTTTTTTCTTAACAGCATTTTCATTTGAGTTCAAGGGTCTTCATTGTTTTTTTTCTTTTAAAGGTTAAAATTATTTCCCTACTCACTAAACTATTTTCATTATAAGTGAACACAAATACACTATTCGACTCGTTCAAACTCATCTTGAGACGTGAAAAAGCAATATCAGGATCTCACGACTCAAATCAGTGCGAAAATTGGCGATGCAACCAACTTCCTCGCTAGTTCCATGCTAAATATTTCAAAAAGCGGTGATATCTTGTGCCCGGGCTATGATGGTCAGGTTTCAGACCTCACACCTATACAGAATAATGAGTAACAAGCCCTTTTTCATAAGCCGGACCTAAGCGTATAAACCTAACATCAAAGTGCTCTAAGGAGCCGGAACAAACAGTGAACCTGTCGACTCTGAAGGTGAGAATGGTCTCGTATCTCGATCACGTATTTAGGGGAGATTTCGTCCACCTCCTCAGTTGATAATTAAATATTGAGGAATTCTTAGACGTTAGGAATAATCTTTTTGTATGTGTATTCTTGTAATACCTAACAGTGTTTTTTAATAACGTCGATAGATCCTAACAGAGCCGGTAAAATAATAATATAATGATAGAGAGTTAATCACACTTGACACAAGTTCTTGCAAATCATTTTCACACTCAGCCATAGTACCTACTAAATCATCTGCATACATAAGCGCACATACCTTTATTCCATTTAATTCAACCCCTATATCTATATCTTTTAACCCACTGGCGCAAAAATCAAAAAACAAATTGTACAACCAGGGTGACATGACGCACCCTTGCTTCACACCTTTCGTAAGATAGAACTCCGGTGAAAGGTGACTGTTCACCTTCACATACGCAGTACTTTCCGAATATAGTGACGCAATGCCACGAATCAGCCGGTTGTTTACTCCATAGATTGATAGAACCTCCCATAATTTATCTCTATCTACCCTATCATATGCCTTTTCCAAATCTACGAATGCATAGAAAAGCTTCTGATGTTTACTCAAAAGCTTAATCATCCACAAAGCGAAGATCTGATGGACAAACCACTTCCCATTCATAAAAGCCCCTTGTGCATCCCAAACATTACTAAGAGTTAAGTTAATAACTGAAAGTAACTAAGGAGCAAATGGATACAGCAAGAGCACTGCTCTGAAACCGATAGTGAGCAGTATCAATTACATCCTTCTACACCATGCCCGAATCATACAGCTCGATTTCGAATGATAGGGACACACTATGAGAAAACTAGGGAATATCAGCACTCTTCTCATCCAACCGTCACTGGCATCCTTGTCACATGTCTCTGCCATGTCCATCTCTTCATGTGAGGTAATCGCATATATTTTTTTATTGTTTTTTATCCTTTTTATTTTTGGGCATATGGCTCACACAAATAAAAATACTCATCGCATTCACCCACCTTACGTTTTTTCTCACGTCATCAGAGAAACTTGGCGGAGTCTGTCCCAAACCATTTGAAATATTGTCCATCGTTCGAAAAGGCGTAGGTATATCGATGTAACCTCTTAGGTTGGTTTTTTATTTGCACGAGGGCTGTACCAATAAACATAGTGCTAGGCTCCTACTATAATGCAGTAGCTACTACACTAAAATACTGAACAAAAATCCCGTCTCTATGAAAACAAAGGTGGAAACGGGTACGTGGAGGGCAGATTCTTTTGAATAGTTTGGAATATCCAAAATTAATTATATTTTTTTTTCATTTTCATGTCCTGAAAATCACGATGCAAATTTTATGTCGAACTAAGGTGTCCAATATGTCAATTTTTCTAATGAATGTACATTAAAGACTCATCGTAAAGAGCATCGTGGACGGATGATGTGAAATTTTAATAACAGATTACAACCATTATCGGCGTTGGAACACGCGTTTCTGTCCGTTTCCTCATGAAATAAATACCTAAATATAAAGTAGCCAGAAAACATGACGAGATGGTCATGTAACGGCCTTTTAATAGCTGGATCTGTTCCACCAGGCGACGACTGATTCCAGCAACGTGTGTGGTCTCATAGCTGTCACCGGCGCACGTGCCCCGCACACCTCTCACCCTCTCGCAACTACACACCCAGCGTCCCGACGCCTAGCAGATTGACGCTTATATAAACTGTCGACGCCGAATCACAGTCCCAACTTGTAAACTATTTATTACCTATACATATTTTTATAACCGATATTTCTCATGAACGGTGATAAATTCAAGATATTCTTGCAATGACTTTTAATACCAGGAAAACGCGTTCGTTATGTCATCGACGTTTTTCTCACACAAAATTCGACCCATGTATCACAGTTTACACGTGAGTCATCTTCTGCACGGCGACAATTTTTTGACAATGATATCATGCACAATGTTATTTCTTCAATAGTTTTTTTTATTATTCTTACAACAGTTATTTTGTCAAACGGATTACGCGTAGCTACTTCATGACAGACAGCTAATTAGTATGCCTTGTCTCGGTTGAAAGTCTGACCATCAAAGTTGGTGGGTCTCAAATGATTATAAAGCTTCTGTTATAATAATTTGTTTAATAACACACTTTAATAGTCCGTTACAATATAAACTTTTATGCAAGTGCTATTAAATAGGCATATAACTATAAGGCTATTTAAGTCCAAAGTCTTAATTTTTAAGAGCCATTAAAGTATGTTGTCTATTTCCCAAAAAATCAATTTGTTCTTATAGTTGACACTTCACGTATCCTGAAATAATCGGTAAAGGCAGCTTGAAAATGGTTAGATGCAATTGCTTATATCCCTGGAGATAAAGGTGAACGAAGATATAAATAAAGTTAAGACTAATGAAAATCCTTGTGCGAAACCATGCACCAGTGATTGAGTTACACGTTAATTATGATTGAAATGAGGTTCTTTTGTCTTTTATCTGGATAAACTCTTAACATTGCTTGCCAGTAATGTTGAGCACTCTTTCTCTCCACTCCGCCTTGTCCAAAGCGATGAGGAACAGCACACGGTCAGGTATACGTCTTGCGGGTCCTCTAGTTATACCCAGGAGTTTGTCCACTCGGTCATTCCCTCAGTGATAATATGATGTACCTACCAAGGCACCCTTCATTTCCTATCTTGTATCCTAAACCTTTGTATTATTTCCAACAGCCGAGTTCGACTGTTTTTGGGCTAAATTACTGGATTTTACAACACCATCGAGTGATTTAGTTTAAGCCTCGTTTATAAGTTTCTGCAATTTTTATCAAACGAATTGTCGTAGTCGGCTAGCCAGACCGAGTCTCCCGGACAACAAAGGGTACGAATAGAAAAATCACGATTGATAATAATAACAATATCGGCTAAAAATATAGCTATTTGCGTGGAACATAAGAAGAATGTGCGTGTTGACATGGTGTAAACATCGAAATATAAATTACTACCGGATGAAAAGGCGTCGATGTTTACACGAATGTCGTTTGTTTACATGATTGTCGTTTGTTTACACGAATGTCTCTTGTTTACGTTTAAGTGTAGGAAAAACAAGTTTCAGATGTTGGATTCCTTCTCATGTTATTTTAATCGCTTGGCACGGGCCACTGCGGGAGACATAATGCGGCGCTGACTATTGGATTCCAGCTTGAAGCTTTCAGTTCTTCGATCCGTTGCAGTTCGATTGAGTTCTCCAGCGTTTATACAGTAAGTCAAGATAAGTCACGAAAAAATAACACCAAAATTTATTTCAAACAACGGACGATCAGAAAACAAGGTATTATTATAGAACATAATATGTGCCCTTTTTCTCGTAGCGGTCTTAATACGCTCTTATCTTAATTGACAATCATAAAATGGTGGATTGGTATTCACAAAACAAGATATCTAGTAGATATCTTAAAAATACGTTATGTTTGAAATATCAGTTTGAAAATAATCCAGTTCAAGATAGGATTAACATTAGATTCCGATAGTTTTGTGAATACGATTGCTTGCGATCGTGTCTTAATCTTATCGTTAAGTGATTTTTAAAAGCGATTGATTACGAGAATAGCCCTACTGATCTTGTTTTATGATTGGTAACTTTCACCTTGAATAACTTCAGTTCCTCGTGTTTAGACATTTGTCACATGTTTCTTATAAAGCGGAAATTATTATTGGAGACTTCATACATCTGTGTATTGATATGGATGTTAGTTCTGGATATCTGAATATCCATGGTGGTGCAAAAAGAAATCTTAAATTCTACCATTGGTAGCAGAATTTTATCCAATTTGAGGGTTATCATGATGTTTGCAAAATTGTAGACTTTTATTAGAACTACACAAAGATGAACATTTAAGAAACATAAAAAGACAATTGAATTGATTTTTTAGGTTATGAATTCTTATGGTTTGAAGAAAGATCAAATTGGTTTCAAAAATAATCATACAAAATCTGCGTGGGTAAATTATTTTTGTGACAAATGTCTTTGAATAATAAACTATTTCAGACACGAGACCATACCATGTTGACTGCTGCTGAAAGTGTGTGGAGATATATTTCAGTTTAACAACTTCACACCGACACGGACATAATATCGTCACAGATGGTCGGACGTGCAGTAAGCCTTGAAGTGCAGGGTCGTTGACGAATATCTGACAAATGATGACAAAAAAATCTGGTCGGATGACTTTTGTCACAAGTCATTTAATAGGTTAGTTCATCATTTGAAACACGAGTCTTCCTATTTTATTTTTTATTTATTTCAATAATCTGGTAGAAGATTGATTGGTTCCTATGTTACGTATAAAATGGTTAGAAAAAATAAAATCAAAAGAAATTTTCAGATGGAATCAAAGACTGAGAACATCAATGAACTGTTATGCTTATACGCATGAAAATTCACTTGCTTAATTGCAACAAACACTGATCAATCCTTTTCCTTACCATCTAATGGCGAACGTTATTATAGAAGTATGTACATACAGTAGTTAGAAGTTACGGTATAGAAGACGATAGTAAGCCCTTAGTGTTTTGTTCAATTAAAAAATCAAACATCAGTAATGAATTGTTAGAGTCTTAGTCGTTACATATTCGGTTTCAAAATTGCCTTTTTTTCACACCAAACCACACATTCACACTCTTTGCACCAACAACTACAATAATATGTAATATGAACAATGATACTAGGGTTGGTATCTAGATGCCTTTAAATATAGGTGTTTGAGATTTTGGATGTTTATCTTCTTTAATAGACTTTATAAGTATTACCCATCTACTTAAATAAAAATATATGGTTGAAAGAACAGAATATTTAAATAGTTAAATAAATTTATTATTGTTTATACATTTAAGTATGAGTTTAATAACGTGATTTCATTAAAGCAAAGATAAAAACAGAAATTTTCGTTTCAACTTTTCAACAATAAAATACAAGTGTGAAGATAAGAGTGCGGAAGAAGGAATATTAATAGCTGAAATGAAATAAAATATAATAAAAAGTGTTTGCTTTAAATGATAAAATTTTTATTGAGCGTTCCGTAAGAGTTGACATTATTGTCTAGTCCGGTGAGATCATTAAATCTTCATCATTAATTTCTCCAAAAATACATGTGAGCATTTAAACTATTTTTGCTGGTTCGTTTGATTTCACTTCTCAAACTGGAAAAGTTTTCTAGCTTTGATCTAGCTAGAGTAGACACTATCTACATAGACCTATCTAGAATTGTATGCATGCCTATAGGTTTATAAGTTTCATACCAGTAGTTTTTTTCTCGCTAAATCCAAGTGTGCAATCCTAAAGCAAATCTCTATATTACATAGAGCTTTGATTGGTTTTTGCTATTTCTCTCTTCTTCTTCTTCGGCTTATCGCCGTCCTCTCCAGGACGAAAGCCTCCTCCATGTCGATCTCTCCTGCGCAGTCAGTGTCGCTCCAGGTCATCCCTCCATATCATCTGTGGTCTTCCTACACTTCTTCTCGTGTCTCTCGGTCTCCAATTCAGCAGTATTTTGGTCCATCTTTCGTCTGTAGCTCTAGCGACATGTCCTGCCCATTTCCATTTTAGAGTCATCACCCGGTGGATCACGTCTGTGACTCTAGTTTTATCCCTCACCGTTTCGTTCCTGACTCTATCTCTAAGCGACAGTCCTAGCATGGCTCTTTCCATCGCTCGTTGCGTGACTCTTAGCCTCTCTGCGCTATGCTTTGTCAGAGTGACAGTTTCAAGACCATATTATGTACTTACTAGCAGAACGCAAGCTTCATATATTCCTTCCTCTTCATGTTGATGGGAGTTTTTTTTTTTTTAATATATACCCTAGTTTCCCAAAGGCAGTCCAACTTAGTCCATTGCTCTCTATGGACTGTTTTTTCTTCTAAGCTCATAATACTTAAAGCCAAAAACTAAACTAGGTTCTTATGTATAAATAAGGATTCCAGCCAAAGAGATAGCCATGTTTAATCTGAAAACAAATCTATCTAATCATGTATGTAGGTCGATTAATGTAACATGATGTTAAATCTTAGTGGAAAATTTAAGTCGCAGATTATAAAAAAAATCATTCTATTAACTTATTATTATGAATAATATCTATCTATCTATTCGCGCTCTTAACCTCACTAAGGAGCGTAGGGAGGCATCAAGAGCTCTCCATTGCGCCCGAACTTCCACCAGCTGCTTAAACCTCCCCTGATGGATGTCCAGGCGTCTGTTGCTGTCTGTTGAGATAATATTATGAGTATTGTTTGGCTTTATATTTTCAATAAACTCAGGTACAAAATTCTTTGTTAATTTTTTATGTAAATTTATCTAATTAAATAAAAACCCAGTCTTTTTGCGGGAAGTCGGGGCACCATGTTTCGAGCTCCATACTTTATAAAAGGAGTAAAAACTTGCGTCTCGCCTATGAATCTGCTTAACACTACTTATCATTTTGTGAAGTAAATTCAATTATTAATTCGTATTCAAACATCAAGCAATGTATATAAGAAAAGGAAAACATCTATAATATAAATTAAAGGATAAAAAAGAGTGGAGGTCCGTTCTCTCTGCCTACCCTTTACGGGACACGGCATGATGGGTAAAAAAAAAGTTTCAAAATATTGGTACGCAGATTTTTCATAGAATTTCTTTCGAGCTTTCAGTCGAATAATTTTTTAACATTCAAACATATTTTAAACGTTTTTTTTTTGTATAAATCATTATAAATTTGAAATCAATATTAATAAGGACTACAGAACAACGTCTGTCGGGAAAGCTTGTTCCATATTAAGTAAGGTGCCAGACAAGACCAATGACTTCGGTTCCATAACACTTGACTTTGTATAAAGACATTCCGTCGCCTAGCGAGAGTGTTAACTGTTTCCATCGACTGTTTGAAGCAAATGTGCCATAAACTTATTTATGTTCCCAGTGTCCACGAGCAGGAAACGGATATATCTGCTCCTTAAGAGTCCTGATAGACCGAGACAAGGAACGCCCATCTGCTTACAAATTGTAGTTGGGGAAATATATTACTACGCCCTTGGTGGCCAAAGGAAATATTAAAATTAAACACTACTATTTTAATTTCAATGTCGGTTGCAAAAAATTATATTTATTCACAACCAAAATGGTTTACCATAAACTCAGCATTACAGGGGCGTTGAATATCGAACTAATCTGTTGTACTTACATAAACATCCTTTTTTCGTAGAAACGTTTCAACCATCTTCTTATTGGTCGTGTGTCCATTGCTGGATATTTGAAGGCCTCTTTTAAACTTTTTCACCTTTCTCTATCCCGTATCCTTTGCACCACTTTCGCCATGCAACCGTTGTGTTCATATTTTTGTGGGTTCGCCGACACTACTTCTTCTCCTATCCCATGGTCGGCCCTTAACGCTTTTGATGTCCACCTTGCATCAGTTATCTCACGACACGGCATACGATCCTTAATGAGTGACTTTAGTTCGGTCATTTCTTTTTCCCATCTCGAAGAATTATTATTCCCCGTGTCTCCTCCATAAATCGCTATGGGAACTTAAACATTTGGACGCTCTTTGATGTTAAAATTACATATTATTGTGACTGGGAGATTGCATGATAATTATCCCTTTCTTTTCAGGCTGATTGGTAAACCTACATAGCTTACTAGCTACTAATCTACGAGAATGTGAGTTAATTTTCCGAAATCCGCCCATTTTAGTCCTATTCTTCTGGGTATTTCTGCAGTTTTCTTTTCTTTTCCAATCTTGATCCTGAATCAGATGTTAATCTTTTATTTTTCAGCCTCAATGTGTTTGTTGTCAAAAAAAAGTGAGGCTATCATTTGATGGTTTCAATCATATGAAGCTTAATTGACAATCGCCCACCTAAATAAATTCCCACCAACAACTCGAATTAAGGCTGGCGTATGGTTATAATACCTTCATCGGGCTGAACGTCAAGAAGAAAGTTGTTTGACAGATAAATCATTATTATTCGTCAAATTTTAATGTCATCAGCTTGGGTCGCTTCGTGAGAAACATCCGGAGATGACCGAAGAAAAAGTTGATTGATAAAGTGTTTTTAAATAAACGTACGACACGCATTGTGCGGGGTCTGTCCAAAAATTATTTTTTATTATTCGATTGAATGTCTTTTTCATAGCGTCAGATGTGTTATAAACTTTGTTGTGGGTGTCCTATATGCCCCCGCTGAGGAGCCAACTGTCGAAAGTTGTTCTTATCTTCCTGTCGGATCTCGCCTGAGGAGGGCGACAACTATAGGTGGTCTCCTCCACTTCTACTGTTACGGATGTCTTTAGTCTCTTACCTCTTCAGTTCTGTCTTCTTAAGCTGCCTTCTGGTGGTATTGTAGCACTTGTTCGGATGAGGCTCACAGAATGAGATTAGAAAGTTCAAAAGAGAAGCACACAGAAAGATCTATAAAGAGTTCCTCTATTTCTAGCTCAGTATACGATTCTAAGAGAAGTTTCTTATACTTTTTAACTTGTGAGAGCATGAGTATAAAGCACACAGAATGATAGTCTTGTCTCAGGCAATTGTGAGGTTCGATCTGGTATTTAAATAGGTAACTTTGAGATGAATTTGAAACGCACTGTGGTAATTTCACTGTTACTTTATTGAAAGTTTAAACATGGTTTTGGTACAACAATTTTATCAACATTGAGTACAATTCTTGAGCACATAAAGAGTTAATTCACTTTTGGTTACATTAAGTTATATGTATTATTATTTGAATTGTTCTAGTTTCTACTTTTAACACAACCTATCAGCACTATTTTGTTTATTATTGTCTTTTCTATCGTAGATCGCACTAATTACACGGTGTCGATTAATTTTACAAATGACACGAATTATCTAAGCGACCTTCTTTATTAAAATACTACATTTTTGATAAGACCGATTTGGGCGGCAAAATGCCGGGTCGTAGTGCAAAGACTAGACGCGCTTGTTAGGACTTGTCCCGGTATAATGAAGTAATGGATGCGGTTGCAATCGCCGTAGCCCTTTTATACTCCGCTAAAAGACGTGGGTTGAGAATGTTGCGTCAGCCACTTCCACCGGTGGTGAGGGGTGAAATTATTAATAGTTTAGTCCAACTGCCTAATTTTTTTATAAACCAAATAGAATGTTCTAGAGATCGGGTCATAATTATTAACCAATGAGAGCATTTTGTCCATATATGGAGCGTGACGATGCTTATAAGCGGGTACTTATATCCGTAGTATGGATGTATAAGTATTATTACTGACTTGAAAACTTAATATGAGTAATTTTATGTAGGTTTTGTTAGATTTTTCTAATAGTAATTCAAATTTATAATTTGAATTACGACATTCCCCTCTAAGTTATCCAAAAAAAATAACAAAAAAAAGGAGCTGAAGTTATCTTGGGTGGCTATCCCTACAATGGGTACCCCTGGAGTACATAACAAAACAAATTTGAAGGAAAATTGAAACCGGAAAGTGACCTGAAAGTTACGGGGTAACTAAACTAGTACTGTAGTGCTGGTAGGTGACGTAGGTTGACATAAGTTTAACAAAATTCAAAAAAAATTAAAAAAATTCAAAATTATGGAAATTTGAAAGTGAAGTCGGGCCTTAAAGCTAGTACATTTGTATGGGAGTTTAGTACATACAGGCAATCCTTTCTTTTTGTCATCAACAAAAGTGAGTGTAGAACACAATCTACTTTTCGTTAAGAACTCTATTTACTTTCTTTAGCTTTATACAATGCAAGATCCTTCTTCATAAGAGATTATCAAAAATTAATTCATAAGAGAAACAGGATTCCAATTAGATTACTGTATTCAAGTGAGTAGAAATGCAGCCAAATTTATACATGTACAAAATTAGGACGTAACAAAATGCAAAGTTATACAGTAGTACAGTAAGGTTATTTTAATTATAAAATTATTAGCAAAATGAAGAGTGAATGCGCTCTTGACACAATCATAATGATGGAAATATTAACGAGTAGGAGTCTCTCACACATAATACTTTCGCTTAATGTACAGGCTTCATCAATCATATCATTCTATCATAATTCAAAAAAAATGCGCATAAGAAAATTACTATTAATTCATTCATACATCCTTGACTCCAACTTAGTGACATGATAATTTAAGACACTAGACTCCATCATGAGACCATATCGTAAGCTTAATTCACATAATATTTTATTATTACACATAGAATCAATTAATATACATTTACATACAATACATAAGTACATAGTCTTAAAATTAAGTGAACCTATGAGTGTCCTGGAATTATTATTATATATGTGGCTTTAAATTGCTTCTTGTCAGAATACAGAGTGTATTCTGATTATCACATATTCACACTTATATATCACTGGTAACAAAATTATTATTTGAGACACTTCCTGACTTAGTTATTGAAACTCAAAAGTTTTTTAGAGATACCTAATTTATTGTTTGACAAGAAAACATACCGGAGGTGCAATGTACAAGGTTCACTATTTTAGACACAAAAAAAAATAAAATTTTCTGTTTGCCCATAGTTTCACAGAAGAGTTTGAGGATGGTTTCTCAATGCTAGCTGAATCCTAATAGGTGACTTAAGGTTCAAAGTTCCTGAGCGCCAGTAATTTTTTTACAAAAAAAAAATTACAAAAATTCTTAACTTTAATCTTGTCTTATAGACAACTATACTTTAAAACTTAAACTGACTAAGTAAGCGTCCTTACTTTGTCGAGTAACTAATATTCTACGGAACTAACGTCTTTAGTCGTATAACAGTCTTATACGCATTTGAATATTATACGTCACGATGAAGTACTTAATTGAAACGAACGTTCTTTCCAAACGTTGTTTTTCACAACGATGTACGTACTTTATCATGGCATCAAGCAAGGGATGACCAACTGATAGAAGAAAGAGAAAATTATACATAACAGGGAAAACATACGAAATCTTACGCTATTTGGCAGATTGCGGGATGTAACGCTTTTGCGTCACATAATTAACGTATCTGACCAAAACTTAGACTAATAATGGACTTATTTTTAGCCAATCCATGCTATAATGTGTGACGATCCGGACTTTCGTCAAATTTTTGCAGTAGGCCTACTTAATTAAATTTACCACAAAAGGTCTTCCTCGTTAGATACTCTCATGGTTTCCTAGAGGGAATTCACCAATAACTAATCTCTAATTTATTGATTCATTACTGAATTCAACAAATCATTCCTGATAAATTCAGGAGTATCCAACAATTTACATTAGTCATTAATTTCTCTTTGAATCAATGACTCTTTCCTTGCAGAGTTCTTCAACTATACAAGGAGTATCAAACACATTACATACATTTATACATTAGAATGCATAAAAAAAATCATTATAACTAACTAAGGTCTAGGACATAAGTCTTAAGACAACTCTAAAAATGACTTAGGAGTCACGAACAACTTGTACTACTATTTCCTCCACAGTCCTTATTACTGGGTAAGGATGGTCCAGTACTTCGTTGGGGAGGGAAAACAAAATTATCTTCACACAATTAATAAACAATGGGTTAAGTAACCTCCATATCCTTCTTCTGAGCGGTAATTTATAACGTTGATATGTAAGCGATTTCGTTCCTTACCAGGACAATCCACACGTTGGAAAGAAGAGAGGATGCGTTACAGGACTTGACTCTAGGCATTACTAAACTTTTATACTTTTGGAAAATATTGGAAGTCTATAAGAGATTCTTTCAATCTGGTTTAAAAAAAAAATGTACTACGGTTGACGATTCCTGACTACAAGGAATAACAAGGAAAAAACTTCTATTTAACACTCAATACGTAACAACGGAAATTTACGAGAATACTTTTCTGCTGCATAACATGCAATAAATGGGAAACGACCATATAACACTGTTGCAGACCAACTGGTCTAGAAATCTAACTTTGGCGAAACTTAAGTCTGGTTTATGTTTCATTACATTCTCAAATAAGGTAGTATCGAGTACCATATACTCTCTAGAACTAGTTCATGTCTTCATCCAATGTAGTTATAATATAATATTAACCACTTTAAATTTCAACACACGCCAATCCAGAACACATGGATTTCACACGAGAATAAAACAAATAATACCGCAATTAGAATTCGTAACCATTCGTTGCATCATCTTACACGAAGGTAATTAACACAGGGGTGTAGATGGAGACTTTAATTCGTTATATTACAATAAAAGAATTTCACCTATTACGATTAAAACGGGTCGGTTTTCCAAGGAAGAAATTATACGAGTTGCTAGTTACATAGGCAGTCACTGAAACGTAAAGGTACAAGAAGATATTCAATTTAATATGTTGCGGACACAGTGAGCAGAGCTAACAAAATCTATTTCAGTAATTCTATACTGAAACTTAGGAAAACTAAGGCAACCAGCTGTCATAATCATTACATCTTTGATAATTGGTATCTACTGAAACCGAACTCTAATGGTTATGTCTATGAGTTTTCCTTCATAAATCAATAAATCTTTGCCTGTAAAAACTCTTAGAAGGATTCAAGAATTACCCAAACAATAACGCATACTTCATGTATTTATTATGCATTAACGAAATTTTAACTAACAACTATGGTTTGAGACTAGAAGTCTCAAACAACTCGATATTGACTGAATAGTCACAACTTATCCTAACGATAACTAGGGTCAATGACTGAAGACCAAGTTATATATCTTATACTACAGTAACATTTTCAAAATTATAAGAAACGAAAAAAAATAAACAATGGGGGTCTGCTTCATGCCGGTAAACGGGTTTTGTTTTTAAACGTAGGTTGGCCTTAAACACACATTCTGAAGCAACAAGAGAATTATGTGAATAAGGTTCTACAGGGTTGATAGTCGGAACTAACAGGTCAGCTGTTAGGCCGAGTCAACCGAAATCACTCCAAGTGGATATTTGACATATGGTCAAGTCCTCGAGCAAACATAGAATATCTGGGTACGTGCGTATTTTCTACTGAAATATACTTGAAGAATCTGGATTGTCTCTCGACAATAGAAACTATACTTCTACTCGTAGTTTACATAACAGGGTGTCGCCGTCGAAATGTAAACTACATGTGTTTTGGCTAGGCCGTAGGCTTGCACAAAACTTGTCACGTTCAAGAGAGATATACTTGTCAAAGTTTGACTATATCTTTCGAATGGAATTTTCCCACATAGGGTCCCGTAAAATCCTTTAATTCATATATAGTACGTGATAACCTTTTTACTACAATACATTTAATAAACCGGGGTGCTAACTTCTTTGAATAATACTGGCCAGCGTTTGACTGAGTATAAGATTTTCTCCATACGACTTGACCTATTTTTAGAGATATATCTCGTCGGCGTAAATTATAACGTGCGGCGCTTTTGTGAAAGGCCTTTACTAGGGTATCAGAGATTGAATCATAAAATTTCTCTAGGTGAGAGATATCGTTAAGACGCTGTTCTATGGGGTCTGTACTATCTGAAGAAGGAGATTGATTGACTTGAAGAGTTCTGTAAAAAGATGCATGTGGGACGCTTTCATATCCGAACATTAATAAGTGAGGCGTGTGACCGGTAGCGATGTTCATTGTAGAATTGAGACAAGAACAAATCTTAGGTAGGTAGGTACACCAATCTCTCTGATTCTCTTGTACTAACATGGCGAGTAGGGTCACCACCGTTTGGTTATATCTTTCAGAAACATTATGCTGGGGGTGGAAAAAGGCGTTATAACGGAGATCTTTAATACCATAGGATGCAAGAAAGGAACGGAATTCTTGCGAGACAAACTGCTTTCCGTTGTCCATCACAAGGCAGCGGGGAACAGAATAAGGAAGAAATATGTGGTTCTCCAAAAGTTGGATTACATTACGGGAGGTAGCCGATTTCAGCGCAAACGTCCACAAGTATTTTGAAAAATTATCGACCACAGTCAGAATGAAAAGGTTCTTTTTATGACTGAGGGGGAAAGGTCCAATGAAATCTAAGCTAATTGATTCTAATGGTCTGGTCAGGTTCTTGGGGAATAGAGAAGTACCTTGGGGAGGTTGATTATCGTGCTTGTATCCCTTACAGGGTTCACAATTGGAAACTATCTGTTTGACGAAAGCTAAAAGACCTTTACAATAATACGTACGAGAAATGAATTCGTAGGTTTTTTGAACTCCTGGATGACATTGTTCGTTATGATAACTTCTAATAAGTTCCAATATGTGACACTTAGGAACCACTATTTTCCACAAATAAGAAGGATTGTTAGAAATTGAATCCTTTTTGTACTGGGAATATCTGTACAGGTGACCATCATTTATCATGAAATTTGGATAGCTCTGAGGTTGTTTTTCGCAGGAAGAAAATAATTTTATATAAACTGAATCTGTAATGTTAGTAAAAGGTTCGGGAACAGAAACTGGGGAAATAGGTATTCTGCTTAGACCATCTGCAAGATGATTTTCGCATCCCTTCTTAAATACGAATTCAAAATCATACTGGGACAATCTGCAAGCCCATCGCGCAAGGCGACCGCTCGGTGATGAAATTGAATTTAGATACTTCAAACAACCATGGTCACTCATGACTGTAAAACGCGTTCCCTCTAAATAACTCCGAAAATGATGAATTGAATCTACTATTGCTAACAATTCGCGCTCTGTGGTGCTGTAATTTTTTTCTGGGGGGGAGAGTTTCCGGGAATGATAAGCTATGATGTGTTCCATGCCGTTAGCATCCTTCTGAGAAAGGAAGCTTCCCAAGGAAATTGCACTGGCATCGCAGGTGAGAGTGTACGGTAAACTGTAGTCGGGAGGTTTTAAAACCGGTGCTGACGTCATTAAATTTTTTAAAGTGTTAAAAGAAACTTCAGCCTCTTCTGACCATACGAACTTACGACCGTCATATTTGTTACTGGTTAATTTAGTGAGGGGGGAGGCTATTCTAGAGAAATCCTTAATAAAGCGACGATAATAGGCCATTAAGCCAATAAATGCCCTTACCTGTTTGCTGTTTGTTGGACGCGGATAATTTAACATTACTGATACTTTGTCTGGGTCTGTTTGTATCCCATTACGGTCTATTACATGTCCTAAATACTTTAAGGTGGACTTACAAAACTCTGACTTACTTAGTTTTATAGTTAAGTTGGCTTCTTTTAATCTTGACAGGACAATACGTAGGGTTTTTAAATGAGACTCGAAATCTTTAGAGCAAATCAGAATATCGTCAAGATAACAGAATATTTCACTCCTTAAATCAGGAAATAGGGTGTCCATCAGACGCTGCATTTCAGCTGGAACATTTTTGAGGCCAAACGGGGTCACGCAAAAATGGAAGAGACCTCGGTTCTCAACAAAGAATGCGGTTTTCTGTTTACTATCCTCTGCAAGCGGCATTTGCCAAAAACCAAGGCTGAGATCTAAAGCTGTTAGGTATTTAGTGTCACGTAAGTTATCCAATATGTGATTAATATTCGGGAGTCGGTAACTGTCAGTTTTTGTAATTTCATTTAGTTTGCGGGGATCTAACACTAGTCGACCAGTACCGTCTTTCTTTGGGACAATAAATACGTTGTTTAGATAGGGTGACCGTGAAGGCTCGATTACGTTCATTTCTAGCATAGAATCCACCTCTCTGCAAAGTTGTTCTCTACGGACGTGGGAGGCCGGGTATGTACGTTGTCTCACTGGCAGAGAACTTCCTGTGTCAATCTTATGGCTAACTAAATGGGTACGGCCGAGACCTACCTTCTCAAATGCTATCTGGTCGAATTCTGTTATAACTGATTCTAAAACTAATTTTTGATTGGGAGAAAGATCATCTATTGAATTTAAACATCTAGGGGCACCAGTTACCGAACTAATTTGATAAGATGATTCAGTATTTGATTTCGTGTTTGGGAACAGAGGAGGCACTAACTGTGATTTTTCTAAGAATGGAGTGCCCAAGATGAATTGATCGGTCAAAGAAGGAGCTATTATGAATTCTGTCATTAATACCTTATTATCGAAAGACAAGGGAAGAGTGATCTTGCCGATGGTGTGTATTGGTGAGTTGTCAACACCACTAATATTCCTAGGGCAATAAGTTGGTGTAAAACCGACTTCCGCGAAGGATAGATAAAGGTTCCCTCCGAGCACATTGATTGCTGCTCCGCTATCTAAGAGACCACGATAAGATAAATGAAAAATTTTAAAGTGTAGAAAAGGTCTACGATCACTGGCATTGGAAATTTTTATCGAATTTACCTGCAAAGTATTATAGAATAATCTAACACAAGCAATCCATGCTTTTCTCTCGTTTGTGCAGGTTGTAATATCAGGAGAGGTTCTAACTGGATTGCCTACAAGTTTTTTGCCTTAACTAAGGGAGGTGGACGAGAGAGATCAGGCACGGAGATTTTAGAAGAATTTCTAGAACGAGTAAACCTAATTTGGTTGACCGGGGCGACCGTTGGTCTCTGAGGAGTTCTACAATTGCGCGCTATGTGTCCCATTTTACCACATTGGTAACATTTGACCACTGGAGTAAGGGGTTTCCTAAATAATACTGGGTTCGGAGGTCGTATGACAATCGAAGGAGGATTTTTAAAAGAAGGCTTGGGAAGAGCTACAGTGATTGTCTCTAACTGGGTACATAATTCCTCTATTTGCTCGAGCGAGGTGGGTTGTGTGGCTATAATCATAGATGCGTATCTCTGGTCTAGTCCGCGCTTTATAGATTTAATTATCTCTGAGGCCCTGAGGGGAGATTCTAAAGATTGATTCAATATAACAATTCTTGAAATGAAGTCTCCAGCACTTTCCAATGGTAACTGGGTCGCTGTGAGTATTTCTATTCTCCTTAAGCTATTCGAATCAGGGGTGTCAAATCTCTTGATATAAGCTGACTTGATGGTTGACCATGATTTTCCGGAAAAATTAGAAGCTCTGTGAAACGTGAGAGCTCTATCAGCAATAAATTCAGGCAACGAACTACCCAGCAACTCAATAGGATAATTACGAGAGACTGCGAGCTCTTCAAGACGCGTGAAGAAATCTCTGACATTGGATTTACCTACAAAGTGTTGAACGGGCCATGAGGCGAAGTTTGTGGAATAATTCAACGCTCTGACAGGACGAAGTTCTTCAATGGGGTCACACGAAGAAGAAGAAGTGGGTTTTGGGTCTATGCTGATAGTTGACAGTTCCTTCACAGGTGTGGTCATAGTACGAGGGAGGCTCGTCATTGATTCAGTTTCTGAACTTGAATCATGACTATGAATTCCTGAAGATGTTGTCGTATCCCCACTTAATTCCGCATTATAATCAAAACATTGTTTACGCAACGTAAGCAATCCCGCAGATGGTTTCATTCCACGGATTCTTAAAGCTTTGCTCAACGTTTTTGAATTCGACTGTGCGATTCTAGGTATGCCAGTATTATTGGGTTCCATTGTTTGCATTTGGTAGAAAGAGCAGGGAAGAGAAAAAAAAATTGAAAAGAAACAAAAATTCAATTAACAGAAAAATCAGAAAAAGACCAACTGGTACTTACAGCAATAACGTGGTTATTATAAATTGAATTTATTCTGAGCGTACTTTAAATCAACATCAATATATATGCAATAAGTGGGCCGTTGTAGATGAATTTATTTTTTTACAAAATTTATTAATAACTATAAAATTGGTTTTAGTCAATTTTGATTTAAAACGGTAGTATCCTATCAAACTATAAGATATTTGAAAAGAGAGAGAATAAAGTGATAAGGTATTATTACCAAATAACAAACACAAAAAAAAACTATACTGGTTTCTTAGTAAAATTATTAACTCTTTACTAAGTACCCATTTATAATTGGGAAAATATCCTCTAACTATATTGAACAATATGCCAAAGCGTACCGCATAATATTCACATACATAGGTATTTTTCGCGTCTTAAAACAACGAAAGTCCCTGTTCTATAAGTAGGTATGTATGTCGATGAGAAAAAAAATATCAGCTGATCAGTTCACGGTCAAATTTCTTATGCCGAGAAAGAAGGTATATTTATAACCACAAGTAGGTACGTACGTAATCACTAGAAAGTTCTATAGGAGTATACACGGGCGGTATGCTACGTCATGAGTCCTTGACGAGTTCCGTTCAAAACAGTGAACCTATGCATATCTATAAGTATGTGTACACTTGGTTCCGGTTCGTACCAGTGGGGAGAGGCACACCGCTTCACCTCTCGTCCCCAATTCCCCCGGCGAGAGCCCTTGCACGAGTGAATGTTTCCGCTCCGCGTCCCGCACACTCAATTCCCCTGCCTTATACCCGAGTTGGCTGACCTCGACAACTCTTGCCGGTTTTTTTTGCATGCAACAAATAATCCTATAATAGGTAGGTATTTGGTGGTGCGTCGTAACAGGTACTTAGACAATCCCGCGAAATAATATTTTAACGGCTAACAAAGGATTCACAATACATTTGTTTATTTTCAAACTCCGTAATTTTAATATTGACCAAATGTGTCGTTCTGTATTTTACTAGCGCTAAATTTATTAACTTTATTCGTATCAGGAGAGGGTGGAAGAAATGGGATACTGAATTGACCAAACAACTCTTCAGAGTATATTAATGATAGACAATCCAGCATCGATCCCACCTTAATCTATATCATAACACTGCAAGTTTCACTGTAACACAAAGGGAAAATTTCTATATCCTGTACTCCAGATAATGATGCGATTTATACATGGCATTAGAGAGAAAAAAAAATTCACGGGGCTTGAGCTAGGAAAGAATTGTCGTACAAACAGAAATACAATTCTATACCAAAATTATCTACTGAGACCTTAGTATGAGGGAAACAGTAGGTGTGAAACGAAATTATCAATTTGGTAATTCCTTTTGAATATAAGGGCTGTCAATTCAAACTTCTCGCAAGCGCGTCTGTCACAAAATAACAGTTCTTGTGTGATAACAAACAAACAATCTATTCACAAATTTATAACTTCAAAAGTGAACATTGCTTTGCACCAGGTATAAATATAACACATAATACGTTAATTTTTACTTGTCAAACGGAATTTTACTCTAGTTTTTGATCTAAAAAATTCAAACAATCATTTATTTTAATTAATTTTTATATTCACCAGATATTAGCCCCACGTTGGGCGCCAAATGTTGTGGAATCAAATGTTGTGGGTATCTCTATATGCCCCCGCTGAGGAGCCAACTGTCGAAAGTTGTTCTTATCTTCCTGTCAAATCTCGCCTGAGGTGGGCGACAACTATAGGTGGTCTCCTCCACTTCTACTGTTACGGATGTCTTTAGTCTCTTACCTCTTCAGTTCTGTCTTCTTAAGCTGCCTTCTGGTGGTATTGTAGCACTTGTTCGGATGAGGCTCACAGAATGAGATTAGAAAGTTCAAAAGAGAAGCACACAGAAAGATCTATAAAGAGTTCCTCTATTTCTAGCTCAGTATACGATTCTAAGAGAAGTTTCTTATACTTTTTAACTTGTGAGAGCATGAGTATAAAGCACACAGAATGATAGCCTTGTCTCAGGCAATTGTGAGGTTCGATCTGGTATTTAAATAGGTAACTTTGAGATGAATTTGAAACGCACTGTGGTAATTTCACTGTTACTTTATTGAAAGTTTAAACATGGTTTTGGTACAACAATTTTATCAACATTGAGTACAAATTCTTGAGCACATAAAGAGTTAATTCACTTTTGGTTACATTAAGTTATATGTATTATTATTTGAATTGTTCTAGTTTCTACTTTTAACACAACCTATCAGCACTATTTTGTTTATTATTGTCTTTTCTATCGTAGATCGCACTAATTACACGGTGTCGATTAATTTTACAAATGACACGAATTATCTAAGCGACCTTCTTTATTAAAATACTACATTTTTGATAAGACCGATTTGGGCGGCAAAATGCCGGGTCGTAGTGCAAAGACTAGACGCGCTTGTTAGGACTTGTCCCGATGTAATGAAGTAATGAATGCGGTTGCAATCGCCGTAGCCCTTTTATACTCCGCTAAAAGACGTGGGTTGAGAATGTTGCGTCAGCCACTTCCACCGGTGGTGAGGGGTGAAATTATTAATAGTTTAGTCCAACTGCCTAATTTTCTATAAACCAAATAGAATGTTCTAGAGATCGGGTCATAATTATTAACCAATGAGAGCATTTTGTCCATATATGGAGCGTGACGATGCTTATAAGCGGGTACTTATATCCGTAGTATGGATGTATAAGTATTATTACTGACTTGAAAACTTAATATGAGTAATTTTATGTAGGTTTTGTTAGATTTTTCTAATAGTAATTCAAATTTATAATTTGAATTACGACATGCATGAAGTGTGATTTTATTTGTTTTTTTTTTATTGTTCTTAAATTTCTAGTTCAAGATTGTACCTACATATTTAATTTCTATGTATTCTATGCGGTATCTACTTATGTAATTTTTAATGTTTTAGAGTGGTATTAAATATATGAATTATGTTTTTAAAACTTTTTATTTAACTTCATTGTAAGCTACTAGTGGACAACCGTAGTGTGCTATAAATGATAATCTATAGACAATAAAAAAAACATTTTCCCCCCATTTTAAGTTTGAAATTGGTGTAAGTATTTGAGTTTATTATATTTATTAATTGATTTAACCTTTGATAAAATTTTGATCAATGGACTCCTATCGGCCAAAAACAAAGAAAATATTTTTTTTCTATTTACAATTTTTTTTCGCATTATTATTACCTTTCTATGGTTAAGTTTTGCTTCTGTTATCAGGCAGAAAGAAAGAAGGAAAATAGCAAATATGATTCAAACACGAATAAGTATAGGTAGCTATACTACCTTCTATAATAGAATGCTTCAAAGTAGATTCCCTGACTTTACTGCCAGTAAGTATATAGAAGAGTGTTATTTATCTAAATAGATGGAACTTTCTAGGTTCCCACAAGATGTAGACCATGCACCAAAGAGAAGAAGCGCATTTTGATGTCAACTTATTAATAGAAGCCAACCGATAGTTAGGTACCTACTAACCTCAAAGAAGTAGAAGAAAAGATAACAAACATAGTCTTCTTACATCTAATTCGCTTTTATCACAATATAGTAGGTACTTAATAATATTATATTAGCGGGTAGGTACGCATAATGTTTTTCACACAATGACAATGATCTGACCACTCGCTGTCTCCTATGAACAAGTGGGAACAGACGTACATACAGTACTTACAGCGTACCTGCATTATAATGTATTATCTAGGCGCACTGTCACACTTTGTAACCTCAGATTAGCAGGCAGGTTACATGTATTGTATTGTAGGTATGCTAGTGAACCCACATAGCGTACAGGTAGGTATAACGTTTTGACACAGTTCAAATACGAAGTCACTAAGCTGTTCTAAATCGGGTCGGGTCGGGTCGGAAATTTTCAATGTGTTTTTTCACTTGAAATTTCTACTCGGTTTTGGAATCCTGTTTCAGATTGAACGGAACCGGTTGACTGGTAGATAATGCTTCGAGCATTAAGTTCCGCCGGCTATACCTATTTACACCTATGTATAGGAGAGTGTTATTTATTTATTAATTTATTTACTAATTAGGTACCTACACGGTTAAAAAAACTTGAAAGGTCTCCGTTTTAAGATGGCAAACATTCGCATGAAAAAACAAAAATTGTTACTTACTTACTTTCCGAGTCCGTGTAAAAGCTAAGCCTTTCCCATCCAATATGTAGCAGTAGCAATCGTCTTGTCATTCGCCTCATACATGTCGTTCAGGTCGCACGTCTGTTCCAAACTCTGGCACACCAGCAGATGCTCATCATCCTGAATTGTTACTTAGTATTATTTTTTTGACGAATAGTAAAAGTATCAAACTCTTAACGTTCGATATGTAGGTAGGTTAGTACGTAATGGGTGACATAAAGTAGGTATTTTCACATTTAAGTTAATGCGAACTGGGACCCTACTCTGTATTTAGGTACATCGCGATTCGGATCAACTACAATATTTTAATAACGATGTCATTGTGAAATTTAGATTTTGGTTGCAAAGTTCAAAAAAGTTTCACGTAGGTCTACTTGAAATTCGGTATTGCTGCACGAAAAAA
Source organism: Mystacides longicornis (assembly GCA_963576905.1). Classification (NCBI taxonomy): domain Eukaryota; kingdom Metazoa; phylum Arthropoda; class Insecta; order Trichoptera; family Leptoceridae; genus Mystacides; species Mystacides longicornis. The sequence continues at coordinate 20,956,009 of OY756421.1, read as the reverse complement.
ACAACCCCATAGATCGATGTGGAAGAAAATTTTTATGAAAATTAAATATGAATGAGTTATGTCGAATTGAAACACGAATGCATACCTACCTACTATCATTTTATTGATATAAATTGTAATAGTTTTATTATGGCATAAGTAATATTAAACGAACAACAGTTATTAAATTCATTGAAAAAGTCGGGTATTTTTTATCAGCCATTTTAGAATTCTCTATTAGACGACCACATCAAGAGTAGGTAGGTACTTGTAATAAGAAGTGGACGAGTATTCTGTTTTTTCTCCTAAGATGTACTTAAAAGAGTTGATATGGATAAGGCTGAGTGAAAAGGAAGAGTGGTTGAAATTGCTGCCAACCATTTGTTGAATTCCAACCATCAAAGAAGAAGGCTGTTAAATAAAGAGGAGTGAATTTTAGCTAATAATGCATTCCAAGAGTTTTTACTACCTAACGAAAATGTCTCAAAAAGATTTCATCCGCCTTGGGGTACACCGGACACTGAGATTCGTTCACCTACACACAATTATGTCTGATTAGACAATGTCAAGAGCTTTATCTTCGTCAAGAGGTATGGAGTGGCTACCTGATTGCTGGCCAGGGTGAGTGCCCACCGGACAGAGCAGAGGCCCTCCTGGTACCGAACATAGAAGACTCTACTTACCAATTCTCCACGCCTAGGTGGATTTGAAACCAATTTAATAAATTTTGTGGACAAAAGTGTTGTGTGTGGTAAAGTATCAGGTCGGAACCCATCATCCATGGCACCTGTAATTCAGTTAATTATTATCTCTGTCCATCTACCATATGATGATAATTGCTTCTTCTATTCGCCGTCACAGCATGTGAATGCTTACACACGCCTGTCTATCTCTAATACTAAGTGTGTACCTATATTATTACGTATTTGAAGATAATACTCGTAGGTGCGTAATCCAGAGAAGAAAGATTATAGGAGCTATATTTCATTTTGTCTATTTTATTCAAACTATTACTGTCGTGGAAAACGGTAGTGTTTTAGGTATTATGAATGTTGATTTGCTACATAAAAATTTGCACTTCTTTGCACAAGCTTCTACACTAAGAGAGCTTCTACAAGCTTTAAGAGAGAGGAAATGTTGTATATTATTATTATTGATGGTTCATGAAAATACATATTGTTATAACTCTGTAATTATGAATTCAATAAAATAAATAAAAAAAATAATAAAAAACAAACATCAAAATAACAAACACATAGTAAGTAGGTACTCATGTTAACTAGTAGGTATGATAATGAACTTACTCTTATTTATTAAACATGGGAGATTTTAAAGGAGTTGCTGATAAAATTTATTTAAGGCACATGGCTGAGGGCTGAGGACCTTCACTGGGTTGAGTTTGACGTCCCTTTTATACTGCAACATTGTTCAATGTTTCTCTAAAAGACTGTCAAACTTATCCTTCAGAATCTATATCAATACTAAAGTAGGTGAAAAAAGCGCTAGATTTCCAAATTTAATTTCAACAATCACTCGAAAACGAGTGCAGAGCTAAAAAAAAATATTACCAGCAAAGAATGTCCCATTATAAAATATGTATTTCCTTCGAATTGAAACACACATTTTATAGAATCTTTTATTTGGGAATTAGAAGAATGACAATCGCTTCTATTGGTCTATTTATAAAACAACTGTTCCGTTTTTTTTTTTGGTGATCTTTGATGTAGATACCTATATGTATACTGTATGTAAAAAGTATCATACATATTACAATACTTCGTCAATTTTTTAATTAGTTTGACAATATTCATACTTTCTACCTATAACTTATCAGTCTTATCACCCAAAATAGCTTGAAGAAAATGACATTTTGTTATTTCTAATCTAGAACTTCCTTGTCACTTGTCAAGTATCTTTCACAAAAAGCAAAGCTTGCGATGAGAGAGAGATGCGGTAAAGGCACCAGGATTCGAACTAGCGACCTTCAGAAACGCCAAGCTACCAATTTTTATCATCCCTTAATTCATTTTTAAAACTACCGTTATCATATTTTTCTTCATAATATCACAAACTGCTGTTGGCTTATTTTATAGAAAAGCACAAAAATGTAATGTACCGGGAAGTACTTATTTTATTTACTGGTTAAAAATATCACCATCCAGCATTTGTAGTGTACACCCTTTGAGCTTAAAAAGCGGGCTTTTCAAGTGATAGAAGGTACCTGCGTAATATATCCATACCCTGGAGTCTAGACCTAATGTAAATAAAAAAAGAGATTTAACATAGAGTACCTGTCGTACAGAAGTCGTGCTGTTAAGATTGTCCATTTTTCAGATAGTCGTTTTATATGAAACAATTTGTTTGGTTAGAGCTATTTCCGTGCATCGATAATCGTTAATCTGCGTACGCGCACATAAATAATACTCAAATGTAAAACACTTAAGCCCGTGCGCCGAGTAATGGCACATGAGACATAAAACAGAGCAGGCCAGGATGCCCCCTCTGCCGTGTAAATGTCCTTATCATGACAACATAATAGCCGATATTATAACATACACTCAATAACACGCACGGTCCCTCAAAATAACATGTACAATCCCTCAAATAACATGCCCAACCGAACACAGATCAGTCGGTAATTGTAATGCAATAAATCATATTAAAATATTTTATTTGATTTGGCACTAAACCAACACAAAGAGTTCTTCCAATCGATTGAAGTAATGTACCCAACAGACAAATCTCATTCCAAATAGCTAATCGTACCTATAAGATGAATATGACGTAATACATTATGACGAGCTTGACATCTTTAATTCGATAAGCCTGCTGGAATCTAAACGAATGACACATCTTAATACAATGTACAAAATGCAATAACAGTAATAATTGCATTTAGGTATCTCCGTTTTCTGTCTGGCAGCATAGTTAATTCACATCTCCTACTTATGGTTTAAATGATTCTAAGGTTTAATTACAATACTGTATCAAACCAGCCAAATAAATATTCCAAGTTACCTACAACATTGTAATTGATTTTGGATTTCAAATTGATCAAATAATGGTTGAGACCTAAGCTATACTTGCTTTGTCAAAATACATTTTTTATTGACAAAACCGTTGTGGTAAAAGTGTTACAGAAGCGTTCTAGTATAGCATTTCAGCCATATTCTGTAGTGACGCTATTCTAATACAGGAATATTGTATATTTTTTTACTTGACCCTGTGCTTTACTGCTTGTATTTTTGTTCCTCCCTTTAATCTTACATGATTTTGATTGGAAAACGATTTATAAAGGAACATTATTATGAAAGTAACCTAGACAGTGTTCAAAGTTGGTTTTCAGCCGTTTGCACTTACCACGCTAACCATTATGTGTCTTTTTTTTTAGAAAACTATGGCTTAGAATGTACATAAACCAATTATGAAATAGCAAACTATCTACGGATAATTTTGGATAATATTTTGGTAGCAATCAGCATTCAATACGTGCTTCTGAACAGTCATCGATCATCTATGAACAGTCATCTATACATGTACCTCAGAATTGCGTTGGTAATGTACAAACATCGTGTGTTGGACAAAATTAGTGTTATCGTTTTAAAGACCGGAATTCCATTAGGCAATGTGGATCATGGATCGTTATAGATCATCATATTTTGTTATTTATAATACAGCGACGTCTCCTCAAAACACAAACACATCGCAGTCTCTTTAACCCGTACGGTTTATAAACCCGAAGGACCGGTCTGGATCTATATGGTATCTTACACCTAAGAAATTTGTTCAAGTCAAATAGTATTCTGTATCATCAATTAACTTCCTACTTTTGTCAGTTCTTAGATCATGTAAAAATCTTTTGCATATTGTAATCGAACATTCCAAAATTTATATTTTTTTCTTTTTTGAGACAGTAAAATGAGAGTGTAGTGTAGTACAGCCATTATTATTATGCAGTGATCCATAGATCGTGATATAAAAATATATCATTATGGCTATGAAAATCATTTCAGTTTATTACTTTAAGGTATATTGATCATCGATGATTGAAGATTTTTATGTGGTCTTCTAGATCAAAATAATAAGTGACTCGGTAGATTAGTGGAAGAGTGTCGGGTAAAACACTATACTTCCTTCCTTCATTATGTCGTAATTCTTTGGAGCTTTTTTTTCTTTGACGCCTGATTTATTAACAACGTTTTATGCCCTCAGAAAACCGCTATGCGACGCTTTTAATTTCACTTGTAATCGATATTGAACATATTTTTTTCATCATTAATTATTATTTTTTCTATTATTTATGACGGTTTAAATACCTACTAGCTACCTACCTGAATATTAAAAAACATAATGTGGAGGAGATGGACTTTGCTGGGACATGTGTTAAGGATGCCGAATGGATGCCGTTGGCCGAGGAGAGCGCTTTTCTTCCTCCCATCAGGGTCCCGAATACGAGGAAGACCCTCTCATACTGTGTTCCGCTCCTTCGAAACAGAGCTGAAGAATCTGAACATGGTGTGGGAGGAGGTTATAAACATTGCGCAATATCGAGCGCAATGAAGAGCTCTTGTTGCCTCTCTATGCCCCTAAAAGTGGGGCCTTAAGGGAGTTTAGATTGGATTTGGATATTTAAAAACAAGTTGTTTTATACAAAAATTTTGTCGATCTTGAAAAGAAAGTTAGTTGTTTATTCTGTACAACTCGCATATATTAAATTACCTATATCTTTATAATATAAAAGAAAGTCGGGTTAGTGCGAACACTTATAACTTGAAATCGGCTGAACAGATTTCAATGAAACATGGTTTATTGGATTCTTCTCTGCTCCGGATGAGAGAATAACTAATAAAATATTGAAAAAGAGATAGAAAATGTTATAAAATATAATATTAAATTAAGTACGGAGTTGATTTTCCATTTGTATTTACTTGACAACCATTGAGTTTCAAAACATTGGTAGGTACCTATGCAGATTTTTGATAAAATTTCTTTCAAGTTATCCGACGTATTTTCTAATTTTAAGCGTATTTTTGTTTTTGTACACCATTGAATTAATGCTTTCCTGGAGTTTTTGTCAATAAAATTTGTGCAATTATTTTTTTAGTATCATCTGACTTTAAAATATCAATATAAATATCTAATATATAAAATGCGTAAGTTTTGGTGGTTTTGAAATAACTTATTTGTAATATTATAATCACATAACTTTTGAGTTTTACACGATGAGTAGTCATGTATGTCAGCTATAATACATTATCCAGAAATATTTTATTGACTATAAGGCGGGACGAAGTTCGATGGATCAGCTAGTTTTTAATAAAATTAGAAATAATGAAACATTTCTTAGTAAATCAGGGTCTTTTTTTAATTTCTATAGTTTTTTTTTCTTAACAGCGTTTTCATTTGAGTTCAAGGGTCTTCATTGTTTTTTTTTTCTTTTAAAGGTTAAAATTAATTTCCCTACTCACTAAACTATTTTCATTATAAGTGAACACAAATACACTATTCGACTCGTTCAAACTCATCTTGAGACGTGAAAAAGCAATATCAGGATCGAACTCACGACTCAAATCAGTGCGAAAATTGGCGATGCAACCAACTTCTTCGCTAGTTCCATGCTAAATTTTTCAAAAAGCAGTGATATCTTGTGCCCGGGCTATGATGGTCAGGTTTCAGGCCTCACACCTATGTATACAGAATAATGAGTAACAAGCCCTTTTTCATAAGCCGGACCTAGGAGTATAAACCTAACATCAAAGTGCTCTAAGGAGCCGGAACAAACAGTGAACCTGTCGACTCTGAAGGTGAGAATGGTCTCGTATCTCGATCACGTATTTAGGGGAGATTTCGTCCACCTCCTCAGTTGATAATTAAATAATATTGAGGAATTCTTAGACGTTAGGAATAATCTTTTTGTATGTGTATTCTTGTAATACCTAACAGTGTTTTTTAATAACGTCGATACATCCTAACAGACCCGGTAAAATAATAATAATAATATTATAATGATAGAGAGTTAATCACACTTGACACAAGTTCTTGCAAATCATTTTCACACTTAGCCATAGTACTAAATCGTCTGCATACATAAGTGCACATACCTTTATTCCATTTAATTCAACCCCTATATCTATATCTTTTAACCCACTGGCGCAAAAATCAAAAAAACAAATTGTACAACCAGGGTGACATGACGCACCCTTGCTTCACACCTTTCGTAAGATAGAACTCCGGTAAAAGGTGACTGTTCACCTTCACACACGCAGTACTTTCCGAATATAGCGAAGCAATGCCACGAATCAGCCGGTTCTTCACTCCATAGATTGATAGAACCTCCCATAATTTATCTCTATCTACCCTATCATATGCCTTTTCCAAATCTAAGAATGCACAGAAAAGCTTCTGATGTTTACTCAAAAGCTTAATCAACCGCAAAGCGAAGATCTGATGGACAAACCCCTTCCCATTAATAAAAGCCCCTTGTGCATCCCAAGCTTTACTTAAGTGTTAATAACTGAAAGTAACTAAGGAGCAAATGGATACAGCAAGAGCACTTCTCTGAAACCGATAGTGAGCAGTATCTATTACATCCTTCTACACCATGCCCGAATCATACAGCTCGATTTCGAATGATAGGGACACACTATGAGAAAACTAGGGAATATCAGCACTCTTCTCGTCCAACCGTCACTGGCATCCTTGTCACATGTCTCTGCCATGTCCATCTCTTCATGTGAGGTATTCGCATATATTTTTTTATTGTTTTTTATCATTTTTATTTTTGGGCATATGGCTCACACAAATAAAAATACTAATCGCATTCACCCACCTTACGTTTTTTCTCACGTCATCAGAGAAACTTGGCGGAGTCTGTCCCAAACCATTTGAAATATTGGCCATCGTTCGAAAAGGCGTAGTTATATCGATGTAACCTCTTAGGTTGGTTTTTTATTTGCACGAGGGCTGTACCAATAAACATAGTGCTAGGCTCCTACTAAAATGCAGTACTACACTAAAATACTGAACAAAAATCCTGTCTCTGTGAAAACAAAGGTGGAAACGGGTACGTGGAGGGCAGATTCTTTTGAATAGTTTGGAATATCCAAAATTAATTATATTTTTTTTCATTTTCATGTCCTGAAAATCACGATGCAAATTTTATGTCGAACTAAGGTGTCCAATATGTCAATTTTTCTAATGAATGTACATTAAAGACTCATCGTTAAGAGCATCGTGGACGGATGATGTGAAATTTTAATAACAGATTACAACCATTATCGGCGTTGGAACACGCGTTTCTGTCCGTTTCCTCATGAAATAAATACCTAAATATAAAGTAGCCAGAAAACATGACGAGATGGTCATGTAACGGCCTTTTAATAGCTGGATCTGTTCCACCAGGCGACGACTGATTCCAGCAACGTGTGTGGTCTCATAGCTGTCACCGGCGCACGTGCCCCGCACACCTCTCACCCTCTCGCAACTACACACCCAGCGTCCCGACGCCTAGCAGATTGACGCTTATATAAACTGTCGACGCCGAATCACAGTCCCAACTTGTAAACTATTTATTACCTATACATATTTTTATAACCGATATTTCTCATGAACGGTGATAAATTCAAGATATTCTTGCAATGACTTTTAATACCAGGAAAACGCGTTCGTTATGTCATCGACGTTTTTCTCACACAAAATTCGACCCATGTATCACAGTTTACACGTGAGTCATCTTCTGCACGGCGACAATTTTTTGACAATGATATCATGCACAATGTTATTTCTTCAATAGTTTTTTTTATTATTCTTACAACAGTTATTTTGTCAAACGGATTACGCGTAGCTACTTCATGACAGACAGCTAATTACGAGTAGTATGCCTTGTCTCGGTTGAAAGTCTGACCATCAAAGTTGGTGGGTCTCAAATGATTATAAAGCTTCTGTTATAATAATTTGTTTAATAACACACTTTAATAGTCCGTTACAATATAAACTTTTATGCAAGTGCTATTAAATAGGCATATAACTATAAGGCTATTTAAGTCCAAAGTCTTAATTTTTAAGAGCCATTAAAGTATGTTGTCTATTTCCCAAAAAATCAATTTGTTCTTATAGTTGACACTTCACGTATCCTGAAATAATCGGTAAAGGCAGCTTGAAAATGGTTAGATGCAATTGCTTATATCCCTGGAGATAAAGGTGAACGAAGATATAAATAAAGTTAAGACTAATGAAAATCCTTGTGCGAAACCATGCACCAGTGATTGAGTTACATGTTAATTATGATTGAAATGAGGTTCTTTTGTCTTTTATCTGGATAAACTCTTAACATTGCTTGCCAGTAATGTTGAGCACTCTTTCTCTCCACTCCGCCTTGTCCAAAGCGATGAGGAACAGCACACGGTCAGGTATACGTCTTGCGGGTCCTCTAGTTATACCCAGGAGTTTGTCCACTCGGTCATTCCCTCAGTGATAATATGATGTACCTACCAAGGCACCCTTCATTTCCTATCTTGTATCCTAAACCTTTGTATTATTTCCAACAGCCGAGTTCGATTGTTTTTGGGCTAAATTACTGGATTTTACAACACCATCGAGTGATTTAGTTTAAGCCTCGTTTATAAGTTTCTGCAATTTTTATCAAACGAATTGTCGTAGTCGGCTAGCCAGACCGAGTCTCCCGGACAACAAAGGGTACGAATAGAAAAATCACGATTGATAATAATAACAATATCGGCTAAAAATATAGCTATTTGCGTGGAACATAAGAAGAATGTGCGTGTTGACATGGTGTAAACATCGAAATATAAATTACTACCGGATGAAAAGGCGTCGATGTTTACACGAATGTCGTTTGTTTACATGATTGTCGTTTGTTTACACGAATGTCTCTTGTTTACGTTTAAGTGTAGGAAAAACAAGTTTCAGATGTTGGATTCCTTCTCATGTTATTTTAATCGCTTGGGACGGGCCACTGCGGGAGACATAATGCGGCGCTGACTATTGGATTCCAGCTTCAAGCTTTCAGTTCTTCGATCCGTTGCAGTTCGACTGAGTTTTCCAGCGTTTGTACAGTTAGTCAAGATTAGTCACGAAAAAATAACACCAAAATTTATTTCAAACAACGAACGATCAGAAAAGAAGGTAATATGTACCTATAGAACATAATATGATCTTGTTTTATGATTGGTAACTTTCACATTGAATAACTTCAGTTCCTCGTGTTTAGACATCTGTCACATGTTTTTTTTTTTTTTTTTTTTTTTTTTTTTTTTTTTTTTTTTTTTTTTTTTAAACCCTTTGCACTCGTTGTCGAGTGATTTGGTGTCACATGTTTCTTATAAAGCGAAAATTATTATTGGAGACTTCATACATCTGTGTATTAATATATTGATATGGATGTTAGTTCTGGATATCTGAATATCCATGGTGGTGCAAAAAGAAATCTTAAATTCTACCATTGGTAGTAGAATTTTATCCAATTTGAGGGTTATGATGATGTTTGCAAAATTGTAGACTTTTATAAGAACTACCCAAAGGTGAACATTTAAGAAACACAAAAAGACAATTGAATTGTTTTTTTTAGGTTATGAATTCTTATGGTTTGTAGAAAGATCAAATTGGTTTCAAAAATAATCATACAAAATCTGCGTGGGTAAATTATTTTTGTGATAAATGTCTTTGAATAATAAACTATTTCAGACACGAGACTATACCATGTTGACTGCTGCTGAAAGTGTGTGGAGATATATTTCAGTTTAACAACTTCACACCGACACGGACATAATATCGTCACAGATGGTCGGACGTGCAGTAAGCCTTGAAGTGCGTGGTCGTTGACGAATATCTGACAAAATTTGTGACAAAAAAATTGGTCGGATGACTTTTGTCACAAGTCATTTAATAGGTTAGTTCATCATTTGAAACACGAGTCTTCCTATTTTATTTTTTATTTATTTCAATAATCTGGTAGAAGATTGATTGGTTCCTATGTTACATATAAAATGGTTAGAAAAAATAAAATCAAAAGAAATTTTCAGATGGAATCAAAAACTGAGAACATCAATGAACTGTTATGCTTATACGCATGAAAATTCACTTGCTTAATTGCAACAAACACTGATCAATCCTTTTCCTTACCATCTAATGGCGAACGTTATTATAGAAGTAAGTACATACAGTAGTTAGAAGTTACGCTATAGAAGACGGTAGTAAGCCCTTAGTGTTTTGTTCAATTAAAAAATCAAACATCAGTAATGAATTGTTAGTCTTAGTCGTTACATATTCGGTTTCAAAATTGCCTTTTTTTCACACCAAACCACACATTCACACTCTTTGCACCAACAACTACAATAATATGTAATATGAACAATGATACTAGGGTTGGTATCTAGATGCCTTTAAATATAGGTGTTTGAGATTTTGGATGTTTATCTTCTTTAATAGACTTTATAAGTATTACCCATCTACTTAAATAAAAATATATGGTTGAAAGAACAGAATATTTAAATAGTTAAATAAATTTATTATTGTTTATACATTTAAGTATGAGTTTAATAACGTGATTTCATTAAAGCAAAGATAAAAACAGAAATTTTCGTTTCAACTTTTCAACAATAAAATACAAGCGTGAAGATAAGAGTGCGGAAGAAGGAATATTAATAGCTGAAATGAAATAAAATATAATAAAAAGTGTTTGCTTTAAATGATAAAATTTTTATTGAGCGTTCCGTAAGAGTTGACATTATTGTCTAGTCCGGTGAGATCATTAAATCTTCATCATTAATTTCTCCAAAAATACATGTGAGCATTTAAACTATTTTTGCTGGTTCGTTTGATTTCACTTCTCAAACTGGAAAAGTTTTCTAGCTTTGATCTAGCTAGAGTAGACACTATCTACATAGACCTTTCTAGAATTGTATGCATGCCTATAGGTTTATAAGTATCATACCAGTAGTTTTTTTCTCGCTAAATCCAAGTGTGCAATCCTAAAGCAAATCTCTATATTACATAGAGCTTTGATTGGTTTTTGCTATTTCTCTCTTCTTCATCTTCGGCTTATCGCCGTCCTCTCCAGGACGAAAGCCTCCTCCATGTCGATCTCTCCTGCGCAGTCAGTGTCGCTCCAGGTCATCCCTCCATATCATCTGTGGTCTTCCTACACTTCTTCTCGTGTCTCTCGGTCTCCAATTCAGCAGTATTTTGGTCCATCTTTCGTCTGTAGCTCTAGCGACATGTCCTGCCCATTTCCATTTTAGAGTCATCACCCGGTGGATCACGTCTGTGACTCTAGTTTTATCCCTCACCGTTTCGTTCCTGACTCTATCTCTAAGCGACAGTCCTAGCATGGCTCTTTCCATCGCTCGTTGCGTGACTCTTAGCCTCTCTGCGCTATGCTTTGTCAGAGTGACAGTTTCAAGACCATATTATGTACTTACTAGCAGAACACAAGCTTCATATACCTTCCTCTTCATGTTGATGGGTGTTTTTTTATTTTTTAATATATACCCTAGTTTCCCAAAGGCAGCCCAACTTAGTCCATTGCTCTCTATGGACTGTTTTTTCTTCTAAGCTCATGATACTTAAAGCCAAAAACTAAAGTAGGTTCTTATGTATAAATAAGGATTCCAGCCAAAAAGATAGCCATGTTTAATCTGAAAACAAATCTATCTAATCATGTATCAGGTCGATATCGGTAATGTAACATGTTGTAAAATCTTTGTGGAAAATTTAAATCGCAGATTATAAAAAGAATCATTCTATCAACTTAATATTATGAATAATATCTATCTATTCGCGCTCTAAACCTCACTAAGGAGCGTAGGGAGGCAACAAGAGCTCTCCATTGCGCCCGAACTTACACCAGCTGCTTAAACCTCCCCTGGGCGACTGTTGCTGTCTGTTGAGATAATATTATGAGTATTGTTTGGCTTTATTATTAAACATACAGACAGGTATATTATCTGGAAAAAAATATTTTCAATAAACTCAGGTACAAAATTCTTTGTTAATTTTTTATGTAAAATTATCTAATTAAATCAAAACCCATCAGTCTTTTTGCCGGAGATCGGGGCACCATGTTTCGAGCTCCATACTTTCTAAAAGGAGTAAAAACTTTGCCTCTTGTGTCTCGCCAATGAAGCTGCTTAACACTACTTATCATTTTGTGAAGTAAATTCAATTACTAATTCGTATTCAAAGATCAAGCAATGTGTATAAGAAAAGGAAAATATCTATAATAATAAAATTAAAGGAGAGAAAAGAGTGGTCCGTTCTCTCTGCCTACTTCTTACGGGACACGGCGTGATGGGTAAAAAAAAAGTTTCAAAATATTGGTACGCAGATTTTTCATAGAATTTCTTTCGAGCTTTCAGTCGAATAATTTTTTAACATTCAAACATATTTTAAACGTTTTTTTTTTGTATATTTTATTATAAATTTGAAATCAATATTAATAAGGACTACAGGACAACGTCTGTCGGGAAAGCTTGTTCCATATTAAGTAAGGTGCCAGACAAGACCAATGACTTCGGTTCCACAACACTTGACTTTGTATAAAGACATTCCGTCGTCTAGCGAGAGTGTTAACTGTTTCCATCGACTGTTTGAAGCAAATGTGCCATAAACTTATTTATGCTCCCAGTGTCCACGAGCAGGAAACGGATATATCTGCTCCTTAAGAGTCCTGATAGACTGAGACAAGGAACGCCCATCTGCTTACAAATTGTAGTTGGGGAAATATATTTCTACGCCCTTGGTGGCCAAAGGAAATATTAAAATTAAACACTATTATTTTAATTTCAATCTCAGCTGCAAAAAAATAATTACCTATTCACAACTAAAATGGTTCACCATACACTCAGCATTACAGGTGCGCTGAATATCGAACTAATCTGTTGTACATACATCCTTTTTTCGTAGAAACGTTTCAACCATCTTCTTATTGAGCGTCTGTCCATTGCTGGATATTTGAAGGCCTCTTTTAAACTTTTTCACCTTTCTCTATCCCGTATCCTTTGCATCACTTTCGCCATGCAACCGTTGTGTTCATCTTTTTTGGGTTCGGCGACACTTCTTCTCCTATCCCATGGTCGGCCCTTAACGCTTTTGATGTCCACCTTGCATCAGTTATCTCACGACACGGCATACGATCCTTAATGAGTGACTTTAGTTCGGTCATTTCTTTTTCCCATCTCGAAGAATTATTATTCCCCGTGTCTCCTCCATAAATCGCTATGGGAACTTAAACATTTGGACGCTCTTTGCTGTTAAAATTACATATTATTGTGACTGGGAGATTGCATGATAATTATCCCTTTCTTTTCAGGCTGATTGGTAAACCTACATAGCTTACTAGCTACTAATCTACGAGAATGTGAGTTAATTTTCCGAAATCTGCCCATTTTAGTCCTATTCTTCTGGGTATTTCTGCAGTTTTCTTTTCTTTTCCAATCTTGATCCTGAATCAGAGGTTAATATTTTATTATTCAGCCTCAATGTGTTTGTTGTCAAAAAAAAATGAGGCTATTCATTTGATGGTTTCAATCATATGAAGCTTAATTGACAATCGCCCACCTAAATAAATTCCCACCAACAACTCGAATTAAGGCTGGCGTATGGTTATAATACCTACATCGGGCTGTACGTCAAGAAGAAAGTTGTTTGACAGATAAATAATTATTATTCGTCAAATTTTAATGTCATCAGCTTGGGTCGCTTCGTGAGAAACATCCGGAGATGACCGAAGAAAAAGTTGATTGATAAAGTGTTTTTAAATAAACGTACGACACGCATTGTGCGGGGTCTGTCCAAAAATTATTTTTTATTATTCGATTGAATGTCTTTTTCATAGCGTCAGATGTGTTATAAACTTGTATGGAACTTAACGGTATAACCGCATAAGTCAAGACACTAAACTTTATCTTTTTTTAGCAGTTTATAAGACTTATTTAGTGTTTTTGTTTAAATGAAAATAGTGAATATTTCTCCCATCTTGTTTCCGATTGGATGAACCGAGCGAATTTAAAGCTGGTAATTATCGTAGTGTACCTAATGATAAATGATTAGAGTAGACGACATTGACCTTCATAGGATGTGTAGGTACTTGGCGAATGAACCAAATTGTTGAAGAGTTAGGAAGTGCAGAATATCCATATAAAGTGATGTCTAAATTGACTATTGGCATGGATGATTGAGTAACCTAAATCCTTCATCAATGACACAAAGGAGAGATAGTGAGTAGCGAGATATTAAACTTGCTCCAATAATATTTTTTTTCTACTTTTTCGGGTATTCTGTGATCTATGGTGGTTTGGTGGTTTCCTATACTTAGAGCGACATAGTTGACACTGTAATTGTTTACGGTTTACCAACTTGAATCCGTAATATTACGTCCGCTATATGACGGTACTGCTGTAATATGAAGAATCAGGATTGCAGAATGATGAATACTAAGCAATATATTCCTAGATTATTTTATTTTTATGGTCGATATAACTTTTATAAGACCGGTGTTCGAAGCTCCCGTCCTCATTCTGTTATCATTCCATGGGTTTTTGAATCTTGATTGATTTTATTTCGCTTCATATTAGTAATGTTTGCATAAAAAACTTAATGGTGAATACCTATATTGTGACGTTAATGGTTTGTATTTGGAGCGAGTATGAACGAAACGGTACCTACCTACTATTAAATAATTTAAGTCCACCTTTCTTATCAACTGCGTGTGTGTGAGGGTGTGTGTGTGTGTGCAGGAGGTAGGCTCATTTAGTTATAAAGTAATATAATGAAATAAAAATAAAAAAATAATAATATTGTGTCATAAAATAAATTATATTGTGGAAATAAAATAAAAGGCGTGTGGGTCTATGGAGCAGACAGACTGGGAGATGACATCGAGGCAAGGTGACTACGCTTAATAAATTACCTGCAACTAAGTGAGTGAGCTCTCCTCTACGCCTCTCACACTGTTCTTTAGAAATATTATCAAATGTCGTCAAAAATAGAAGTCAGTGCACTAAATTTGTACAATGCTCATATTAAACATTCTAGGATGGCTGGTGAGTTAGTTTTGACAATATTTCTGGAGTTAGTGATCAGTCTTTGCTCAAGAAAACCTTCTTCACCAGACATTACAGTGTTGGAGTAAAGAAAACATTTATTTTATGGATGGTGCTGAAAGGCAACACATATCCAAACTCAAAGTTCTGGGACTGTTTAAATCCCAAATCCTCTTTGTTTTCTGCCATCCCTTCTGTGCTATTCATTTTCATCCATCTTCTGGACTTTCCTTATCTTCAATTTTGTTGAATTCTGTCGACTAAATATCATTTTTAGGGACTCGCAACATGAACCGCCAGCTGCAATTTCTGTTTAGCAAAAAGTCAATATTATGTAAGAATTTTGGTCCGAGTTCTACTACCATTAGGTACATTCATTGTCAATACTGTATATTAAACTAAAATGTAGAATAAAATTATGATTTTTTCTTTACAATGAAAAAGCCGGCGGAAAGGAAAGAGAAAAACATAGAAAAATTCTATCCCGGTTGGGAATTGAATCCGAGACTTATAAAAAGTGAATTTGTCTCAAAGAGCTTGGCTATCGAGTTCGATCAATTTCTTAACTATGTCATTGACATGGTAACATGTTTCTACATAGATCAACTGCCATCCGCATGCCAAATGGAATGGCGCAGTCTAAAACTGTAGCTACACGAGGACATCTTTAAATTTCGCGCAGTTTCAAACGTAGTAAAGAGAAATTGGAAACTTTTAAAGGCCGGTCTAACTGATTTATTTGACAATTAATTAATAATGAATTACCCTTCTCTGTGCCTATCATCTGCTAGATTTTCCCCTTTATAAATATATACCTACTAAGCAATATTATTATTATACACTTCAGTATTGAACGGAATGTGATACGTTTGACAGTTTGTAAACCACTGCACATAATATAATGGAAATCATAAAACTACTGTAGACAATTTAATACGGTCCAAAATATTTTACCTGCTACTGTGTCCTTATTGCTATTTAATGTCCAAACGAAACGAATTGTGATAATCATATTCAAAAGATACGACAAATCAACATTAAAAACACATCGCGTTTGGAACGGTAGTTCGATTCAAGTGCAGTCACCATACACACACATTATAGTGTACGTTATAATAATATATCTCTACCTCTACTCGTCTCAATAATTAAATTATGGATTATAAAATGTGGGATCAAAAGTTTTTAAATGAATCCGGCTTTGTGGTGACATCTTTTAAACGACTCTTATAATGAATATTATGATTTAAACAAATAGAGGACATTGATAAATTATTACTTGCAAAGTTTCCATATTGTCTAAAAGGTCATACGAGCAAAGCAATTTGCATAAAAATATTCTCACGTAGATATTTGTGACACAAGGCGTGAATTAGATAAATTGCATTGACTTATTAGCAGAGGACATTTTTATTTACGGTAATTTGATGATTGCGATTATATTTCATGGATTTTTTTTTACCTCCATTTTGTAACGCATCCAAGGCTGGCCAACGATTTATTATAGTGCGGATGTGCTAACCTCCCACTACTCACGGAACACTTAAAACGTGCGATATAGGTGAACCATGATAACAACAGGCGAGCTGGAGTAGATAGAGAGTTACTATATACCTACCAACTAAAAATATCTCCTCTTGCATCTGATATTGAAGGGCGCAATCGAAGGACGCTGAGGACCTGGCCGGAGGCAAACTTCATGGCTGCGAAACATAAAGAGAGTGGACCGGCATCCAAAGTAAGAGGGAGCTGTTACAAGCGGCGTACGATAGCTTCGCCTAAGTGATCCCCAACGTTGAGGAGACCCGACAGAGCACTCAAAGAAGAAGAATATAAACTGTTATCTTTCACATTAAATTTTAAATGGTAATTCAAAGTTAAGTCTTTTCGAGCTTGCGACTGTATCAAAGGCTGTTGGCGTAGTGTGATCACTTGACGTAAGAAGCAAAGCAGGAGTCCAAATCCCTACCCGTCTGAAGTCACGTAATTGCCAGTCGGACAGTCGACCGATGCTGATTCCTTCCTTAATAGGTCTATTTATCAAATCAATCAAGCCCCTTGAGACCGTTAAACTGACATAAGGTAGCTACACAAAAAGAGATTATTTAATATTGTGTCTTTGGTGTCATCTGGTGTGGCTGTGGAAACCAATCCGCGACGGACAGATCCTGCCGCATTCCGGACAGGGAAACTTCGACAGTCGGTCTAATTGCCTCAGTGCCTTGAGATTTCGCCACAACCCACAACTGAGATGCGAAATCAGATCTGCAAAGAACGTATTACGATGGAAAAAGAAACGACTAGAAGGACTGGGGTCTATTTATGGGTGTATGTATATAATCAGGTACTAGATAAATACTGATTCATCATTAATTATTCATTTCACGATTCAATTTACCGTAGTAAAATATGGTGAAAATTAAGTGAACAACTACAAGTATTAAGGTACATTAAGTAAATTTACTAATCTATAAATTTTGATGTTGATTTATAAAAAATGAGGCACAAGATTAAAATATAATTGTTGGAAAAGTTTCGACACAATTTATACCAATTTTTGAGGATAAACTGAAAACCTCAACGGTCAAAACATTTATTTTTATATTTGACCACAACTTTGAAAATATTTAGGTAGCTGTACCTACCTACAGGGTGATTAAAAAATAACAATTAAGTAGGTTTCATTCTGATATTTTTAATGGCCGATGCTACTGGTATCTATAAACCAATATTTTATTTTTCTTATTCATAATAATAAATTATTTTATGTAACTTTTATCTGCCATATGCTAGTAATGATTTAACTGGTATTTTCATATCAGTGTCAAGGCATCGTAAAATTTATAACGCTACATTATGTTGATATATTTTTGAATGACATATTTTTTAAGTTCTTTAATTTAGAGAACCAATTTTAGTAAAGTATGTTTATTCTAAAAATGACTTTGTAAGGCAGACCTCATCATAGTTATTTTCAAACTGGAATATGAAGATCATATCTCAGTACAGACTAGGTAGATCTAAACAATTTCTGAAGCATTCGGATAGCATAAGGTTCAAGTAAGTGAGAGAGTTGGAAATTTGTGATATTCTCAGACTGAACGGAGTGTGGCAGTGTCCGATTTCTAAATCAATAAAACAACGAGCTTCCGTTGAGAATCAGAACAATTAAATTAGATTTACGAGGCATTTAGACATATAAAAATGCCGTTTGATGGATCTGACAGGAGGTAGCTCTTTCATGATGGGAAGCTGATTGATATGTAAACATTAAATTAAGAACTTTGTTTAGATCAATAGGCATCGTAGCCCCATAAACACATAGGTGATCCTTAAAGTATTCAAACAGGTAGGAACAGAAAGAGATACCTTCTTGCTAACCTTCTTCATCACCAACATTACAATCCCACCACTGGCTCTCACCTTCCAATTTCTAGAACTCTACCAGTGGTACTGTTACGAGTAGAAACTGGGTTATAACACCGTTATGACGGTAATAGTTGTTAGGGAGTAAATCGCTTATACCGCATGGTCCTTACAATCAACCCTATACCGTGTCATAAGTATTCCGCAGAATACTTTGGCTACCTTGCATTTATCAATGAAGCTTGTGGTTGTTTTATTTTACTGGGTTGATCTCTAAGCATTCCGTACGAGCCCGATTGGACTCTCTAGAAAGTTCGTGTGTGGAGTATGCACGAATCAGTACAAATATTTCCGAGAGTCGATTCAATTCATTGGCAGCTTGGACTTTGAGTTTGTTATCATATTATGTTTAGTGTCCAAATATGAAGAGTGCAGTGGTAGTAGACAGCCTATAAAGCCCTTTGCCAGAGCCGTGAAGACAGTGACATTGAATAAGCGGAAATGAAAAAAAAAAAAAAAAAATTAAGTGTGTTGTCCAGCGAAGTGAATGGTGTATTGACGGATGAACTGTTTTTTTTTCTCTCATTTTTGTGATATGTTTATATACGAGACTGTTCTAGTGAACTATAGTTACTAAATAATTGACCCCCTCATACCAGCGGTACATGCTGTCTGGGGGCATTTAATCACAATTATGTGTGAATTTGTGTTTGTAGTGTTGTTTTATTTAATTTTGTACTTTATGTTTTGTTGAATAAATTGAATTGAATTGAATTGAATTGAATAGTTATTCCTTGTTTTATTAGTAGCACTTTTGTGTATTCTGCGTTTATTCGAAGAATAACGTTCTATTAGTAGGTACGCTGTAATTCTTTCACATTTTCTTACCGTCGTAATTTTCTTTCTTCTCTTTGGGACAGAATACCTAATAATTGATCAAATATTCTTATCCGGTCCACCGCGATCAGTTCACAGCTAACTTTACAATGACTTCTTGTAATTCACCTAAGTTAGTAAATTGCGGTTAAACCTTCATTTTTTAAATGAGCAATATTTAAGATGTCTAATATTTTATGTCATTTCTTAACTCACATCAAACATTCGAAAAAATGGCGTGCGTCTTTATAATTACCTTAAATAAAAAAAATCGATAGTTAGGTAAGTACCTACCTAAAAGGACTCAAAAATCTAATATGTTTAAGATGTTAATTCGGCTTGTATTTATATAATAATAATTTTATCTAGTTGTCAAATCTTAGAACAGAAACAAAAAACAAAATGACTATTTTGTCAGTATCAAATTACTCGAGCTACCGATGTCCAAATGTCTCCAAATGTGGCGTCCAGAACCGGATTTGATTGGAAGACCCACTGCCGACCAAACAATCCTGGTCCGGAGCTCAATCACGCGTGGGCAACACGCATACTTGGTTGTGATTAATCACAGTGACAACTCGAAAGAGTTATTTCATGGTTAGGTGTATGGGAAAATCTCTACACCAAGGTAATTTTGCTCTAGGTAGGTATCATGCTTTTGGAGAACTATGTGTTTTTTTCTTAAGCCCATCGAATTCCACTCCTGAACTAAGGTATTCTTCATTCTTTTCCAAGCTGCGCTATCCTATGCCATATGCATAAAATTCACCACATCATCTCTTCCCATGAGAAGACCACTAATAAAACGATGGGAAGACGTCTTTAAAATTCAAATTTGCTGAATCACACCATTCCATCCCGATTTTGAGAGCCACATTTCAATTTTACAGCTATTCCTGTACATCACTCTAGTAATTTTCTGATCAAATTATCATGCCTTTCCAAAATAAAGAAAATATCTCCCAATGAACCGAATCTATGCCGGGAATATTATCAGAGATCTAAAACTTTTAATTGTACTACATAGATATATACATCTGTAAATAGGTACTTACGGATCATATAAACACGAAGACCTGGTAGGATGTCTTGTCAAAAAGATATTAAATATCCATTTCTTATTTAGTAGAAAGGTTTTTAAATTAGTTCTGCACGCAAATATGCGTCAATTGGATGGAAATGACAGTTTCAGTGTTGGCATTTATTATCTTCGAAATTCCATTGAATTGTGGTCACGCGACGCCAACATCCACCCGTCTCAATGTTTGTCCAAAGAAGAGGGATATTTTTTTAAAGAGGCGGCATAACATTGCACATATGTATGTGAATATACATATGAACATGCCTTTGAAATTGCACAACATTACCGGCGGAATTTCGATAATCGAACAGTGGCGGAATATACAATTCTGCATGGTTTAGTATATGGAAATGATCAGTTAGATACACTTATTTTTTATTTTTGACATATATTTTGTTTTAGCAGTTCTCGTTCATCCTTTGGTGACATTTTTGAAAAAGTGAGAAATCTTCGATAGGTAATGACAGAACGACCTTTGGTCGACACAAATTCAAAGAGGTGATAGGTGCCTAAAGAGATGAAACCATTAGAAGAAGACTTTCCGGTGCTGCAACACTGCATGCACTTGAAAATAATACGAAGCTGCATCCTGCATCCACTGATTAGGTAGATTATTCGACGATACGAACGACTACACAAGTAAGTATAATTTCCTTTTAAAGAATCTTGTCGTTTGCTAACAGTGCGTTAGTTTTCCAAAGTTTTCTGTGAACAGTTTGGAAAACAACTTACTTATGTTAGCTATTATTTTTATCCTGTTATGTTGGATGGAGATACTTTTCTTCTTCTTTGCTCTAGCCTTAACCCATTTACGTGGGGTCGGCTCTCTTGGTTCTCATCCTCCATGTCCCTCTATACCTCGCGTCCTCCTCACGAAGCCTTGCCTTTCCAAGTCCCTTTTTATTGTGGACATCAACTTAGTCAGGAGTCTACCTGGTCTTTTGGGTCCTACTCCTAGCATATATTCATGTGGCGTTCTCATTACGTGTCCGTACCATCTAAGTCTGTTCTCGGTCACTTTTTCTCCAGTGGGAGCGACTTTGAAACTACCGCGGATGTGGACATTTTTGACCCTCTCCATCCTTGTAACACCACCAGCCCAATAGAGCATTTGCATCTCGTTGGTGTGCAGTTTTAATTCTATAATGTATAAATAAAGTAGACAGTTTTAATTCTGAATAATTCCTACTAGTTACGTTTCTTGCTCCACCACTCATTATTTACTCATTCATAAAAAAACTGCAGGTACAGCTAGATAAACTATTTATTTGTTGTTATTTTTATAAGATTTTTATCAACGAAACGTAACGTCACTGGGCAGGGACCAAGAATGTCAAGCATGTCACGGAGACGCGTTCATGTGTAAATTGTCAGATAATAACCTTAGTTTACCTGTGCCGAATGATTAAAAATACACAAGATATGGAACGGTAATAAGTAGTATTCTACGATAATTGTCTGCTGGGAATCAAGTGAAACGTTGATTACATAATATTGTGACATAAGGATAACGAACATCAGTGTCACACAAAGGTAAAAATATCAGTGACTTTTGTCATCAGTAGCCATAGTATAAGTTTTCGATGATCGAATATCGAAACGATCATCGAAAGAGTTTCGATAAAATTTGCATACTAAAATGATCGAATAATTCGATCGTTTGATTTTAGAACACTAATGGCACGCTAATAAGCGCTTATTTGCATGCAATTAGCTTTCAATAAAACTCGTACTAGCCCCACAGTTCTGTTATTTATAATAATATCCAAATAGGACGGAACCGCTAAGTTACAAACCATTCGATTCAACAAAATAAATAGATTTTTTTTTTCAAATTTGATTTATTTTTGTTTGTTTGTAGGTCTCTTTCTAGAGAGGTTGATAATATATCTATTTTGTTAATACATTCCAAAACTATGTTCTTCGCTTTCTTTACACATCTTATTCTAAGTAGGTACTTAATCAATGCATTTGATGGTCATGAAATAATATTATTTACAAACATTTTTGAATATTCTGTTTAAGAAAGTAAAGCTTTCAATCTTAAGCAAATTAAATTCGCTATGAATATCAACCATCTTTTTTTAAATTTATTTTTTATTCAATTATTCAATTTATTTATCACAAAACATTTAAATTAAATAAAAAATAACAGTGTGTCGCACTAGGCTAAACCTGATGCTAAAAAAGTTTATTAAAATATAGGTAATTTTACAATAATAAAATTAGGTAGGTACCTACAAAAGAGAAAAAAAAACATAGCATAATCTCTCTACCTCACACGCACAATACCTTTGCTCATTCACCCTTCATTGTAGTACCTACGTTAGTTTTTTCAAGAGGAAAATGGATTCTATGATTGTGGAACACATCTTTTTCATGGATTTAGAGTTTTATAGTTATTAAACTTGAAAATTATATGGCTCACAGTAATTACAGTAGAGTAGAACCTGTAAGAACTAACAGAACACCTAGGGTGCTACGCTCAACTGTGTGATTAGAATAATATTTAATTTCCTTTTACTAGTACCTACCTGCATAGAACAATACTACAGAACGTTCTGAAAACTTATCAAGAAGCGTTATGTTTAACTCTATTTCCACACTATGAACACGTGAACACATACTTAGATAGGTACGTAAGTATCTTATAGGCAGATACATTCATAGTATGGATAAGGTACTGCTTGTTCAAGTGGTGAGGACTTTTTTTAAAAGAATACTCTCACCAAGTCATAGTTTGATAATTTTCAGGTGAAGGAGACGACATTATATCTACGGGCACATCAGCTATAAGCTGCTCGTCTATATTATTATCTATAATAATAGTAGGTACCTACTTCATAATAATATAGTAATTATTCATACTGTTAATATTAAATTTGCATATATCACTCTCTCGAGAGAGTGAATTGTCACATTTTAAAGAAGAAGAATATTAAAGTTGATTGTGCGCACAATATTGTTACTGTTTGTATTTGTGCGTGTGTCACGCAATTTTGAATATTATGAAAGTTTTAAGTTTTTTATTGGGTGACAGTTGACTGAATGTTTTCGTCCACATATTGTACTTTATCAAAACTGTTGTCTGTTCATGCGTTATAAATAAATAAATAAACCACATAGATGAGGAACGTCATGTTGATTTTTAGGTTAAGTTTTTGTTTTTCATAACTGTCAAGTGTTGCTAATGTTTTATATTTTTACTAAACTATCTAATGTAAAAGGCTGTAAAAGCAAAAAAAAATAATAAATAAGTAAATATAATATAATGTTTAATTAACGAGAATCTTTTAATAATTTTGTACAAAAAAAACATAATTATAACTTAACAAATAAAGACTGGTATTCTCAAATTCACCTTCCAACTCAACGCAAGAAGCTCTTGCTTAGAACTTAATCGGTTGCCAGTAGTTCCGCAACTAATGTATTGGATAAAACATTTTCAGAATACAGAAATGTCAAAAGTCTTAATAAAAATTGGATACGACGCAACTCAATCGTCCGTTTTTCATTTCAGAATAATAGTCAATGTCCCACTACCGACACTATAGAAAAAATATTTTGTGATAAAAAATTGTTACTGAATTAAAAATAAATATCATTTCATACCTTTCAAACAATTTTATGGTCACCAAATCTAGAGCGTTTTTTGTAGACTTTACCTTAGGTACCTAATTCGTTTCAGGGCTATCAACCGTCATTCGCAGTGTTTGTAACAATTCACGTAAGCTGACGCTTCACGGTTCACATTGGTTCTATTATAAAGTGCACATTTTATACTACACGGTTCAATTCACAAAGTTAATCTTTCTTAATAATCTGCCTTATGAAATTTTCAGCCCAGCAATTCAATTCACCTAACATCCACATTACAAATACATTCCAATGTATAGACATATTATTATTTGTCAAATGTAAAAGTCATGATATTAAGAACACGTTGCACCCTGTAGTTAACCGATGTACGGAGTTAGTAGTGCGGGTGTTTGAACACAAGGAGGGTTAACTTTGATGGGTGACTAAAGTTTGTAATTTTAAAGGAGTTAAAATAATAATAATTTAACGCATTGTATGCCTGTCACAACTTGACACCTGAAAATCTATAACATTGTTTTAAAATGCAACATCCACCTTAGTTCTAACTTCGACAGAACATGGAACGGCACTACGGTCAATGCGGCACTAGGTAATTTTTTTTTCAATCGATCTGTGTTATTCGTAAATCTTTAATATTTTCAAGTAGATACTAACCTAATTTGTTGTTTAAATCATTGCAGTACCTAGTCAATAGATATGTTATTTTTGAAAGTAAATTGATAATCGGATTCTTGGTTTTCCGAAACATCAGACCACTAGATTTGAATCTTGGTCGGACCAGATATGTTATATTCTAATTTTCGCTCATTCTCCGTTTACAGCCCACTCATGAGCATAGGGTTCAATGTTTATTTCTGCGCCTTTTTTGACCTATTGGGATTTTTGACATAAGGTGGTCAACATCACTGTCCCTACCTGATTTTTCGATTTCCTGACTTTTACAGGATGCTAAAAAAACAGTATAAAGAGGTGCTAGTCTGAGTCGGCAACCCCACACCTTTTCTTAAAATAAATGTAGGAAGGTACTTACCAAAAATGATATGTGAATATCTGAGATTTATGGAAAGCCGCCATAATTAAACAAGAGCAGTCGACTCATTCGACAGTAAAAAATTACTTCATGCAAATACCGAAGTTCTGCCGGCTATACTGACATCATTCGTTCAATAGAAATCGGATAGTTTCCTACTTAAAAAATAATTTAAAAAAAACTCAGTGTGCCGCTGTAAGGTTTTTCTTCGCCCCCATTACGCGGCACACCCCCCAGTCATTACGACTTAAGGGATAGGGTGACGTCACTGAGTGCCGGGTAGTTAGCGGAATCAATTTAAAGTTTCACCTGTTCGTGTGATACTAATAATACTCTTCAGTATTCATAGGAATCGCGATGGGTATTTATTACCTACCGTAGGTACGTTTTATTTTGAGACATCGACTTAGTTTCTACTCACTGAATTTTGTTTGATATCGTCCGGGGTTGACTATTATTCCTCTTTCACGGCACAATCTTTGAAAGATATTGTCTGATGGGTACGAAAAAGAAGATGCTACGAGGGCGGAAAAAGGCGTCTACAGTACACAATATTCTATTTTTGACCTCCAAGACGACTACCCAAAAGATGAAAGAATTATAATTGAGGATCACTTGAAGTGAAATCCAGCAAGTGAAATAGGAAGATAAAAACCAAATAAGATAAAGATTGTTAAACGACCGTAGATAATGAGAGATAAAGAATTTTTTTTAAGAATAATACTACAATAGGTATTACAAGTTTTCATCAGTTATCCTTAATTTTTTAAAGATTTGATCATATTATCTACGTAAGCCATGTCGACAATAGTAAAGATTTCTAAATATTTCATTCGAATTCAAAAAATTGTGATAAAGTGATGTTTAAATATTTTCAATTTCTCAACCATGATAAATTGGGTGCTAATAGTCAACATTTTCAAAATGTATGTTTCATTTGTTTATGACTTTCAAGTTTTCATTTCATTTAAAGTTTAAGTAGCTTACGTACAGCGGATATTATGGGATGAGACCATTACTGAGCAAAACTAATTTACAGTATCAACCGATTATCACCGTTCCTTACTTCGCTAATTAAACATTGTTTTATCTTCATCTTAATTATTACAATTGGTAATCGCTCCACCATTGGCTATCTACTGCTAATTATGATCCCAGATAACACCCAATAGATATCGTCAAGAGATAATAACTTAAATTGACTGAAATTCTTCCAATTAACAAAACCGATACAGTTTTAATTAAAGACTCAATGATAAGTGATGTTTTAACAATAGTTTTTGTAACATGTAAAAGTTAGAATATAAAATATTTCACGAGTTTTGTTCCAAAACACGAAGCTAACTACTCAAAAGTTGATCAAATAAACAACTCCTACTTTACTAAGCACCAAGATGTTACAGATAACGTGGCACTGGCTATGTCATATCTGATTTTTGTAGAGGTAACAATCGGTAGAGGCAGATTTTCCAAAATCATAATTGTTAAGTTTCTCCATAGGTAGCTATTCTTAACGTGCCCTGTCGGGTTCTTTCTACATTGGTTCTTGAAAAGACTTTGCTCTTCTACTCTCTTACATCTAGGATTTTTTTTAGCAAAGAAACCAGAAATTTTACAAAAATTTTATACTTTTTAGAATCAAATACACAAATCAAGTCATGGTCTAAGTAGAATTCTTTTCGGACTTGAATATTTTTCAAATAATTGTGTCAACAATGATTCCTGTCCATACTTTGGTGTTCCTATAATTTAAAGGCGACGATACACATGCCTGTAGCTGGCACACTTGTATGCCAGCTACAGGCATGTGTATCGTCGCCTTTAATCAGTTCAATGTAAGAGTACACTGAACCTTTACTTAAACAATACTATTTGATTTACAGGTGGGTACTTCGAAGGTCATTGGATCAAGACCAGTAGGTAAAGGATTCTTGATGGCACGTTATGCATTTATTTACATTTAGGTAATTTATTTTATTTTATAATCTCCTTGCAACAAAAATATTTTGTCTTTACAAAATTAATTAGTATTTAAATGAACAAAAACAACAACAACCAAAAAGTAACAAGAGTTCCCACCAGGCAGAGACTGAAAGTGGGAATACCAATAATTACTGAACAATATTTAGTTCGGTTATTACATAATTTCTTCAAATCATAACGTTGTAGATAAAAAAATGAATATTTAAATGAATATTCTAAGAAAGAAAAAGATAAAATAAAGCACAAATATGGGAAAAAGATATATTTTTCAGAAACTGAAATCAAGGATTCACAGCATATTCACCATTTGTTGGCGCACATCATAAAGGGCAGTTGCCACATTCATTGTGTGTGGAATGGGTACCTACCTATAATCCGTTAGCTATTCATGGCCACCTGGTCTCCCGGGTGATATAAAAATCACCATAAAGAATATGGACCTAAATATTTTATTCCTAACCAAAAGGGGGAAAATTCTAATATTTCTTCTGCAGGACCTGTGCATAATTGACTATGGGGTGGTTGCGTCCATACCCTATTAGAAGGAAGTACATTCGCAGTACTCGTATTTGCTTGGAACCTCATGGAAGTCATATATTTTCCTGATTGTCACATTTCTCAAGCATGAGGAAGGTATAGGTACATTATATACGTAGGAACATAATACCCATATTATGATCATAGATCAATAATAATTATAATAAATTACCAATCTACCTACTATAGTAATTTGAGTATAATGCGACATAGCCGTATACGATGTTCGAAATATTTGTGAATTCTTGTGACAATTTCCAGAACTAAATCTTACAATATACTATCAACCAACCGTTTTACACAACATTACATCAACGAATGTTCTTCTTCTTTTATTACGCCTGATGGCCTGTTGTATTCCTGATGCTGTGTTTGCCTCTTGTGACTTGGATTCCCAACTAACCTTCCATCTATTTGGTGGTCGTCCTGGAAGCTTGCCATATTGTGGAATGCCGTCCTATCTGCTTTTACACGTCTTGTGTCCGCTATCCTTGTTGAAACATGCTGGCTCCAACACCTTCTTCTCTGTCTTCCCTATCTAATAATGTCTTCAACGTCGCATTGATTGGATTGCCAGCGAAATTAATTGTGAGTATATACTTTCATTTCCTTGGTATCATGAAGACTTTAAGTTCTGACACTGTTGGATCTGGAATCAATGCCGTATGTCTGACTGGGCGAATACAGGGCTTATAATATTCTTACCTTGGTTGAGATATTCACATATATATTTTGCCAGATGTCTATTTGATTTCACAAAATATTTTTTCAAACAACTGTTTCATTGGCTTTATCAATGTGATCACTTTACGAACGTTCGCAGAATAAATAAAAAATTAATAAAAAATAGTTTTTATGTTCTTGTGGAGTTTTCTTCTTTTAAATTTCTTTTCAGTCCTTATTTCTCCATTGATAGACAAAAACAAAGAAATTGGCCTCTTTCCTAAACCAATATGTATATCCTTAGGGCTTCATCCGGTATACCTATATACATTAATATTCCAATGTTTTAGATTTAGGGTCTTCGGATGCTTTTGTTACTCTCCAAATTTTATTTAATGAAAATTTTAGGCATCTCTTATTTCTGAAAAAAATATGATATGATTTTCCAGACTGGAATACTCTCAGAACGCCCGTGAGACAATTTGAAATTACGAGATCTCTGTGAGAAGCTAACAGGGGCGGACTGCAGTGATGTTATTAATATTATTTATATGAAACAGTAAAATTAATTTGCATAATATTCAAATCGTTGTATTAAAATATTATTATAACCCACAGGCTTCTTACGATATAACACCGAATGTACATACTGGATCTTCATAAGCGTACAACCGTCTTTGTTACGATATCAAACTTATGTGTACACACCTACTCCACAGCCTTCCGAAGGTAAATATCAACTAACAGATATTCAACAATTTATTGCAAATAATTATCTACTGGTGTAATATTTATTTATTTTATTCCCAAAAAATACAAAAAACATAAGCATTTTACAATTTAATTGTAGCTTATCTGTTTATTGTAGTAGGTACCTACCTACATACCAAAGTTCAATTGGGTCTTTAATTTGAGATCATATAATAATAATAGTTTATTCAGAAAAAACAGTTACAAAAATGATGTGATTTGAAATACAATTACATTAACAATGTAGAAACAAATGCTACCTTCCCAATTGAGCAGAGCTCGTGTTATTATAACAGCATTCTTCAAAAGTCACATTTTTCAAATGAATCTGGGCTCACCCAAAGTGAAATCAAATACAATTTTGACATCTTTTACATAAAGCCAAGCTTGTGTTGTGAGAGTGGTGAATGGTCGGGACGTGGATTCAATCCACGACCCTCAGTGGGTTGTACGTATGAAAGCTGTCGACAATAATTACCACTGGTCCACCAACCACTTTATTTGCATTAGGTATATGATTGTTATCAGCATAAATCTTCTTCTCAGTATTTTCAATCAGCCTGAATGTTCAATTGTTCACTTAGATTCATCTAGAATAACCAATGTCTGAAGATTTCAATCTCAAAACTCGTGAAGTTTACAAAGGGCCCAAATCTCAAATTTAAGCATACCTAGCTATCTATAGGTATTTTTATACAAAATAAAGTTTTTAAACTGTGGTTAATCTGTGGTTGGATGTTAGAGATTGCTACGGCTATAATCCCGCCATTGCCACTTGTCTATACACTATTTTTTGTACAATATTTTTAATATGCATAAAGTATAAAATAAATAAATAAATAATAATAAACAATATTGGTTATAACGTAAATTGTAATGTATATTATTTGACAATGGAAGTAGTTTACTGTCTGGTCCAATTGTGTCGTCGTCGTATACGGCAAATTGTCGTGTGCTGGTGGCTGAACAATCAGTATGGAGCTTTTCACATCTCTCCGGCAACGATTTTCGTCTTCTCTTTGGTCATTAATTTCTATTAAACTCAGTGGGACAGTAGCGTCGACATCCCGTTAAATGTCGGATCCGACATACCTGCGACGCAATGCGAACATTTTGTAATAGGTATAATAAAACTTTATTCGATAGTAAATGTAGATTCCGTGTTGCGGATGTTTTTACGTTGGAAGGTAGCGCGGTTATAATGTAAGTTTGAAGATTTCACGGTGAGATTCTCATAGTCGTCAACGTATGTCACATTATTTTTATTCCAAAATACGCCTTTTGATATAATTTCTACGCTCGGAGCTGTGCATATCTGATTTAAACCATCTAAATACGGCGATAGTTTTATATGCAGAGGCGCCAAACCTTTTCATGACGTTAATTTTCATGAAACAGGGAATCCTGGAGGAGGCCGAGGCTCACAATGGGCTGTACCTAGTGCCAATGATGATGATGATGATGAATTTTCATGAAAAATTTTGTAGGTAGGCAATAAAAAACTTACAAAAATAGATATCTAAGTGTGGTTGTATTTTTTTACAACTATACGTTGAATAAGATGAGAAAGGTGGTAGAAAAGAGTAGGAAAAGGGTTCATTCTCTTGTAATGTTGCGGAGTGATATGAAAAGGAGGTATTGTCATTGGGCTATATACTTTTCCTTCTTCGCTTTTTACACCAACAGACGAAATCTTCAGGTAAACACATCGCTAAGCATGTGAAATACAAAACTATTTAAATGAAAAATTCGTCATTTAAAATACAACACATTATTTTATTATTTATAGACAGTTGGAGAAAAAAACATTAAACATTACAGGTAGGTACTTTTAATAAAAAAAACTCAGTTGGTATTAAAGATTTCATGCACCGCTTGGACTAACTTACTTAACGAGTCCGATCACCCATCCATTAGACTAGACCACTCCAATATTCGGCACCATCGCTTAGAAAAAAAAAACTAAAATATTTATTAAATCAACGGCTTTTACAGAAATGGTTATAAATATGGTTAACAATCAGTATCAGGTACACATTTCAAAACAATTATAAACATATCCATCCACCAAATGGATTTCAAAATAGTCACTTAACAGTTGGAAATAAAATTATATAAATTATAAGTAGGTACAATAATAGGTATCACAATAAAAAAGAGAATAAAAAAAATATCTACAAAATAAAAAATGGCAGTTAGATTCAATGGAAGCATTATAATAGGTAGGTAGATTATTTCACATGTCATCATTAAAATAAACAAAACTAGGTACCAATGGATAAATTAAAAATTACATGAAAATTGTTGAATTTACAATATTTATGCAAGCTTCTCTGCATGGGACGACTAGGGTCGCAGGTTCGAATCATTCGAGGGCATGAGATTTTTGGACATGTTGAATATACCTACTCATGTTTATTACCTAGAGTTTCGGGGATTTGAACATTACCACCTAATGACAAATAAGTTAAGTGATCACACAAAGCCAGCATGGAACAAACAGTAGAAGTTTGTTCATACCATTTGAATTAGTGAATTGTCAGTCATTAGTCGATTATTATATTCGTTAAGGTCTATGTACCTATAAGTTTTTAGTGCACGCTTATAAAAATCTTTTTTTGTTTTTCCTTAAGCGATGGTTTCAAACCCCTGGTTTGATGTCTATCCCCATCTAGTACTCGGCTAATAATAATTATAAGTTTTTACGTAAAAATACAGTTATTTGTCAGTGATTTATCGTCTTCTGTTGTTTTCGGAGGTGTTCCTAAATAATAACACGGTGATGTATTTAATTTGTACAGTAGATAAGTACCTATAGTAAGTACCTACTATCTCTCGCTACTCGGAGTACGTTCGTAGTTAAATATTATAACAAACTCCCCTTTGTCTTCTGTATGCTAAATCACAAATAATAGCTTTTTTATGTCAACATTTTCCTACTCGCCGTATAAATTAAATAATGTTATTAGGCACCTCGTGTTCCCACACGACCGTGTAAAAATTAAATCATTTCTTGTGCGTTGGTTTATTTTTATTATCAAGCCGTGCTGTCAAAGCTCTTGTTAATGAACAATTACACGGACTTCTTTAATTAATTGTTTGTGACCATCCATCTGTGCGTTCACGATGGTTCCCAAGAAAGTGTGATCAATGGATCAACCTCTCCTTACGTGACTATTATTATTATTACCTATCCGACTTCTTGCAGATTTGATTGAAATTCTATGTTCTTTTTCTTCATTATCAGAAATTATTTAAATAGGTAGGTATATCAGATTTCTCGCAAAGGCTCTCCAAGCTTTTCTGACATGAAAATGACAAAAATACATGAGGACTTTCTTGTTTGGTTGCATCCATCAGTTTGGCAAGCATGGCGCTTACCAAACTGGTAGATGCATATGCTTCACTTTGGTCTGTAGACCTATCCCATAGGTCAGCATCTTCCTGAATCGTCATGCTGTTTTAATGCTTTTTTTCATAATGTCCAACAGCCCTGTTCCACCATTACTTTACAATATTTGGAAAACGCGAAGCAGTCTTCTTCCATTATATAAAAATGTCCACTTTGCGGCATCTAGATCATTTGAAAAGTCCAGTAAGACACGGCCTAAGGGACCTCACCCCAACAGAAAAGGAAAAGCTGTGTATCAGCCCAAATTACATGATGGAGGAATCTAATATACATATACCCCAGGAGGGTACCGCTAGCAGCGGAGAATCCCTCCTCGAATTTCATTCGAGCTGCCCCACGGATTCTGGGGGGGGCAAATTTCGCACCCATGCAGAAGGGACGGAAGGAGTTTTGGAGAGTAACAAACTGAAGGATATAACATCACCGGAGAACGAAAATCTTAATAGACAAAACCACAAGGCAGACGGAGAGGGAGTGGACCCTTTTAAAAGGCGCGAATCATTAAAAAGAACACCGCCAAACACCCGCCATCAAACAGAGGACAATGAGATAACTAACACAAGAGCTAATCTGCCCAAGAGGATTAATCCTAGCAAGCAGATGAGAAAGCTTAAGATGAAAACGGAGGAGCTTGCAACGCTCATTAAAGACAGCAAAAATGTAAGCAGAGATATTAAAGAATATGTGGCTGAAATTAACAACCTGGCGGTACATATTATGGAAGAGCACGTTAGAGACGCACGAAAGTTAAGCGACCTGCAAAATGAATTCAGACTATACAAGAAGAACCAGGAGGAAAGAGTCTCAATCTTGGAAAGCGACATAAAAGAACTTAAAAAATTGAAAGATCAGAGACAAGAAAGCACAGAAAACTACGAATGTAAATATCTAAAGGACAAAATAGCCAATATTCGCTGCTATGAGGATCTGTCAAATATCTTAGATAGGAAATGGCCCGAAGACTGCTTTAAGATAGTATCTGTGGAGCAAGGAAATCCTATTGAGGCGGATAAAAATTCCGATCTTGCTATAGTGGCAGAACCAAAACCAACAGACAACAGCTGCGAAAAAGGAGTCAAAATGATTCTCAAAAAGACATATCCGGAAGCATTGGAGCTATTAGAAGAGAGCCAACACGGAGAAGTAGGTTATGTTACCAGAACACATAAAAGCTCAAAAAAGGGTCTCGGCGAAGGCAAAAGACATGTGTTTGTACTTCCATGCAATAAAACCCTTGGAGAGAAGACATACAACCAAATAATAGAATTTAGAAAAACATGCGAGTACCTGGATAGCGAAGATAACATCACCCTTGCCATAGAGAGAACTTTCAACAGAGAATGCATTATAGAAGCAGTATTTTCCAACAGCAACAACGACTTAAAATAATGATTGAACAGAATAGAAACGAAACAAAAGAGACAATAAACAGTGAAACTATAAATGTCAAAGGAGAAGACACATACGCGGAAATACTTAACAAGATGAAAAACAATGTAAAGGTCTCGGAAATCAAAGAACTGGGCTTAAAGATAAAATCGATCACAAGATCCGGAAAAAATGGTCTATCCCTCAAAGTGACCGGCAACAAGGAACAAACCGAGACACTAAAGAATAAACTAAAGCGTGCTTTAAATGCGGAAGTGGAGACAACATGCGCCGAATTCGTTTATCATATATCTGGAGTGAGAAATGATATCACGATTGACGAAGTG
This sequence comes from Mystacides longicornis, assembly GCA_963576905.1. Lineage (NCBI taxonomy): Eukaryota > Metazoa > Arthropoda > Insecta > Trichoptera > Leptoceridae > Mystacides > Mystacides longicornis. The sequence continues at coordinate 20,921,958 of OY756421.1, read as the reverse complement.
AAAAAGGATGTTGAACTGGAACTGCAAACACCAGTAAAGATCACCTCGTTCAGACCCAACACGAGTGGCAGAATGGCGGCAACGATAGTTATAGATGCCATAAGAGCGTCGAAAATAGTAATGCCACCTTGGCTGTGGATATGATGGTCAAAATGCAAGATAAGGAAAAGAATTAACATATTACAATGCTACCGGTGCTGGGAGACTGGACATATAGCCTCAAAATGCACAGGTAAAAACAGGCAACAAGATTGTAGAAAATGTGGAAAGGGGGGGCATAAAGCTGCTGATTGTGTAAATACACCATACTGTCCACTGTGTGAAGTATCGGAGCACAGAGCCGGGACCACAAGCTGTCCTATATTCAGGAAAAAACTCAAAGAGGAAGAATCTCGGAGTAAAAACAAAAAGGTTACAGTAAGCCACACAAGACAAAACAAAGGAGCACAAAACGTAGATCAAGACACAAGCAGTTTTCCCCAAAATATAACCAGAGAAATAAACGCACAAAAATCGGAATACCCTAGTGAAAAAATGTCCTCTAGAGACCTTTGTTCGCAGGAGAGAAAAAATAGCTACGAGCATGTCCAATAAATTCCTACAGATAAACCTGGGAAGAAGTAAAGAGGCACATGAAGTAATGAAAAAAACCGCCGCATCATATGATATAGACGTTATTTTAATCAGTGAACCGAACAAAAAAATTATTCAAAACCAAGGACCGTGGATAGCAGACACGAAAGGCGATGCAGCTATCCAAATAATGAAAACAAACATTTTAGTGGAAAAGAGAAAACGCGGCACAGGATTTGTATGGGTCGATGTGAATCAATATAGAATCATTTCATGCTACATTAGTCCAAACTGCGATATTGCCGAGTTCGATGGTTTTTTATCGGATCTAACAGATGAAATTAAATGCGTAGGGAGAGAAATAATAATTGGAGGAGACTTTAACTCGAAATCTCCTGAATGGGGATCAAAAAAAGAAGATTCACGAGGTAAAAAAGTAACTGAATGGGCAGCAGAAAATAATTTGATTGTTCAAAATACAGGAGATCGCCCCACTTTCATTAGAAATGAACAGACATCAATAATCGATATAACCTTTACCACGGAAAAAGCAAACCAGCTTATCAAAGACTGGAAGGTGCTGGAAGACGAATCCCTCAGCCTACACCAATACATATCCTTTTCAGTGAACTCAAAGCAGAATAAAGATAACTACAGGACTAAACGTGCAGGATGGAACATTAATAAATGGACCAAAGAAATATTTAGAGACACACTAAACACAGAATTTAGAGAAAATTCACAACCGAATGCCTACGAGTTCACAGAAGCTATAACAAGAGCGTGCAACGCCAGTATGCCAAAAAAGACAAATACTAAACACAGGCCACAATTTTGGTGGAACAGTGACATCTCCAGGGAAAGGTCTGTATGCATACAGACAAGAAGAAAGATGACAAGAATTCACAAGACAAACAAACCCCAGCAAGAAAAGGACGAAGCAGATATGAAATACAGAACAGCCAGGAAAAATCTAAGACTACTTATTAAAAGGGCTAAAGAAACGGCGTGGAAAACGATATGTCAGGAAGTCGAACAAGACGTCTGGGGGCAAGGATACAAAATTGTCACAAATAAAATAAAACCACGACAACTTAATATCTCGACAGAAACGCGAATGAAAGCTATTAAAACCCTTTTTCCAACTGCTCCACTTATAATGTGGCCACTGGATACGGAAAACGCTACAAATGCATTCACTGAAGTGACCACCGAGGAGGTTAAAAAAGCTAGCAAAAAGATGAAAAACGGTAAATCTCCAGGTCCAGACAACATACCAGCAGAAATCATCAAAGAGGCAGTCAGCATACATCCAGACATAGCAGTGAAAATGATCAACGATATTTTAAGAGATGGAATGTTCCCAAAACCATGGAAGAGAGCACGACTAGTACTATTGCCGAAGCCGGGTAAGCCTGAAGGGGACCCAGGATCGTTCAGACCTATATGCCTTCTTAATACTACAGGTAAACTCGTAGAGCAGATCATCAACAGTAGACTGTCTCAGGAGTTGAAGAATGGGATGGATCTCGCAGATAGTCAATACGGATTTAGAGAGGGCAGATCCACACTGCAAGCCATCGAAAGAGTGGTGAGAGTGGCAATAGAGGAGAGACAAAAGCCATTCAAAAAAATACGCTTCTGTGCCATAATTACTATAGACATTAAAAACGCTTTTAACTCCGCATCGTGGGAGCATATTGTGAATGAAATCAGAACAAGAAATGTGTCCAAATACTTAGAAAGGATAGTCAAGAGCTATTTCACAGACAGATGTTTAGAGGAAGAAGACGGAAAAATAACAACCATTAGCTGCGGTGTACCTCAAGGATCCGTCCTGGGCCCTCTTTTGTGGAACATTCTGTATGATGGCATTCTTAAGCTGGATGTTCCCGAAGGGGTGGAACTAACGGCGTATGCAGACGATCTGGCCATTACCGCAATGGGAAAAACAGAGGACGACCTAATGTCAAAAGCGAATTACACACTGGAAACAATATCAACCTGGCTTAAAAGAAAAGATCTGCAACTGGCACCCCAGAAAACGGAAGCTGCACTATTGATAGGGAAGAAAAAGGTAAGAAAAGAGATAAGATTTGAAATTGAGGGTGTTGAAATTCTCCCGAAGAAAAGCATAAAGTACTTAGGAGTCATTATTGATAAAAATCTGACATTTGGAGAGCACATAAAGCACATTGCCGACAAAGTGGCACGAACGACGTCTGCATTAGCAAGAATAATGCCCCGAGTAGGGGGAGCCAGCGAGAGTAAACGAAGAGTTCTTGCATCAGTGGCGACGAGCATAATACTGTATGCGGCCCCAGTTTGGTCTAGAGGACTTGCATTTAATAAATATGCAAACATACTGCAATCAGCATACAGAAAACTTGCGATTAGAATATGTAGAGCATATCGAACTGTTTCGTATGAGGACAGCGTTCTACTGGCACGTCTAACACCGGTAAAACTCCTCATCGAAGAAAGAATAGAAATGATGGGAAAAGAACCAGGGGTTAAAAAAGTGATAGCAACAGACACAAGAAGAAAATGGCAATCGCAAAGGAAAGACAAGATAGAACTGGACGATAGAGACAAATGGATTCACAAACTTATACCAGACATTGAACCATGGGTGATGCGAGAGTTTGGCGAGGCTGGATACCACTTGACGCAGATACTCACAGAGCATGGATGCTTTCAAGCATATCTACACAGAATAGGGAAGATCCAAAATGACAATTGCGTATACTGCGGACAGAGGGATACCGCCAAGCACACCATCTTCGAGTGTGGTCGGTGGGAACTCGAAAGAAACGCAGCGTGGCGATTAATAAATAGGCAAGTCCAACCAGACGAGCTTATTAAAGTCATGTTGGAAGGAAGACAGGCATGGGAAGCCGGTAGCCAGCTTTTACATACTATAATGACCCAGAAAGAGAGGGATGAATGGGCCCGAAAAATAACGAACGTTTAAAATGACCACCACTGCATGCGAAGCAATATCTACGGATAGTACCGCTGCAGTGGAGACGAAGAGGAGGGGTTTTTAGTCGGTAGGTCTGCCTGCGCGCAGGAGTCCGGCACAACGTCCGATGAGGATTTTCCCCTCCTCCAAAGAAAAAAAAAAAAAAAAAAGATCATTTGAAAACTCTTTGCTATTGATTGTTGCGACAAGTAATGATACGCAAAGTTCATTTGCAAAGATGCAAAGTTTTTTTTAATGGTGTCTATGGTGGAACGAGGACCCCATGCCTCATAATTTCACAAATATAATTATTATCCAACTAGTTTACAATGTAGTAGGTACACGGAGTTGATCGACGGAAGGCTAGAGTTTGCGCATGACAGCTAGGTCATACGTTCAAATCCTACCGAAACAAAGAATTTTCCATTTTTTTACACGCTGAAGAAACTCATAATTCATCATCCTTGCTTCGGTAGACAATTTAAATTTTGCGAACAAATTTTTCGACAATGTGCGAAAAAATGAACTGTCATACATTTAAACCAAACGATGACACTTATTTAAAAATATAAGAAGTAGACTGTTAATTTTCTTCCTACTCGACATTGGCGAAAAATTCGTTCGTAATATTCAGTTTTCTTGGGTCTCTGCTTAGTGCCTAGAATCTATTGATAGGTAGAGGTACATATCTCATAGTTACCATGCATGCACGCGTTTGTTTACTTGGATAGGTACACTAGGGAAAACACCAAGTGCTCATTCGGTCGGTAGCTAACATTTCAGAACTTTTGTCAACTACTCACTAGGCGACTGGATAGATTCTAAGCGGTAAGCAAGAAAGCAGTGGTCTGAAATTTATCATTTGAAATTCGAACACAATTTTTGTAGGTATTTACCTATATTGTGAAAGTAGGTACCTACCATTGTGATTTTTAAAGTTCACACCTTTGTTATAACAGTATCCAAAAATGCGTATTAGGTAGATAGGTGTAGGGTAAGTAGGTACCTAATTATACATAAGTTAAGGATATTGTTTTACCTTCAGCCATACGACTCATTACGACATGTAAGTTGTACCTACTTACCTATTGACTGCATGATATTTTTTATTTATAACCAATAAAACTTGTTAAACATTTTAATATGCGTAGGTATACTTTCATACAAAAAACGGCATTCAAGTAAGGTTGGTAAGGATCTTTTGAAAAAAAAAATAAAGGTAGAAAATTGAATAAAAACCAAATTAGAACGGGAACATTAAGAATCTAAATTAGTTACACCTATTTACGATCCCTTTAAACACGTGTGCACTCATTAGATATATTATCATGCTTCTTTAAATTATCCTTCAACAGTAGGTAGGTACTTATAGTTTTTCAAGATAACTGGACACCTCAGAACCTCTATAATACTTTGTTGGTAGTATGTAAATATTGTATACTGGCCTAAATTTAAATGTGCGTATCAAATTTTAATTAATTGTAAACCGGCCATTAGGTCCCTTAACTATATAGGTACATAGGTACCTACGTATTTTCAATAATTTTATTTGATCTTGTGTCGAAATTTATGTTTGAATAAAATATATGTGAGAAAAAAATGAGATAGGTAGCTATGATATAGACACCCTTTTTTATTCCAAAATTTATTTATATAGAAAATAGTCAATTGCATTAAGTATTTTTTGCTGTTTGGATATCGTGCCTTGGATTTTACCTTATCGTGAATAATTTTGTTTTTTTTTTCAAATCTTGAAGTTTCGTTAGTAAAAATTTACACGTCATGTTCTTAATGAATCTTCGTGACAAATGATTCCTCTCTCCAATTCAACACTATAACTTTGATACGAAATTAAACTACTATGAGTTTATGAACATCTTTCATCTACTAGATATTATCTATCATTGATTTCAACTTGAAAAACGTAAACATGTAAAGAAATAGATGCAAAACACCCATTCTTTAAAACTTACGGATGGTACCTATACATTTATTTATGAGAAGCACCAACACAACACTGACCAAAACAAACATAAAAATCATGAAACAATAACATACTATGTAGAATCTCCAGTGTTACAATACAGATAATATCTCTCGCATAGCTATTCAATCAATCAAACAATACTTCCTTTTACACCCCACTCGTGGGTATAGGGAGGCAACAAGAGCTCTCAATTGCGTTTGATTTTGCGCAATGTTTATGACCTCCTCCCACACCATGTCCAAATACCTCGGCTCTGCTTCGAAGGAGCGGAACACAGTGTGAGAGGGTCTTCCTCGTCTTCGGGACCCTGATGGGAGGAAGAACAGCGCTCTCCTCGGCCAACTGAAGAATAGCGTCGTTCGTGATGCGGTGGTACCATCTAACACCCAGAATTCTCCTTAGGCACTTCATTTCAAAAGCTGAGACTTTTTGTGCCTGGGCTTTGTTTGGTCAGGTGTCAGGACTCACACCCATATAGGAGAATATGCAAAACACACGCATCAAACAATTTACATTTCGTCTTGACACTAAACGCCGACCCTATCCAAATCTTGGTCATGTTGTTAAAGGGGTCTATTACCTACTGGTAAATACTTGGTCTTCGATTTAACGTGGTTTTTTGGGATTGTCGAACCGTTAAACTCTTAATATTATCAGTAAATTCCCTCTCTGTCAAAAAAGAATATCCACCTAATTGATACGTTTGCAAAATACTCCATGCGGAACTTAACCGCAGATATAAATAACTTATTAGTATTATACATAAGTACATACACAGCTATTAGTATTAGATAAACATAGAGACAGGCTTACACTTTGTATGAGCGAGATGTCTCGTTAATGAAATATTACACCACTGGATAATATTCGTAATACTACTTATACCCCACGGTGGAAGGCAGCAGCGGGTATAGAGCCTCTTTAACGTAGGCAGTAAACTCAGCAACCTCGACCGCTCCATGCCACTAAGACTTTTAATATGATTTATAACATTTTAAATCAATTTATGAATGCTTCCTAGCTTCCATTAAAATGTCCAGCGTAATATTGCCTAATAATTCACTTTTCTCTTAAAAATATGCCTCGTAATTTGTTACGATTATGTCTCGGGCTGACCCCTTCTACCTACATTTTTTTCATGCGTAAAATAATATTAAATTTAAAATTCGTTCGTTTAATGTAATTTAGATAATTGGACAACGTTGCGAGATATTTTGATCTACATAATGTCAGTTCTTATATGGTGCATTATGTTTTCGTTAAGGAAATGGGATTTCATGAACTGAGAAACATATTTTTTTTGTATCTGTGGTTTCAAACTTCTTTAATCACTTCTCTACCTATAATAATATTTGGGTGTGCTGGAAGAGATCGTATACATAATAAGTCCGCCTTTTGATTCATTTTAAGTTGTTTTATTTCATGATTATTAAAATTATTTTCACAAATAAACATTTATTTATTTGTAGATTATTGAGAATAAGAGAGCAACCAAATTTAAAGACTGCGACTGTTTTCATGTAGGTATTTGGCGCTAGAATTTATTATTCTTTATTCTTAAAATATTTCCATAGGCCCTTACGGGCACTCGGAATAGTCAAAAACATAAAAATACAGTAAAATGCAAACAATAATAACAATAATGAAATGTAACAAAGCAAAACAAACATGTACATAGGGTCTCTGTTTGGAACTAAATGAAATGGATGTGTTCTGTGGTTCTAACTAATCTCATTTTAGGAGACGTAAATAAGGAAATGCTATAAGAACACCTTTATCTACTTACTTACTTAATGGTAGGTACTTACTACAGTAAAAGGAAACATTGGGTAGCTACTTACTAACGACTAACTAAACAATCTTCGATGTACTTAGGTACTACTCTGTTACGAAGGTTGACAAATTCTAATCACTAAAAGTAACAACGTTTGCCATTAGGTAAGAAAGAAATTTCTTGTGCGATGAAAAAAATGCTCATAGAATTTCACGTTTGTAGTCTACTAACAAACTTAAGCACTATAATAGCATTTTTCAGCATGCATTTTTATATGAGTAATTTAACGCGTCTATATTATGTCTTTAAAACGATTTAGTAAGTATATGCACCGAATTTGTTATTAATGTTATCTATGATTAAAGACCACATAACATAAGAATATTAGACTACTTAAAAATGAAAGTAAATAAAATGTTTATATTCGCCGATAAATCACTAACGTACATTATAATAAATAAATATGTCAATATTTCGTAATTTACGGCACAGAATAATGTAGACTCTCATCAGCTGGATTTTGAAGCCTCGAGGAAGGAGAGAACATCCATAATATGACTTCATCTTTGCCAAAAATATTTTGAACAAGCAGTTCTCACGCTTGGAAGCTTAGCGGTAACCTGAAATGTTCATATTGTTCTAATGAAGAAGAAGGTATTGCGATTAAGGTTATACGAGTTATATTTCCGGTAGCAACGTATGGCCCGGAAACAGCGACAATAACCAAACTGAGCGTCGAAAAGATAAGGGTTACCCAAAGATTTATAGAAAGAGACGTGCTAGGTATCACCCTGAAAGATAGAGTGAGTTACGGCTATGGCCCAAAATATTATAGGTATCTCTCATATAGCGTTGGAAAGATCCTATTGTGGAAAGAGACCAGAAGGATACATTTTCGAAGAGGGTCGAAACCTGGATACTCAATGGCCATTAGCTTTGAAAAACGATCTCTATACCATCCAACCAAGAAGCATAAGATAAGTAAAAAAGGGACACATTAAAGAAGTAGTAAGACAAAAAGACCAAAAAAATCTGCACACTTATGAAGGAATATATAACTGAATATATAACGGAATATATTACTGAAGTGGTTGGTGGTCTAGCGGTTACGACGCCGGCTTTCGCACTGTTTCGTGCGGAGGCCGTGTGTTCGATCCCAGGTGCCGACGATCTTCCTCTTTCACGACACAAGCTTTAAGTAGCTTACTGTGAAAGAGTCAATGTGTGTATTTGTGTTCACTTTGAGTGAGCACAGATTCATTTTTATAAAAAAAATAGGAGAGGATTTTAGGATGGGATAGGGAAAAAGTAGGTGTTTCAGGATTACGATGCATTTGAAGACATTAGATTTTTGAGCAGTCTTTTGAAGGAGTGTTCATGATGATTTCTCCAGCGTCATCACCGACGAGAGGCTGTTCCAACAGCGAGCACCATGAACAACAAAGGAGTAGTTAAATAACGATGATCTGTGTGCTGGTATCTCCAGAAGACGCTCGCTGTCTGATCGCAATGGGACGGGTTTCAGTAAACATGAAAGAGTTTGTAGGTCAAAAACTACCGAACTACTAAGTCCGACCTTACAATGCCTATGCAATGAATGTCATACTCTATGGTTGTAGGAAAAACTTGTTAGTTAGTCAACGTGTGCTTTAAATAAGCCTTTGTCAGGAGGAGTTGAGAGCAGTAGGTACCTAAGTAAGAGAGCGAGTACCAACCAAATTAAAGAGAGTTCATAAAGAAAACTTGAATGTTATTGTACACCTGCTTTAGTTCGCTGGGAGCCATAATTTACACATTATGGTGCTTTCAAATTACCTACCATGATGGTGTTAAGATACTTTTGTCGATCAAATCACAAGTGAAAATAAAAAAAAAACAAATAAATGGGACGCGGTATGGACGACCATGTTATTAATAATAGGTCCTCTATTGAAAAAAAAAAATCTTTTAGATTCATATCGCCGGTAGGGCAATTAAATATTCGATTTTCTAGAATGATATCAAATAATAATAACACAAAAAGGACAAGGATGACTGGGCGAAATATTAAAATATAAACGCGGTGTCATAAAAAAAACAATAAAGCATTTTAATTTGAATTGGTACAAGGTGTATCTTATATTGGATGTGTCGCTTTTTATTTCAGTCGTATAATTAAAATGAAGGCTTCAATATTGAAATTTTACCCTTAAAATGTTATTTTTATGTCGAGGGGTAAATTCGCATTGAATTTTAATATCTACAACATTGATATTTGGATGTGATTATTGTGACGCTTTTTTCCTGCCATCAACGTTTAGAAGTTTAGGAAAACCCTTCCTGTCTTCCATTCATTCCAAATATAAAGCTATACTGAAGAGTTATTTTGTGTGTGGGTGCGTATTATTGTATATTCTTAAGTTATCACATGGAAAGGATTTATCAGTTGATAAATTAATAAAAATACTTAAATTAATAAATTGTCAAATGTATCTTGAAAAGCTCTTGTTGCCTCCCTATGCCCCTAAGTGGGGACTAAAGGGAGTTTGGATTGGATTGGATCTTGAAAAGTGTGAACTTCATCCAGTCCCATCTAGTTTGAGATAAGCCAACCCCGGATAGAAATTTCGAGTGAAAAAGAAGGAATATTTCTGAAACAACCGGGAATCGAATCCGGACCTTTTGGTCAGAAGTCGGTGCCTATAGGTAGGTACTATTAAACTATTATATTTATATTGCTGAAATATGAGTTCTATTAGTTCGAAAGAACATTGAATCTATGGAAAATTAAAAGTTTGTTAGGGTTTTTGTGAGTACCTAACTATATGAATGGCCAATTTTAGAAAATGCCTAAGTCCATATTTTGACAACACAAATATCAATATTTCCAATGGACTTGAGTATTGAGAGTGATTTAGAGTATTGGCTATCTTTAAGGGTCAAGAAAAAATAATTTGTTACAGAGAAAAAAAATCTGTATTCCATGGTATATGTATAGTCAGCCAAAATTTTACGATAGTGGACTTAGGGATATTTTGAAATTCGTCATTAATATGTGAATCGCTATGCACACCAACTTCAAAGATTTTCTTTTTAATATACCTACTAACCTAACCGAAGTGGTTGTTAGTCCAGTGGTATCAATCGCCGGCTTTCATGCGCACAGCGTATTGGAGGTCGTAGGTTCGAGTACCGGCCGTGCCGACCATTTCCGCTTTCACGGCACAACCCTTTGTTGGTTAGTGTGAAAGATGTCAAAAGTGTAATTGTGTTCACTTCGAATGAGCACAGATTCATTTTGATCATTAAAAAAAAAACCTTTGTTAATGTATAACGAGTTCTGCGTTTATACCTTTCACCAAAATAAAGACAGTCTAAGGAAAAAGTGCTTATCGAAAATCATATCATTTATCAAATTTTAATAAGGGAAAATCAAATCTTAATAACACCTATATATAAATATTCAATGCATATTTATTTTATTTTATCGTCAATAATAAGGCCAGCGGTAATCTATTATATATACGATAGACAATGCCTGGTAAAGTCGAAGCAGGGCCCGCGGTTCTGAGGTGACAAGAACGACTCGAATGTCACCTTGTCTTGGGAGAATGGAAAATCGTGGTCTGTGTATAATGTATATATGGCAGGTAGGTAGGTATTCGGCTTTTATTGTGAAGACGTAATAATGCGCGGATCCTTCAAGAGACACAGACAGCTCTTTCATATAGAGGCTCGTCTGCAGAGCTGATGCAGGGGTGTTCAACATTCACATGACCTAGCTGGAAAAAAAATCATTTCAATGAAATTGGTATTTTCGCCAATCACCTCAGTGATCCAGAATCGCAGATTGAGCTGGCTTGGCCATGTTCTCCGCATGTTCCCCGAGAGTCTAAGAATATACAAGTCTTTTCTACAATCCAGATGGGACAAGAAGGCGAGGCAGGCCGAAATTAACAATCAAGCGGGCATTCACTGCGGTTCTACAAGATGCTAGACTAAGCTGGGATGAAGCTGTGCAACTGGCGCAAGATTGAGAGTCTTGGGGGATCTTCGTGGGATCCACATGCTCCACACTGGAAGCGAACGTGGATTAAAGTAAAGTAAATATATTTTACTAGATCTTACCTTGTAGTTACCTTTAGGGCAGGCTACAATTAAGTAAAAAACACAGGAACCTTGTTTGTAGATTTTTTTTTTCAAACCCCCTCTCATTGAATAAGACAAATTTTTATAACGTGGGATACATTGTTAAAGCACCCAATTCTCGATCATTCAATTCGTTCAAATGGAGCGATGTTACCCCAAAAATGACTGTGATAGGGTGAGTCGGATAATCGCGTCAAGCCATTCGTCCATCACTCCAAACGGGTCGTCAATGAGGAAATTCGAGTGGACGTGGTCCATGACATCGCGTTATTTGATTTGTCAGTGTTTAAAATTTGGTTCAATTTTTTCTCATTTTGTCATCATCTTCACACTAGGGTAGGTACCTACACGTGTTGCTGTCTTAAATTTAATAGTAGCACGTGTATGTTTGAAATAAAATCAAATTTTACGTCTGTCACAATAATGGATGGCATTCATTTGAAGTGATCGTGAATTGGGCGCTTAAGAAATTTCAAGATGTGTCATCAAATTGATATTTTTCAAATTCTACAGATATGTATATTATAAAAAGGTGTTTTATTTAATCTTCTTAAATATTTGTTTAACTGGATTTCACTAGACTTTTCTAAGCAAGGTTTTAGATTGAAATTTATTAGGTATAAGAAAAAACCTTAAAAATAACAGTTGAAAACCTCTGAAGGAGGCAACTGTCGGCATTTATTAGTCAAAATGATGACTTGCGTTCTACATTGGGGTACCTACATGTAGGTATAAAATTATTTTATTATATTCACCTGGGTGACAGAGCCATCTATGTATACACGTCCACAATACAATCATAATAATGAGCGATTGATGACTATCCATAAAAATGCTAACGTAATAAGACGTTCTCTGTCGTTTCTTCGAGAAACATTGGGGCAACAAAATATCTTGTTGACCTTATATTTTGATTTAGTTTTAAACTTTCGCTTATTCTTCTTCTTTTTATTAAGTAGGTACTATTTGTATCTTTTTCAGTTGAGTTAATAGGTGTCTTCTCGTGTACTTAATGGCTTCATAGAAGTGGTTTCTAGCCTGGCGGGTACGATGCCAGCTTTCGTACTGCTTCGTACTGGAGGTTGTGGGCTTGATCTCAGGTGCCGACCATCTTCCTCTTTCACGACACAAGCTTTAAGTAGCTTACTGTGAAAGAGTCGAGAGTGTATTTGTGTTCACTTTGAGTGAGTTAAATATGAAAGTTCATTAATCCAAATAAAACGTCATTCTCAAAATTTGGTAAGTATCCGGAAAGTTGAAAATTCACTAAGAAAAGTAAGTCAGCCTGCAGCTCCCCAATGTCAGGTAGATACATGGGTAGATGCGTGCAAAAGACAGAATGCAGCTACGACTATAATATACCTACATTAAACTTTCTATGGATCTTCGGGAAGTCGATATAAAATGATGAAGTAATGCATGGAGTCATTCCAAGTAATGACGCCTGGACCATATATTATGCTTTACTTGGAGGGTGAGTGTGCTGAAATAAGTATTCAAAATCTTTATTCAACACTTTTTTTTTTACAAGAAACAAAATATTACATTAACATTACCATAGGCATTAGTATTATCTTCGAGGCGCAGCAAACTAGTTAAAACTGTGTTTTGCTGCGCCGTGTACATTTTGTATTATGTAGCACATCTATACAAGGCAATCAAACCGGTGACGATACAAAGAAATGTCTACACTCATGCAAAATAAGGCTTAAAACGATTAAAAACATAAAAATGGTAAAAAAGTTAGAAACTTAAAACAAATCAAAACATTGTCATTCGATAAAACTCACTATTACATAATAATAAAAGCAACTCAGAGTACCCAACAAACACACAACAATTCAACAATATAAATAAAACAAGGATAATAGAAAATTTAAATTCGATAATATTAATAGTAAAAACGAGAATTATAAAGTCATCCATAATAATAGACAATCAAGATAATAAATATAGATAATAAAATCTGGCAACAAAATACAATAATGCTTAAATTATGTCTATATGTAGCAACAAAGAGACACAATAATTTGCAGGTATCAGAGTATAAAAACAAGAACAGGGTACTCAAAATAACAACTCAAAACCCAAAAACTTAAAAACTTAAAAGGGCAGAAATCAAAATAATAAAAGCAATAAAAACATAAAATTTCACTAAGGTTTAAGGTCTGTAGAATTTGAACCATCAAGCACATCAAGGATTTTAGAGTTCATTTGTTAATACTATCCATACTTGACATAGTATGCAGAAAGTCCATCACCCGAGCACCTTCAATAAGTCTTCCGCTCCATCTCGACCTAGGTCACGCAACCATAAAAAAATCATCCTTTTAAATGAGTTCTGATGATAGTTCTCCCTAATTACGTGATCGAGACAGTTATAAATTTTCGGTGACAAAAATAGAGCACTTCGCTGACCTAGGGCGGAGTTCATCTTTGGCGGTATCCTATATTGCCCTGCCCTGTGTCTAGTGTTTAAAAAATGTTGTAATGCAGTTGAATCGTTCTTATTGAATTGATATCTCAGCAATATTCTTTGAAAAAATAACTGTCTTGGGTTTAACACTCCATATGCCAAGTACAGTGGTTCAGAGGGATGTCTAAAATCACAAAAATGTATCACCCTCAATATTGATTTGTGTGCCAACATTACAGGATGAATATGAACACCCGCAGCTCCACCCCAGCTCTCAATACCATAACCCAATATGCTTCGACAGAGCGCACCATACACCATCTTGAGCCTGCTAGAATCCAACACACATCTGAGATTCCTAAATATATAGATGAGTTTCCTCAGCCTCTTAGCCAGGACTTCGAGATGTTCTCTCCACTTTAAATGGCGGTCCACAATGACTCCTAGATATTTAATTGATGCAACAGCTTCGACACCTTGGCATTTGCAGTCTCCTTCACATTCACACATCTTTATAGGATTTTTTGTACCAGGTTGAGACGCAATTGTTAGCGAGAATGGTATATACTTAGTCTTAGCGGAATTCAAAGTAAGCAGGTGAGCATCTAAACAACATTTAACAATCTTTAGGCCAAATTTGGCAGCATCAAAAGTAGCACTCCATGATTCACCTTTAAAGAGCAGAACTGTGTCATCAGCGAATGCAATCAAATTTCCCCCCATTTCAACATTGCAGATGTCATTCATATAGATAAGAAACAGCAATGGACCCAGAGTGCTTCCCTGTGGAACCCCAAACTTAATCACGCCCGTTGTACTAACGGTATCATTATTCAAGTTAGTACTTTGAGTTCTATTCACCAAATAGCTTGCAAAGAAGTCCCCAGCCACCCCCCTGATACCAATATTTTCCATCTTTTTTATAAGTATTTGGTGTGAGACCGTGTCAAAAGCTTTTGACAAGTCCAGAAAAATTGCTATGCACCTCTTTCCACTGTCCAAAGACTCTACAATATAGTTAGTCAATCTATTTAAAGCATCCTGTGTTCCCATCTTAGGTCTGAAACCATACTGATTCATTGATAAATACTTCATCTTTTGTAAGTAATTCCTAAGTCTACATTCTATGACTTTTTCAAAAATCTTTGAAACTGCACTTAGCAAGGAGATAGGTCTGTAATTATTGACACTCTGTGGGCTTCCCGACGTAAGACAAGGAGATGTTTTAACATAAAAATATAGATACCTACTTCAAATGTAAATTGTATGGTTGTAGGCTAAGTATTTAACGAATAATACCTATGTTCTCAATCTGACTGGCCCTTTATGCTTACTTTTGGAGTTCAGGTTATGAACACATCCACTAGTGACAGATAGACAATTATTATTATTGTATTTGAAACGTCACTTACTCGTAGTCGTGTTTAAAACTTTACAGGGCAGAAGAAAAAAGTTCCGAGAACCAACTGATACTATCCGAAATGTCATAGCAATAATCGAAGCGACATTCACAATAGTTCACGATCCTCGTCACGATAAGCAACCATCGTCATGACAGCAGACCATACATGGGTTGGGTTTTTTGGGTCTGAACTTGTCATATTATATTATTATTTGAGAAGTTTCCCACCTAGATTGCCTCACGATGGCAAGTAGGTACGTTGATAATCAGTTAGGTACTGACTGTTGATTGTTGACATTTGAATAATGTGACATCTTACTGTGAAATTTTGTTAGGTTGTTGGCATGATGCAACTATGAAAAAGAGAGAAAGATTCATCGTACACATTATTCGGATCAAGAGGTCCAGAATTTGATTTCCTGTCCGATGTTTTTCACTTGAATTTTGTACGAGAGGCAATTAATTGCCACCTTTGGATGGAAAGACTTAAATAATTCTTCTTCTTCTACTATTTCAGTTGGGACTGCGTCCTGTCTTCTATCGATTCGTCATTTTCCTGGGAAGCGGATGTCCAGCTGTCCCCCCACCTCTTGGGTGGTCTGCCTGGTAGTCGTCTGCCAGTTGGTACAGAGTCAGCTGTTATTCTTATAATCCTTTCAGGCACTCTCTAAATAAAAGTAAAGCATCAATACCAAAAAATCTCGCAGCGAAACACGTAAAATATAAAATCTTTTCCATTTTCACTTTTAAAGAGATGCAAATATTTTTATTGCCTGCAAACCGTAGAGAAATGACAGATCTGAAAAGGGGAAACCTGTGTGAAATGGATAGACTCATTGATCAAAACGTAATAGTTGAGTGACAATATAATAAATCCTGACAACAAACACGCCTGACGTTCCCCCATTTTCAATTATTTTGCATAACATCACCCATTATTCTGTGATACACGCGCAGATACCTTCTCTTTATACAGGCGTTGGCAAACTTTTTCTAACTGGATATAACAAAGGCATCAAGAGCAAACGTTTTTATTTAAGTAATGGTTTATGATTTCAACTACCTACCTACTGTCTCAATAGATGTTTGACACACCTTTTGAAATTATTTTTTCTAAATAATAATGTTAGTATAATCCACATGTTTAACGGAACCTTTCCTAGCAGATACCTTCAAGTACAGCTTATAATATTTTCATATTAAACTTTTTTCTTTTTTTTTGAGTTTGCTTAGGTAGGTACTTTTGAAATAAAAGATCTAGGACCCTATTCTCGAATGTCGATCGATGGGTTTCTAATAGGATTTTTATACAAAAAATAACAACTAATCACTCTAACAATTCATTAGGTACTAATGTTCGATTTTTAAATGGAACAAACCACTACGGGCTTACGACCGTCTTCTACGGTTATTTCGAAGGCTGGCTTAGTGTGATCACTTTACGTTAACAACGTTCGCCATTAGGTGGTAATGTTTGTCTCCGAAAATCCTAATCATGAGAATTCTCAACATGTTCAACTTGTTGGAAAATCTCACGTATGCAACAAGTAGAAATTTAATAATAAATGAAATATAGAGATAAAAGTTGGAAATTATTGAGAACAAGAGCGCAACCAAATTTAAAGACTGCGACTGCTGTCATGTATTTGGCGCCAATGCTTGTTTTTGAGATTATCTCGTCAATATTTTGATATTTGTCTCGTCTTTAAATAATCTTTGAGGTCACACATTATAATTTATTTATTTAATACATTAACGGTCATAAGACCTAGGTATAACAATTTATAGATACAAAAATTCATTCTTACCTATAGCTAGAAGCACATTTTGTTTATGTCATAATGTGTTATCGCTATAAAAAAAATACGAAAAAATGTTGTTGACCCCTGTTTTTGAGGACACGGTTTTGTAAGGCAGTGTGAAATATTGTTATTTAAATAAGTTTAGCGGTGAGCTTGTATCCAAACATACTCACCCCTTTGGTGCGGATTAGCCAAGGGGTGGCCAATCTACTGCTGCGAGACGAGTGACTAACATCAGACAGATACACTCAATCAATCAATCAATCCCCACTCGACGTTTCCCAAAATTGATTCAACTTCCTTACTCATTCATGTGTGAGTGTGATGAATGTATTAAAACGAATACAGTCGTATAGGTGCATCCAATGATTTCAGCAAGGAATCACCACTCGTTCTTAATGCCTCTATATAATATGGTGACAGAAGTTGGTGTGATCACTTAAACAACTCCCCTCATCTTCAAATTTTCAACATTCCGAAAAATAGTATTCCTCCGGTAGAAATTGCACATGATACTTCATCCTAAGCAGAAATGCTTGGGACAACTTAATGATGTCATACAGGTTCCCAGGATAAAACAAAGAAGCAAGGAAAGAAAAAGCTGGCTATCAAACGAGTATTCTCAAAGCAACGGCGATATTATGTGCAGCTACCTATTCCCTCGATCGCTATAGTTTTCAGAAAAAAATATTTAGAACAAAAATCTGGCACTTACACTAATAGACTTAGAAAAGTGAGAAAAATCCTTATCGTGTTGAATTTTGTTGTAAACAGAATCCTGGTTTCAATTTACTTACTTACCTACTTACTTCTTGTGTCCAGTATAGAGCAAAGCCGTTTCTCTTGGACTTCCATACATCTCTGTCGGACGCGATTCTCTTCCAGCACTCCAGCACATGCCACTATTCGAGTAATATCGTTGGACCAGCTTGTCTGAGGCCTGCCAATGCTTCTGCGTCCTATTCTAAAGCCTCCAGTCCAGCACTCTTTTTGTCCGCCTGCCATCAGACATACGCGACTGCACGGTTCCACTTCTGATGCCATTCTTTGGACCACTTAAGTTACCTTGGTATTTTCCCTTATGCAAATATTCGTTTCTCAGTTTCAAATTAAGATCACACTAAGCTTTATAGAAATATGTTTTTTTTGCATATTTTCTAAAATCATTATAAAATATAATAATATTTTAAATAAAATCATAAATGTTCCACAAATTATTATTTCCATAAACATACTAGGTAGGTTCATTATTTTTGCCATAAGAATGAGACGACATAATGGCGTTTTACACCATGGATCAATAAAGAACAGCTCACACACGCGACCGCAAACACACCATACATATTTCAATATTTTTTCATATCCCATCCTCCTCCTAATTTGTATTCCGCTGTAATGTATCCCATGGCTAATGAGTCGTACAGCCGACAGACTCACAATAAAAATGCAGTTACATCATTTTTAACTGAGAGAAAAAGGGAGCAGAGTGACTCTTGTTTTACATTGTTCTGCTTGTTCTTTTATGAATGTGAATAGGGCGAGCCATTAAATACTCTGCTTGAAAAACTGCTTGAGAATATAATATTAAGCCCACTGTTATGCTGTAACCTAGAAACAAAACACTTCAAGATTTTTTAAGGATAGATTGAAGGAAAAGTACATACTTACATAGAAGAAAAGTCGTCATGTCATAAAATAAAAAAGCTTTGTCATCAGGTAGAAGTAAGCAAAAAAATCTTCGATGTTTTGGGCAGAAGGTTCTTGGTAGTACCTAGTCCATTTCAACTAAAAATGAAAAAGTCTTGTATCATTCTACCAGAAAATTTTGTGAAAGAATCTTTTATTTATTCCTAAGTAAAAAAAATTAAGATGGTGATGATTACAAAATGATAAAATTTATATATATTTTGTACAGAAACGTCTCAGCTAATACTTAGCAACAGGAACAGTCCAGCTTGATGCCAAAATTGAGAAAACGCAAATTTCAACGCTTCTGATGAACGTCTACTGTCTAATTCCTCTTCTTTAATCGTTTCTTGCAATGCTGAAGGTCAAAATCTATGTTATCTTGTTCATAATAAAAATATGGGTAACCGTATGGTATCTATAGTTTATATTATCAAAGCAAGTAGCATACGTTTGTATGGAGACAAAATATATGTACACACCATAATGAACGACGGGTTCATGAAAAATAGTTGAGAAGATATTCAAGATTATTCTTCAAATATATTCCATAGAGAATGAATAAAATGATTAGGCATGGTGATGACTGATGAGTGAAGAGATTCATCGAATGAAGTATTCGAAAATCTATATATTTGGTATTTGATGTATGGAATTAGGGAGCTCAGTCCCAACAAAGGGTTTTGTTGATTTATTGTAGGAGTAGGTCTGGCGGGGCATGATGTCAGCACTTTGCTGTTTGTTGAATATCACCAGTTCTGCTGGTGAATGGGCCCTGGTAATTATAGTAATGTGGAAGTCTCCTACATGTTGTGTCGCCATTCCAAACACCGCTGCCTTGTCATTAATAATGGACAGCTCCGTTTATTAGTCAAGCAGAAATATTTAATGTTCACAATAAACTTCCTATAAAACTTTTTGATATCAGGATTTAACGCAGGTTAACAGACTATTATGGATATTATTAATTTTAATTATCGTCAAGCTATCTTCAATCTGAAATCACATAAAGAGTAGGTATGCAAGTGCACTTTCAGAAGAAAAACAATGGTCCAGGTCCTGTGTCTCTCCGCATGCGCACCTCGAGTCATCCTCATAGCCCCACCGGTGGAGGTTTGTCAATGTTCGTGCGCATCCTGATCGAGCACGGTTTATGGTTCGCCAGACAGGCCATCCATGGCAGGCTCCGGGCGCCAGACGTTCACTGGGTGGTAACAGCTGGTCCTCACACGAGTCACACGTATCCCTCCATCTTTCAATGCCAGCGTTCTCCACAACTTCCTTCAGTGTCACTGTCCTCTTAGCGAACGAGTTCCTAGATTTAAGGCGCGCCGGAACAGGGCTGTGCATATGCATTGGGTGACGGGAGTCATGCTGTACCCTCTGTCTCTCCCTGTCTGAGGTCACAGACCTTCTCACGTCTGGTAGTGCAATACCGGCAAGCTGGTATAGGTATTCCGTTTTGGTTGGTTTCAGGCACCCAGTGATTATCCTCATAGTCTCATTCAGAGAAACGTCCACCCTCTTGGCGTGAGCGGAACCCCCCCAAATAGGGCAGCAATATTCCGCCGCAGACATACATAAGGCCATGGCTGAGCTTCTTAGTACATTTGGTTGTTGTACATTAAGTAGTGCTGAATTTCATCTTACCTTTTAGATATTCTGAAGGACAATTATTATTGATTTAAGTGTGAACAATGAGATGACTTATTTATAATTATACGGGATAAGCAGTAGTTTATAAAATGAGGCCTATCACAAATTTAAAACCTGGTTTGAAAAAACGCGATAGTGAAAAACAACTCACCAACCCAAATGTCAACCTCATCTGAACATGATAATTTCATTATTGAATGTATACTTACGAAAAATTAGGAAACCAAAAAAATAGTTCAAAGACGGGTCATTTGTTATTATGTAGTAGCCAGTGCTACTGTCTCATCACCTGCGCATTATTTTATTATCTACATTATGGAGATTCCAACACAATCGCAGAGGTCTGCATGACTGGTAGAAATGTCATGAAGATGTGTAATTATTACCATCGGTAGTGGCTCAGCCCGCCTTTGACCAATCACACACCTATACAATGCGCCGGCCGCCTTAACAAACTATTGTACAATTTTTCAACAGAAGTGCTTTTAATATTGAACTAATGGATATTAATGGTTGTCCAACCGCTGAGGCCATCCGACAATCATCATGACGAGTTTCTTGGTACCGTTGATACCCTAAGTTTATCCAAGGGCGGATCCAGGGGGGTCAGGGGGGTCATGACCCCCCTTGGACTGGGCCAGGCCTTTAATCTGAAGTACAGTACTTACATTTTTAATAAAATACCTACTTTTCCATTATAAATATAAGTTATTGTGGGTTCATGACCCCCCCCCCTGGATCATGGAAATGACCTTTTTTTTGGAAAAGTTAATTTCTTGATACCAAATTTTGGAAATGACCTTTTTTACTATGTCGTGACCCCCCCTTGGCGCCAATGCTGGATCCGCCCTTGAGTTTATCTCTATGTGCGGAATTAATTAGTTGGCTTTGAGGTGTGTCACTGTTCGATGTCATGTGACACCACATCTATCTTTAGCTTAATTTAAAAAATATATATCTATAGGTATCGATACACTCCTTTTGACCAAAGTAAAGAACTTCAGAGGAATAGGGAGACAGAAGGATTCAAATGTAAAGATTCATAAAAATTAACGTTATCAGTTTGCGAATGAAGTTTCAGAATAATTGATGTTGTATAGGTAAGTGTTTAATACACAGTAGGTTTATTTTTTTGAAATTTAAAAACATAGACTATTTACTCCTCTGATGAGAAATTTCGGGATTTGAATTAGACCACTGTAAATTTATGACACTTAGCCACCCTTCAAAACAGCTAAAGAAGACATCAGTCGTAAACCCATAGTGGTTCACATTTGTAAATTTTTACCAATTGAAATCGAACATATGTACCTACATTAATTGTATGATAGTATCATGAGATTTAATTTCATGTTGTATTGTTTGTCATGTTTTGTTTCACGTCTTCTTCATTTTCCAGTATCGAGAAGGATGCAATATTGCTCCAATAACAATAATGGAAATCCACACAATTGCCTCTTTCCAAAAATAATTCAACCAACAAATCTCTTAAATTAAACTATTGAAATGGCAACGAGCTGATGGAATAGAGGACAAATATTAGTTTGAAAAGGTTAAATTCAAATGTTAAGAAAATATTCAGTCTTAAAATGTAAATTTCACTACACATAAATAATTATTGTCGTTCTTAGATAGATTGTCTTGTTGCGCAACATGAAAGACGTTGTCATTTTCAAGATTGTCTTGTTGTGCAATATCTAATACGTATGACTAATGACACATCTCTGTCGTTATGTAACACTCGAAGATAACCAATTTATTATTTGTGGAGTTATCATGTAACTGCACTGGGTAACATTATGATTTGCTTGTCTATTATTTCAATCTGTGACGAATTAGAAATGATAGTCGTTGTACTCTGCGAGAGAGGAGATAGCTCTGAGGAGTGGGAACTGTAGTAATGAGTTCATTTTGTCCGACACAAGGAAGATTATGGCGCTGTTTACGATTTGATCTATTGCTTCTGATTAACAGTTTTGTTATGGATATCAACTTCCTATAGTGTCTATAAAAAACCCATACAATCCATAAGGATATTATTAGGCTGCGAGCGAAATCCTATCTAAAATTCCTATCCATGTTATCACCGCTTTGGATATCTCAAACACTTTCCCGTGTACACTGGACGGTCAGCGTTGTTCTGTAGGTAGGTAGATAATTTGAACGTTGACAAAATATAATAGGATAGCCAAATTATATAAAAAATCCATGTTTGGTTTATATCTTGATAAAACAGTTTTATCGTTTGCACATATTATTTATAGTTCTTTTGATTTAAAATAATTTGGCAAGAAATATCAATGAAAGCAAATTAGATATATCTAGATATAGACTCAAAATTTTGACTGCTATCAACTCTGAAAAGTCCCTATTGGAAATCTTATCTATACAAAAAACGACTTTGAACTTCAGATATTCTGTAGATCGAGGTCCAGACATGATAATTCCGGTTTTCAAGGTCTATGATGGTGAGAGTTCAGGCTAACCTCCCCCATAGTATATTTATTCATTTCCTACCAAAATCTTAAAAAATATAATATCTTAATAAAAAAACTTAAGAAGCCCGATTTGAATCACATAGAGTTTAATTTATGCAACCAAAATAAATTCACATTGTGTGCAAGGCCATTTTCTTATTCACCCACCATATTCGTAAGAACACCGCTCCCCCCTCCTCTTTAGGGTTCCGTGAAGAAAATTTTGCAAAATATCTGGCGGTTACGACGCCGGCATTCGCACTGTATCGTGTGGAGGCCGTGGGTTCGATCCCAGGTGCCGACCATCTTCCTCTTTCACGACACAAGCTTTAAGTAGCTTACTGTGAAAGAGTCAATGAGTGTATTTGTGTTCACTTTGAGTGAGCACAGATTCATTTTTATAAAAAAAATAATTAAAAAAAAATCGGGAACCCCTGTTCTTAGCTGCACTGTCAACATTAATTTTTTGGAAAAATCTCCGGATGCGACAAGGTTAATGCGTGCGGTGAACAGAACAATAATAATTGAAGAAGAACGTGCGAGAAGACATTTTATAGACAGTTGTTTGCAAAGTTGCAGCGTGTGTCAATGTTGTGCCAATAAACAAACAACAGTTTTATGGGATAGACGGTGGCTTCTATTATCAAGTTGTTATTCGTGTTATTGTGACCGCAATGCCTACGGTGCGAATCTATAAAGGTGTTGAAGAGTAATAGCATTGTGGTCTGTTGGCACTCGGGTGCTGTGCATATTGATGGACGATCCAACAATTGATTCCTCCGCCGCTAGAACCAACTCTGATGGTGATTTTGTATCTTACAGCTGATGATATTATTTATTAGTTACACTCGACACTGGTAGGTTACAATTCACAGCACTACAATGACTGTTACTGCAGAGATATAGGTGGGATAAGTAAGTATCTAAAGCACTTTCATTCAAAACATACGATACAAGTTTCAGAATAATTAACTATTTAATTGCAGTCTAACCAGCCAGATTTACACAAAAAATATAATTAAGTACCTACTTAGTTGCATTAGTCTATCAATGCATTAGGTAGGTAGGGGAGAGGTGTGTCAATTGTTACAATTTTTGTTTACATCGTCATAACTTTTTTATTAAAGATAATTATATATAATTATTTTTTACATTTATTAGATACATTCTTTGACTATAACTATAAATATTATAAATATTTAAAAACGCATTGGTCTTTCTGATAATTGCACTTATGTGATGCAGGTCGGATTGTAACAATTGTCCCACTGGGTGGTACAATTGTTACAGTGCCCTGAGTCAATTGTTACAATTTCAACTCATCGTATTTTTTAGACTAATGATGGAAATTTTATAAATAAAAATTAAAGTGAGATGATAGCTCAAGTAATTGTGTATTTAATGGAATAGTAGAAAAATAAAATAATACAAAGAGTTTAAAAAAATACGTGAAAAATAATTTCATAAAAAATATTACTAAATATAAAAAATAATTAACATAAAAAACAATACAAAACATTCAACACATTTGATAATATTTATTAATATTATTATTAAATTAAAGAAAAAGCATAAACCGAACATATATGATACATTTTTTATTCGAATAAGCAACGAAGACAAGTAATATTTGGATCATTATTTGCACAAGTACTATGAGCCCATTTGCGGCAATCGGTGCACTGTAACCAATCTTCTTTACTTTGATTTTAAGGTTTACAACACACAAGGCAAATATCACCATCTTCAGACCAACTGCCAGAACAATCGCTCTCTTCAGATTTCTTCTGCTTCTTCTTTTTTTGGAATGTAGGCTTGCCATTTTGGGATTTTTTTTAACTCCTTTCTATGTCCCTCTTGGGTATGTTACCTCTAGTTGTTCTACGAACCCGTATGTAAACCATATTCGTGAATCTGTAACATTAAAATAAAATATGTAGATACATATTTCAATAAATCCTAGTTCAAAAAATATGTCGTATTAAAGGGGGTGTCAATTGTTACATGTAACAATTGACACCCTGACTTTTGTAACAATCGTACCACCACCAGTTTTTTGTTCACAAATACGGTTATATGAACTACTACTAAAATATTTATCAAAATACTTACATTAATATGAAGCCTGATCCTTAATGAGCTTTTTAATACCACTCTCGCTTTCCTGCGTTATTTATATTTAGAGTAATTAAAAAAATTTGACGCTCACCGCAAAAATCAAATACATCCCAAAACCATATAAACTGCGATTGCCAAAATAACAGCAGGCCAACCTGAGCGGCGGGTACGTCGGTAAAACAGTTAATTGTTTGGCAATTATCTAAGTATGTATGTTATACCATTTGAGGTTTAGTAGGCGCTATATTTGCGATGTAACAATTGACACCCTGTAACAATTGACACACCTCTCCCCTATATACATAAAATATTGTACGCAGAAACCCCCTGTTAAAACCATGTAACATGTAAATGGTTGGTAGACTAGCGGAGGTCGTAGGTTAGATCCTGGGTTAGATCTCTTTCACCAGACAAGCTTTAAGTAGCTTACTGTGAAAGAGTCAGAGTGTATTTGGGTTCACTTTGAGTGAGTACAGATTCATTTTTATAAAAAAAAAAATGTAAAAATGCAATAATAGTATTAAGTTTATTTAAAACATTTTGTAAATTAACAACTATTAAGCCAATGCTGATATTAAGCCAATGCTGGGGTCCAAGGAAATGTTAATCGCAATAAAAGAGCATTTAATGCCTCTCAGCCACTGCATTTCAACTCGACTCTCACCTACAAGTGGTGGACCCTGTTACATATTGGCCCAGGCTGAAAAGGTGGTTACATTCGGTCCCCGTTGACGCTAGGGTCGACAAGCCTAAGAGAGTACAGGGTGCCTTGCATGGCTGCCCAACATGCAGGGCATTTCCTACACCTGAATCCAATCCTCCTGCCTTCTATGAGCCCTCCCATCCATATTCCCTAGTCCTATCATTCCGGAAGGAGTAAACCTTTCTGCTCAAAAATCCCCAATCCAAGGTGTCATTCGACCCGTGCCGAGGGATGCGTGACTAACGGGTAGGTTAGTAACTAACGGAGGCTCCCTGATACCAGGCAACCTCAGGGTGACTTTTTGCCTTACCCCTACATGCAGGGATCTGTAGGGGCGGACTTTTATTTCCCTAGTTCTGGCTATGGAGGATGTACATGGCACCTTTGTAGAGCCGACCTGGTGTGATGGATATAATAGGTACTTCCACATCAGTGGTCAAAGTGGACATAAGTTCACACGATCAAAAGCATATTTTGTTGCAACCGAGAGATGGGAATCCTGTTGGGACCTATCTTTCAAAAAGAAGATTAAGGAGACCTTTTGCGGAGGGCAGGAGCCGGGAAGAGGCACTGTCATTCTGCAAGAGGCCTCTGGAGACGTGGCACAATAAGAGGCAGCGCTCCACGAATTCATTGAAGGATGTCACAATAGATCTTATTGGTCGCGGTGACTCAAAGGGCATATGGTCTTTTGACCTTCTTTACAAAAAAAAATGTTGATTGAAATTAAAATTAAATAATATTCCTGTGTAATGTTTTGAATAAAATCAAGCCACAATTTAAAATATTTTTATCCAGGTACATTAAGCACCCACATATTATAGAGATATAAAACAATAATCATGCGTGGATTTGCCCAACATTAAACAGTAAGAGTTTCTATGTAAAAAAAAAAAGAAAATGAAAAATCAATTACAGCAGATTTCCATTCATCGTTAGTCGGTATATGCAACTATTTCTAAGCAGTTTAGTTTATTAGCCAAACTATTTGCTCATATCTGATCGTTTGTAGGTAATTCACCGCGGGTACGTTCAAGTAGAGCAAACAAATATGTTCAAAATGTCGTTAGAGCCAACAACAACTGCTTTTTTCGACTGACCTTAAATTTAACTTCACTCGAACATTGCCATCTACTGCTACAAGAGTATCATACTTACTCAAAGCTAACACAACTATTTACGACCTTCCAATAATTAACGTACCTACATAAAACTCAAATGCTTATTATATTCAGTCTTCGAAGTTGCAATCTGCATTGTTCCCTTAATAACTAGGTTCCTCTTAAGTGAGCAAGCTTCTTCGATGAAATATTTTAATTATCACTGCCTTCTAATAACACGGTTGTGTACTGGTAATCTCAACGTCCTCATAATCCGTAGAGTTTATCACTCGAAACCAGCCCATTCGTTACTCACACAATTAAGATGTTTTCAAAGATGCAGAGAGTAAGTCATTTCTGAGGTATTAGGTACAGTTTATCTTAAGTAAAAAATCGCAACGGAGCTTATCAGCTATTTTATAGTATTAAGTACCTATACCTAATAAGTATAACTTCTTTGTAGTTGAGAATTTTCATCCGAATTTAAAGATTGTACCTAATACAAGACTCATAGTTATATATTTTTTTAATCAAGTTAAATTGGTAATCAAGTTACGATACAAACTTAAAGTAGGTAGTTTTCTGTGAAAGTGTGAAAGAGTAGGTATGTTCACTTTGAGTGAGCACAAATTCATTTTTTTCCCCTAAAAAAGTTCTCCAATAGCATCAAATTGCGTTCTTGATTCAAGGCTTCAAGAATTTTGATATGATCGAAGTAATTTCTTTATCATGCATAAAGAGCCTACATTGATTTGACAAGTCATTAATTTTGGCAAGAATATCTTATAAATGAAAAAATATATACCTACTGAGGTAGCCTTGTATGTAGCTGTGTTGTTTGTAAGTACCAAGTAAAGATGATAAATGTTTTTCTGAGGACGGATTACCGATTTCTTTTCAAGACGGATTATAGGTTCTTATAAACCATTTTCAAAATGGCGGTGTCTTATGAAGTCTCCATTAGTAAAATGACTATCCACAAGTCATTGTAAAAATTGTTTCGTTCAACGTTCGTATGAACATTCTCACAATATTGAACCTTACTGAAGAAGCAATATCATAATATTAATGGTTGATTTTTTCATATATGAAATTTGGTCGCATAACAAATTGAAGCTACGTACGGAATACAGAGCACCAATCACAGTTGAGTATTAAATCATGAAGTGTCATTCAAACATCGAACGGCTGTCATCAATTTGTATTTTAGACTCATTAGTAGTGTCGGTTAATACAAAATGGACGCGGCCGACATTTTGATGATTTGTTTTATGAATAATGCTCATGTTAATTATTAATGTTTCGAACTCAAACGTTGTCTCTTAAGGCTTATTTTTTGTTTTCTGCTTAATCATGGTGGGTGTAATTAATTCACTAGTTAGTATTATGGCTTAGGTACTTATACAATATTTTGAATACTCTTTAAAGGCCCGCCATTCCCTATCACTCCATCCGTTCAAATGGAGCGATGTCACTCCAAAAAATGACCGAGAGGGGGGAAAATCAAGTAATATTTAGTGATAGGGAGTCGGATATCCATTAGTCCAAAATTCAATTGTCAAGCCATTGGTCCATCACTCCAAATGGGTAAATTCGTGGTCAAAGTCGTCAGTCACTTCGCTTGACTGTCAGTGTGAAAAACTTGTTCCAAATTCGTCACATTATTCTTATATCAGGGTTCACGTGTAAATAAAGTGTAAATATGAAGTTTCACATCTGTCCCCATGGAGCCATTTGGAGTGATCGAGAATACCGGAGTTGAGAAATTCAATGTTTTTATCCCATTGGTTCACTAACTGTATTTTTAGAGGCTTTCAAAACATTTCACAAAAACCTAGGGCTTATGGCTTGTATGTTCCTATTGAAAATTTCTTGCTTCTTCATGCATGATTTTGAGATATTAATCTTGCCAGATACCTACGAAATAAACAACAAAAAACTTCAAAGACAGTATGAGTTTTGGTAACTACCTATTTAATTACCCTCCGAAGTTACCAACGAAGATGGACAACCATTAGGCGCATAGCTGTGTAAGGCATAAAAAGACCCACTGATTACATCTAGATACATACGTAGGTGTGCACTTATAATTGCAAAAACAAGCTGTAATGACCAATCACACTCAGTAGGTATGTATAGATATGTAAGTATTTAAAATAATTACCTAAATGGGCGAACGCGTCGTGATTTCTACACTTCCGTTTATTTTTTTTTATCTTGCCAGAACCTGCATAATTGGCAGCACTGACAGATATTGGATAGTGTGATGTCTGCTTGTACCATCACACCGCTTGGTGTAACTACAGTATTATTATTAGATACCATCCAACACAATGTAATTGAAAGTTCTAAGCCAGTGGTCGCCAAACTTATTCGCCAAAGAGCCGAATATGTAGATTATGGTTGTTAAAAAAGAAGTTGTCAGTCAAAATTTAATTCATAAGGCATTCTTAACCTACTTACTTACCTATTTGATAATGACTATCAAACCTTTACATCTCCGAGGAATGAATGTACATTATATATTATTAGGTAGGTATATTAAGATCAAGTGGGTTTATGTAGGTATGTAGAATGCAAAGACCGCCCCAGCGTTTTTAAATACCTATCCGTAGAAAAAAATTCCTTCCTGATACTGTAAATCTACCTACCTGGCTAGGTACCTACATGAAAATTATTCGAAAATAAATTTTACGAATGGAAATTCTTCGATTCACAATTGTTGGAAAGCAGAATTTTTCGAAATTAAATTATTCGAATGACAATAATTAGTCGTCACCCTATTATGTACCTAGTGTTTTTTTTTAATAATGTTTGCAATGGGTAACGGAAAATTTTATTGGCGATACGTATTTCAGAGACAAAACCTTAATGCATGAATAAATGAACCGCGTGAAGATCGCGAGCCACACGTTACCGATCCCTGCTTTAGAGATATAAGAACCTACCTCCCTGTCTGCTTAAGCTTATTAATTTTATATCTACGCTCAAAAATAATTTGAAAAAATGTTTTTAACGTTTTTTTATGCATTTTATAATATTATTTTTCTAGAAACTTTTAAATAGCTTCTGATGCTAGCAGCTAGAAGTGCAATATAATCTCGGTCTAGCATGCCACTTAAAATTGATTAATTTATTCTTACTTAGCTTCCTATCTCATGGTAGGTACATACTTTTCTGTTTTATACAGATCAAATAATATTTGTTTTCAATTTCGACATATTATTATGTCGAAATTGTATTTTTGTGTTCACTTTGAGTGAGCCCAGATTATATTGAAGAGATACCAACAAATCTATATCAACACCTTATATTTTCAATACAAAATGATCGCTTGACTAGCGTGGATCATATTATTGTTATTAAGTTCCTATACACCTAATTAAAATTGGCTGACCGTGTGTAAAATTAAAATAACGATATTATTAGAAGATATATCTACCTAGCTAGATATGTGCACATCTTGCCACGCCTCCTACATGTCGCATTCTAATCAGACCATAGCATCCACATTTAATTATTTTATAATCGTATAATTATCGGTGTAATTTCATTAACCTGTCTCACAGATTTCAAAATAACGTAGTATACATTGCGGTGTGCAACTTCACCAACAGTCGGATAGCCAGCCATGCCAATCGCAATCTAATAATGTCAAGCATATTGGTATTGCTAGAGTAGATACATATAGAGACAATTGGAAGTTGAGTATTTTTAAGTACGAATATGTGCGGAGTTTTTTAACCCATAATCTCCCCAAATTTATTATTCGTTTTTTTTTTTCATTTTTTGTGCATAAATGATGTCTAATGCATATACATACTCCATTTATGGCCACCCGCACAACGCAAGCCAGCCCGGAGAAGACCAATCCGCAGCAAACCCGACCCACACGAAACCGACTCCCTAGCTCGATCAAAGCAATCAAACGGAAAAGCCGGCCCCATGCACACAAATCAAGCCCGCCGCGGATCCCCCCCCCCCCCCAAACCAACAATGTGGGATGCCTAAACCCCACTCAGGAGCATAGGGAGGCATCAAGAGCTCTCCATTGCGCTCGAAGGAGTCCTTTCTGACCGGTTGAGGTTTAAGGACGTGCGGTAGTCAACTTCACGGTCCCAATCTGATTTTTCGATTTCCTGCCTCTTACAGGATGCTCAAAAAATCAGAAAAAATAACAGAGGTGCTATTAATGTATTATTTTTCATTGAATAAAAAAAATATTATTATTATTATTCTTAGCCGGCAACCCCACGGCGATGTCTAATAACATAAAATATTATTGGAAAAAAGCTAGTTTTCACACGTACTATATGTTAGTTGGTTGGTCAGATATAAGTACAAAATTAGAACATAATATTGTTTTTTTAAGTACCTATTTTTTATATATAGGCACATAAGTATGGACATTTTTTTTTCAAATAAATATCACAATGTTATCTTTTATTACGGTATGAAATGGAACAAATGATAATTATACCTATATACCAATAAGTAGGTATTAGGTATCGGTACATACGTTTTATGCAGCATTGAAAGGACCTATATTTGCACTCTTTAAATGCACACTTATTTTTTAAACGTTGTGAATAAAATGTCCAAAATGTTCAAATCGAATGTCTGGCAGAGCTTAATATGTATTAAGTAACATTTCCCTACAATAGCACATTGCTCTGCTTTACACAATAGAGCTGGTGTAATATTATGTTTTTATGCTCTCTTGAATTTTGAAATGGTTGGATATCCAACTCATCCAATCACTTCACATCATCCATTTGGGTTATCCCACTCACGGAGATATTTTGAAGTGATATCGCTCCATTTCTATGATTTTAAAATATGGACGACCCGATAAAAATAGTTTAACAAAATAAAGTAATTTACGATGTGATCGAGGAATGAACTTCTTTGAACTCTACCTTGGACTATCTGATGTCGTTGTTGATGAAATCTTTGAGAATCGACCCCAAGCCCTTCACTCTTTCACTGTATTTCGTATTTCTTTTGAAAGAGAAGATAGCATCATAAGTTCAATATTTTCTGCATGATCCAAATCAGAGTCGTGATAAAACATTGAAACTATTCCGAAAACATCATCAAAGAGCGTGTGAATATAATATCATACAAATGTGATTAGGTACCAATATAAATATGTGAGACATCATGAGAGTGCGATTGGATCGGCGATGAATTTCTTTTTTTTCATTTATTTTACAGCTAGTGGTCACACGCGTTCGTCACAGCATCTTGTAGATATATGTAATATGTGGGTACATAATATAGGAACTCGCAAGTCGCATCATGCAATTTTTACAGGTAGATATTTTAATTAATCAAAGTGATTACGTAAGGTATCTACCTAAACGAAACTTTACATTTTAGAAATACCTAGTTAGAAACGAAGATTAATACCTAGTTAGAAAATGAGAAGAAAGTTATACTGACCACTGTAAATAAAATGTATCATACTTCGACCTACAAGTTTCTTTCAGAAAACATTTATAAGATTTATCCCAAATGATTTATTTAAAACATAAAGAGACAGTCAAGACTTGTCAAATTACCTATAAGACAAATACATACTTAAAGATTATACAAATAATTTTGATCATAAGTAGGTACCAACACCAACAATACTAACCTCTGCTGCCCAGTGGTACCTATTTATAGACGCTGACGTCTGAACATCTGAGATTATCACGTCTGAGATTTCGGGATTGATTTCCGGTATAGGCTCAGTATTTTTTTACTTAAAATTTCTACCCGGAGTTGGCCAGTCTCTGATAAGACAGAACCGGTTGATTAGAAAAAATCGTTTCAGACAATGTATAGAAGAGTGTAATAATAGGTATATTATAATGTTTTAACTTTTGGAGTAAAACGAAGTCAGCAACATTTCGCAATTTCAATCAACATTAAATATCTTCATTTTATTTCATTAAACATTTCTGAACAAAAATAGGGTTGGTCGTATTCCAAAAAGGAAAATTGAACATAAAATCATAAGTTTGAACAAATTAACCGAATAATTAATGACAGGTCACTGCACATTTTTTTTTTTTTTTTTTTAATGAATCTGTGGTCACTCAAAGTGAACACAAATACACTCCTTGACTCTTTCACAGTAAGCTATCGAAAAGCTTGTGTCGTGAAAGAGGAAGATGGTCGGCACCTGGGATCGAACCACGACGTCCGCAGTGCGAAGCCGGCGTTGTAACCGCTGGGTCACCAACCACTTCAAATGGTAATGTTTTAAATACTTACCTTATAAACTATAGAATAATTTATGTTTTCGGATTAAAGTAATAGCACTTCATGCATTTTACAATAATAATTATTCATAGAATGTGATCTAAATAATGGTTATAAAATATTTAATATATGCAGTGCAAATAAAATTTAAGTCAGTCGCTTTGTTGTTTACAACACTTAAATTGGCTGTCGGCAGCACTATTATAATATCAATCTTGAAGAATGTGATCTGATGAAATGAATCTTGAAGTATGTAACATTACATTTTTATACGATGTCACCCGCTAAACATTGTACTTACTATAAAATAAGCTTAGCTGAATCTGGGAAATATTGGATCTAAAAAGTACCGAAAACCGTGAAGCCTATGTAGGTACAGAAAGAGACGGAACCGTGCACAGATAGCTCTCCATACGTCTGACTTTATAATGCCTGTATCCTACCTGTATTATTCTGTGGCTGTGAATCCAGGTACTCAACGTGTACCAGGATCCACAGATTCAAACTCACGCTTGGAGAGAACAAGTGCCAAATGCTCCATCTAGGGATCAGATATGCTAGGAGAAGAATACCGAATCATACACCTTTCTTTTCTGCCTCATGTATTGTTTTTTAATCCTCATAACTCAAATAGGTATTCCTAAGCAATCTCAACTTGTTACCAGTGACATATTGTATGTCACTTATTTCCTTCCTAAATAGCCTTTCTTGATCTTATTCCTTTCATGTTCCATAGAGTTTTTCCACATATCTTTCCAAGAGCTCTCATCTTTAGCAAACACCTAAATATTTGACAAAATATCTTGTTTGGAAATAAGCATATAATATTTATATGTAAGAAATGGACTGAATTGGTTGCTTGAACTATTAGGCATTCATATAGGTATCAAAAATGGTCAACTCCATTAAGCTAGATAACAGTTGAAAAATCAACAAAGTTTATCACAGCATACTGCAATCAAATTAAGTGCTCAAATGTAAAAAACAAACAAACATGAATTAGAATTATTTTAAATGACATTTGAAATTAGAATAATTTATTGTGTAGAATAAGAATAAAAATAATATGTTTCTATTACAATTTTGGTTTTGCTCAGATCTTCATGGATCTTTGATAAATAGTTTCAACCACAAAAATGTATTGTTTTCCATAT
The DNA here is from genome assembly GCA_963576905.1 of Mystacides longicornis. Classification (NCBI taxonomy): domain Eukaryota; kingdom Metazoa; phylum Arthropoda; class Insecta; order Trichoptera; family Leptoceridae; genus Mystacides; species Mystacides longicornis. The sequence goes on along the minus strand of OY756421.1, from coordinate 20,887,765 downwards.
CAAAAACTTAAAAATAAGTAAGAGCAACAGAGGAAGCACGTACACCATTCAAAATTAAAACAATATTGTTTGTTTGCACTCTAATCTTCGCTATGCTAACATTATTGTCTATGTTCCTTCTTCCTGTTCGTTCTCTGTATAGTGAAATACGTATGATTTGATTAACAAAGAAAGTGCATTATATTTAATGAATCACCATTCATAAAGATTTACAAAACAAATATGGATTGAGTGATGTTGTTAATAATTATCAGGTATCGTCTTTACTAATACTAAAAAATAAATTAATTTCCTCAAAAAAATGTAATTTGTAGATTCGACCACTATTGATACTAATCGACACAAGAATAGAATGGGGAAAAAAACTTGTTAAAAAACCTCCTATCTCGCCCATTTTTTCAGCATTTACTAGCCTTTCACTCTCTTTGTCATCTGTCTTTAGTTGCTTATCTTTCATGAAGTTCGTGTTATAAAGGCACCTGATAGTACTTAGGTATTGCAGGTAGATACCCTTGTATGGCAAATTGGTAATGAGTAATGGTTGAACACAATAAAAGGCTCCAGGCTAAATGTGTACACACGAATACATGCGCTTCTCAGCTTGTAACTACATACTTAATATATAAATACTTAATTACATGCCGTTAATACTGATTTAATAAACACCCATTTATTTATTTATTTAAAGCGATCGATTAAATGCTTGCAATGGACAATCATGATTATTTACACCTAATATTTATCATTTATCAAGAGTGTGAAGGTGTGAATTATCCTATGGGTATCAAAATCTGGGTTCAGCCTAAAATTCTTACCGTTGACTCTCCTTTATCGTTACACATGACGTACGATGTTTTTAATGATGTTTCTCAAAGTCGGTAAATGATGTTTTCTTTCTCTATGGGAGTCGAGGTCCATATTGTTCTTTTGCGCAAGTATCTGTATGATTTTTAACCTGCGAGAAAGACTATCAAAAATATGTCACTTTCTTACCCTCTTGTAGGAACCTAGTTCTGTTCATATCAATCAAAACTCCCTTTGAACTCCACTCAGGAGCATAGGGAGGCAACAAGAGCTCTCCATTGCCATCGATCTTGCGCAACGCTTATGACCTCCTCCCACACCATGTCCATCTCCCTCAGCTCTGCCTCAAAGGAACGGAACACGGTATGAGAGGGTCTTCCACGTCTTCGAGACCCTGATGGGAGGAAAAACAGCGCTCTCCTCGGCCAACTGTCATTCGGCATCCTCAACACATGTCCCAGCCATACCCATCTCCTCTCCGTAATGGTGGAAGTGATGGACCTGCGCAGGGTGCGCCGGCGTATAGCGTCGTTCGTGATGCGGTGGTACCATCTTATACCCAAAATTCTCCTGAGGCACTTCGTTTCGAATGCAGATACTTTTTGTGCCTGGGCTTTAGGCAGGTGCCATCAGGACTCACACACATACAGGAGAATGGGCAACACACATAGGTAACAACCATTTTATTTTGACTCAGCCTTCCCAGGGCCTTTCTGGTGCGTCATTGATTAATTTTCAACAATTTTACTCGTACCTACTTGACTTATTTGAGAACCTTCCTTGAAGTTATGTTCTCCCCTGAAGTAAAGTGGACACTCTTCTTATCTAAAATATTCCATATGTAAGTACTGGGCGCCTCTTAAAATGCTGGTAGGTACCTAGAACCAAAAGAGTTTGAGAATCCCTGTTTTAACATTTTTGAAAAAATTGATGCTTTTTTAGGTGTTGAAATGTGTCAAAATAAAAGGACAGAACCCGCTATGATACACATAATATTATTATCGAATGATTACCATTGATATTGCCTAAAAATACCAAGTCCGTCATTGACATTTAGAATAACACTGTTAAAAATCACTTCCTTATAGTAGAATCATTTACGGAGTAATGTTTCACATGTTATTATTCAACGTAATTACTCTTTGAAATATTTTATTCTAGAGTTGCAATTGAATAACAGATTGCTAAAAGTAGCAGTTTATTTCACTGCCAGTTATTCTAATGATGAACGAAATTATCCTTGAGTATCTACCATAATCACTGCAATTGGTTCAGAATATCGAAGCTTCTTCTTTAACTTTCAGTAGGTCAGGCGACCAGTTTTTATTGTAGAGGGGTTTCCCCAGACACCGAACACCAACTGTCTCGCCATCTCTTGGAGGGTCTTCCCGGTTGGCGATTTCCCATTGGAATGTTGTAGGTTGCTGCTTGAGGAAGTCTATCACCGTCCATTCTGTCAACGTGGACGCGCCAAAAGCGCGTTCTCGTCCTGCCCCACCTGACGATGTCTTCAGAGTTGCAGGACTCACGTATGACGGTGTTCCGTATTCTGTGCCTCAGTGTTTTCGCATCAGGGTCTTCATCTCGGCGGTTCTCAGCAGTGCTTTGGTCCGGTCTGTGTTGTCTCTGGATTCGATTCCATAGGTCATTATTCATGGCCTGACACAGGTTTTGTATTTTGCGCACTTTGCTATCTACTGTGCTTGTCGTTCCGTACAAAATCTTTCAGGCACACAGCTATTGCTGCTGCTTTGGTGGTCTGTTCAGAATATCATTTACGTAATAAGCTACCTACCAACCTTGTAACTAAACTGTTCTAATACAATATTTGTTTACTGGCGATTATAATATTAATTTCTTCTAATTCCTCATGGCTTTACTAAAAAAATAATCATAAAGATTGATTTTTTTTACTAATAATGCTTTTTTGTATTTTGTATTCGATGTACTGATTATACATAGTTCTTTTTATCTTTATTGTTGTCGAGCAGTGTATATTAAGTAGGTATCTATAGGGTAGAACAATCGCTCAAATTTAACTTTTAATACTTACCCTAGAACAGGTCTCACCTAGTTGGGTAATCAGATATGCTGTTTAAAAATATTGTATTTCTTTATAGGTATATAAAAAAAAAAAAAAAAATATTAATGTACCTATGTACATTCCTTAGTTATTATGAAAACAAGAATTGATCAAAAAATTATTAAGAGAGTAACAATACATTACGATAAAGTTGAACCACTTATACCTAGCCCAAAAGGACGATTAATACCTTTCATAAAACAAAATCTTAAAATGTAGCAGATGAAAAATAACTGTGATTTTCGTAGCCGGATCTTTTTGAATAAATTATTATGTTCCCAGCATTACTTACTCATACATAGATTTTTATTATCATTTTTTTGGGTTGTCAGTTACATAATGAGTGTGTTCAAATGACGCTGCACTACACAGAATGTGTGTGAATAAACAAAAAGAACATAATCACGATTTCAATTAATGACAAGGATATCGTAAAAATTTATTGTGAATCACATTACACATTATTATTTATTTATTTACTGTTGGTTCACGAGGTGATGCTGTTCACAGAGTATTTTTTCCTAATCACGTACTCATTCAGAATTAAATATTTTGCATATTGAATGCACCAAATAACCGAAGGATAGGTTCTATCGGTATCACACCTTAACTAAATGTTGAAGTCAAAATAGAAGAAAAGTTGAAAATAATAAAAAAAAAATGAAAATACGTAGGTAGGTACCTACTCATTAATATTTTTTATAATTGTTATTTTTTTAAATACGAAGTTGGCCATTGCCAACGGTGAAGCTTATTGCTTTAGGCAATTTTATCTAGCTAACCGGCACCCTATAACCTCGGACAGAAATTTCGTAATAAAATAATGAAAACTTCTGACCCGACTGGGTAAAGAGCCTGAGATTCATAGTTCGCGGCTCCCGTACAATTTTACAGGCTTCTTGGCTCGGATCAGCATTCCTACTCTATTCTTCTAAGTTTTTTTTTTGTTATGAAAAATTATTGACTTTCATACAAAATTACCGCTTCATTTTATTTTTTGTTAGCATCAATAAAACATTGATCATTGGCTTCATCATCTTTTTGGATGTAATGCCATTAAAAAAAAAAAAAAAAAAAACATTGAAAGAGTTGATCATTTCTGACCGTACAAAATAAGTATGTCCCATTTTTACCACCTTTGTTGAGAGGTGATGGATGATGCATATGTTAAGGATGCTGAATGATACTTGGACGAGGAGAACGCTGTTCTTCCTACATCAAAGTCTCGAAGACGACGAAGACCTGTTCACATCATTGTGTTCCGATCCGTCGATACAGAGCTGAGGGATTTTGACATGGTGTGGGAGGAGGTCATAAACATTGGGCAAGATTGAGGGCAATAGAGAGTTCTTGTATAGCCTCCCTATGCCCCTAAGTGGGGTTTAAAGGGAGAATGAATTAATCTTTTATATATTTATTTATGAACTATCAAACCACGAACACTTACAGATATGATGAAAAGTAATTGAGCATGAATTATAGGGTCGTGCTGAACTTACATACCTATATGAAACAATATATCTAGGATCCGAGATGATAATGTGAATTTTCGACTCTAGGCAATATTAACTTCCAGGTTTATATTTTGCATACTGGCAACTTGACATTATCAACCTACAATGATGACAATACTTTTTGTATCAAATCCATATTGACTATCTTCTAGTCTTCTTTCTATACTTTTTGAAAGAATAAACTGGAAAATATGTATTTATCGTGAATCATAATGCATATCATTTATTGTATGAAGGTACATTATAATAAATGTGATATCTATTTGTGCTTAACTGCTAACAATAATGTAACGACAGTGTGGGTGTGCTTATAATGAACAATGCTTGTAGTACGGTACCTCACCATACATAGTAATTATGTCATTACATCAAATTACACTTTGACAAATCAATTTGCCGGGAGACGAGCCGTATCCACTCACTCCAGAGACAATAGAGAACATATACACATATTATAATACATAGATAGATGAGGATGTATCCACATACATTATGATTATTGTCACATCCAAACCCGACCAATCAGAACAATGACACAAAAATAAAGTGTAGTTTAGTTAAGCGACCGACCAATCAGAGAGAATCGTTTATACCTAATGAAATTAGAATCAATCTCTTTACGTTCCTCATTATAAAACAATGAGTGACATTAATTTTAATGGTTATGTCCCATAGTGATTGTCGTTACGTTAATCGTTTAGCGCCTGTGTACCTACTTCATATTATTTGATACCTCTTAGTAAGTAGGTAGTTACCTATAGTTTTATGTTTTTCTTACCGTAATCTTTCTTCTTCTTCTTTCCGTGTCCGGTTGATTTCTCCGGTAGTGGAAGAATTTGCCGACATGATGTCGTTTCGAGAGACGCCCGATCACTCTTTTTCGATGTGTCAATAATCTATACTATTTTGTCTTATCGTATCTTCTTGTATTACCTAATCTACCTTATTCTTTCTTTTATCTTTTGATGTATATCTTGAATTTAAGTAAGTTAGGATCAGATTGATCACCTCCCTCTTTAATCTTATGAATATTGATAAGGGAACGGAGAATATTCAAAGCTTGGTCATTAAGAAATCCGTATTTATGAGTTTTACCGAGTAGACAATCATCTAGCTTAGGTTTCATTATAGACTTCTGTAGAGTTCAATCTTGATTATCTACATTTGAACCTTTATTGATAATTCCTGTTCGCGCCCTTATTTCCTAGAATGTTGTTCCCAAGTTGGTCTTTTTCATAGATTATAATTATTCATTCAGTCATTTTTCTATGTTAAAGGTAAACCTACCGATTAATCAATGAAAGCTCTTTATATGACCTCTAATAATGGCACAGGGAGACAAAAATAGCTGTCCACTGCTTTATTGACTCGCTCACACATACCGCAGCTCTGTGTAGAAGGAACGGGATAAGATCTTCCGTTTAATCTTCGAAAAAATATATATTGAACCGAGAAAGATCTAAATAGGTACCTACCTGGATACAATTCAACATTTGACACTCCATGACAAACCAACCGTAGGATTAGTAGATAGGTAGGCACCTTCATGCATATAATTATGTATACAAAGCTAATTTATGACAATAATTATTGTTGTTTTCGTTACAAAAGCACGCTTATTTCATGTAATATACGACGAGCGTCACGGGACAAAATCAACGGAACGGAACGTCACGTGTCAGAACAAACTGCTGCAGTTTAGTGTGCATTGTGTATTGTCACTTGTACCTACCTACTAACCAATATTAGGTAAGTATATTATTATAATGAACCAATAACACTTTTGGCGTATGTTAAGGTAGTTGAGGAGATTCATACCGCAGGAAACAATCAACATTAGAGGGTTAAGGGAATTTTTAAACATGTATGTAGGTGCGTCATTGTATTCAAATAGTGTTGATGGAAGAATGTCCAAAATTTGAAATATGTAAACAATCCCCTGACTGAAAATTTGTGAACTGACAGACAATCGTGTATGCTGAAATACTGGTCAAGAAGCTTACAGGGGAGAGGAAAGCTTAGAAAATATGATATTGGTCGGAAGAGCACCGGGAATAAGGCCCAGAGGCATGATCGCTGATGCATTTTTTTACTAGCCCTCTCGTGTCCATTGTTGGACATAGGCCTCCCCCTGTGACTTCCACCGCCCTCTGTCCTCCACCAGCCGCATCTACCCGCTCCCGGCAATCCGTCTAATGTCGTCAGACCACCTCGCCTGAGGCCTGCACTTCACTTCTCCTCCCGGTTCTCTTTCTTGTTCCAGCATCTTGGCCGATGCATTAGTCCAATCAAATAAAGCAGAACATCGTCAGACAAGCCTAGAAAACAAATATTGTGTCCGATAGTGTCAACCGAGCATGAAGAGCACGCCGAATCTCAGGAGTGAGGATGCCGTCGGGTAAGGTAAGTTAAGATTGAATAAGGAGAGTCATTTATCCAACAGTCTTCAACTAGAGAAATGAACTAGATGAAAGGTAAAAGTTAACTACATATACCTACCGACCTTTCAGAAAACCACTTTTGGTCAAAATAATAATAACGTAGTATCAAGTAGATACATGTACCTATGTATAATCCTTTTTTTGGAATGAATTTTTATTGCAATAACTGGATGGAATTTATTTAGAAAATAAATTTTCCTGTGCTTAATAGTTATGATGTTCCTTTGTTCTCAATGATGACAAAATTAAATTACCTTTGCTCTTAAGCAATATTTGAGAGGAACACCATGAAATCATGCAATCAGGACTGAAAACATACTAAAGGTATGTAAACAAACACTGAAATTATTCTCCAAAAATTTAAATATACTCTGAGAGCGGTATTAGTTAGGGTGGGGACATAGACTCATGTAGTTCCTATACCTATATTATTTGTGTGTTGCCTAAGCTATCATTTTGTGAATATGTCTAGATGGAAGCGAAGATTCTAGAGTGTCCATCTTGAAGGCTTAATAACAAACTGCGCCAGAGGACCGATGGTGAGTCGTGGTGTCTACTATTGTGTCGGGTTCAATATAAGTTTGTAATGGACCAAAGGCGTAACCATATCCGTGAATATCTTTCAAAGTGATTGATTTTTTTTTAATTAATTTGTGCTCACCTATATGAACACAAATACCTACACCTTTGAAATATTTCACATTAAGCTAAGGCTTATGTCGTGAATGTGGAAATCTTCGGCACTCGGATTCAAGCATACGACGCTGTACGTACGAAAGCCTTCAACTAAACCTCTAGGATGACACTTTACTTTTACTTACTTCTGATGGTCGTACAACTCCTGTAGAGTTTTTACCTGCTGAACAATGTTTTTCCAAGCCGCCCTGTCCTGCTCAACAGACTTCTACTGATCTCCCACACCTAACAAGTCCAGGTCCCGAGCAATATAATCCATCACACGCTGTTTTGGTCCTCTGCCAAGGGGCTTGCTCTCTATAGAAGATTTTTTGTGGACCTCACTGCCCCGTATCTGGCAACCATTTTCTTACTTTTTTTATTCTGATTCTGACACCAAAAAGCGATCTATTTCCAACACAATATCTGATTTGATCCAATTCTTGGACATCAAGTCCGCGATGATTATTTTTACCGGTTCTTTTTCATTATAATGCTCATGTTCTCTTTTCTTATTCAGAATTTGCTTATTTTGGATACAGCTTAGCACAAAGGTTTCATTCAGATTTTGGAACTGGCTGACATTTGACTACCTTTGAAACATAGGATTTTGCTTTGTAGAAATAAAAACCACTTCAAGACAAAAATATATTTTTGACACGCCAATGGTTGTTACTCCGAACCTCTAATGACATGCAGAGTCATTCGTATTTTGGTAGGTACCTATTTAAATAACGTTATGTTTTTTTAATCCGAAAATATAAAAACAATATTCAATAGTAAATAACAGCCTCGATCTATATAATTATCGTGTGATTGATATCACCTGTACTGTAATTTGTAGATAATACCAATCCAATCCAATGCATATGTACAGAGTCCGTATATCATTATCGCGACTAGATCGAGACTTCGTAACTTACCTACAATGAGTAGCTTTGTTTCCATCTGCTAACCTGTGACTCCTTGAGTGAGTACGTTATCCATTATGAGTAAGATATGCTTTATATAAGATCGGGATCACATGTCCTTAAACCTCAACCGGTCAGAAAAGGCACAATGAGCCTCGGACGCCTTCGAGCGCAATGGAGAGCTCCCGCATTGTGGGTTGGTTTGGAGGGGATCCGCGGCGGGCATGCTTTGTGCGTGGACGGCTTTTTGGTCTGATTGCTTCGTGGTTGTTGTGTTTCTGGCTTTGTGACAATCGGGCTAGGGGTCGGCTTTGTGCGGATCGGGTTTGCTGCGGATTGGTCTCCTCCTCGTTGGCTTCCTCCGGTTGGCTTTCTTTTAGAACCAACTTCATAGCCTATAGATGAGCCGCAGCAAGCAAAAGAATTCATATTTTCAAAGATCAATCAAATTAAATCTCCCTTTACATCCCACTCAGGGGGATAGGGTGGCAACAAGAGCTCTCCAGGTGCTCGATCTTCTGCAATGTTTATGACCTCTCACACCATATCCAGGTCCCAAAGCGTCGCCTCGAAAGAACGGAACATCGTATGAGGAGAGAGTCTTCCTCGTCTTCGAGACCCTAATGGGAGGAGGAACAGTGCTCTCCTCGACCAACTGTCATTGCGCATCTTTAGCATGTCGTACCCATGTCCATCTGCTCTCCACAGTGGTGAAAGTGATGGGCCTGCGTTAGATGTTCAAAGATTCCACAGAACTTTTAAGACACAAGTGTTACTTTGGTTCACTGTAGTTCATTTCTATGGCATCATTATGTTCAAACATTGAGCAATATTTTTTTGGTAGATACCAATTTGGAAAAGAATGTATCCCAATTGCAAATATGACAAAAAAACCAAAGGCTGTTGATGTTTAATTTTATTGTAATTGGTGTGAAAAAGTTCATAATAATATGTGGAACCTATACCTCCCAAGTAAGTTTTAAAGAATAATGACATCAATCAATATAATAAATGTTTACTTGATGGGAAAAAACATCAACTCATTTACATTCAGAGTCGCTAAATGTATTTAGTATGTAGATACGAATCAATAAATAGTAATAATTTCAATACTTCGATAGATATGAAATGTTCAGGTAGGTATAGGTACTTACCTATTGATATTGATAGAAAAATAAGCGGATATAATCTATGGGTACATAATGTCGTTTTTATAGAATCCATCTTATAGTAATTATTGTGTCCTCCGAGTCGTGGGACCCAGCTATGTAATTTTGTTATATCAATTAATTTTTTTATTACATTCCATTTGACTCATGTGCTTACCTATATTCTACTTACACAAGACTGATGGTCATTCACAAACAGACTAATTATTATATTATATGTGTGTGGTGTAAATAGATAGGTAGGTATAGCTGCCACATAAAAGAGTCCATCCAATGAACACCTTCTCCAAGGTAAGAACTCCAACATACATCAATAATAATTTAAAATTGGAAGTATAGGTACTTACCTATACTTCCAATTTTTATGGTGCATTAGTAGGCGCGGACCATTTCATTCCAATTCTCGATAACTATTAAATAAAGAGAAAATAAATATCAGTTATTGATTAAAGTTATGTTTTTGTTTCTTAGAGGTCAATTCTTCTTCTGCAGTCTCAATCCTACGGATTGGTTTACAGCAAAGATCTGATGCTTCCCATCTCGTCCGGTCAATGAAGAAACTCGATTTAGGTAATTAAATGAGGTTGACGACTAAAAATATAGAACCTCTGCTCTTTTTGCTGTTTTTTTAGCATCCTGTAGAGGAAGGAAATCGAATGATTGACCGCCGCATGACACTATATAGACCCCAACAGGTCAGAAAAGGCGCAAGAAATAAGCCTCGGCCTTGACCTCATCACGAGGGTAGGGGTGGGATTCAGGCAGCCGATTTTTTCTCTCCTGTGTTTAGTCATATTGCGCAAGATCGAGTGCAATGGAGAGCTTTTGTTGCCTCCCTATGCCCCCTAGCTTGGATTTAAAGGGAGAATGAATGAATGAAGGTAATTAAAGGAAACCATAAAAACCGGTTATGGATAAAACTTATACTTTTGGTTTTAAAAACTCACTAAGGATATATTCTGGATTATGTTTACAGAATTGTGAATACATTATAAAGATATGATGATAAGTTCGCTATAACCATAGCGAATGGCCCATGCATTGTAGGTAGATAACCTAAAAAAAACATCCCTTCATGTATGAGATTTGAATATTCTATTATTTAGAGGTATCTGAATGCCGGTAGCATGCAATTACCGTTAAATCACCAAGTGGTGACATGGAATGACAATAAAATGGATTCCTCATTAGTCATTACACTAATGACGAAGAAAAAATTCTGCGTTCTAGAGGAATTGTTCTTTTTTTTAATAAGAGCGTAAATATTGAGTCAATCCGCTCCTATCCGTGTTATTTGACATGAAAATCCACTACAGAGTGTCATAAACATAAGACATTCATGTACTCTCATCACAGACCAAATATAAGTCATCACACTCACAGGCCAGGCCATTATCTAGCTACATTTGCTATGTCATTGATATTAATGGCAACACTGGCTGTCATTAACTCATCACAGTGCCATTTAGAATGTCCACCATTACATACACTTTGGATAATTTCAGGTGTCTATACCTACCTACCAACTCCAATATCAGTTTTTATCCGTTCAGTAATCACAGCAAATTTGGCACCAAAATATTGTTAACTTTTGTTGAGTCGGTGACTATCATAGCCCATCATAGTATATACCTAGGTAGTATAAACTGAAACTCGTATTTTTAGTTTACATTTTGTAAAAAATGAACTACTATACCAAACTCCCTCTTCCAAAACTATCAACAATTATTTATCTTTTGATTTTTACATAATTTATGTATGTTAAAAAAAATTAAAACAAATCCATTGGGCCTATTTATTAATTTAATTATCAACTCTCGTCCTTAAACCTTCTTTAGAGCACTTGGAGTCGTCAAAGTTTGTACATTTTATCAAATATTTGACATAAAAATGACAAAAAATACAAAATAGAAGCAAAAAAAAAAAACACAAAACAAATCAAAGGATAAAGCAAAGCAATGAGTTAATCAGAACAGAACAGATGACACTAGAACACGCCAGACCGTTCACCGTTGTAAAATTGTCAGTTTGCATGTGTACATACATAGTCCAAAAAAGAGATTAATAATAGAGATATTTCAAGAAATAATTATTTGAGAATCTGATTCCCTGAGGAATGCTGCACGTAGGTAGGTACTCTCCTTAATTTGTTCTAAAGAATTATCTTTATTTTTTTATACTTAATCGATGACATCCAGATGATTCGACCTATTTGATATTCAAAAGGCTACTTTATTGGGCAAATTAAAATGAATCAGGCCGATTGTTAATCTAATGGAATTTCATATAGCGTGATGGCTAGAGGTCGCATCAATATAGCTAGGCCCATGATGGTCACTGGTAGTTACATAGAAAATAGAGAGCATTAACATATTGGAACAAGATTATCGACTGATTTGAATAATGTTTCGGGTGCATTCTTTGCTAATCACGCGAGGCTAGCACGCCGGACACCGCAATTACATGCTAATATGTAAACTACTGTCATCCGTTCTTCTGGGCAAGGATTAAATTGCCTGTCAAACAGAAGCCTAAAATTTGAATTGTAAAGATCATAATAATAATATAACACTTTTCTAGATAAAGGTGTCAGTATAGCCGGCGGAACTTATTGCCTGAGGCGATTTTTTCCAGTCAACCGGTCCCGTCCAATCTGAGACAGGCCAACCCCGGGTAGAAATTTCAAGTGAAAAAACACTTAGAAAAACTCTGAACCGACCGGGAATGGAACCCGGGACCTCGGATCTGAAGTCCACGCTAGTACAACTAGGCTACCAAGATCGGTATCTGATAGATCAAAGATATTTAGTCAATGATTGTTTTCCTTCTAATTGAATTGGTTGGTACCCTGACCCCGTTAGCACACCTCCGCTGCGGATTAGCCGATGCGACGACGGTCACGCGGTGTTTCGCCATAGATTACTTCAAATTGTATTCACACCTCCGCCTGTTATTTCGCGGACCCGTATGTTTCGCATTCCGTCCGCTTTTGAAGTTGTCAAAATCGACAGAATTTTCAGATGAAAAACGTTAAAAAGAAATCACAGATGGAAAACGTTAATTGCGTTTTGTTGTGGGATGGTTTGCAGAAGTTGGAATAAGGGGTTTGTTTTTAATTAATTTGAGTTTAACTTAAATACGAACCAATGTTGCAGAGGTCTTACAAAATAAGGGTATGACAAACCTACTGGAAACAATCGGGCCCGGTAAGTGTGCAATGTGCATATTCCGCCACCTCAGGAACCGATTAAAAGTCGGACCCGACACAAGACAAGTGGAAACAGGTTTAATTTGAATTTGAATGCATAATTGAATATATTTACTTTTATCTAACATTTATTTCACTAGCCCTCATAAAAAATATCTTGCGAAATTGCTGGTTGAGCAAGTTTTAATTTTATAAATATGAAGATTGACAGTAGGTAATAAGTTTGACATTAAAACAATACAAATAATATTAACCTGTAAAGCTATTGTTCAAATAAATGGCAGGCAGTTCTGTGTGACTGTAGATTGTTAGGTAAGTAGGTACTTACCTACCTACCTCCGTATAGAACCTTCCTAAGGCTAGGTGTGGTTGAGATACCTACCTTTATGTAGGGCTGCCATAACTTCTAGGAACCAATACATCATCAAAGAAAAATATTCTCTATACTAGCCTTTTTACCCGTCCATAAAATTGTTGATAAAGTTTGTTGAGAAAAATGTGAATTACAGAACCTGATTTATGGATTAATAAAATATGGTACCTATAAAGTATGTCCCTAAGAGGGGTCAAAAAATGGAGAATTGATTGACTGATTGAGTTTGTATTACCTGTAAGTCCGAGGATTTGAATTGGTAAATAGGTAGATATAATTAGATAGTATGAGAAATTTGTAGAATTGCTGTGGAGGCAGCAAAGGTGAGTCATAAACATAGCATTTTTAACTATTTTCTATACCTTCCCCTTCAAGTACATTTAGATAGAACACTTGATTTCTGTAAATGCTTTAGTTGTTCTTCTGCAAAAATATAATTATGTACCTACAAAGCTTTATTTATTCTTAATATCAAATTTAACAGGTAGGTACATAATTATTTTAAGTGTTAAGACCTCTACCCGAGCCAGTGATTTTGTACCTACCTGAAAATCTTTTGTATGAAAAATTGTCAGTATAGCCAGCAAGAAAATATTGCATAAAAAATTCCTATAAATATTCTGACCCATCTGGGAATTGGAACCAGAAATTTCTTACCAGAAGTGGGTGTTAATTATTTTGAGCATAGTAAAGAATTTTGTGGCCAAGGATTCGAACCTGCACCTCACATCCAGCCTTCGTGTGAATAGAAAAATCAGTGTAGATTGCTTATTAAAAATATAACACAGGAATAGGGTAATAATAAAAATTTCAAGTATACCACCAATTTATTAAATCCCTATGCCCCTAAGTGGGGCGTAAAGGGAGTTTGGATTTCAAAAATTAATTTTACTTACATTAATAAAACAATCAATACAATAATTGGTAAAGAAACACACTTTTATAATAAATAACTAAGGTATTTTGCAGTTGATAAACTTCTTAACAGGGTAAAACTTTTTAATAAATGATAATTTTGAGTATAAATATTTAGGTACTTCTAGAGAATTAGAACTCTCATCTCTCATAGGTAGAGACTGGAAAATTTCGCGATCGCGATAAAACGATTTTTTTCGCGAATTTTGATGTTTTTGCGCGAATAACGCGAATTTCGAGGTTTTTACGCAAATAGCGCGAATAAAGTGATTCTTAGAAAAATAACGCGAATTTCGTGTCTATTTTACTGAAATGATGTCATTTTGTAAAAATAATCAATGTGGAAATTATCATATTATTTGAATTACTTAAAATGACAAACAATAATTTGGCGCTTTATTGTTTGGAAGCGATTAGGATACTTTTTTCTAATGTGGACTTTAAGGGGTTCTTCTCTTTGTACATCACTGTGCTAAGAAAATGAAGGAAAAATGTTGTTTTGGTACCTAGCTCGCTCAGAAATAAAAACCACCCAAGTGCTGGGAGGGTCCCATAGTGACAACTTTTTTTTGGATGACTCCCCCCGAAAAAAATCCAAGGGTCCCAGATCATTTACGCCAATGTCAAATTTTTTTATTATTTTGAAGCATAGTTTAAATTATTCTAACATTGATTGAAATATTGTATAATTTTCTTTTGTGTAGGAACATTTTGTGAATCCATTGTTAATCAGATTTTCTTCATTCATTTGGCAATGTATATTTATAAATATTGTTGATAAATTGTAAATACCGATTACTACTTTTTTTTATTTTTTTTATAAAATTACCTTCATTTTGAACAAATAGTCGTTGAAAAAATAACGCGAATTTCCGTGTTTTAGAGCAATAATAACACCGAATTTCTCCAAAAATAACACCGAAATTCACAAAAAATAACACCACTATTTTCCAGTCTCTACTCATAGGTGCTTAATATAAGTCATACCAAGAGTTGACAATTAATAAGAGATATACAAAACATGTAAATGTTATTGTTGTGAGAAAATATCTAGAAAATTTTGACACATTTTAAAATTCTGTAGACATTTTGGCATTGCATTATTCATTATAAGATATAATCCTAGGAATCTCAGCTCCATAGACGAATTATGGAAGGCATAAATGCAACGGGCCGTTGGCCCCGTGGTTAGCATCTTGGCAGATTGTTGAATTTGTCGATTACTCAAGGATTTCAATTTGACCACCTAAATAAGGAACGTTGTTAACGTGAAGTCATCACACAAAGCCATTCGAAATAGCAAGAGAAGAAAGTCATAATCCAGTTAGTACTGGTCAAATGTTAAAAAAAAAATGGCATTTTAAAATTGACCATAAATAACGGTGTAATGTTAAATATATCAGTCTGTAATAATATGAATTTTTTCGATGTTACAGGAAAAGAGGTCTGATTATAGAAACTTCAACTAAATTTCAACAAAAAAAAAACAGGTTTACAATAATAATAATTCTGAAATTAAAATAATAATATATCTAAACTAAATTAAAAAAAAATTAATAGTTTGGAATTTAGTTAACAATAATTGTCCTTCAATGCAATCACTTGTAAGTTAATGATGTTGCTAGGTTCTTTTAACAAATCTATGAATGCTCTTTTTAGTATTTACTTAATACACATAATCTGCAAATTAAATATACATAGGTAATCTTCATATTCATAAGAATAATATTAAAAATTGTTAAAAGTTTATAAGTAAATGACGTTTTAATCGGCCTGGTGTTGGTTATTTTAACATAATATCTATAAATATTTCTTCTTCCGATGGCGCTACAGCCTAATTCAGCCTTGGCTTCCAATACTGGACGCAGAGTCAACCTTGTCTCTACATCTGTCCTGATTTCGTGGGTCAAAAAGTTGCTCGGCATCCCTCCTGACCTCATTCTCTCATTGCAGCCTAGGTCTTCCAATTCGGCCGGATGTCCACCCATAATTCTCTTTGGTGCTCGCAATGATGGCATTATTTGTTCATGTCTGGCCCAGCGTAGTCTTTATCTATAATAATAAAACCGATATTAGGATGGGACTTTCTAAGGTTAGACAGGTATCTCAAAATTATCTTACGCATAATTTTAAAACAAATAAGAGATTACACTTTTTAAATAAAGTAATGGATATAACATGAGTTTAATAAAAAGAACATAAACAAATGTTGATATTGATAAGTTATTATTGAGAAGATTCAATACTTACTTGGAATTGATTTGTGTTCAAGCAAATTTATATTCATAATTCATCCCTTAGTCAAAATATTATCAGATATTGCTCTGCGGTCTCTGTGATTTGTTGCAATGAAATGACTGGCTCCTTCATTCTATCAGGAGATACTTATCTGCAACAAAAAAATAAAGTGTGTTGACAAATGTTTTAAATTTGCTGCACTTAATGTCTATTTCTTTTTATAATTTACAATAAAACATTGGAAGGAATTTGGAATAATGTTCCACAGGTTGAAAATGTGAAACTTAAGAAGTAAGTGAGGTGATGTTTGTATCTGTATGATAATTATTTTTAGGTTATAAATTATATGTTTTTTGAAACTATAGGTTACATACCTGAAATCCAATATTAATCAATTTAAATCTCAGTCCATCCATCAAACTCTACTGACTTAAATATTTTTCCAAGGAATGAATCAGTTTTGATGTCTATTTTCGACAAACCACTCTCACTCTCACAATTATTAAACGCGTAAAAAATTTGACAGCTCGTGCAGTACCATAGATGGAGATAGTGCATACAGTTCAGAAATAATTCATTATAAAATTGATTATATTGAAAATATGTTTTTTATTCATATAAATAATTATAACCTTTTTTTATTTAATAATTAATTATGACGTAGCAAAATTACTAATTAATTATAGACGACATTTTATTCCGCTATACATATTTTCTTTTGATAGTGTCTTTAAAACAAACCTTCATAAAAATATAATATGAAGTAGATGTCATTTACACACAAAATATAATATATAAATTGGTTAAGCAATATTATTATTTTATTATTCTTAGAAAACCCATCCTGGAAGAATGATTTGTGAAAAATACGCTGCTTTATTTTTAATTAGGTAATAGTGCGCTACCAAATCATAGATTTACTTATACATAGATCAATAGAATTCATAGTCAATGTCACTTGTCACTCATTGTTGATAAATATTGATATGTCAAAAAACATAAGAGAGTGGTATAATGCTTCCAATTTTGAAAATATAAATACATAAATATGAGTTTGCTGCTCTAATAGATTTTTCGGTAGGTACCAAATATTGTTTATTAAGATTATAATCCCTTCTTTGTAATTTTTAAGTATTGGCTCAGAAACATAAAAAAATATTGACATTTTCTGTAACATTCTTTCCATCGCTAGGATTTTATTATTTTTTAGTTTAAGAATGCATGAATCACTTTTAAATGGTAACCAAATTGAAAACAAATGAGCTAAGACTTTCATACTCTTTTTCAAAATATATAAGCAATATGATGTATGCTAAACTAAAAGATTTGATTTTAAATTCAACCATTAGTGCAAAGGGGGTTAGTAAAGAAAAATAAACGCAAATATTTATTGACTGATGATTAATTTATTCATTTTCAGTGTCACAAACCTTGGTTACTTTTATCTGTCATCAAATTGTGCTGTGACTGAGATACCTTTGGGTTTTTTTGCGTCAAAACCTGTCAATCTTCACATACTACATCCAACGATTGCAGTTTTGGTCTTTCAAGGATTCTTTATTCTACAGGATCATGTTTGAGATGTGTAAAGAGAATATGTTGTTGACGGAAGAAATTACTACAGCAATAATCCCATACCATACTTTTTAAATATAATGCTTCTTGTCGTATTATGAAACATACATGAAGATTGTTATATTAACGCAATAAAATATTAATATATATTTAACATTGTTCTTAATTTATCTTCATACCTATTAATTAAGAATTTAGATAATTTTGTTATTATAATAGCAAATAAAGTGATCTTCGAATAAAGTGATATTCGATGTCCACAACACAACAATCCACAACAATCTGTTTTATGTGATTAATTCAGATATGAATATTATACAGTATTTCTTAATTATTATGATGTGGATAAAACAAATATATTTTTTACTATAATAAACATGCACAAATACCTGACAAATTCATTATGATTTTGATAAACAGGAACGTCATTAGTTCCTGTCAGGTTCGCTTTCTTTCAGAGTTCTGTTTTATCAACCAAATCTACTAAAGAATTTTTATACGCATTTCAATTTTCAAAAATCATTTTTACGATTACTATATTTAAATGTATTATGAATTTAATTTAATGTATCTTTATTATTTACCAACAATTTATATGATTTTATCAGGTAGCTACATAATTATTACTCATCTAATGGCTACGACGGTTTTACACAAAATGTGGCCATAAATTTTTTTAAATGTGTCAAGTTTCAAAATGGAGGATTTTTTTTTCCAAAATTTTTCATTAAATCTTTATTCATTGAAAATAATAAGATTTGAATAACTTTTATATGTATAACGAATCAATCTCCAATTATTTTATAACATTTTCATACCGTAATACCAAGATTCTATTCAACGTTTACATGAGTAATTTTGTTTCCAAAAGATGGCTTTCTGTCTTTTTTGAAAAATTTGTATGAAGATCCTAAAAAAATAAAGTTTTTTAAATAGCTCTTAATATATTAAAGTTAACGTTGCCAATTGTATCTTAGAACGTTCTCGAGCAAATTTCACCGCTCTGCGCAGATTCATATCTGACGTAGCATTTGTATTTTGAGCGTGATGCTCCGACATAACGGTAAAGTATTGTCAAAGGCAAATAAAAAAACAAACATTTCTGAATTATTATGTAGATTTTTCTTTGATGAAATAGACACGACTTCTGCTCAAAATGTTCTGTATCTCCAAAATTATTCTGGTAGCCATTCTTCAGTTCTAAAAAAAATACTGCCACAGATTTAATATTCGTGCAACTGCTGATCATAATGACAACCATCAGACAATAAGTTTTTGTAGGAAACATTAGCATATTTATAAAACCTATGCATTCAGTTTTCCATCCTCGCAGTACCTACATATAAGTATGGAAGAATTTGAGCATCATGACCCATCGATTCAACGTCGACACTTAAAATCATCAGCATCTTGACGTGTATGAAGAACATATTGTGCTGTACATCCTACACATTCAATATCTTTTCTCAGTTCAGTGCTTATCCTCGAATAGACTTTGTTTCTTATTTTGTCGTACTTAATACGGGACAAAAATAAGGAGCGGGATGATCAAATACGGCGACAGTCCCGTCTATAGCTACGGGACGTGTGGCAGCCCTAGCTACATAAGACATCTAGCCGTAATACTCGTGTCGTTGTTAACTACCCGAAAGCCCCGAGGACATCTGTGGAATAATTTGATCCAATAATTTACTATAATTCCGACTTTAAAAAAATGTCAAACATCTTGTGATATAATTTAAAATTATGTAAAATTATTCTACGGGGTATAGGTCCTTCTATACTATCCGTCATAAGATTTTTTATTGAAGTTTATTTTTTTTACAACAATGTTTTTGTAATAACTGATATAAAAATTTTAGGGAAAGATGAAAAACAAGGAATTCAAATGCGAATTAGTATCTACTTTGTGAAGAAATGTAATTTTTATCCAGTCCTAAAACAAAAAACTCAAATCCGATAGTTGCTGTAGGTAAATAAATTACCTTCCTAAATAAATATGTATATAGACATAAAAAACTACGTCATTTCACCTAATTAGTACCAGTAATATAAATAATTTACCAAACATAAATGCAAATACATATTTTTCAACATCTATAATAATAATAATATGAGGACAATTTTTAGAGCGCCGTTTAGTGACAACAATAGTCACCTCAAGGGCGCTTTTAGTTTGCAAATAAAAATACTACTATTATACTAACGCTTACACCTTAGAAGAACTAAAATTAAATTAAAAAGAAAGATAAATAGAGGTAAACAGCATACCATACCATTTACCTGGATATAACCTAGTACAAGTTATAATTTCTTTAAAGTAAAACGGATAATATTGCAGTTTAAGAATGGACAAAGAGTAAAAATAAATAAAAGAAAAAGAAAATTAACAATATAGGTCAACAGTGTAACATACCGCTTACCTAGATATAACCTAGTACAAGTTATAATGATGTTCCAAGTACATAGAAGGATAATAATATTACAGTATTAACAAGGACACTTATTTAAAGCAACCTGGTTATCTCAATATCGTGAAATATTGAAATAAATAAATTACTGAAAACACTAATAAAAACAACACTGAAAACAATAAATTACTGAAAACACTAATAGGTATTCTTAAAAAATCGTATTCCCAGGGCGCGAATAGCGATGTTTTGATATTAATTTGGTTTTTATTTTTTTAAACAAAAATTTCAAGGAAAGCCATTTCTCATTAAGACTGACCGAATCGGATAGACTGAGAGGTTTCTTATCAAGTTTCTGCGTGGAATCCAATCGAATGATATTATTAGTCCCAATGTTCGTGTTACAAAATTTTAATGTCACATTTCCTTCTTTATCGTGACCATCGTTCGGCCGTAGTCATTATCTACTGAAATAAAACTTATCGGAGGAAAAAACCGAGAAATAATACCGATCACATCCGCAATACTCGCTATTAAAATATGGCCGGAGACTATGGGGCCTGCCTACTAAATTGTTGTCAATTTTTATTATGGGATATTGTTCGGATATTTCGGTCGGTCGTGACAATGATTTATTGTGTCGATATCAAATAACATAATGACAATCCCGACAAAATTACAAAACGGTATTTCATACTGCTGCAGGCGAGAGGTCACCATTTATACATCTACGTACCTACATTTAAGACATTTTCGGTCTAATATGAGGTTATTATAAAATATATAGGTAGGTACTATTTTCAATCGAAATGTGTCACTTTATTACCATCGGTCTGGTTAGATGTACATAAGACCTAACAGTCTCGGGTAGAAATTTCAATTTCATCAAGTGAAAAACACAAAATTTTAACCCAGCCGAGAATCGAATCCATGACCTCCCTATAACAAGTCTCCTTAAACAACTTGGCTACCTTTAAAAGTGGATTTTCAGCTAATTTTATTTTACGTAGGTACTTACCTTGTACAGATTTTCATCACACCATCAGCGAAAAAGTGGCCTAATCCATTTTAATTCTCAACTTTATGACCCACGTGTTAAAATTTGATCTTTTTAATGCAAAAATAACGAGATATTCAGTATCTCTTAAAGATATTAACAATAATGATCGTAATATTAGAATAAAGTTTATTCTAAATCAACTATCTATCTCAAAGTTGGGATACTTTTGCGCTGATTGCCTCATTCATTGGGCGTCCTATTTGCGACTTTTTCATAAGAAAAATAATGCCTTGAAAAGTATCAATTGATTGATTTTGGTAAAAAAGTGTCTATAGCTCAGAAGGCAAACCGAAAAGTAAAAAATCTTGGTAGGAATCGGCTTCTACTAACCAAAAAGCCCTGTGCTCCATTCCCAGTCGTATCAGAGATGTGTCTTTTTACTAGAAATTTTTACTCGCTATTGTACGGGATTGGTAGACTGGTAAATGTATTCCGTCATATTTACTCATTAAAACTGTTGTCCTGTTTGAACAAATTAATCGAAACAACGAACTGATGGTAGGTACTTAGTGGGCAAAGCAATCTGAGAGATTTATGCTCTAAAGTAGAATCCACAACCCTTAGGTATATACATGACTTTGAGGAGAAGAGATGGCAAACAAATTCAAGAAAAGGATAGATAAAAAATGAGTAGGTATGTTAAAATATATTTATCTAAGACAATCTACATTTTATTATATAGGTAATAATTACGTTTTTTAGAAATTTTATTTTACAAAATAATTGGTGTACAGAGTGTACCTGTTATTAGGTAACAAATTCAGTGTCTGTTCGCGGCCATGAATTCGAGTCTGTATAATTAATAAATAAAATCGTAAATCATCTCCTCGCATCCGGCAATGACACGGAATGATCATATAATTGGTCCGGCAGTAAGACCATTATGGTTGTCAGCTCTACATAAACCTCTGGTGCTGAATTGTTTGCTCAAGTTCCATTGAAACATCAATGTTGCATTGTTTTAATTTAGGGAGCTAGTGACTTTTGCAGAAATTATACCTTAGTACCTACTTTAGATAGAATGTAATTAAACATTTATTTGCTGATTTGACGTTAAACCAGGACTATACCTATAATAATATAAAAAAAACTGAAATACATAGTTAGGTACCTGCCTACTTATGTAAGTACCTACTTTGTGCGATTGCACAAATTAGTTCATAGAATTAAGACATAACTTATAATAAATCCTAATAATATAAGGAAATTTTTTAACGCGCCGTTTTGTGACACAATGCCCACCTCAAAGGCATAAAGCAAATATATAGCAAATATACATACATAAAAAAGTAGGGAACTATATTAGAAAACATCTTTCAATATCCGCGCCAGTGTGCTTAAGTTCCTACCTAGTGATATATAAGTAAAATAAAATTCGAATTCATATTCTCACCCTCATTTTTAACTACGAACCACAACGATAAAATGAATTAAAAGTTAAAAAAAAAATTGTTGGTTGGTTCGCTTTTTTCACAACAACAAAAAAACCTCAAGTTATTATTTTGTGTTAATTTGACACATCTAAATATAGGAATAATAAATAAACACAGAGTAATATTATATTTTGTTGGTATAGGAAGCACATAACATATTATGTTGGTAAAGGAAGGATAGTTGATCCATGTCACAAGAAGCAAACGACACAGCAGAAACATAACAGGCTTAGTAAAAGAGGAAGGAAAAAATTAATTAAATTTAGAAACAGACTTTACAGCTCTAAAAAAAGTCTTTGTATTCATTTTCGTGCACTTAGAAGAAAATAGTAGAAACATGAAATACTATAAAGTAATTTAAAATAAAAAATCCCTTCCCTTCATTAAGAGTTAAGTTCATACTAAACTTACATATCAAATCGACAAGTGACAATCCATTGTTCTTCACCAATGACCAAATTAATACACAATTAATTTTGTGAAAGGTTAATAAGTAGGGATCTGTGTTATCAAACTCAAAGAAGAAATGCTTGTGAAAATGGATATTGAAATTAATATGTAATTTTGAGGGTTTATCATAATTTTAGATAATATGTATTGAGTGTATTTATACAAGGGTTTTAGAAGAATTTTGGTCGGTCAACTCCTCATCTTCAGCTGTAGGTGCCGCGCCGTAGTCCCGCACTTAATATTCTAGCTCAGAGCGTCATGTGTCTCCGGTGCGACCATATCATCATTATTTTATTTTGAATTTCAAATTCCAAACCGCGTCTTATCATTATAATTTATGTCGTTATTATTTTATGTTTTTATTTATTAAATTATTTAAATTTTTATTTGGGTGTCACGGCTTCTCAATACTCGTTTTAATTTTTTGTATTTTTTTTTGTATTTCGCCCGAGTGTGTAATATATTTCTGCCAACCATCCAGCGTCGCCATTATGTTGTAAAACTCACGTATTTACGACATTATAAATATAATAATATTTAGTCTATTACTTACATGAGATGAACCATAAATACTTCAAAGAGCAAGATACCAAATATTGTACCTAAAGCTACAGACCGCGGTTGTCCTCAAAGACACCACTATTAGCAATAACTCAAATTTTGTTAATAGCTCTTCGTCACAACGAATATCGTTTATTGTTCGCATTATCTAAATTATGATAGGTTACCTCTGTATATGGACCCTTGATTCTCTCTGAAAATAATAAAATCTCTAATTTCATTTAAAAAAAATATCGAATATCAGTAATGAATTCATTGTTACATATTCGTTAAAATATCGAACTTCTTGAAAAAACCTTACGCATATAATATTTATTTCAAGCTCGAACTAACAGCAGCCATTTTCATGGACCACTATGTAACAAATAGTAGAATTTTTCAGTCATGCATTTTTCAAGATTTTCTTGATATATTATTATAAAATTTCTACTAGAATTTAAGTATCCTGCGACTAAAAACAAACATTCTCACTAACCTCAACCTAAACATTGTCTGAAGATTTTCCATTCTTCGTTGCCCTGTTTAAAGGTTCATTATTTTTCTATATCTTTTCAGGTATACTATGTATAGCCATTGATGGATATCCACGTTCCACGTACAATAATTTATATAAAAAATCAACGTAGGTATTTCAAATACATTCTAAAATAGAATAAAATACATAGCTAGGTACACCAAAAAAAAAAAATTGAAAGATGATCTTAAAAAACAAAAATGTTTTTTTTTCATTTGGGTAAAAATGTCAACATGCTTTGCGACATATCAATTGGGAGGAACTCCGTTATAATACGGGGCGGCATACTCTCAATGTAGGTAGTTTTTGTCATCAAATCGATCAAGGTTAACAATAGTTTGTGTCCCAAGGTTTAAACAACACTTGGTCATTCAAATTTGATCATATAATTAAACATAGGTATCTGTATATGTATCGTCGTCAGCTTTGACATTGCCACCAATTACATATAGGACGGTACCTACCACCATACATCATAGGCAATATGTATGTAATTATATTTGGTAGGTTACTACCTCTTAGATCCTCTCGATACTAATCTAATAACCAATTCACGTAGCGACAATATGTACTTGTGGTCACTATCAGGGATATATATCATATCTATGTGTAGTGCTACTATTATAATAGGCGAGTATATGTAGGTATTATATAATAATCCAAAATATAGCTGTGGAAGTTCCACACGACAAAGTCACATCTAGAATCGAATATTTAATAACAATAATTATTACTGGAGTTTGTTGTTACTTTGTCGTATGGAACCTGTTTAACCGAAAATTTGCTACAAGGTGATTAGAAATGAATTCAAACATTTTGATTGATTTATAATAACGAAAAAAAACCTATTTTAAGGACTTTAGTATTTCTTTAATATTTAGATACATTTCTTCCCCCTAAACCTTTGAAAAATCAACCAAGAAAATGTCCAACTGACCAAAAACACATATCATCCGGCATTTCAGAATTTAATCTGAATGCCTGAAATCGTGGTGTTCTTGACTGAGTTGTTCCCAAAATGAGGCTTATAGTGACCATCCAATCACTGTAGGTGTCTTTGCGTGGTTTAAGAGGGTTAAAAATAAAAAATAAATGTGTAGGTACCTAATACTCGTCTCAATAAACATAACGATACTTTATCGATAAATTAATATTATTAGGTATGTGGTTATTATTATTCAATTAAATATAATGTTCCTACGGTTTTAACTTTTTTCTTCTTCTTCTTGCTCCTGTACTAGGCCTATTGGCCTGTTATTCTTGTTGGCCTCTTATGACATGGACTCCCAACTATCCTTCCATCTTTTGGGTCATCGTCCGAGAAGCCTGCAAGGTTCTTGAATGCCTCCCCTATCTGGTTTTAACTCGCTTCTATAAAAGGTCTTTCAGTAGACTGAATTTTCTCTGTAGTTCAATATTTGTGAAAATGTCTAAATTTTTTTACAACTGCTACATTTTTCAGCATAATAATAACTCGAAAGATCACTACTATAGCTGTCTGTTTAATTGAACAGTTCTTCATGTTTTTACAATTAAAAGTAGATAACAAAAAGACTTTTATATTGTGACAAAGTAAAATAGAAAATTATAAAAAAAAAAATATTTTAAATTTTTCTTCTTTATAAGTTAAGTACAAGTTAGTTTGCAGTCAGCCTGTACGATAAACAAGGTTGATGATTACTTCTGCGGTTAGAATGATACCAATAGAAAAAATTGTTACACATACAATTACCTATTATGATCGATATATAATCAATGCCTAGGTCCACCTACCCACCAATCTGCTGATCATGGAGATGTGTGACGGCCGATAGGAGACATCTTAGGGCTAGCTTACACGGAGCGTTAAGGTCACCTGCTGCCCGTGTAACTCAAAAAGGATTAGGTACGATGATGTAGGATTGTCATTCTTAGGAGGGTTTAATTTGAAACACTTTTAGGGGGGCTTATGTGAATAAAAGTTGTAGATAATCATCTTGGGTGAAAATGAAGTAGGAATTGTAAAGCATCTGTTCTTAAGTTGAAAGGTCAAAATGGCAAGTTGGAAAGGTTTGTTGTTATAAACAAAAGTTGGGAATTAAAACCCCTGATGTCAATGGGAAATTTATTTAAAAAATTGAAAAACAAAATTCTTTTTTTATAATGGCAGTAGGTAGGTACATCCAAAAAGAATGATGAAGCCAGTGAAGCTATTCCAAACAAAATTCTGTGTTCAGTGTATTTCTAGCTGCTGACACTGGACTGTTCAAGGGGCAAGGCTGGAGCAGGATGGGTGATAGTCGGAATGCTTATCCTCGGTTTTTTTTAAAAACCAAAGGTGCAGGTAGATATTATGAAGTTTTGTATAAATTACAATGTTCCCGAAAAATAATTATTCGGGTATTTTTGAAAACATTATTTTGTTGAGAAATATACATACATAGAATGGCTTAAGCGTTACTACCTATAAATAGTTAAACTAGAGTTTTTCTCATAGATATTTGATCGTCCTTTTGCGTTGTCCGACAAAAGCGTAGCAGTGTATCTCTGTGCCTCCAGACCTTTATTTTAATGACAATAAGGATTCTGTCTGCCTGACAGTCACTCTCTTCTCGGTGTAATAACAATCATAATATGAATCCAATGACAATACTACACTCATATAATCGATTCAAACCAATGGCATCAACGGATAAAACATAAAACTCCATTTTGTACACATATAACGACTGAAAATCTTTCATATCAAATTTTGACGTAAGACTCTAAAGGAATCTTTAAAGGCGACACCCTCATCACATGTAATAGGTTCTAGGTAACATACCTACTTCATAATTTAGAAAATAATCTTTTTCTTATACTTTTTATTCTTTACAAAAAAAAAACCATGACAAAAAAAGTAACCTAAAAATCATAGAATACTGATAAAAATAAAACTATTTTTTTGTATGATATAAATATCACGTTATTTTAATTTTCTGTTCAATCATAGGTTTAATTTTCAATTTGTAGATGTCTAAGTATTTAAAAAATTTTGAATTCAGTTTAAGTAGATATCTAAGAAGTATTTGAATTCAGCTTAAGTAGCGTTAAGTATGAGTCATAGTAAGTTGTTTATGTTCTAGTGGACAGTTCATTCTTTTTGACTCTTCATTGATGAAATATTCATTTGTAGTCGAACGTCAATTTCAAATTGTCATGGGGGTAGGAATCTAATAGCCCTATATATGTAGGTACTATAGAAATAGGCCTTTTCATTATAATCGAAGATTCCAAGAAATTCCAAAACCATAAAAAAATTGAATCGTCATATTTGACTGGTTGGTATTAAATTTGAAAAAAAAATCGTCATTCGATTGTCATTCCAAATACAAAAGATAACCGAACGCATGTGATTGGAGGACTGTAATCATTACAATATAAAATAATAGTAGGTAATGATTGTTACCTACGTCGTGTATTTTAAATTATTATTTACAAAATAACAATCTTCAGTTGGTAATACGAGGTCTGATGTTGTCATCGGAGGCATCATATTGGAACAATAACCATTGGTTTATGATTGCTGGGATCTGTTGAGGGTACAAAATGAGGAACCTTATTTAAAAAATACAGTAATCCAACATCTTTCGAGACACAATTTTAAATTATGTTCTTAACGAACTTAGCTGTGCTTGTGATACATAACAGAATGTCAAATAATTTTGGTCTTATTCTGACTGCCTGAAAAAGGGACTGAGCTTTAATGAATTTTTCTGAAGATTTTCAGAAGACTGCTTACTGTGAGGCACGTACCTAAAATGTTACAGATTAAGCGTTAAATTTAAGATTAAAAATAAGGTACTTCTTACGTAAGTAAATAAAAAAATCAAAAATAAATTTGTATTATGTGTAGATAGGTATATCGAAAGTTTTACTTAGGTAGGTACTTGTTTCGTTAATAAGTTCCATCGGTATATATAAGTCGTAAACCCGTAGTGGATTGTTCCAGTATCAAAAATCGAACATCAGTAATGAATTTTTAGAGTCATTAGTTGTTACATAATATTGTTTAAGTTCCAACGGTTTTATTTATAGTGGCGTAATTATACCATCTGGGGTCTATGGCAATTTTTTTGGATGGGACCTCATAAAATATCATAACGATGGACCCCCCCCCCCCCCCTTTTACGAATTTTGATATATGAGGGAATTCCCCGACCATGGTCTCCTGCAAAAAGCGTTCATTGATTTATCGTCATCTTTTATTTTAATGTGTTAAAATCATAATGATGAATCAATTTGAATTTCTCTAGGCATGGTCTTTAAATGTGTCTCACTATGATTGGTTTGAAAAAAAAACTAAGCACTTGAGTTGCTTTAACTAAATATTTCTAAGCCAGCGACCTCTTGATCCAGGGCCCTTTCGGGTCAGAGGCCCGTGGCATTTTGCCATACCGCGCACACACTATAGTTACCTACGCCGCGCCGCTGGACTTTTACTGAAACTTTTGAATATAGAAAAGTTTTATAGTTTTATATTTTTATGAAATCCATAAAATTAAGTGCAAGCATTGTAAGATTTTTTATAAGACATCTGTAAAAAACGCCTTTTGATGGTCGTATTTTAATTATTATTATCTCACACCAGTGCAGTCGATCGCTCTATATGTAGGTACCTAAATGAACAAAAGGGTCTTCGATTTTTTTTTTGTGCATTGTTAGACACACAGTCTACAGGTAACAATAGATATTTTTTTTGTATGTGTGAACTGACCGAATGCAGAGAAAGTGTGTTATATTTATAAACTCCGGAAGACGCGAGTGAACTATCAACCCGTGTATTTATACCATTCGGGATAAACGCGGAAGCGTCAATCGAATTCATATACCCTGATTTTGATATCAAATATTATAGACACTGCGGTGTGCGCATCTCACGATTTTTTATTGACCTCTGATATCGAATTTTATAGACACTGCAGTGCGAACATGTATTTCTTGGAAAGTTGACCCATAAATCTTTGATTAAAAATTTAATTATATTGTTTTATTAATATTTTGGAGCATAAAAATGATGTTTTATCGAACCACTTTGAAGATTACGATATAATTGATTAGTTTTGATATTAAAAGGGATGTTTTGGGGGCCTACACGCCTTGTATCTACGTTATTAGATTGAATATCATTTTTAACCGATTATCTAATTGTAAAATAATAAATTTCATGCTTTCGTGGCAAATTTCGATCTATTTAGTCATTATTAATAGTTTAAAACATAAATACACGTATTTTAGGAAGTAAATTGAATTTACCTATTAGAATTAAATACTGCGTAGTTTGTGGAATAAAATTAATGCGCAATTAATTAAAAACTGCGTAGTTTCTTGGATCTGAGACAGTGATTGCCAACTGGTGAAATATGTTCAAAATATTGTATTATTATTTTTATTGTAATTTGTAAATAATGTACTTTAATAGTTATAAACTAGGTTAAACTATCACTGTAACTCTGTTTTTCTTAAATAAATAATAAAATGTATTAAATAATCCAAAATGACCAGAATAGAGAAACTATTGTAAGATCATGTATGTAAAACTTGATTTAATTGATAAACAAATTGTATAGCTTTGTTTGATTGTTCAGTAAGAACATATTATATGCAAATTTACATCGAAATAATCAATTTCGAGATGCCACTTTTTTAGTAAAAATTTTGTGTTGGCACTCAAGGTTATTGAGTGGTCGATTCCTGGACGGAATCAATAAAATTGTGTTGCAGACGTCCGATCCGTTTCCTATTGTGGTCGATTTTTGTACCTATTATATAAATATTGCACGTTAAACTTTTGGTGTTCTTAATCAATTATCACGAATACCTGCAACATCTCATCGATAAATGCTTAATGTTCATATGCCCTAGTTATAGATACTTGATTGTTATATACTGATGACATTGTATCTTGTATAGTTTGTAAGATATTTAACTAAATGTCCAAATTTCATAGTGAAAATTTTTGGTGAATTTTTAGAAAATGGAGGCCTGTGATTGGTCAAAATAAACAATGATTTTGATTGGTTTTCTGTTTTTGAGATTTAGTATAAATAAAGGCGCAGTTGTAAGGCAGATCATCAGTTCGAATTGTGAATTACTCGTCGGAACACTTTGGAACTCGTGATCTCGCCGGACATCTGCCTTCAGGAATACACCGCTAGTTTCATTTCTATCCTCTCATTTCCCTGGTGATCTGGAGCCTCTCTATTGGACCAGCTGCTGCCCTGAGTCAATCATCCATATTGGTCGTAGCCTTGTCGGTTACATTGTTGGTCCTTCGAGCCGGATTGATCAGTGGAAGACTGGATGCCAGGACCTCTGCGATCGGGAAAAATGAGAGGAACGGAACTAGCTGGTGTAGGCGATTGCCAACCTGAAGCCGCAGATAGCCCTATTGAGGGTTCTGAGGTCCAAGAGTTAAATCGTAGTGAAAGTGAAAACCCGCGAGTCGTACAGTCTACCCCAGTGGGGGGCGCGAGTGAAGTTGTGTCACGTCGTGAACTAAACGATATCAGACGAGCTGATATGGACACTATGTTGTCTTACATTAATGACGCTTTTGAACGTTTGATGGAAAGACAAAATCAATTAAGCCAGATGTTCCTCGAGAACAGGCAAGGAGCTATTAAAAACAATTCGAAGTGCGAAAATGTCAGGGCAAGTGTTAATAGACAGCCTGAAGTTTCATTTAATTTGGCTGATCGGGTGTCGTCCGGTGTGACAGTTCCGAATATGTTACACCTCTTTTCACCTGGTGGGAGTTCCAGCACAGAGTATAATGATACGTGTATTGGTGAGCCCAGGAATAACACACTTCCTGAGCCCCGCGAAGAAAAAGTTCCGAAAACGGGTATTCAATTAAGTGCATTGATGGCTAGGCAGACTGCAGCTCGAGATTTACCATACTTTGATGGAAATCCGCTAGAGTGGCCAGCGTTCAAGGCACAGTACGAAATCTCAACAAAGACCTGCGAATTATCCAACGCAGAAAACTTGATGAGGTTGCAAAGATCCCTGAAAGGGAAAGCTAAAGAATCTGTTAGCGGCCTATTGCTTTACCCCAGTGGCGTACGTGAGGCCATGGAAACGCTTGAAGAGCAGTATGGGCGCCCAGAAATAATAATTATGGGTATGCTTGAAAAAGTGAAGCGCCTTCCACGTTTGTCAGAATCTCCGGCAAGTGATGAGTTGAACAAGTTTTACGTCACAATTAAAAACTTTGTTTCTGTTGCCGGACGTATGAAGGCTGAATACCTAAATATCCCCGGCCTTCTTGGAGAACTGGTGAACAAGCTGCCATCACATATGAAGACATGGTGGATGTCATCACAACATGGAGCAGACGACAGGAGGAGCAGATCCATTGCAGATTTCTCTAGGTTCTTGAAGTCAGCGTGTGACTTACATCTATCGTGTGCGGCCGAAAAGTTTGTGAATTCGAAAAATATGTATAATAAGCATGTGGTTTATAATGTGCAAAGTGATATGAAAACAAATAAATGTGTGATTTGTGATCAACCACATAAGTTATTTAAGTGTAAGGATTTCCTTAAATTACCCATCAATGAACGATGGGCTGCAGTAAGAAAATTTAAATTATGTTTTAAATGTCTTGATTCTAAATATTCGATCAAACATAAATGTAAAATCACTTGTAATGTTTCAAATTGTTCGGGAGGGCATAATAGCTGTTTGCATAGAGACCTTTCGAAAAATAATTCGAATGATAATTTGAACCAAAATTCATATGTTGCCAATACATACGCCAGTAGTTCAGTGGCTTTAAAAATTGTTCCGGTTCAAATCCGAGGGTCAAAAAGCACAGCATCTATTTTTGCTCTTTTGGATGAAGGATCAAATATTAGCTTGGTATGTAACTCGTTGGCAAGCATTGTGGGACTTAACGGGGAATTACATCCATTAAAAATACACGGGGCTCGGGGTATGTGCGCGAGTGAAAATAAATCTAGGAAAGTTAATTTAACAATTAACAACAAATTTAATATAAGCGCGCATACAGTGAGCAAGCTTCAGTTGCCCGCTCAACAATATTACGACAAGGAGTGTATCAAAATGGTTACACCTCAACTATTACTTGGTCAGGATAACGCATCCTTGATTGTAACCAGGGAAGTTAGAGGGGGTGGTGATTTGATAAATTCCAGAACATTACTAGGTTGGACATTACATGGCCGGATTAATAGTAATTATGAAAATAATCACTGTACCGTTGGTCTAGTGACACACATTGAAGCAACTGATGACAATAATATGTTGTGCGAATTGTTAAAGGCGCATTACGCAATCGATAGTTTAGGTATTTCTGGGCCTGCCAGAATTAGTAAAATAGATGTGCGCGCCGAAGAAATTCTCTCAAACACAACAAAACAGTTGAAGAATGGGCATTTTGAGACCGGTTTAATTTGGAAAAACGACTCTGTGGGTCTGCCGGACAATAGAAAATGTGCCTTAAATCGATTGTGGGGCTTAGAACGTAAGCTCGAGAGGGATCCTCAGCTAGCAACGGCATATAGCGATAAAATTAATGAATATATTACGAAAGGCTACGCTAGGGAAATTTTAAATCACGAACTTAAAATACCTAATCCTAGAAGGTGGTACTTACCACATTTTCCTGTTTTTAATGTTAACAAACCGGGTAAATTGCGTATTGTTTTCGATGCAGCTAGCAAATGTCAAGGAATATCTCTGAATGAAACCTTGTTGTCAGGCCCTGACCTCTTAGCATCACTCGTTGGTTGCTTGATGCGTTTTAGAGAAGGCCCAATTGCGGTGTCTGCTGATATTAAAGAAATGTTTCTGAGGGTAAAAATAATACCACAGGATCAACAGTCGCAATTATTCCTTTGGCGAAACAGCAAAGAGCTAGATGTTAAAACGTTTGTTATGACGTCAATGATTTTTGGGTCAACCTGTTCCCCAAGCAGTGCACAGTACGTTCGCAATAAAATAGCGGAAAATGCACAACACACACAACCGAAAATAGCGTGTAGTATTCGTGAAAACTTTTACATGGACGATTACTTAGAATCATTTAGTTGTGTGTCCAGTGCGCGAAACACAGTCAAAGGGGTTTTCGATTTATTACAGAAAGGACAATTTGAATTAACTAACTGGGCCTCCAATGAGCCCACTGTACTTGATCAATTTCCCGAAACCTTAAAGGCGTCCGCCACAGTTGATATTATACGTGCACAAAATAGCGAAAAGGTGTTAGGAGTAACTTGGGATCCTAAATCAGACAACTTCATTTTAAAATTTGATAACAGATTGAAGTACATTGACGTTATACCTACGAAAAGACAGCTACTTAGCTCGGTAATGGAACTATTCGATCCGATCGGTTTTCTGACATGTGTAACTGTACGGGCTAAAATATTGTTACAAGAAGTTTTCCGCTCGAACATTAATTGGGATGAAAAAATTAGCGACAGCCAACACATAAAGTGGCGAAATTATTTACAGCTCATTAGAGATTCATCTTGTTCTATTCCTAGATGTGTTGTGTCGGACAAACAAAACCCAGTCGTATTACATTTGTTTTGCGATGCATCTGAGACAGCGTGTTGTACAATAGCGTATATGACTCAAAAAACTGACAATCAAACGCGAGTCAGTTTTATAGCGAGCAAAGGCAAGGTAGCGCCCTTGAAACCGCTATCAATACCGCGATTAGAATTGCAATCAGCCCTGATGGGAGCTAGATTAGCTAATACTATCAAGAAAGAAACAACTTGCATCATAGAACGAACTGTGTTTTGGACCGATTCAACAACTGTGCTACAATGGATCCGATCAGATCCAAGAAACCATACAAGTTTCGTAGCCAATCGTCTTGGGGAGATAGATGAACTATCTGAGACTTCCCAATGGAAATGGGTGCCATCAAAATGGAACCCTGCTGATCTGGGTACTAGAGATTCATCTGCCCCAGATGTAAGCCGCGAGGGGCTATGGTTCCGAGGACCATCCTTTATATCGCTTGAGGAAGCTGATTGGCCGTCGCAAGCGGATAAGTTAAATAATAATAGCACTGTCGAGTTGAAAAATAATTGCGTAAACGTAAATGTTTACACCGATTCATCGATAAGTTTGCCTGATATAAACAGATTTTCTAAACTTTTGAGGTTAGTTAGGGCCACAGCTTGGAAGAGAAGATTCGCCAATAGATGTTTAAAAATAGGGCCGAATAGTCCTACACTGACTGCTGAAGAAATCAGGGAAGCTGAAAAGCTTTGGATACAGCAGTGTCAATTAGATTCGTTTTACGAAGACATTGAGAAGCTTAAAAATAACGTGTCGATATCGAAAAATAGTAAATTATTTAAACTTAATCCTATCTTAGAAAATAATTTGCTAGTTATGATGTCAAGACTTTATTCTTCTTCCTTTATACCTTCAAGTTCGCGAGCGCCCATAATTCTAGACGGGACGCATCCGTTTACGAAACTAGTTATCGAAAGAGCACACGAACAATGCCTTCATGGTGGCACTGAAAGGACTCTGTTTGAAGTGAGGAAGAGATTTTGGGTCACGCACCTGAGAACAAGCATGCGAATTATTGTTCATAAGTGTGTTCAATGTCGTTTAGCCAGGAAAACAGCCATCCCTCCTCAGATGGGAGAAATTCCTGAAGCGCGATTAGCTTGTTTCAAAAGACCATTTAGTCAATGTGGTATCGATATGTTCGGTCCATTATTCGTGTCTATTGGCCGTCGAAGGGAAAAAAGATATGGGGTGTTAATGACATGCATGACCACTCGTGCTGTTCACTTGGAGTTGGCTGCTAATATAAATGCAGATAGTACCATTCTTGCAATTAGACGAATGAGCGCAAGAAGAGGGTGGCCTGATACTATTCATAGTGACAACGGAACAAATTTTCATGGCGCCGAAAAGGAAATACGCCAGGCAATACAAAAATTGCATTCTGATGAAGAATTTCAGAATGAACTGGCTAATAGAAACGTTAAATGGCACTACATAAGTGCTGCCAGTCCCCATAAAGGAGGTGCTTGGGAAAGGCTTATTAGAAGCGTAAAAAATGCACTACGAGTCATACTTAAAGATCGCTCACCTCGTGAAAAAACGTTACAAACAGTTTTTACAGAAGTAGAATATATTATAAATAGTCGACCGCTTACATATGTCACTTTAGACGGAAACAATGAGACAGCACTTACTCCTAATCATATTTTAATGGGGTCCAATTTTAATTTACCAGTGCATACCACTAGTTCAGAGGAACCGCTTTGTTTACGTTCCCAATGGAGGTTTGCGCAAACATTAGCAGATCAATTCTGGCGTAGATGGATTAACGAATATCTACCAACATTAGCACAGAGACAAAAGTGGTATGAAAAGATTGATCCCTTACAAGTAGGTGACTTTGTCGCAATCGCGGATCCCAAACAGCAACGTAATTATTGGCCAAAGGGAATAATTACGGAGGCGATCTCGTCAAATGATGGCCAGGTTCGGACTGTTAGGGTAAAAACAGGGTCAGGAGAAATAACAAGGCCGTCTGTAAAAATTATTTTTCTAAAAAGGCGTTAATAAATAGTAAAACTTTGTTTTACGGCGGGAGTGTAAAAAACGCCTTTTGATGGTCGTATTTTAATTATTATTATCTCACACCAGTGCAGTCGATCGCTCTATATGTAGGTACCTAAATGAACAAAAGGGTCTTCGATTTTTTTTTTTGTGCATTGTTAGACACACAGTCTACAGGTAACAATAGATATTTTTTTTGTATGTGTGAACTGACCGAATGCAGAGAAAGTGTGTTATATTTATAAACTCCGGAAGACGCGAGTGAACTATCAACCCGTGTATTTATACCATTCGGGATAAACGCGGAAGCGTCAATCGAATTCATATACCCTGATTTTGATATCAAATATTATAGACACTGCGGTGTGCGCATCTCACGATTTTTTATTGACCTCTGATATCGAATTTTATAGACACTGCAGTGCGAACATGTATTTCTTGGAAAGTTGACCCATAAATCTTTGATTAAAAATTTAATTATATTGTTTTATTAATATTTTGGAGCATAAAAATGATGTTTTATCGAACCACTTTGAAGATTACGATATAATTGATTAGTTTTGATATTAAAAGGGATGTTTTGGGGGCCTACACGCCTTGTATCTACGTTATTAGATTGAATATCATTTTTAACCGATTATCTAATTGTAAAATAATAAATTTCATGCTTTCGTGGCAAATTTCGATCTATTTAGTCATTATTAATAGTTTAAAACATAAATACACGTATTTTAGGAAGTAAATTGAATTTACCTATTAGAATTAAATACTGCGTAGTTTGTGGAATAAAATTAATGCGCAATTAATTAAAAACTGCGTAGTTTCTTGGATCTGAGACAGTGATTGCCAACTGGTGAAATATGTTCAAAATATTGTATTATTATTTTTATTGTAATTTGTAAATAATGTACTTTAATAGTTATAAACTAGGTTAAACTATCACTGTAACTCTGTTTTTCTTAAATAAATAATAAAATGTATTAAATAATCCAAAATGACCAGAATAGAGAAACTATTGTAAGATCATGTATGTAAAACTTGATTTAATTGATAAACAAATTGTATAGCTTTGTTTGATT
The DNA here is from genome assembly GCA_963576905.1 of Mystacides longicornis. NCBI lineage: Eukaryota > Metazoa > Arthropoda > Insecta > Trichoptera > Leptoceridae > Mystacides > Mystacides longicornis. Next base: position 20,850,762 of record OY756421.1, on the reverse strand, counting down.
GTTCAGTAAGAACATATTATATGCAAATTTACATCGAAATAATCAATTTCGAGATGCCACTTTTTTAGTAAAAATTTTGTGTTGGCACTCAAGGTTATTGAGTGGTCGATTCCTGGACGGAATCAATAAAATTGTGTTGCAGACGTCCGATCCGTTTCCTATTGTGGTCGATTTTTGTACCTATTATATAAATATTGCACGTTAAACTTTTGGTGTTCTTAATCAATTATCACGAATACCTGCAACATCTCATCGATAAATGCTTAATGTTCATATGCCCTAGTTATAGATACTTGATTGTTATATACTGATGACATTGTATCTTGTATAGTTTGTAAGATATTTAACTAAATGTCCAAATTTCATAGTGAAAATTTTTGGTGAATTTTTAGAAAATGGAGGCCTGTATTGGTCAAAATAAACAATGATTTTGATTGGTTTTCTGTTTTTGAGATTTAGTATAAATAAAGGCGCAGTTGTAAGGCAGATCATCAGTTCGAATTGTGAATTACTCGTCGGAACACTTTGGAACTCGTGATCTCGCCGGACATCTGCCTTCAGGAATACACCGCTAGTTTCATTTCTACCCTCTCATTTCCCTGGTGATCTGGAGCCTCTCTATTGGACCAGCTGCTGCCCTGAGTCAATCATCCATATTGGTCGTAGCCTTGTCGGTTACAACATCATATTTTGAAAAACTGCTTAAACCTACTTAGAATATATTAGGTATATTATTTAACACCAAATTATTGTCGTTAACCTCACTTCAAACCCAAGTTAGAGTTACCCATAAAGGTATGGCTCTCTGTCCCTTGTAGCATAGGTAATATACATAGGTACATACCTATATTATTATTGTAGTCGTGTTACCTGCCCATTCAGGTGGTGCGGCTCTCACCCCATATCCTGTCACCCCAAACGCCACTCAACATTCATCAATGAGTTTTCTAATAATAAGTAATTACTCCACACAATGATTACAGCTAGCTATCGAGGAGCTATTCATTGGGCCCTCCCACGCCATGGCCTGCCGGGACTCGTGACAACCTGTGACACCCCTCAAGCTACACACAGCCTGGTACATCCCGAGTAGGGACGAGCAGCGATGAGTCCATCCGTTTTCAAGGGTGTTCAAAGGGTTTCAAACACAGCCTTTTTCATAAGGTACCTACCTTTTTATCTATAAGTATTGATTTTTTTCTCCTGTCTCTCTGGCTCTCATTGAAGACGAAATCGATGTGTTCGATCAACGTCATTATCTGTCGACCACGTCTTCTCATATCCTACCTTTCAACCCTATAAATTCTCGTTGTCATTCTTTTTGCATCCATTCTGTACCTAATATTCCGTGATCTTCTCAAGATCCCGGAATCATATTATACTCCTTGAGTAATGTTTTTCTACTTCTTGAAACAATAATGTAGACTTGTTTTGAATATAAACACTGCAATTCAACGATTAATATTCACAATCATTAAAAAATGTACCTACAGTAAAGAAAAGAGCTGAATAATATGTAAGTTATCTCTATGAACGAGCCTTCATCATAATCTCCTAGTCCTAGACTTTACAATAAACTAGTAGGTACCTACCTACTAAATACTGATGTTTATAATATATTTTTTAAATATAATTAGCAATCTGAATTGAACCTTTAAAGATGTGATGTAGGTACCTACTGATATGACCATACGCTAAATAATAATAATAACTATCTTTCCTGAAGAATAGGAAAAGCCATCTTTGTTTTAATTATATATTATGTGACACTCCTACCACATATGCTGGTGTGTACCTACAATACATTACACATTCTTTCCACATGCCTAAACCATCTCAACTTATTTGTTTTAATCGTTGTAACTACAGAAGCAGAGCTGAGGGATCTGGACATGGTGTGGGAGGAGGTCATGGACGTATATAAGGGGGGGGGTTCTGGGGGTCCGGACCCCCCCCCTTAGCATACGACTATGATTTGTGCGGTTAGATTTTACCCTTGGAACTCCTCCATGTGAAAGCTATTGCTACGTCCGTGGAGGAGGTCATAAACATTGCGCAAGATCGAGCGCAACGGAGAGTTCTAGTCGCTTCCCTAGTAGTTATGGCGTAAAGGGAATTTGGATTGGATTGAAACAACACTCACTTTTATACCACTTCCTAATATTCTCATTCCTTCCCATGTCTCGCAGAGTCTTTCCACATATTTTTCATATCTACTGCACTTATGTCACAACTCAAACTACCATGTAGGACGTGAGCCTACGAAACTAGTCGGGAAATAAAAATTTGAGGAAAAGTTAAACGATTTTTTATTTCATCTTTATTTTCAAATAAACTCCACCAAGAAATGCATGTTAATCAGTTAGTGAATTTTATCTCATTAGTATTAAATGAAAACGAATGAATCATTTCTCATTCCATGAAAAACATATAGAAAATAGAAATATAACAATACTTACCCCTTTATAGAATGACAGTTGATACAATGTAGCTTTTAATTGTGTTTAGTAATATGGTTCACCCTTATCCTTGCTTCTAAGGCAGGTACTGTAAGCTAACTACTATGTAACGAAGACATGCAATCACTTGCGTAATTAATATGTTTATAAACATTATGATTGCATTGTGGAAGTTCTAAGCGTACCTACTAACTCATTATCCTTAGAACTTGAGAATAGAATGTTAAAACTTCGCATAAAACTCCTAATACTGTTTGAGACGTTTACTAACCTTACTTTTATCCTCATTTACGTATTATACGTAGTTTTCTGTCCAAGGGAACACAATCTTCCAAAATCCAAAAGGTCTGGTTTCTATGTGATTGAAAATAATAGTGCAGAGCTCACGCCTAAACGGCTGGACAGATTTCTCAGACAGAAAATGTCCTTTTAGAAGAAAAAAATTAAGAAAAATGCATGGAAAATTAGAAAATTAAAGAAATCTCTACGTAGACAACCTTATTAGTACTTTTTACCTTATAATTTTTACTCCAATTTTGAAATTTTGACAGAAATTGTCAATTGGTGCGATTGACAGAATGCGGGTGGAATATGGTTTAAAACAGACGCATCGATCGGAATCACATTGGTCAAATAATTAATTCATCACCATACATATTCGCATTCAATATTCATGGTTAGGAACACAGGACAACGTCTGTCGGGAAAGCTAGTACCTATTTACATAAATATCTAACTTTATCAATAATAAGCAAATACAGTAGTTGAATGTCTCATTAACTGTTAGGCACCCAAAATTTTTATCAATTAAATAATTATTTATTCGAAATATCGAGATGAAAAATGTTGAACTCAAGTAAATTGGCATTCGGTTTTTTTTCGGTATTCTTCATACTGTACGATCGCAGGAAAATGAAGTTAGCTTTCCTTAAAACTTATAGAGACTTCGAAACAATTATTAATGCCGAAGCCCGTAGTGATAACCTGTGATATCCACTTAAAAATAAAAAACTTAGTTCCTATTCATCAAATTAACTGTGCGAATTTTTCTGAATTTTAATAATTCCATTAATAATGCCAATTATTTTGTTTTACCTATAGTTCAACTAACAGCAAAACCAGTCGGCATAGAAAATGATTACTTATTGTTTGATTAGGTAGGTACCCTAAAAATCAGATAATTTTATCGTCCTTAGCGGGGTCCTAATTTTACGTTACCATGCACGTTGGGGAATGCGGACAGTTCTCTTCCATTAGCAACAGTTGTATGTAGGAACATTTTTATCCGCGTAACTTTGTTATTACAAGTTTGTTCAAGAGTTGCTTAATGCGTTTAGACCTGAAAGAGCGCTCACCAATAGCGTTCAAAGTAGGTATTCCAAGTGACCCAGATGGGGCCAATAGATGCACCGTAACGCTGTTTGTTACCCCTCATCCCATTCTCTAAACGTTGCCTAACGCACATATTACAACTATGTATGCCTCAAATCACAATTATTACTGGAAGTTCAATAAATACCTTTGTTGCGGCGCCGGTAATACAATAGTAACGTTTTACAAGAAACCCCCCCTCCCCCCCATATTGTGTTACGTAATACTTGAACGCTCCCTTGTATATGAGGATGGCCTCTATCTGAATGAAATATAATATGTCGTTACTTTAATAAAAGTATTCAACTCAATAATGATTGTCGTCGATTAATAAAGTTAATATAAAAATATATTTCAAAGAAGGTTAAACTCCAAAATATACCTACTATGAGAATAAGTACTTGTGTAGGTACTCATTGTTGTCGTCATTGCTATAATAATTATGTATTGTTATTAAAATATACATCAGCCTTCTCCGAGTGTTGACATTACATGCTCACTAACTATTAATTTGACAAGCGTGTCCGACACACTCACCGGACACTCGAAAAAAATTACTGTAATTTTGTCATTGTGCATTTATATCATTTAAAACGAGTAATTAATTCGTATCAACATCTGCCCTAAAATCAATTATGAGTTCTCTTTTATAAAAACATTTTTAGTTCAATTCGTAACGACATTTTTTCATGAGTTTCCTATATAGAAGTCGACATTTTTATTTATTTATTTATTTATTAACCAACGGCAAATTGTCTTTTAAAGAAAAAAAATACTTAATACAGAGAGCAGCAAAAATGCAAAAAAAATACACAATTTTTTTTCCATACAGTGATAAAAATTACATTTTTTAAGTAGGTATACCTACCTAATAGAAAAATACAATAATATGAGAATACATTTTTAATAGGCTAATGGATGACTGACGACGGTTGCCAGAAAGATGATAAGAAATCTCAATTTAAAAATAAATGACATATAAGAGGAGAGGTATTTGGAAATCTCGGAGAATATTATTTTTTATTTTATATGTTATGCTTTTAAAGTAGGAACATTCTATTTTGTTCAGAAGATCAACATACCTTTTTATACTCCATGAACTTACCGTGTACTGTATTAGAAATGAAAAAACGAATCTAAATTTTGTAATAGGTACCTACCACGTTTTTTTTTTAATAACCATTAACCGGTTTTCGAAAGCGACCGCTGTCTTCCTCAGATGGAGTAAGACTTAATACAAAATTTGATTTTAACATAAGTATACAAATACACGAAAGTGAGTAGATGTATGAATATATTACCGTGGACTTTTGTTGTTACCTATATATTTTGTAGATCTGGCGGTTATTGTAATGACTATTATTCTGAAATGAAAAAAAGACGATTGAGCTGCCTCGTATCCAATTTTTATTGAGACTTTTGACATGTTTATAATGTTTTATCCAATACATTAGTTACGTATTTACTGACAACCGATTAAGTTCTAAGCAAGAGCTTCTTGCGTTGAGCGTGAATTTGAGAATACCAGTAAATTGGAAATTAAATTTAATCTGGAAAAAAAATTGAGGCAAATAATTAATTTGCATTGTCAAAAGTAGTGGTTGTGCATGGTGTGATTATAGACATCTTATGTCTTGGCTAAGAAATAAGAGATAACTAGTCCTAGGGAAGAGTAGCCTAGGTACTGTTTCGAAAAGCTAAAGACTTTAAAAAAGGCAGCAGAGTCGCCAAAGTGGTACAAAGCTAAGCTATTATACGAGTATGTACCTATTCCTCGAAAACTACTTCTGAACATTTAAGACCCCTTCAGAACATCTGCATCCGACTAAACTCAGTCTGTTAGTTTTAAATGTTTTAATACATATTTAATTTAATTATATTTCCGTGAAATTTGACGAGTGTCTACGCCATAGAAATACCTTCATATCCCCATAATGAATACAAGTATGTAGGTAGGTACAAAACTAACCTGCAAGAAACTAATTACATAGCCTACCTACGTGTTTCGAACCCCAACCGTTAGGACATCCTCGTACGACACTTTATGACAAATTTACACCTGCCCGTTTGTTCCGGCTAACCCTCCGCATTGTTAGATACACACTGTACGTTTGAGTTGTCCGTTTTTTTGTTAATTGATGCAAGCTTGCGGTAATTTACGAAACATTAATAAAATGTGCATGTCAGCATTTACAAAATAACTCTTTTTTTTCGAACCATAACGACTGTGCTCAGGTAAAAGGCTTCAATCCACATTTATAAAATTTTACACCAGAAACAAAAAACATATGCGAACCGATGTATTATTGAAAATGCAAAATAATTATATTTATCGTGTGTAAATATGCTTTCTTTACCACATTGAGCAATTTAAGACTAAAAAATTAATAAATAATCGAGATATTAGAAAAAACATGATTAAAAGGTGGTTTAAGTCCTTTTACATCACCACTGACATTTGTGTCCGTCATAAAAAAAACTATCGTTTTCATACATCATGCGTCATGTGGCTTAATGCCTTTTACCTGATCCAACTAGATTATTGTGGCTTAAGTCCTTTGACATGGTTGCGTTTTGCGTTTAAGTCCTTCTTTTTGCAATCATTTGCGTTTTTATGTAGGAAATAAGTGTTTGCGGCTTAAATCCTTTTACCGGAATGTGTCTGAGACACACATTATTAGTTTAAAATAATAAAACCAATTTTGTAAAAAATGTGGATTAAAGCCTTTTACCTGAGGACAGTCGATAATATTGCAATTCCGTATTAGTCGAGTCTAGAATATTGACCAGTGAATTGCTCCAAAGACTGATGCATCTTCAAGTAGCACACAAGCAATAAGTTGTCGTAAGCTTTTCTAACCTTATACTGTAACTTTTCATTAATACACATTAATCGTTTTATTTTTCTGTGCCATACAAATCAACCATCGAATCGAAATATTCATACTTTTTATCTACTTATTTATGAAAATAGGTAAACTAAAAAATAATAAATATTCATAAGTACAATAATTATAAAATATTATTTAAAAAATCTGCATTAGAATAATCCAAATCGGATGGTTAGTATTGGGTTAACATGACAAATGAATAAAATTTTCCGCTATTTCATGCTTTGACAATATTAACAAAAAACAGGACGTTACTAGCAAAGCTAAATAATTTTCCTTTCACTCCTGACAGGGGGAGGGCGACAGTGCGAGGGTGAAGGTAGATTAATGAATTTCTCTACTAGGCCGTGCAGCACAGGGCACAGGTTAACTTTAACTGTTTTGTAATTAACTCACCCCTTATACTTAATGATCACGGGGAGATAATATTTTGTACGAACAATGAACATTGAACATAGCACCTATAATATTATCTACAATGAAGTCATGGAGATATAGTAAAACGTTATGCATTGGTAATGTTTTCTTTTAAACAGGCTAACGGCTAGCTGGAAATATTTCAATGGCTCATTCATTGTTGACCCAAGAATTTCAGCGGCGATGAGTCGCACAAATTCGGTTCTCGACGCATTCATTATCTGTGGGTTCTTAATCTATGTTTTTGTATTTCCGTATCCTTTCTTCTTCAGCCATGTTAAATTAAAGTAATACGTGCTCTTAATCGCTCCACGCGTTTTTATTTAATCTACATAATATTTTAGTCCGTTTATATTTTTGAAGGCGCATCATTCGTAGAAAACAGACGTTAAGGTCAGATATTAATATGCCCAGAGCCGTACAAAATGCTGTAGAATGTTCTAAAATACAATTTGCTGCATTAACTTTAATATATTTAGAGCTATTTAAAAAACTAAATTTTTTTAAGAACTTCATACAAATTTCTCAAAAAAGACAGTAAGCCATCATTTGGAAACAAAATTACTCATGTAAAAGTTGAATGGAATCTTGGTACTACGGTATGAAAATGTAATAAAATAATTGTAGATTGATTTGTTATACATATAAATGTTATTCAAATCTTTAATTCTCAATAAATAAAGATTTAATAAAAAAAAAGTGCAAAATAGTTCCTCCATTTTGAAGTTTGACAGCTGCATTTATCACACATAGCACAAATCACCCTCTATGGGTGGAATGCCTAATTAATTATCACAGGGTGTAGGGAATGTAGCTAAGATTCAAACCACAGAGCTCTCTCTATGAAAACTTGCAAATTATGTCGGTAGATTCGTATAATATTATGAGGTCGGTAAAACAGCTACATTATAGAGGTCTGTTAAGCAATGGGAAGCTAGACTAGAACCTGTTTAATTACCTACCGATCAAGCCTGACAATCGGAATAAAAAACGTAAAGCAAGACGGGTATAAGCTAGTACCAAATAATTTTCCCAATCTGAAATTCATCATCCATTTTTTTAAGAACTAACATGGAATTTTACCAAGGAGCTCCGGTCAAAAGTGGTTTCTGTTCACTTTTAGATAAGTACTTGCCATCTTCGACCGACAAAATGAATTGAGTGTTTTATTAACTAAGTTGGAAGGTCACTACTTGATTTCTGATCTTAAGTTGTAGGTATGAACATGCTAAACTGAACATAAATGATATAGGTAGCAGGGGCGGTACCACCATATAAGCCCAAAAGCCTGGCATGCGTAGCGAAATCAATGATAATGACATAAGATTTATTTTCTATTAACACAAAAAACTGATTAGAAACGATAATAATTAACCCACACAAAATTCAAATTTCGCGCCGCCTGTATTTCGTACTAAAGTACAATAGAAGTAAGTATCTACAATCTACATAGGTACGCCGCGGCCGTACGTATGCAAAAAGCGACTACAATGAATTGCATAGGTACCGCAACAGTGTTCTACTCGCACCTATTTGGCTTTTACCGGGCTTTATGTAGCGTACTCTTTCCAATACATAAGTCTCAACATTTCCTAGAGAAATCATACACAACTCCCTATGGTTAGGCCTCAATAATTCATTTTTATATGAAAAAATTGGAAGTCCATAGAGGCCGGGCTTTACAAGATTAATTGGAATGATTCACTGGTTGATTTCTCACTTAGGGCTAATTTCACGCAGGTGCTTTATAATAAAATTATTATTGGACGTAATATTTTGACCGTATCGATGTTACAGCTGATGCAATGTTTTCTTTTTGAGGTTAGCTCATTAAATCTTTGTTGACATATTTTTGTGGTGTTGTTAAAAATAATAAGAAATTAAAATTGCGTAATATTGTGCATGATATACTTAAACTGCTTTGTGGTTTCATAGACTGTGTTTGTTTCAATACTTCCTTTTTGATATAATTATAGTTTTCTGTGAACCTTTAGTGAAAATTGTGCATCAGGAGATCGCTGACATTGGACATCATTTAAAACAGGCCATTCTTTATTTATTTATTCTACTGATTTCTTAACCATATTGTTTATTTTTTCATTTTAGGGTGATATTACCCGCTTTTTTTTTAATTACCTGAAGTTCTTTTTTTAACCATAAAACATGAGTGTTAAAAACTTTAAAATCAATTGATATCTCTGTATACATCTCCAGAACTTTCATTTAAAATCATTTAATGTTTTCCAACTGTTATATTTCATCAACTAAAATATTAAGCGTTACCATACCAGCAGCAAGCGCTTCAACAGAACGTGCGTTTTGAGCATTAAAACGAATTCATACTTATATGAGAAACACGCAAACACATATTGTTCGTATGTCAGAGTTATCAATAATTATTGCGATAGAGAAAAAAAATATAGTTAAGGTATTCTTTTTCTTTTTTTTTATGCATTTCCACTCACAAATGTGTGATTTATGGTTAAGGTATTCTTTTTCTTTTTTTTTATGCATTTCCACTCACAAATGTGTGATTTATGGTTAAGGTATTCAAAAAGATCAAATTTCTATTAAAGAGTCATAAAATCATTTTTAAAGAAAGGTCGGCGTTTGGAACTCGGGTAGGTATAAGTAAATTATAATTGAAATCTGTGTTTTTTAATCGTGATAGTGTAACATTTTCTATACAATGGTGTCAGTATAGCCGGCGGAGCTTATGGCCTGAGGCAATTTTTTCCATTAACCGGTCCGTCCAATCTTAGACAGGCCAACCCCGGGTAGAAATTTCAAGTGAAAAAACACTTTTAAAAACTCTGATCCGACCGGGAATCGAATCCGGGACTTCATGATTTGAAGTCCACGCCAGTACAACTAGGCTACCATGCTCGGTAAATTAAAGTGATATAATAGAGAGATTAACTTAATTTTCGGAGTTCCTTCAAATAGGTGTAGGTACCTACTATTCTTTTACAGACTTGAAAATAATTTGCATGCGTGCCCAGATAACCCTAGGCACGCCCCTGATAGGTAGGTATTAATCTTATTTCAAGGCAAAAGTTTTAATTTTTGTTGTCATAGGTTACATAGGTTACTCCATTTTGTGGGATTATTTTGCAGATCAATCAATAAATACTCCCTGTCTGACCCAAATCAAGTTCTTAGGGAGGCAAGAGACTTCTACCGCGGCCGATCTTGCACGGCTTCAATGACCTCCTCTCACACTATGTCCAAATCCCTCAGCTCTGCTCCGAAGGAACGGAACACGGTATGAGAGAGTCTTCCTCTTTTTCGGGACCCTTACGGGGGAAAGAACAGCGCTCTCCTTGGATAACTGCTCCATTCAGCATCCTTAACACATGTCCCATCCAATTTCATCTCCTCTCCACAATGGTGGCCTACGCTGGATGCGCCAACGGTGGTACCGTCTTATACCAAAAATTCTCCTGAGGCACTTCATTTTGCAGATAGTGTAAGAAAAAGAATAGGCAATGGTAAGTGCCCTTTTTAATAAAAATAAACTCGTACGGAACCAATATAGGTATTATGAAAAATATATTTTTTACAACTGGCAATAATTTGACTATCAATTCTTTTATGGCCCAATCTTTCATCACTTTGCTCTAAATCATTTCCATCCGGCTGGCTGACCCTTCCCGTTTATATATTAGCCTCATGATGAGGCCTTTGGTATCCAGGACACGATCCTCACTTGGACACTCCACGACTCCCCACAGACCTATATTTCACGACCATTTTATGTTTGCCAATTCACCCCAAAACCTTAAAACGATATATTAGACACAGTGGCGTACCAACAAACTTTTGATTTCACAGCAAACTTAAGAAAAAAAAAAAAAGGTTTGCATAAAAATGTTTTCCACTCTTTTCACTTAAACGGATTTCGGTGATTTTAATAATAATGTTGAGGTATGATTTATTTATTTTTATTTATTTATTTAACCATTCAAGCACGAGAGTGTCAAGACAGTATACATTTGCACGTCAATAGGTACAGATACAAAAACAAATCAACAAGAAAGAAAACGATACAAAACTTATTTATTTTATTGTTAAAAAAATGTCACTGTTTAGCATGACGGTAAAAACCTTTGCGCCAAACAAAACACTTTGGTCACTAATAGGTACCTATGTAAGTTTAAAAAAAAAAACAAAAAATAAACATACGTAATAAAAAACAAACAAAAGAAAAACAAACAATCAGCACAAATTTATTTCTCAATGCAGTATGGTGTAAAGGGCCACCCTGCCTATCGCCTTTTCACTTTAACGAAATTGGTGATTTTGATTAGGTAGAGAGAAGTATCAAGAAATTGTAAAGCAATATGTTGAGATATGATATGACTCATTGATAATAATTATCAATGGGAAATAATAATTCTTCGGGATAAGTCCGCCCTTTCAACTGTTCCAATTTTCATCATCATAGTGCACAAATCAGTGGTAAAGTCTAAGAGGTGGGACTTACCTTATGCGAGGTCGACTCGCAGCTGTCGTTATAGATAAATTCTTTAACACATATTTGTTAAATATTTTATTTTTAAATAAAATTAATGGAAATACCTTTAGCAATCTATGGATTCCTTTATTACCTACCATCTTATTCCAATTTCTTGGTTTAAAGCGGACATTACCTACATCATGCAGAACCGCGGATGTTCCATCACGACATGTGGAAGCATTCAGAATTAGTGGTTATCAACGTTTTTGACTAACCGACTTGCACGGGAACTATAAAAAAAACTTCAGTTAAAGAAGTGGATTTGTAATTTCTATCATCAATTGGTAGATACCTTCATATTGTAGGTAGGTACTAAGAAGAGTAGATAAAATCAATCGAATGGAATTGAAAATAAATAAACTTGGTGCAGAGTTACCCCTCTGGGCCGCAATCGTTCATCTTATGTGATTGCCCTTGGTCAGTCGGACTATTACCCACGAAGCTACTCCCCGCACGGGAGCCTGCAGGTGTGTGATCTCCACCGCTCATGCCGGACACTTTACGACCGTCCACTCACTATTTATTATTCTCAGTACCTATCTATACCTTCATTGCTTGTTACAGATGAAATGTATGAGCCAATTCGCTACCTTCCAACTGCAAGAAGTGGATAATAACCATTCCATTTTGCTATCTACATCCACTATACAGAAATGCTAGTCTGTGACTCTGTATACCAATGAGTGTAAACGTGGAATCAAATCAATAAAAAAATATTACAAACACTACTGTAATGTTGTGTATTTGATGTATTTGACATTGACATAGACGCATATTATATTCTTTTGTTTATCTATGGTGAACATATTAATATTGTTTACTTTAATAATTGGGTAGGTAGGTATAGAAAAAACTTTGTACATATCAACATTTCAAATTTCACGTATTCATGTCATCGTTTTTGAAAGAAAATTTTGAAATAGCACTCGCTCAGTCTTTGACAATGGAATCTTAATACCTAATGTTAAAACGTATAATTTAAAAAAAGTTATGGTCGAATTTCGATCACTGGTCGGCCACTAGTTATTGTAATTCTGTGAGAATACATTCTTTCAACATTCGCAAAATATCCGCCCGTTTTATTCCTAAGCCATGCCCGTATGTATCAGACAATTAGGTGCATTGGAACTTTAGGAAGACAACAAAAATCTTCAAGAGATGGATCTAGTTTTAACCAAATGACCTTCTCCCCACATCGTAAAAACAATATTTTTATTGTTTTATTTAATAATTGTTCTTTTGTTTGACACTCTTTGATGTCATCTCCTAAAGATTAAAGAAACCACAGCCACATGTCTCAACGATAAAATATAAACACACACGCTGTTAAAATAATTATTAATTTTAGACATTATTAAAAATGTTTGGAAAACTTTTACAATATCACTTACATGCTTCGGGGTGGTCTGTTTAGGTTTCTTTATTTAGAACAGATTGGAATTTCCACCATGTATGACAATATTGATGTATTAGGGCCTCATAAGTTTATTAGGGGTATATTTTTATGAGTAAGATGTAATAATATATCACTAGATTGATATATGTACAAATATGTCTCCTCTTAATATTATGAGAACAAATATTTGAACCACCTCTTCTAATATGATTACACCCTGACTTATGATCCACTCCTGATACATTTAATATGTTTGATTCGGTCTGACATTCTGACAAATTGCAGGACAATATTTATAATCGAATTTATCTAGCTCATACGAAATTTAGGTAAGTACCTGTAATATATTTATGTGTAGGACTATTTTGAGTTATTTTTTTAAAATATATTATGTATCTATAAATCCTCACCTAAAGTGTACACAAATACAGAGTGGCTGTTAATTGGACCAATTTCTTGAAAGGTTTTATACTAGAGCTTTTTTGCAATAATTTTGTTCCCATTAACTAAGGTTCTAATGCTAGTGGTTTTCGAGTTATTTAGTTTTTAAGAGTTTTTTTTCAATTTTCCTTCTTTTAACCTAAAATTGTGAAAAAGTAATAATTCACTTTGGGAAAAATAATACCTACCTAAATTATTGTGATGTAGGAGCACAAAAATATTTTTGATCTGATAAGTAAGCAACGACATCTATTGAGTGGATCAATAAGCTCGTCCGCGGAAATCGATAAAAAATTTATTATTGTACCTACTTAACAAAATATTAAATATTGAACAGTGAAGGTGGTTCCAAAGTTATCATCACCATCAACTGAAAGATTAAAACAATAATAATTACTTTCTGCAGGTAAGTACCTTTGGTCCTTCATTAAAATGCCAGATTCCTTGTCTCGGACGACGTTGCAGAAGGCAGAGTGGCATCTCCTCGCACGCAGGTACGCGCCGTAATTACAGAGTATTAACCCTCGAATGTATGACACATCTTCAAATAAATGTCTTTTTTGGTATCAGCATTTAACAAATGCAGCACCCGAATGCTAATTTGAAAGAGTACCTACAAGGAAGGTGGAGGTATGTCATGTCGGGGGTATCGGGGTCCGGGGACTGGCATTACGAATTCAAATTTAAGTCTCGCGGCCCTGGGGCCATCACTAAATTGCCATTTGGCTGCTAGTGAGTCCCGATGTCAATTTAAGTGGATGTTTATAATATCTGCTTAAGGTGGAGTAAACATTTTACGCAACATTTTTACACAATTCTTCGATGAAAATCGACCCTGTCTTTTAGTGTTGATTCCGTTTTATGATTGTTTACGATGTAAAAAATAGGTATCTGAACAAAAAAAAAACATACATTTTATGTATGTATGCTCTTCCAATGTGAAATCTCACTTTGGGGGCGTCCATTAATCACGTGAACCCAAAAGGGGAAGGGGGTGTCTGGAAAAAATCACGAAAGATCACGTAGGGGGAGGGTGGGTCTAGTGAGAAAATCACGTGCATTTATTTATATGATGAATTTAAGAAAAACAGTTGCATTTTCAGAAATTTAAAAAATATATGAAAATTAAAATCATAAGTTTCGTAATTCTTTGTAATAAAAAAGTACTTACACGTCATTTTCGAGGGGGAGGGAGGGGTATCCTGAAACATCACCAAATATCACCAGGAGGGAGGGGGGGTCTAAAAAATTGCAAAAAAAAATCACGTTATTAATGGACGCCCCCTTTATAACAGTCGATATAAGTACTAAAGGTAGGTACAATCTGAGTCTAGTTCCAGCCCATTCAAATATTTTGATGTTGAAAAAAAAATTCAATAAAATAACATTCGATCCATTTATATTTGCGCTACGACTTGAAACAGTGTTACAAAATTTCTAAGTAGTATTTTTTTCCAGGGGATGTTATGGTTCCTGACGTACTTATTGTGTTCCAATTTTTTTTATACTTATAAATACCTTAATTATTTTATTTTTATTTTTATTTTTTATTTTATTTTAACAAAATATCCAATCCAAACTCCCTTAAGACCCCACTTAGGGGCATAGGGAAGCAACAAGAGCTCTCCATTGCGCTCGATCTTGACCAATGTTTATGACCTCCTCCCACACCATGTCCAGATTCCTCAGCTCTGCTTCGAAGGAGCGGAACACAGTATGAGAGGGTCTTCCTCGTCCTCGGGACCCTGATGGGAGCTAGGAAGAACAGCGCTCTCCTTGGCCAACTGTCATTCGGCATCCTTAACACATGTCCCAGCCAAGTCCATCTCCTCCACATAATAGTAGAAGTGATGGGCTCACGCAGGGTGCGCCGGCGTAATAGGGTCGTTCGTGATGCGGTGGTACCATCTTATACCCAAAATTTTCCTGAGGCACTTCGTTTCGAGTGCAGATACTTTTTGTGGCTGGGCTTTGGTCAGGTGCCAGGACACCCATACAGGAGAATGGGCAACACACACGCATCAAACAGTTTACATTTACAAATTTTCCTGAGGCACTTCGTTTCGAGTGCAGATACTTTTTGTGCCTGGGCTTTGGTCAGGTGCCAGGACACCCATACAGGAGAATGGACAACACACACGCATCAAACAGTTTACATTTCGTCTCGACACTAAACGCCGACGCCTTCCATATTTTGGTCATGTTGTTAAAGGCGCCACTTGCCATACCGATACGTATCGGGAGCTCAGCCCCGAGGTCACCAGTGATGGTAATGGTTGCTCCCAGGTACTTAAACTTATCCACCTGGGAGACCTGGTGACCATCGATGGTTATCGGCTGCTCCGTCGCCATGAGCTCCGTCTTACTGGCATTGACTCGAAGGCCAAGGCGTGCTGTTTCATAGCGGAGTCTTGAAACACTGCGCTGTAATTCCTAATAATATACGTATATAAATTTTTCAAACGTTATGTAGGTAGCTATATAATAAATAATGTTTTACATCTTTCAGTTCATCACTTTTCACAGGCTAAACATCGGTTACAAAAATTTTTAAAATTTTATTTTACCCATATTTTTGGCCGACCCTTGCTTTACCACTAGCATGAAATGTTATCAGCTAATTTAGCGGTTGGTACACGGGTAAATGAATGGTCAAAGACCTCGGGCTATCTTTAGGGTGCCTTCTCACTGGTATACCAAAAATACTTCAAAAACTAAATATTGTTATTGTCTAAAGACGACTTGTTAAATCAAAGAATTCTATGGCAAAATACCTGTTATTTATTCGCGATCATACATACAGACATAGGTAAATTGAATCAATAGGTAGGTTCCATTTGCGCTCGATTTTGCGCAATGTTTATAACCTCCTCCCACGCCATGTCCAAATTCTTCAGCTCTGCTTCGAAGGAGCGGAACATAGTATGAGAGGGTCTTCCTCGTCCTAATACAATTGAATTTTCGTTTACTTTATTTTTTTATTTGCTCGGACTTTATTACATCCAAAATGTCCACTTATGCATTTTTAAACTGATAGGTACCTATATGTGATATGATAATTACCTACTTATCTACATTTTACTAAAATATTTGTTTAACCCTCCAAAGACGAGAACATATTTTTTTTCATTTGTTTTATTTTTGAACAAACAAGATATTTAAGTAGGCATAGATATTTTAGTAGGCATATTAGGTAGGAATTACTTTTAAGTATCGACTTGCGATTCGATGGGTTAAAAATAAAATATAACCAATAATTGGCTTTTAAGATTTGACGGAGATGCACTTAGGTATTTGACTTGTAATCATATGCAAATACAAACGTTTTCGTTTAGCGGTCGTTTAGTTAACAGCATATAAACACCCCTATTACGTAACAGATCCTCTAAAATTTAGTTGCCGATAAAAAAATAGAGGCCGCTTAATTATAAAAGCTTATTCCATAACTGACAGTTCCTCTAAAATTAAGAGGAAGTCCGCTTTAATGACCTACTAAAATTTAACTGCCGCCAAAAAAATAGAGGACTCTATTTTTAAAAAAGCTTATTCCGTAACTGACATTTTCGCTAAAATTAGCGGAAATCCTCTTAAATGACCCGCTAATTGATTTAATTTTGGCGGCTGGCAAGAAGGTCTTGCTAAAATATTAGAGGATGTTTTTTCATACAGTTGGTTATGTCATTTCCTTATGTCAGATTGAGGCGTTATACGACTGTGTTGTATTCGCGCGCTTTTGACGTCGTCTCGAGTTTTATGTTCAAAATTGTTGATATGTTGTGTGATAATAAAGAAATAGTCATTTTAACAGAATAAAATATTGGTGTATAGTTATTTTCAGCGATTACATAAGGGTTCTGTGTGAAATTTGGATTTTAGAAGTGCGTTTATTTACATTGATTCACAAACCAACCAAGTTGGTTTGAAGCTTTACTAAAATTGACAAATAAGTAAGTAAATTATTAATATTGATTTTAAGAGTATGAATTTATGTTTTTTTCTGATATATTAAATCTATATTTCTATATTAATAGGCGTATATGTCGCTAATATGCTATTTTTTCTTCTATTAAACTAACCTAACATTGTTGTTTGTAATTATTACAGGTTTTTGCTTGCAGTGTACCTGGAAGTAAATTAAAAAAAATATAGGTATACCACTCTATTCCTTGTGATTCGGAACATAAAAACAAATAGCTGAGATGAATTCCTAAACCTCAAATATTGTTTGTGGGAAGCGTTTAATAAATTGACGATGTCATCAGTGCAAAAAAATTGCAGGTGAGTTTTTTGTATAAAATTAATTGTATTATTTATAGAATATTTAATTAGTTTCATGACTCTAAAAAAATTTGTCAAATCAGGAAACAGACAGACAGCCGGACTTGATAGTGAAGAAAAGCTTTACTTATGCAATGTGCGCAATAAAAAGTTTTCAAACTCAAGAATCACACGCAAATTCATAGTGGAGAAAAGCCATACGAATGCAACCATTGCGATAAAAAGTTTAATCAATCAAATAATAACTCATGATAAATGCCATTTAAATGCAAAGTTTCTTACAGTTCAAGTTTTTTTTATATTCATAGAGTTCTATTATTAAGTGCTTTAAAGTCTGATATATGAATTCGGCTACAAGAAAACAAAGTTTGCATGAAGAAGTTTACCAAATCACGAATCTTTAATCCATACACATGACATTATAGCGGAGAAAAACCATACGAATGCCATGTTTTCAATAAAAAGTTTACACACTAAAGTAATTTTTTAAAGATTCTCATATGAATAATTCATAGTGTAGAAAAGCCATACATATGCAATGTTTGCAATAAAAAGTTTACACACTAAAGTATTTTTTAAAAATTCTCATGTGAATTAAAAGCGTAGAGAAGCCATATAAATGCAAAGCTTGCATGCAAAAGTTTAATCAATCAAAAACATACATGCTAAAAGCTATTTGAATGCAACGTTTGCAATCAAAAGTTTCACATGTGAATTCAGCTATGAGAAAGCAAAATTTGCAGGAAAAGGCCATAGGTCGGCGCCACGGGCGCCTTTAAAACACTAGTTTGTACATAAAAGTGTAAATAAATAATTAATATCCATTGAAAATATGCTTTAATTTCAGATGAATTGATTGTGATACTACATGAGAAGTTGAACCTGAAAGAAGATGCTGTTCCATGTCTGGTTTCTGGTCTCCCCATTAAATTTTTAACAAAATGATTAACCACCACCTCAAAGGGAGTCTTCAGAGAGAACTGCATTCTACATTCAAAGAGTAAATGATTATCAAATGTAATGGATTCACTCGGATGAATTGGGAAGCTTGATATTTCAAAACTACAATTAAAATATCATGTAGATAATAATTGGTTTTATAACTAATTTCTCGGAAAGATTAATTTATACTACTTGGAATATAGCGTAGGTTTGTGTTATCCATTAGGCTCATGAAGCTTTTCATTCACCTTTCACATTTTAGCAGTCCCACAGATAGTACCTTGTTTGATCAACTGCATTATTTTGACTCCAATAAGTGCCCATATTGGGAAATAAAATTATTGTTATTATATACCTATTTGTTTCTCTTTAATAATTTAGTTTTTCCAAACCAAGATATGTATTTGTTTAATAAATAAAATTATCATGATGTTCGATTTAGACGAGATGGTGCAACTGGGCTTGCGAGGAAATGTCAGTAGCATTGCGTGGGACCCTGCACCTAGTAGCGAACCAAGAGCTCTGGGCAGGCTGGTGATGTTGGTGTGTGATGTAATTTTTTTTTTAATCTTATGTGCTGAAGATTGAGAATGGTTTGTATATACGATATCTAATTAGAAATTTACTCCTCAAGAACCAGATCTTGATTTTATTTAACATTGATAATTATATTTCTGATCAAATGACATACACTGAGCAAATGCCCACTCTATTTACATTCAGGGGATGGTCTCGGGTTTGAACCCCAGCCAAGATAATATGTGGAATTTGTACTAGAGCTGTTTTTTTTTGCTATGAAGTGCAAAAACAATTTGTTAGTTATCTCTGAAGGCAAAAATACAAATTTAAAGATTATCAATGCATGAAGAAATATCAGTTCCATAACACAGGAGCAATGAAAGGCCTATTTATCATTTTGAAAAAGTATGGAGCTGAGTTAACAAGGATATAATTTGAAAAAAATATTACAAATAAGAAGGTAAATATTACTTACTATTGCATTTTCTGAGATTAATTTCAATATACAACACTATCAACTTGAATTTAACACTACGGCCTGTTAGAGAGAATAATAATTTACTAGCGGTATCGGTTAAATCAATGACTGCAGAAGCTTCTTACCATTTTGGGCAGATGGCGGTGTACAATTGAAAACTAGGGTAAGATTGAAAACCATTAATTAACAATAATACTTTATTACAAAAAATACATACTTATACAAAATTATAACAAGTAATAAAATAGAGTATTTTATATTCATTCATAATACATAATTAACACAAGTTGGCAGGCTTATTGCCTCAAGAAATTTCTTACAAACAACTGAAGTATGCATATTATATATTAGTAGGCATATTTTTACAAGGTGAAACATATAATAATCCAAATTTCATGTTTTTTCTACAACTTTTAAAATAAAATTTTGCAATGTCACTTAATTTAGAATATTTTATATTGCCAAAATATTTTCATACTGCAAAACGGTCATCCTCAGTGACTGAACTCAATCTGCCAATCCAATATTTCTTATCCTAATTCTGGTACTTCTGGAAATACAGTTATAACTTTTTGAGAGGTTTTATGGTAGGCGCACCATTCGCAGCTCCATTAATGAAAAATAGAATCTCTGGCTCTTCGTTATATTTTTGTATTCATCTCACCAAAACTCTGAAAAAAAATATTTTGATAGTAATGAAGAGCGAACATAAAAATTATCTTACAAAGTTATACTTTGTACAAATTCTTCATAAACATACTTTTATGAATCAATATTGAAAAATTATATCCTTTTACAATTACCTACAATTTTTAGTTTACAATAAGTAAGCAAACACATTGAAATATTAATTGATACTCACATCTTTCCATGACTTGAGATGGGCCATTTGACTCAATAAAATGACACATTCCTCCCACTTTTTGTCAACTGTGCTTACAATATTGCCTTTATTTCTGCATTTTCGTCATCCTTTGTGACCGCAACATAATTATTAATAATTGTCCTTAAAACGTTTTTAAAATAAAAATGAACGATCAATTCCCTTGTAAAAATAATGATTGAATTTGGCGGATGAACGACAAAATTGACACTTGAACCATAGAAATGACTGCGGTTACGTCATATATTCATAATTTTACTTGAAATCACACGACCTGCAGCTATGTTCACATCTATGATTTTAGAGGGTGTTATAATCATAGATTTTGGCGGGTCCGCTAATATTGGATGTTACGGAATAACATTTTTGAATTAAGCTTTTAGAGGATCCGCTTAATTTCAAATTTTAGAAGGTGCTAAATTTTAGAGGATCTGTTACGTAATAGGGGTGTTAATCTACTATAATAACCCACTATAGGGTATTGGCTAATATCTAATTTATACAAATAGATAGGTAGTTGGATGAAAAAATATGTCCGCAATATATAATTTCAATAGATTATCTTTCAAACACGAATCTTTAAATTGTTGATATAAATATGTACGTACATCTTTCCAACTGTTGATGTGTATTTAATATAATTTGGGGCATTTATATTAAAATTCATAACGAGTGTGATGTCTTTTCTGCATGCACGTAAAAGTATCCTCGCCCTTAAAAATGTTGTGAATGTATTAACCAGGAAATAGCAGAAATTGTTGAAGTTATTGATAAAATATTTATGTGGCTTTTTTACATCTATATACCTACCTAAATAAAATGAAGTCGCACTTAAAAAACCTTCCTTTAAAGACACCGTAACCGTGAAAGACAGAGGTAAAATAATACCCTCTACACCGGATCTCATTGGGGCTTAGCGGTATTGGCTTAATTTAATTTACGTTAATTATCCATAAAAATATTTCATTTTTTCATAAAATTCCCATACAAATCGAACTGTTATCGTATGCCGCTGCCTTTTTGCCGCGCTGATTTTTATTAAATAGGTTACCTATAACCTTAATTTAGTGTGGAAATTTACAAAAGTGTAGCCTATTTATTTTGTAATCACTCATGTGAGTGAGATAAATATGTGTAGGTACCTACTGACTGTGTAGATGTTCAACTTCTACACAATATTGTGATATGTATTTATAGGTATCCTCAGGTAATTTTTTATCAAGAAATATTGTAGGTCATAATATTTTTCCCTTTAATTGGAAGGAATCATAACATCAAAATAGTTCAAAAGAAAAACGAAATTCAGCTAATAAAAGAATAGGTATTATTTATTCCGAGACGGTACGAAGTTCGAAGGGTCAGCTAGTTTTCAAAAAAATGATTAAAGTAGATGGGATGAACTTTTAAAAGTGTATGCGGTACCGTTTTGAAGTTAGACGATAAACTTTGTCTCATGGCTAATTTTTAATTTGTTTATCCATATTATCTACATATTAGTGATAATAACTTACCTACTTACCTAAGTTAGTTTAGTAAATTTCAAAAAAAAAAAAACATTTGTGAACGTTCTGGCTTAGCTGGTCAGGGCTGGACATGTATCAGAATGGCAAACTCTCGGACTCCAAGAAAATCCTAACCCAGGGAAGAAGTAAGGAGAAAGACTTAAGTAGGTAGGTACTTAGAAGGTGGTGAAGTTGGTAAGGGTGCGGTGGAACTATTGCAGGTAGCCAGAATCGGAGAACATAATATAATATTCTTAAATAGGCAAAGGACTTATTTGGGCTGTAGAGTGTAGAGCCATTGAAGAAGAAAAAGAATAATGTTCGAAATATTTAATTTCGTGGCTAGTTTTTTGAAAGTCCAAGTTTATTTCATGGCTATTGCTATAACCTAGTTTTTTTTTAACAACGTAAAGTATCCTTACGATTGTATAGTGTTCACATTAAGCCAGCCTTCAAAATGAGAGTAAAATACAGCCATAAGCCCGCAGTGGCTTGTTCATACCGTTTAAAATCGAAAATCATTATTGAATTATTGTTAGAATCATTTGTGTGTTGCATATTCGCTGTTTAAATCAATATTTTCGACAGATTGCTTGTCATATATTTTTTCAGTGATGTGCATAGGTAAGTACCTATACCTATACATACTTACATAAAAGTCCACGACGTTGCCTTTTAATTGTTCCAATCCATCTGCACTGATTTATAAAATTTTGATGAAGATTTAAGTAGGTATGTACTAGTATGTAGGTACCTACTAACCTACTAGTGAAAAAAGTTGTTCATTATCTATCTACTTAATTACCTACTAATGGGCAAGTTGGTATCTGCATGCTAAGTTGTTTGAGCCTGTCTATAAAAGTTTACAACGGGGTAATTTTTAGAGATAGGTAACATGACAAGGCATACGACATTTCCAAAGCGAGTTGCGTAGTTCTATATAGAAACATGGTTCTCCACTTTAGTATATTGATGGTGTCTGGTGGTAGATAGGATGTGCTGTTGTGACAATCGTGGGCTGCCCGTGTCTGGTGGGACCCCTTGTAATAATATTGTTGTAAAAACAATCAATATGGTCTGTTGATGCCAGTGTGTGTGACATAATGACCTCCTACGTAGAGATCTGTAACATCAATTTTACAAAATTGTCTGTCGGTACAGTCAGTCTCAGATTTGTATGCTATATCTAACATTCTTTATTCATAGTTTACACTGACTCGCACTTGAGGTAAGTCTATCATGGGAGAGATCTCTGTTTTCGGCGGTCAAATCAACAAAATGTTTAGAGCATAATAAAATACCAATATTATGATAATCACTTAAGGATAAAATGCCTGTCTTTTAAGTATTTTTGTACACGTCATATTCATTATATTGTTCGCCGGAATGACCATATTATATTCGTTAGAAAAGTTTTTTTTTCTAGATTACCGGCGACTCATTAAACGTAGCCTAAAAAAGGAAAACTGTAAACCTTACTCTAGGTCAATTTCATAATATTTAAGTGCTCAATAACCTTTAAGTGGAAACTTTAATATGTACCTACCTATATGTAAAGAAAACTTTCTTAAAGGATGAAACCTACTTCTAGGATCAATGGCCCAATTCCGAATTTTACTCCCTAATGTATGTGAGAAACTCATGGGAGTTTTGGAAGTATTCTATAGAGGCGCTATACACATTACCATACGCAATTTTATTGCTTCACGGAAACTTAGAATAGCGGTACATGCGGGGATATGAGTTGTCTAGCCAGTATGAAAGGGGGGGAGGGTTATATAGTACAATCTACGAAGAAATAGCCGATAAATCAAGACGGCTTGTGATAAAATACACAGTGTGACACACACGCTTCAAAAAATCAACAATACGTTAATGACAACACATGTCTTTTATGATCTAACCTCATTATAATGACACACACATACACACAACAAGTCTCGTTCGATGATATTATTTTAAAAATAATCCTACGATCGTCTCCTCAATAAACATTTCACGCGATGTTTTTACAACCGTCGATGGTGACATCACCTTGTTGATGTTACCGTATTTTACTCTCAATAAAAACATTAGTAGGTAGGTACGTACGAGAACAGTTAGAACTTACCATACTTAAACTTTTTTCGTTGGATAAATTATTAGGACCTCACTAAATTTATCTTAAATTTATCTTAAGCAAGAAGAACAGATCGACCAGATATACTTACCTATACGCTGTTTCAGGAAATATATACACTTCACATAATATATGAGAAACCCAAATAATAAGAAAATGCATTCCTCCTCCACATGACTGTCATGGAACATAAGACCAAACTTAACTTATAGTGAGCTGGAAATTTATCTCTTAGTATATTATTTACACAAATCGGAGTACTCTGAAAGTAAGTTCATTAATATTTTATTTACGTTTATTTCCCCTTCGGTAAACCATGGGTTAAAAATAAGGATGAACTACGATTTTGTGTCAAATAAAACCGTCCGATAACGAACTTGCAACGGTTGCAACTTCCTGTGACAACGGTAATCGTGAATCGTAGGCTGAGCTGGCTCGGACATGTCCCTTGAGCCGACAGATTGTGGAACAATGAGACCAAGACTCGGATTCCGGCTTAGATGACGCCCTGGCCAAGGTGAAGAACGAACTTAAAAAAGTTAGTAAGTAAGTACCTACTATGATACTATCTGAAAGAGATAATGAATTTCTGGTTGTATTAATTTTCAAAATTTAGGTTATAATTAATAATGTTGCAAACAAACAAAATGTGGGTTGGGCCACTATCACCTCGTTTATTTCACAAAATTTCATTTTCCACAGCCCTGCAGCATAACTTTACACAGTTTTCCAGAAGCACATAATTCGCAGTCCATTATGTGTCGTCTATATACACGCAAGCGGGATCTGGCAGTGGTACTGGATTCACTATTAAACCCAACGTTCAGACATTGTATGGATTAGTGCAGCTCCCAACAGTCGCCGTCTAAAGTGGGAGCTGTTTGTTTATATCTTGCGGACTATGTTTTGTTATCATTGGCAATATTTGATCCCTATAGTTTATACAAATGTCTCTATATCGGGCATCACTCATCACCAAGGTTTGAGCTTCAATGAGAAACTTGTATGAGCGTTAAACATCGATTATAATGAAGATCCAGTATTTAGGTAGAGTAAGACTATGAATGTTTAATTTAAGGACTAGTCAATGGTCCGCTCATGTCCATAATAACAAGAGGCCTAACGAAAGTAACGCTTTGTTCGGAGGATACAGGGGACTGAAGGACTAGAAGAATGAGGACTAGAAAAGTCTACAAATCCTTTGTAAATAAGATAAAGGCAAGGGCGAAGGAGAAGAAAATTTAATAATCTGAAAATCTACCAACTACCTTCCATTGAAATTGTTTAAGGATATGATTTGAAGGTGCCAGTAGGTACTAACAATTATTATTGAAACTGCCATTAAATTAAATCGAAATTTAAAAGTAGATAATATGACTATTTTTTATTGATTTCCATTGTTATGTTCATTTTTTAATTACTATGAAAAAAGTCCCAGACAGAAATCGATTATATTCAACCATACTTACCATTGGGTTCCAGAGGTATCCCGACATCGTCCCACAGCATCTATGTATTAGCAGTTGACACAGTTGTGACGACGGTCAAAGTCCCCGCGGTATTTACTCTATTGTTAGCACGAAGCTTTTGTTGTGGATATTTCCAAGATTTACCTTGGTGTTTCCATGGAATTGGATCCAGATTTCTTGTAAATAGAGATTAGGATGACTTGCATTATCTCCGTCTCTACCGGTATTCAAGGGATCTCCTTAATAATGAAATTCACTTGATAATCATCCGGTTAAGATTCCTACATAGGTTTGTTTGTTAACGAACCGAATAGATAATATATTAACCAAACGGTAGTAGATAGGTACAGTATTTATTTCATTATAACAATATTCTTCTTCTAATGTTATAATATCGTTGTTTTGTTCTATTATTTGCACTACACTACATTCTTTTTGTGCGTTGATTCTATAGAATAGTTTGATGGTTGATTCAGCCTCGCGTCTAGAGATTCATAAGAGACTTTATAAGGACTTTTAATAAAACTGTATCACAATGTAATTCGATCTTATATTTTGGTTATTATATAAGTTGCTCCTCTTTATCTATTTATATACTTATGCTCTAGTTTTAGATGCTACTTTGGGACATGCGAAAGCAACACGAACAACACTCGACAAGATCGATGATTAGCAAAACTGCGATGATCTCCTCCCACACCTTGTCCAAATCTCTCAGTTCTATTTAAGAGGAGCGGAACACAGTGTAAGAGTGTCTTACTCGTTTTCGGGACCCTGAGTTGAGCGCTAGCCAGCTTTCATGCGGCATCTTTTACATGTCCCAGCAATTTCCACCTTCTCTTTAGATTATAGAAAAATTTAATAGGCTTATTATTTTGGATGTTCTCAATAAAATATCAAAACAATTGCGTCAAATTATTTCTATAGTTATCGTAATTTTGAATGTCCAAAAATATTCTTTTCTGAGAATCACTAGAATTATTTCGATAAAAGTTTATTGCAAAATCAACATATCCCAAGTCATGGGATGGTATTTTCCATTTTTTTTAATTATCTCATATTATAATAGCTAGACTTCATAGATCACGCTCTCGAGAGTGGATTGTCACATTAGAAAGAGAAGAAAAAGAAGAACTGCTAGACTTTTCCATTAGACATTTACCAATGTTAAGGAATGCTAACCGTCTGCGTTGGTTCAAAGAAAAGAAAAAAGCAGATAATGAAGTGTAACTGCAGAAGCCAGAAGCAGACTAAGGAGAGGAAACTGAACGATAAATGAATGATTTATTTCCGCTAATTGACTTGAAGAGATAGTGCCGTTAATTTATAGATTTATTTCAATTCATTAATTTATTCCACAAAGTGTCTCCCATCAACGAGATATTATTTCAATTAGCAAAAGCCTCTTGGTCTGTCCAAAGACAAAGTAAAAATAATCCATTATTTAATGAAATTAACAAAGGATAAAAAACACTTAACTTTTATATTTTGGGAAGAAAGTATTCATGATATGCTTTAAGGCCATAAAAAGAAAATATGAAAAAACTTGGTCATTGCTATCTCATAGCTCAATCGGATCGGTAAAATCAATTTTCTCATCATCATTGGCACTACAGCCCACTGTGAGCCTCGATATCTTCTAGAATTCCTCGTCATCCCTTTCGGTCTATCGCCCGCATCTTTCCATTGCCCTGAGATCTTCCGCCAGGCATCCATCCTCCTCGACCTCGGTCTTCCCATACCACGTCTCTCCTGTGGTCCTGTATCTAGAACAGGGTTGCCAGATGTTTTCGGTATTTTTGCACCGTGTTCGTTTTTCAGTTCATGATTGGAAACTTGATTCTCCAAGTTCCATTATCACCAAAATAGTGTAGATTTTTTTACAACCTTCCATTCAAAGACCAGTAGAAAATTTTTTCACTTCTGCTTAGTACCCAGCACATTTTTTTACAATAGTGACTTCAGTTTCTTACTGATAAACTTATATTTAGCTAGTTCACAGTTTGAGTCTACCCGCATTTTTTTTTGTTAAGTTGACAAAGAGTGATTCGTGAACATCAATTTATTATTGTAGACATATCTATGTGTATTTATTTATTCATTCTTAACTGTATATTATTAAACACAAAATTTAACAAAAAAAAGACATCACAGAATTAACATACAGACAGAGAGCGAGCTTAGCACAACGAAGTTACGGTCTCTAACAACTAACCCATGTTTAAATTAATTATTTTATTGCATCCTTCAAATTTTGTAACCGATTGGTGAATCTTATGAACATTCGAGTTGTTGGGTAATTTTTTAATCATTGTCGGTGTATTTTGCATGTAGTTGGTTTTGAATTGAAGGCGCGTGCGTGAGTTTGAAGTCGAGTCCACGCCTCTGAGGATCGTGATTCCGTTGGACATTTGCGTGCGCTGCTGGAGACATTATTAGTGCAGGCCAGTGATAAGGGACCCTGATGGCCTGGCGCATTATATTTTTAATTTATCACATTACCTACCTATTCTGTGTCTGCAACTTTAATTGTATGCACACCACTTATTATTGCACTTACCTCCGTTTTCACGATTTCAAATCCTTTCTGTTTTCTCCTAATTTAGTGGAGTTTTCTAAGTAAATTATCTTAAGCCATGAATCGTGCATTTTTGATGTGTTCCGGACATGCAGAAAGTGCTGGAATTGCTCAGATCCGTTTACGAATAAAGAAAAAAAAGAAGGAACAACTAGAATTCCAGACTGCTCTCGAAGGGTCTGGGTTCAGCAAAATTAGATTTCGGACAGAGCAAAAGAGGTAGATATTTCCATTCTGTGAAAGTGGTATTATACTAAAGTAGAATCTCATTTCATTAATTTCTCTTTCGAATTAAATAAACACTATGTGAATTATTGTTTCAAACCATAGGAGGCGAAATTTCTTGGTAATTTTACCAACTCCGGGTATAATTTCAAGTGAAAATCGTAAAATTTTGACCTGCGGCCGCTGATTGAGAATCAAAACCAGGATCAAAATTAAGCGCCTTTATCAATAGATTACCGAGTTTGGTAGAAATCTAACTAAAGTACCTACATATCTTACTTGCTATTACATAAATTGACAGAAAGTTTCGTCACCGTTTTTACCACTTTCTCAGATAGAGTTGTTCTTCGGGTAAGTAATTTTTATTAAAACTATAATAAAAAAAAAGACATTTAACCTAAGTACCTAGTCTTTCATTTTTACTAGGTATAGGTATCTAACTTTGATTTGCTGTTGCTGTGAACCGTGAAGAACGAAGGGAGCAACAAAACGCCATCCATCGCACTTATTAGTGACACATCTTTATCAGCCTGGCGGAAAACACAATAAGTTATTGAGTCCTTTACGAAATTATATTCAACCGATCTGTGAAAGCCCAGCTAAAGTCAAAGGCCTGACGCTTAGAAATAATTGAATAAATTAAGACGGTATCACTCAGTTCATACCAGCGCATATATTTGATTCTAAACGCGAATTATTGCTTTTTGTATGCCCTGTAAACTGTTGAGTCTTCCCTCTGGCGAGCTGTTCCCTATTATCTACACTTCTTGATACATAATTGTACACTCAGGGGTTCTGGCCTTTTGCAAGGCTGCATTTTCCCCTTATGTATCAGATGAAGAAATACATTTCTCTGACTGCCTGGATATTTGATGCATGATTATTTAAGGACCTTGATAAAAGAACCGACAATCAGCATTTTGTTCTAATGTGACAAACAGGAATGATAAATTTTGAGCTCTCGCCTTGGGATACATACCTAATACTGGGGTATTATGGACATTATGACACTGTGTCCTTTAAAGAATAGATAGGAAGAACATAACTCCACTGTTATCTGTTCAAACACACTACTTTGGCTTCTTTCATCGACGTTAAATTTCCCATATTTCACCTGTCCTCCTTTGGGGACGGCATCAATGTGTTCGATTCACGTCATTCTTGGTTGACAACACCTTCTTACACCTTTCTTTTCATGTATATAAACTATTTTTGTAATCGTATTTGCAACCATTCTTTCAACGTTTCCAAACAATATCATAACTTTTTGACTTTCTTCATTCTAACAACTTCCTAAGGTATGACCACAATTCTTTTAAATATTCTCATTCCTTTCTTTGTCTTTCCAAATAATATTCTTCGTAGAGGTTTCTTCTCACTGCATTTATATTACATTCCTCTTTTTTCTCTAAAGCCGGGTTCTCACAATAGGCAAAACCAAGGTCAATTAAGTACAATAAGTAGATAATCATTCCGAATTTAATTGTCGTCGGCGCGGCGCTCCGAGTAGGAAGATCTAATTTACATTAGTGGCGTGAAAATAATATCTGTGATTGAAAACGAGTTTTTTAATGACCACTGTCTTATGTAACGATCGTGCCTACCAAATAATTACTATTTATGGAACCATTGTTACGTGTATCGGTCACCGCTGTGATATCAAATAGCACACTGTAACTTCATCTTAACGGATGTTCACTTAACGAAATCTAGTCCCGCGCGGTGATAATGTTTCTTAAAACTTTCAACAGATGTCTCTTAACATCATTTAATCCTAAAGTTGATATCGATCAACCACGAATACGCTAGAACAAGGCGAACGTTTGCTCTTATTATTGTCTAAATAATAAAAATTCACCATAAAAATTTGGTATGTAATTGGCAGATACAAATCGTAACGAATAGAAAATACCTATAACGTATTTTCAAACAAAAAACATGGTGCTTAATTTAAGGTGAAATGAGCTGAAAATGCAAGTATAATATACTTACCTATTTTCTACTCACTCCACTTCAGAAATTTATAAACGCAATTTCGATTTCTGGATTTTTTTATAACGCTCACTTGGCTCGTGGAAATTAAAAATCAAAACTGTATTTTGAATGGAAAAAAAACAAAGCATTTACTGATAACATGATAAGTATACTTTGAGTAGATTCCTAACAAAGCTTGTAGGTAACATTGGATTTGCACACTTAAACGTTTTTATTTTTCATTTTTCTGAAAAAACCGTTAACCACAAACTTTTTCGTTTTACCCATTTAACTTTCATTTAAAAAATCATCATTTTATTCCGAAATGACCCAAGATATATAGGTAAATCATACGCACCTACTTTTTTGGTCATTTATTTATTTCTTTATTATAAAAGACACCAACAGAGCATTGAAAACACATACAAAGATAAACATAATATTAGAAAACACATGCACTCCCCAATACTCCAATAACAGGCGTCTGTAACATAATTAACGTAATCCTGCTAATTGCTAACATATCTGTCAAAAGTCATTTGGAATATAGGTAGGTACGTATCATTTAAGTAAGCTTAGGTATATAAATAAAGAAGGAGTCTTCAGTTTGTGCTACTACGAATTATCTACATAATATTTTAGTCCGTTTATATATATATATTTTTGTAAGAGCATCAATCATAGAAAACAAACGTAAAGGTCAGATATCAATATGCGAAAAGCCGTGCAAAATTCCAGAGAGCGTTCTTAAATACTCTTTGATAAATTAACTTTAATATATTTAGAGCTATTTAAAAAACTTTATTTTTTTAAGATCTTCATACAAATTTATCAAAAAAGACAGTAAGACATCATTTGGAAACAAAATTACTCATGTAAACGTTGAATGGAATCTTGGTATTACGGTATGAAAATGTAATAAAATAATTGGAGATTGTTTCGTAATACATATAAATGTTATTTAAATCTTATTATTCTCAATAAATAAAGATTTAATGCAAAATTTTGTAAAAATTATTCCTCCATTTTGTAATTTGACATATTTTAGAAAATTTATGGCCATAGTTTTTTACAAAGCGTCGTAGCCACTGTAATAGATGAGTAATTATGTAGGTGCCTGATAAAATCATATTCTAATGTAGATAGGTATTAAATAATTTAAAAATAATTGTTGAATCATTTTATATTCCTGAAATATAAATAAAGTTTAAATCTTAAATTCATCGTTGAAAAAGATTAAATTTAAAATCATCGTTGAAATTGGTATGAACATTCCATAAACAAACTGGCCGGTAAAACAGTAGCCGATAAATTAGATCATAGCGTACAGCGAACTTGACAGAATTGTTGAGAGAAAGAAATAAAATTGACAATAATTGAGAATCTTTAAAGGCTTCAGGATTTTAATCAGTATAATAAAACGTTTGTTTTATCCACATAATAATTTAGAAATATAATATTTGTATAATTAATCACACTCAACAGCGGTATTACATTGTATCTAAATTAGTATGTAAATAAACTCAAAACCACATTAGCTTATTTATTTTATCCTGCATATTATAAAAGTATTGTTAAAAATTTGGACTCATGGTCGTATTGTTGGCGTGAAAATTAATTTAAAAAAATATTCATAGGGTGTCACATACTTAACTTTAAACCAATTGTGTTAAAAGAAGTATTCTTCAAAGACAGCGGCCAATAAGAGGTTTGATTGGAAGCCTTACTTGACGACCCTCCAAGATTTGTGACATATCATTCATCCTAGAATAAATACAATATTATTATGTTACGACATAAACTTGACGACCCTCTTTCATGTCATCTTCCACATAATTTACGTTATGTAATATCATGTACATTTATTAAAGTTATTGTAGGTATACAATACATCTATAAGTAGCCAAAATCAACACTCTTATTACAGGTATTTTTTTAAAGTATTTAAATGAATAAGATCACAATGAAATCAATATTAACAATTAAGAAATCAAACTAACGCATACCTAGAACATAAAAAATTAACTTTTAAAACAAAGTTAATTAAAAACATACAGTCATGGGTTGGGTACATTAGATGCACGGTAAATTACACTTAGAGAAATCATATTTTTATCTACATAATTCACAACAAAATATTTTATGTGCAGTTTGATTAATTTAATATTATAATGTAGGTACCTACTTAGAAAAAAATAAACAGCAGCAACAATATTCCTATACTATAATTTATTCAATGTTATTCAAACTTCGAACATGTTTTGTTTCTTTTTTGTTTACATCGTCTATGTGTCAAAATTAATGACAGCTGAGAGCCGTGAACTATAGACTATGATTCTTCTATGATTAAAATGAAATATTTTTGTGAAAGATAATGATTTTTTTTAATGTGTATTTTGTGTAAATAATGTATTCTTTAAATTAATAAAAACACTTACCTCAAATTACTTACGATACACACCATATACACACCTACGTATTTTTTTTACAAAACTTTTTTATTAGTTCGAAAACGACTGCAGCACTAAAAAATAAATATTTTGTTGCGTTGTCTATGGATTTTTTGACACTTTGTTGTCAAACTAGAAATTGGAGAACTATTCTTATAGTGATTCTTATTCTAATGAAAATAATAAAATGTAACCAACTTTCTATTGTCTGGTTATTTTTTAATTATAAATAACGAACATGAATATTAATGAACAATCCACTGGTAAGCATAGTTATTTGTTTCAAAACAATATAATATTAATAATTATATGGCAGTTATAATGTCATTGACTAATTTTTTGTGTAACTATATTTTTACAGGCTCTGGTGGCATTTTCAACAATAAGGACTAATTGGTGAATTTCCAAAACGTAAAAACCTTTATCAAAGTTACCAATTCAACGAGGACAGAATCAAGTCATACTGAAAAATATTAAATGTTTGCCAATTGCCAATTTTGGAATGTAAAAATACAACTATTATGTCATAATCAGTAATAATGAACTGGCTGTCATCCTCTAAAACTTTGCATGGTATAGATAAGTTATGCTGCGACAATACCTACAAGACGATAAACCATTTGTTTGTTTGATAAATAATTAACAATTATTATTTATGACACTAACTATGTCAAGTTTGAAACACAATATTTTGGTTTAGCAAGTCTGAAGCTTTGTGTGCTGACTCTATATGAAATACATTTTTATACAGGTTTTTATTTATTCTTTACTGTAAATTTGTATACATATACGCATAAAAACTTAACATAACAAAGACATCACAGAATCAACACACTAACCCCGTTTTTCATTTGTATAGGAGATATTTTTTCTATTTTTTATCTGTTAGATCTTACAATGACATATTGTCATATGACTGAAATGAAATAAACTAAATTGTTTTATTCATAACTAGAAATATACTAAATGAAATAACATTATGTTTTTCTTTTTCATCAAACATAATAATATATTCTCCCAAACACCACTAAATTTAAAAATGATGCCTCCAGCAAAAAGAAATTATGAGAATTCAGGGAGTTTTGTAAGTATTTTTACATAAGATATTTATGTTATTGTTAAAATAAGTATCAAATAATGTGTCATTTTAACACAACTTACTTTATTATTATTAAAAAGCTATTCTGTAAATTTAGGAAGCAAGAAGATAACATGATTGTCTTATTAGCAAGTCAATTTCATATAAAATTCTTTATAAATTTAATATGTCCCACAAAGTGCTATTTCTTCCTTATGAACTATTTCCCATTGTTGCATATAACTTAACAATGTCTATCGGTGTCAAAAGAAGTATCTTCATGTAGGAGATATCCCTATGAGGGGTTGAATCCTGCAATTGGCATGAAACTTTTCACCATAATTACTCATTTTAAGGTCCAGGATAGCAGATTTATTAGATCTAATGGCGAATTTTGTTAACGTAAAGTGATCACTCTAAGCCAGCATTCGAAATAACGGTAGAAAACGTTCGTCGAAGTGGTTTAAACCATTTTTAAATGGAACATCAGTAATGAATTGTTAGAGTCATTAGTTGTTACATATTAGTCTAAATTTGTGGATGAAATGCCAAAAAAGAAAAAAAAAATATTGGTCTAAATAAAGGATTTCAATCATGGCTCGACGTATATGAATATCTTCGTGTGGTTCTCCTAACTAAAGTTGGTGACCATCACTGCAAACTCTTCATGATTTTGAGCCAGCCTTTTCTCAGAAGACTCTCTTCTGCTCAAACCACTTTTTTCCTTGAATTTTAAGTTGGAAGAGGGAATACTTTTCATCACGGAGTAATGAGTATGTAGCCAAAGTATGGGGGATTATGTCTCTTGACAGTGGTAAGGAGCTCTCTTTTTACTTTTGTATCATTCCCAGGACTCACAGACACCCTATCAACACATGATATGCTCAGCATTCTTCTATATAACCACATCTAGAGAAAATAATCAGTTTAAGTAGAGCTAGATTCTGGTTTAAAACTTGACGTGGACCTTAAATTTGTTATTCAACAGTTGTGTGCATTAAGTTTCAATATTAAGATGTCGACTTTTGATCTTGAGGACAAGGGTTCTATTTCTGAAGGAATCAAAGTTTTTATAGATGCTTTCTTACGTAATACAATACATTGTTTCAGGGACTACACTGATTATATATTACTACTGTAGTATTTATAGGACAAGACAAGTTTCCTTATATTAAATTATACATAAATTCCATAGTAAGAAGCTTAACTTGAACAATCTTAAGAAAATTTATGTCTACTTTTAGTCAATATTTTTAATGAAGATAGATATTTTAATTGTTTCAGCAATTTTTATTATTTAGATTAATTAAGTACCTATAATTGATCAAATTTTTGAAATATAATCTACATACCTAATAATTCAGTAGGTAATGTTTATTTATTTATTTTTTGTATATTGGAGCATAAAACTGTAGGTTCTGCATTGGATTTTAATGTCGTGGATCCTTGCAGGTATATTTTATGGTAGCTCATGCCTACTTTTAGTCAATATTTTTAATGAAGATAGATATTTTAATTGTTTCAGCAATTTTTATTATTTAGATTACTTAAGTACCTATAATTGATCAAATTTTTGAAATATAATCTACATAATAATTCAGTAATGTTTTTATTTATAATAGTATTTTTTTTTATATTTTGGAGCATAAAAGCGTAGGTTCTGCGTTGGATTTTGATCATCGTGGATCCTTGCAGGTATATTTATGGTAATCATAGATACAAATTTTTACAATTTTCAAATATATTTAATGTAATAAAGATTCAAGATTGATTTGAAATAAAAATAAATGTAATTCAAACTTTTCTCTTTTTTATAAACATTAAATGTGTTGAAATTCTTCTCTCTTTTTATGGATTGTGAAAGTGTCATTCTTCTTTTTCTGTGCTTATGTCAGTTATAGAGGTCTGTTAAGCAATGAGAAGCTAGACTAGAACCTGTTTAATTACTTACCGATCAAGCCTGACAATCTGAATTAAAAACGTAAAGCAAGACGGGTATTAGCTAGTTATATAATAATTCGTAGTAGCACAAACTGAAGACTCATTATTTATTTTTACATAAGTGAAAATAAACTACTACCATGCACCCTCGGCCGAAACTATCAACAGTTTAGGTATATACTATATTGGACAATTGAATATTGAATATTGTGAGATACATCGGAATACCTTAATTGAAAATTGGTCATTTTCGTTTATCGGAATATTTCTCTAGCTCAAAGCGTTGAGAGAGGAGCGCGTGTAGTTCTAATATTCCTTGCACAAGTTTAGTTGGAATCTATGAATATTCAACGAGTCAGACAGCGTGTCACCCTCAGTGTCTATCATTACGTATCGTAAAGAAACCGGTTCAGGTTGCTAATAATAAAAATTAACAAAAGACATGTGAATACACCCAAGTACCTACCTAGATACCTTACGTCTGTAATAGGTACCTACCTATCTAGACTTTACTCTAAATTATACAATATACATTTTCCTGATAGGTAAAAATATTTTTTTGACATTGTAATTATAGCAACTGCTATATTCGGGACATCTTTCTCCCATTTGTCCTTAAAGCTCAATGCTCCTACACCTAGATTTTTTTCTTTACTTACAAGTTGCACTATTTAAGTAATTAGTGGAATATTATTTAAATCGTATGACATGTTTGATTTGGCACTTTGCGTGTAGGAATGATGGAGAATATTAGCCCTCGTTTATTATTCAATCCTTTACATCTCCTCCATTAAAATCGGTTCCCCGCTGTTCTATTTAGTTCGACGTATGAACTGCATTGCATGTCCTGACATATATATCTGTTGTAAAAATACTTCTGACGCCTCCTTTACTAATCGAACTCTCAACCATTCCTTCCAATTTCGTAGGTAGTCAGTTAATTTTCGTTTCTCATTACCTACATGCCCCAGCCATCTTGCGCGTCTCTCAATTATTGTGTTCAATATTTTGCCAAATAAAAGATAAAAATAATATTTTTGACACATTGGCAACTAAAATCTCTTATATTTTCCATTGGTAGTCAAAACACTTATTTAGTTGTAAATGAAGAAATTTGGGTTTTGGATAAAAAAGCACATTTTTTATTCTCACTCAAAGTGAACACAAAATACACTTTCACAGTCAGCTTGTGTCGTGAAAGAGGAAGATGGTTGGCACCTGGGATCGAACCCACGATCTACAGTACGAAAGCCGGCATTGTAACCGCCAGAATACTCACCAACCACTTCAATGTAATGTTTCTTTAAATGAATTAAGATCTAGTCATCTAATAGAAGGTACTTACATACTTAAATGCTAGAACGCCGATGGTATAGTAGTTTTTAGTTAAAGTATCTAAATCGAATTACATAACTTTAAACGTGAAAACTGTTAACGTTCCAAACGTTAACGTTAACGAAATTGAAAATGATTTTCAAACCAAAAAAAAAATGTGTTTCGTCTTCGATATAACAGCAGCGTCGTCATGTTTCCATAGATTTCGAGGTAACGTTTAACGTTAAGTTTGAACAACTGTCAGAATTATATTTTTATCGACTCGGAATTTTGAACAACATTATTTAACGCACGTTGATCAACAGTTTTTACGTTATCTCTATGGAAATAACAACAAATTGTTAACGTTGGAGGCTGTTGTTAATATTTCGACTTGGCCTCCTGAACACGCGCGGTAACGTAACCAATGTAACGTTGATACGTTGCATGCAACGCGTTACAATGGATACGTTACCGTGCATGTTCAGAACTGCACAGACCCTAAGCTATGAGTACCTACCAGGGTGTTAACTCAAACTTTCATTGAGTGGAAAAATAACGTATCGATTGAGTGACTGGCTTTAATAATGGACTTTGAAATCAAGAAATAAGCAACGAACTGATTGTCTTTGAAATCTTTCATTAGAACCTTATCCCCAAAGTACATACCTACACAACTAGGTACTACCTTTCATCAAGCAATCTGACCTCATTAAGAATGATCATTTTTAGGAACAAACAATCGTTCATGTGTGCTGAAAGAATCATTCAAAGGTTTCAGACCCAACCATATTGTATGACATGACCACAATCGATTGAAATATCATATAGATGGATGGACTTGACGCGAACGAAGAAAATAGAAGAATAATAATTAGACTGTCAAAATATATGGATGAGGGTATTGGTAGAACTATCAGCAGGAGTAGATATATGACAGAATCTGGAGAAGTGGACCGTCTGGTCAGGAGGTATAAAATTGTTTTGTCGCAGCCCTATAAGTATCACACATAGTATTATGATTGTCCATTACTTTCTATAGTTTAAAATCAGTTGATATGTACATAGATCAGTTGTTTATGTATTAATTTGCTTTTGAACATTTACTTCATAGTTCCATCTTTCATCGAAGCCGTAACTCTTGTGTGTACGAGCCCAGCTCCAGGTGCTATTTTTAAGTTGTGATGGCGGGTAGGTACGGCACGGTGCCGCACCACACACCTCTCGGAGCCCAGACAAAGTGCTGGTGTTGACATAATGATGAACAAGTCTTTTATATTTTATTTTTATTTAGTTTTTTTACAATCTGGATAATGTTCTCACTGTCGATATTTTTTTTTTAAAAGAACAGGTAGGAACGTACCATAACAAGAGGTAGGTAATGTATGAAAGAATGTACGTACACTTTACGTAAGTACTCAAATATTCAATTGGGTTTGCAGAGTGCCGCG
Source organism: Mystacides longicornis (assembly GCA_963576905.1). Taxonomy (NCBI): domain Eukaryota; kingdom Metazoa; phylum Arthropoda; class Insecta; order Trichoptera; family Leptoceridae; genus Mystacides; species Mystacides longicornis. Next base: position 20,812,067 of record OY756421.1, on the reverse strand, counting down.
AATTTATTCTTTAGACACTTGCTGAATGTAGATACCGAATAATAACAAGTTCAGAGATCATTTATCAACGAATTGAAAACAATCTATGTTAGAATATCCTAAAACACTGAATTACTGATCGACTAACGGCCCCGTGGGAGACACACATCTGTGTAGTGGTGTGCGAGTTCTGTTGTTTGAAACGGGTGGATAGACACGCATACCCTACAAAATTACTAACGTCTGTTAGTTGTTGTCAATTGTGCGTAAAAGGAAATATATAGGTATAGGTAACAACACTTCTAGTGGCTGGCGACCATCCTGGCAACGAGAGAATTAACGCCTCGGTGGTAAAAAGTGAACTTACTGACGAATTTGGCCAAAAATACAAACGTTATATCAGATGTTATTCTCCGCAAAGCCGTGCAAAACTCCTGGAAGAACTACTTAGCCCATTATCTTTATTGTAACTTACCTAATTGAAATAATTTAAGTAAAAGGTAGGTAGGTACTTACATTGGTTATATTTTCTATTTTGCTATGACCTCAACCATGGGTACTTTTTATGAAATTATTTTCAATGTGTTTCAAAAGTCATTAGTAGGTACCTACCATGAATATTAGTTACAAGAAGATGTAGGTCCTTCTTTTGAATTGTTATTGGGTTAAATGCAAATTCGTGCGAGGCTTTGTCGGTAACATGGTGTTATTAGAAGAAATTATTTGAATGAAAGAAAAAAGAAAGAGTGTGTGGCATGAAGGAACCTCGACACAACTCCAGGTGAGTGGGGGCTGTGGCACCGACAATTTTGTGGGTGTTCACTTGAATGCCACTAAAACAGTGAGTTATATCCATATCGCGTGATAATAATAGTAATCTTTACGCTATGCTACATTTCACTACGGTTCCGATGTTGAATTTCACATAGCTACAGCCTGTACTCGAAATCTCTTTACTTAGTGCCTAATTTGTTTTAGAACAATGTAACCTTAGAAACCATAAATTAATCAATCACTATTTTTTGTAAAATTTTGATAAATTCAAAAAGAATTTTCCTACATTCTTCAACTTCACTTGGAAACTTAATGAGACAATAGTAAGTATCATGATGGTCATGTTTTTTTGGGTTTCAAGAACTTCCTATAGGCCCGAACAGGTAGATACACAAAACTGGAAAAATAATAGCTTTCCCCACTCCACACTTTTAATCGGCATTCTTAAAACATGTCTCAGCACCTCAAAGTTTTTGTGGGATGGCTTTTCCATCGACTTAATGAAAAAATAAATAAATAATAGATACATACGTATAAAAAGTTGCAAGTTTGTGTAAATAATCAACAATCGATACAAAAAAGTACTTATTGTAATTTTTTAAAATCAATTTAAATACATACTCACATCCCTTCGTTGGGATTAGTAGAAACATGTCACATTGTCACAGCTACAAAGTTCTTCAAAACTCTTTCAAATTCAGCGCAGTATTTTATAAAATCAACAGCAAATAATGCCTTTAATCCAAGGTACCTACCTATATTTTGGCTTCAAAAGTAACAAACTGATATTGTCTAAGAATTTGCATTAACTGAAAAATAATATTCAAGTGAGATGTTTTAAGACTTTTTGTGAAGTCTGTAGGGAGAGAGGTATATGGGTTCATGTTGCAAGTGAACATGCCTGATGCTTCGATTCCTACCCTCAAGAAAGACACCCTCTTTAATAAATAGCTTCACTGTCACACCAGCTACTAATATTTTCTGTCTTACCCCAGACACGACACATCCAACATCGTGAATAAAAATCAAAACCTTGTAAGCAAAATAATATGAAAAAAAATCAAATTTCTTGGAAAATAGTAAATTCATCAAGAAAAAACCATATTGTGACAAATAGGTAGGTACCTACTCAATACCTACTCATCATGCCGTATCTCTAGAAGAGTACTTAAGCAGAAAGAACGAAATTCTCTTTAAGAGGTTGTTGAACAGAGGTTGTTTCCTTGGTACATCCCCTACATGATTACAGAGTGTCAAAATATTATGATCGCGACAAAATATGACATGAATTGTGATATCAAAATATTATGAAACGTGCCTTGAAAAATAGAATTTTGGAAAAATGCTATGAAGATAAATTTAAATTACTATCGATTCGTTCCATTGTTTCTTTTAAATCCTAATCTTTTTCACTTACCTCTCTTTCAAAGCAGGCATGTCATCATTCCACGTTGGTTACTTTTTCTTCTTTTGGTGCCATGTCAGGCTAACTTAACGTCAGCGATCACTGCGGCGAATGCTTCTCTGTCCTGGAAAAAAATATATCGCTTGTTTCACTATGAATAAAATTTTGCTTACTGTATTCCCTCAATGAAAGATGTCACGTAATATGACTGAAGGAAAAATTGTATTTCCTAAGCGACGTCGCCTATTATGGAGCTCTCGTGAAATTGAAATCACATTTTCAAAAACGTGTCAGTCCGCCATAAATATAAAAATGTTTTTGTTTTGTTTAATGTAATTGAATTTCGTGTCGAAACTTTTGTAAGTGACGTTTTCTGCGTTTATTACAAACCCAAAATGTAATAAAATGATTCCAAGTGACTTTCTAATAGAGTCAACACGCAGAACACCCGGAGTCATGTTTGGGGTTGAATCATACCTACGTGGATCAAAAATGTATATAGACAATGCCAGTACTTACAATCATCGTACTTTGGTTTTTTTTTGCTTCTTTTGTGGAAGGCGTCAGAGTTTTGACGAGCTTACGTAAGTAAAGTGGCGTGGCATTCCTTTGCTATATTTTTTATATTTTTAGAAACAGTGTTTTTAAGTAACAAAAATTCTGAAAAAATACTTTGAAACCTTCTACAACTTGCTTAATTTTTCGTCATAGCATTAAGTACTATCGAAAATTGTCACTCTTCTCCACTTGTATGTAGATAGATACTGATATTGAAGCATATGCTTAAATGCGGTTTCGTCGTAGTGTGGAGATCCAGAGGAGGGGTTCTTTATCGGTTGATCTGCCCGTGGGCATCAGGAATCCGATTCAACGTCCACGGGGACATACCCTTCCTTCCAAAAAAAGGTATACCTAGATATTGAAGACGTTCCTGGAGATACCATATATGTAGAGAAAGCAGATCCTGAAAGGCTGATAAAAATATCAGTAAAATTATGTATAAAGCATTCAAGAAGTGGAGAAATAGGTGCACTGTACTTACATCCGCATCCCAGAAGAAAAGAATCTTTGAACCTATAGGTGTAACCCTTGAATGCAAATATGAGTAAGTACTTACCTATCATACTCACCATTTAATAAGGGTTGCGGCCTCCCATACCCCTGGATGTTTCAAGAACCTATGTTCTGATTGGCGCTAAATCGCATTTTGATCCTCGACTTTCTTCGTCTTGTCGGAATGTCAAGAATCTTCCTCAGAAGTTACGCTAGACGTATCCCTATCAACGGTGACAAAATTGGTGCCTACCTAACTGAACTTCAAAATAAAAATAAAATAACCATGCACCCACATACGTCTTCACAGTATGTAATGTTGACGTTGTAAAGATATGGTTCATTATGGGTGTGGCATCAACATTATTAAGACCTTTCTTATTGTGAACGCGAACGGTAATGTGTAGGGTACAGTGCACCAGTTGTTGGTCAAGGCTTTGTTTTAAAAGAGTTGATATAATATTGTGGAAAAGTGTTAGGTATGGTAAACTTTATCTACAAATAAGTAGATGCTTACAATATTACCTGCATTTTTTATTCTTATTTATTTTGATTTTTATTTTTGGGAGGAGGTCATAAGCATTGCGCAAGATCGAGCGCAGTGGAGAGCTCTTGTTGCCTCCCTATGCTCCTGAGTGGAGTTCAAAGAGAGTTTTGATTTGATTTGATTTATTGCATAGATATCTCATTTAGTACACTAGCGGTTACGACGCAGACTTTCGTACTGGAGGTCGTGGGTACGATCCCAAGGGCCAACCACCTTCCTCTTTCACGACACAATATTTAAGTATAGTTTACTGTGAAAGAGTAATAGAGTGTATTTGTGTTCACTTTGAGTGAGCACAGAAGTTTGTTCGTAGCTCGGTATTTTATTTTATTTACACACTAATCCCACTCAAAAATTTTCATGCAAATCATGCAAAAGACAAAACCAATCTTCGGGAAATATTTTTCACATTTCTATGACTATCAATTAATATATTATGTCCGAGGGAAATATTGAAATACCTACAACTGTTACTACGGGAAGAAATGTCAAATCGTTCGTAGGTAGGTAGTTCTAAACGTGATAAAGTGAAATGGGGACCTTTTAGGATTTTAAGTAGGTATATCGTATCTACCAAAGCCTAATTGAATAACAATTAAACAATAAATTACTCTTCTCTACGTATGTCGGTTGTCCAATGAGTTTTCCTTAGTGTTATTTTAATAACTGAATTATTTATTTCGTAAATACTTTTCAGATAAGGTACTCATACATATTTATTTGTAGGTTTAATGGAGGAAAACTCCAAGGTTCAACTTCTTTTAACTTTTATATAATTAAACTATATCTATGTTTACAATATAATATAACAAATTTAAAAACTTAGTTACTCAGTATCTGCAAAGATGTAATTGAAATACACAAGAAAACTGTAGCCACAAATGATAAATGTATATAGTCACCTACCTACATTACTTGTAGGAAAAGGAAGACAAATATACACAATATTTATATGGATGAAGTCGGTCAACATAAGGCACTCGCAATAATGAGAGGCGATTAAGGGTGGATGCACTCTTGGAGTAGTTGGTGCTCTTCCTGCAGCTGTCCTTCCTGGGGCTGTGTCGTGGGACGTCCTGACTGGAACGAAATACACTTGTCTCATATCAGCTACAGCTTATCTACTTGGGATCATCATTTTACCTCCTCGCCTAGTATGTTCTTCCCTTTTCGTAAAGCAACGCACTTCAGACTTCAGAGTACATCTTAATATTATATTGATTATCTACCTTAATAAATATTTCTGTGATATTGACGTTTACACTGTACATAGAGAATATTGCCATCGTGTGACTACTATTTGCTTACCTTTAAAATAAATAGGACAACACCAGTTTTTTCAGGGCTCTTGACATAATAGATAAGGAAGAATGACGGCGAACCAAATCTTCTGAAAAACGAGAGACCAGAAAGAATAAATGCTGCAGTTGCAATAATTCTATTATGAAGATGATCTGTTTCCTAGTGGTTTAGTCGTCGACTTTTACACAGAAAGTTGTGGCCACGATCCCCGAAGCCGTCGATTTTCTTCTTTCACAACACAAGCCTTTACTTAATGTATTGTGTTAGGTTATATAGCGAGAAAATAGACGGTGAACTCAGAAAATCGTCAAGTGGAGCACTTGGAGAAGTTTAGGCTGACTCATACATGAAAAGACGACATATTACATTCATCAAAATTGATGCACGGAAAACAGGAAAAAGAAGGGTGGAAAATCTTATAGAAGATACAAATATCTGTCAGTGAGAGATAGCTAAAAAGAAGAATACTTTGTTTTATGGATGATGCAAACTGTTGACCCGCGAAAACCGCTGTTGTATGATTTTCAAGAAGTTCCAAAAACTAGAAGCAAGCTTCGTTTACTTAATTTGGAATCTCCTAGAAAGACTTCAAATTGAGTTATAAAGAAATGAATTAAAAAGACGCACATTCAATGGAGAACTTTGGTTGTCTCTCTTAGCCAGTTCCAAGGAAATTTAAATGCATGCGCGTTCAGCCTCAAACTACCATGATCTCACTAGAATGCTGAAAACTACCTAAAAGTAAAAAATCATATAATTTTCCAGGTAGATACTTAGCTACTCTATATTGCACCTATTTCACCTACAGATAGGATATATTTTTCAAAAGATTTATTATGAAATCGTAAAATTTCAACAGTATCATCAGCTGCAACATAATATCTGGATGAATCAAATATTATTTTTATACAGGGACCCACATAGCTGAAACATATTATACGTAATGTATGAAATATAAAACGCCTACCTGTTATAAAATATAATAGGTAGGTACTTTATACTCACAGTGTTACCAACCGAAAAGCAATAAACAATTTTAATGACAGTTCTTAGCGTATTGTCTCAGTGTTGTCATATGTACAATGTAAAACGACAGTTATATTGTTGCTGTACTGCCTAGAGTATACTTTGACGAATAATTCTAGACACAAAACAGCCGTACTAATAGAACGTTATTCTTCGAATACACGCAGAATAAGCAAAAGTGCTACTAACAAAACAAGGAATAAGCTATAACAAGAATAATTTCCATGCCAACTTTTTTCTTGGCTACCCCCAAGTATAAAGAAGGAATAACGATGTTTAATAAGACAGACTACCACTGCACTCTTCATGTTTTGAGACTTAACCTAGGAAAACAAACTCAAAGTTGCAACAAGTCCAACCTGTCAATGAATCGAATCGTACTTCAGGTATCGATTCGTATATAGGTACACACTCGCGATATTTCGCGTACGAACTTTTCGTACAGAATGCTTAGAAACCAACCCCGTAGTATGGAAGAACCACAAAGGCGCACCATCGATTGCGAGCTTGCCGAAGTATTATGAGGTATACTTATGACACGGTTTAGGGTCGATTATTAGTGTTATAAGCCATTTATGATGTTAAAACGCAGTTGCCATTAGTACCCCTGCAAATTTAAGCACAAGAAACTTTTTCACTTGTAAAAAAGACCCTGAGTTCATCGATATTATGTGGCTATAAGATATACCTAAGTGTTGGAGAAGATGTATCAACTTTAAAAAGAAATCGACTAGGCATTTTGTGTTTTTATGGAAACAAAAATAAAGTAATATTTTCAAAAACATAGGTATGTTCGTGTAAAAAAATATAATCAAAATAAATTATGGCAAATCTTATACTGGTATAGTTCAACTTTTATCCGTAGCGCCAACGAGTATTGGTGAACACTTTTGTCACACACTTGGTTTCTACAGCCGGTTCCTACCTATCTTTATTTTGAATTATCCGTAGGTATTTTTTTTTTATTTCTTATTTGTGTTGACCATACTGACAGTGGCGGTATAGACCACACAAAGTCAACTCGAAGCGGGAAAATGATTCAAAATAAGAATATTTACATGGAGGATTCACACCTGAAACAAATTTAATATAGTTTGACGTCAGGTTTTTATTCCAGTATTCCAGTATCCATTCCACTCAACATGCTTTTGACGTTCTTTTTCACAAGTGACTCGTGACTCTGAATTCTTCATCCATGTCCGCTCCCTAGTTGGAGCATATGGACTCCACAAATCCTCGCCATGCGGTCCTGTCCCCTGCGATTCCAGCAGTCGCATCCCAGTCAACACCAAACGGCCTGAAGGTCAGCTTCGTAGAGCCTTTTAATTGTTTGGAGGGGCCTACCGCCTCTTCTAGACTCTGAATAGGGTTCTGTAATCCGCATCTCTTTATCGTTCTTTTGGTCCATTCTTTTTGTCAATTTATCACTTTGTATTTTTATAGCTGCATACACACGTAACGATATATCTTTACGATTTGACCGATAATCGCTCATTTTTTCAATTGTTTTCTTCGCTAAGATTTCGCAAATATGCGATTATCGTTCAAATCTTATAGATAAATCGTTACGTGTGTATCCAGTTTATGATACGTGTATTAATTCAAATTTTATGGTAGATGGGTATGGTGGATATTCAGAAAAAATTTTGTGCTACTTGGGTTTTATAATTATTTTTTACAATACCTACCAACTTTCCTCTAAGATAGGTACCTACCTGAAAATTCACAAATACAAACATATACATACCTCCTACTAACTATTTCAGTAGCCTAACTTGAGAGAGAAATAATTTCAAATAAATTAAGAAAAAAATATGTAATAAAAAAAATAAAAACTGATTAAAAAGTTGTTAATGAAGGTTTTCTTCAAAATGTAATACCTAAATCCAACACACCTATCAGTATGCCTACCAGTCAAAATAAATTACCCAATTAGTAAACAAATTTATAACTTCGTTATATTGATTGAAAACTTCATTTTTTGTATATTCAGTAATCAAATTTTCAACTTTAGACCTGATTATATTAAAAAAGGATTTATTCTTTATGAGAATTGAACTGTAGAAGAATCGTCAATATCTTCTATTTTAGCGTTTACATAAATAGCTACACTGTAAAATAATTTCTATAAATTGTTTACCGCATGTGTGATACCTCCATTAATAAAATAAAAAAATAACGAACCACTATTCGCCGCAAGCCAATCATGGGATGCATCACTTTGAAAATATTGAAATTCTACGGGGACCTTCCATTTTTAAAGATGGAATAAATTTGAATATTATCAGTAACATTAATAGCATTAAATCGTTCCAAAATAGTAAAAGATCTATGTATGATATTATACGGCTCGGATCCACTCATTGTCATAGATCATAAGTGTGATAAATTAATTGTAAGCCTCAAGGATTTGACATGTTTATTTCGTAGGTGATACGGGCACAGTGTGATTCAAATTTAACTTTACATAACCCGACTTTTAGCGCTCTTATTTTTTTATTATTTTCATTTCTTTTACAAATATCGCGTTTTTGGAGAGACAATATCTAAAAAATATAACTTCATTCCAAAAAAGCTACTATGGTAATTTTATAGATTTCAGAGGGATTTAGGTACCTACCTACACCACCGGATCGACCGCCAAAAAAATATGGAAAAAGAGTAACGACTTCCATATAGAACCAACTAATTCATGCCAATCATTAAATCAATAAAATTATAATTTTTCGATTTAAGCTGTATTTTATTTCTACAAATTTGAACCACTACGAGCTCACGACCGTCTTCTACTACTGTTTTGAAAGCTGGCTTAATGTGTTGCAACATGTTGAAAAATGCCACGCCACAAAGTCCTGCAAAACTTTACTTGTTCTCGATATACCTACCTAGTATTGTCACAGCTCGACAATTTAAAACACGTTTGGTCGAAATTGAAATCGGAATTGTGTTTCAAGAGTAGCCCTCATGAAAAGGATAGGTACTGTTCAAAATCAAAACGTTTGTTGTGAAAAGTCACTATGATAATAGGTAAACAAACCTCTTGCATTTAAAATGCCTAATTTTCAAATCCATGATCCTTACCCGAATGATTTCCTTTATGTAGGTAGAAGTTTAATCTTACCTACTACAATGTTCTTCAAAAATCTACTATTGATTCATAACAATATTGGGTGATTTTGTCCTCCCGTTCACACTATTCCATATTGTCCCTCAGTTTGGTATGTATAGGTAGGTAGGTATAACGAACGTTATTATATGGCTATATATTGATATAAAATCTTTGCTTCCAGCTATCTCTCTCTACAAAAAAATACTAATAGTGTCTACATAGACGTATTTATAATGCCTCCGCAATATAGTAAGTATCATGATTGTTGATATTGATGCTTTTCGTATCATAAATTATCTTTAAGGTAGGGATCTGAAAAGAATCTTATTCTGTGTTTCAGATACATACTTAAGTACCTACCTATAATGAGAATACATATTTTGAAACTTGGTAGCTCACAATTAATTATTGTTTGATATAGGTTTGTGTGTTGCCCATCCTTCTTTATATACTTAGGTGAGATTCCTGGCATGCATTTGACCAAAGCACGAAAATTCTCCGCTCTTGAAACGATGTGGTACCGATAAGATAGTACCATCGAATCACGAACGACGCTATACGCCATCGTACCCGGCGTAGGACCATCATTTCCACCATTATGGAGAGACGGATATGACTGGGACATGTGTTGAGGATACCGAATGACAATTGGTATCGAAGCAGCGATGAGGAATTTCGGACATGATGTGGGACAGAAACTTATAAACATTGCGGAAGTTCGAGCGCAGTGGAAAGTTCTTGTTGCCTTCCTATGCCCCTATTAAGAGGAGCTCAAATGGAGAATGTACCTAAAAGAATATCAATTATGAAGTAGTTAGTTGATGATAACAACACTTATTACCTCCCTGCCAATAAGCAACTATAAAGTATCCCAAAAAGTTGTAGGTAGTTACTTTGAGTGGCTTTGAACTATCAATGTCAGATAGACATCGCCAGAAGTGAATCAGATAACATAGAAAGATGTGTAGCTATTGACATCAGGGAGCGTTCTGGGCAAAAGAAACAAGGATATAATAATATGACACCTGCAAGATGGTTAAAACAAATAGAAATAACACATAGAGATATCATAATATAGCTACTCGTTAACGGGAGCTGCGGAGGGCGGAGACGATTTTTATTATTAACGAATGAACAAATCAAAAAATAATGCATAATTTATTGGAAATGAAATAAGTTTCCACTAACTACGTTGAGTAATTTTGTATACCTAGTAAAATAATTACTCATCCTCTCACATTTTTTTAGTCGAAGCTGTTTTGTATCCATTCTTCAATACAAACATCGCACTTTGGTCTTTTTTTAAATAAGCGAATCAATTAGAGGTGCCAGCAGCGTGGCGAAAACATCAGGTGAGAAAGTGTCAGTTACTGATCGCTTTCAAATAATTTATAGGATGTTGATGAATATTATAAATAATGTGATCGACTAGGCTACCCAGAATCCAGGCGCGCCAACTGCAAATCTTGACTTATTTGTTTATTGTTCCAACTTTCAGAGTAAACTCCAGTCAGTATAGACGGATGTCCAGAAATAATTCTCTAACCGTTTCCCCGCTAGAGCTATGACTGAAGTACGGGTACAGAGGTACTAGGTGTGTGTTGACGATAATTCCAGCATTTCTGGACAAACTCTCCTGACGGTGGGTACCCACATTGTTTATTGATTTCAAAATACGCTATATGCATCTTTTTTATTAAACCGTAAAAAATGGAATAAAATCAATTGTTAAGAATACCTGTGTAGTTTATAATGTTTTTTTTTTTGAATATTATTTATTTATTCATTTATTCATTTACGGCCTGTTGGGCCTTTTTTTAAAAATAATATGTATTACAATATATAATAATCTTAAGAATATAATTATTTCAATATTACATTATTTTAATATTACACATCAATAAACAATAACAAAACATTGTGGACACTGTAGTGAGAACAATCTGATTAGATAAAAAAAAACAATAATGCATGCAGACACACTAACAGAAATACAATTGATTAAAAATTTATGCTTTTAAACAGCTAATTTATGAATTATTTATTCACCCAAAGTAAGAACATTAGGTTTTTTAAAAAGGGTTATATAACTTTTATATGATGGTACCTATAAGTGAAAGGATATTTGACAGTGATAAACTTATTGCAAGAAATTGTCTTAAAAGAAGCTTTACTTATATTGAAGCAGTAACAAAATGAGAATCAGTGGGTTTTTTCCCCTTGTAAGTCAACCTGGGCTTGTCGGAGCAGTGCTGAGAAAATTTATACCTTGGGGTAATTTGGTTAATTTTCAAATTGTTGTAGAAAAGAAAATATTATACAAGGAAAACGGGACCATTATTTTCTAGCTCACAAGAGAAGATAGTCTAGCCATAACTAAGCATATATATACCTACTTCGGGTAAGAAACATTTAAGTTTCATTAGAATATTCTTCCCCCCTTAAAATTGTCCTCATAATGCGGAGATCTGCATCTCCCATTAAATTTTGAGGATTGTTTCAAGTGAGCAGGTATCGACCAAATCGAAGAAGGCCATACATCAATAGAATGCAACAAAGAAGAGTATTGTCCACTGTGTAACAAAGCTGGACATGTAGCTGGAACATCCAAGTGTGATAAGTTTAACAAAGCTCTCTCAACGGCGCGTCAAAAACGAGACCAAAGCAAAGGAAAACAATTCAGAAGGGAACCACAATCTCTTAGATAGAGGAGCATATTTTCTAATGGAATGGAACTTAATATTTTACAAATAAATGTGGGTAGAAGTGTGGCTGGACATGATTTGGCTATGGCAATGGCTAAAGAAAGAAACTGTGACTTGGTAGCAATCAGCGAACCGAATAAAAAGAAATGTGCAGGGCCCCATACATACAGTGACGAGAGAAATGATGCTCTAATAATAAACTTTAGCAAAAAACACTGTGTTCAGGAATATGTATCAATGCAAGGAGTTGTCAGAATTAAAATTGAAAACACTTTTATATATAGTATCTATCTTAGCCCGAATAAATGCGATATGACTGAATTCGATATAATTTTGAGCGAAATGAGAAAGGATATGAATTCTGCCACTGAGAAACTCCACTTTGTCCTACTGGGCGATCTAAATGCAAAGCATCCAACGTGGGGTGGAAATGTCACAAACAGAAAAGGCATAGAACTTCTGAATTGGGTTAACTCCCAAAACCTAAATATTGTTAATGATGGAATGAATCCTACATGTATTAGGCATAATGGCTCATCCTACATTGACCTCACTTTGGTATGCAATGGAGTACTAAGAAGGGGAATAAGGTGGGATGTCATGGATGAGGAAACCTTAAGTGATCACAGATATATACTCACCACGATCAAAGGCCATATGAAAAATGACAGGTTTAAAAGAATATATGGATTGACAAACTATCAAACACTTCAAAATAAATTTAGAGTGCTAACACAAGATAAGGAAATCACTGTAGATGGGTGTGCTAGGGCGATAGAGATTGCCTTTAAAGAAAGCACCCCTAAAGTCAGAGAGGAAGAGGGGGGAAAGCTTCCCTACTGGTGGACACTCGAGATCCAGGAAACCATCAAAGCAGTCAGAAAAAAAAGAAAAGCCTTTCAAAGAAATCAAGATGAAGAAACCCGCTCACTAAGAGAAGAAGAATACAAGACCGCCCGAAAAAACTTGCGAAAAATTATTGAGAAAGAAAAGAGAGACGCGTGGAGATCTCTTTGTGAAAAATTGGAAAGTGATATATTTGGAGATGCCTATCAAATTGTAAAAAGTCAACTTAAAGTTTCAGTGCCCAACACAAAACTAACCCAAGAAAAGAAAAAGGAAATCTTTGAAGAACTATTTATTGGCCCTAAATCTGATGCATCAAATAATAATCTGAGAGGAAATACCACGAACTCATCCGAAGACGAACATATAGAAATCACTGAGAATAATATAAGAACTGCTGCGAATAGAATAAAAATAGGTAAAGCCCCGGGCCCCGATGGTATCCCACCAGATGTGATCAAGGAACTGGTAAACAAAAATATAAACTACTTTAGAGGTCTATTTGAACTGTTGCTGCGCAAGGGGATGTTCCCAAGTCAGTGGAAGAAAGCTAAACTGGTATTGATCGAGAAACCCAGAAAAAACTCAACAGAAGAAAAAAAATTCAGGCCAATCTGTCTGATAAACGTCATCGCTAAACTATTCGAGTCAATCATAAACGAAAAATTAGTTAAGGAAATAGAAAACAATGGAGACTTCAATAAGCATCAATACGGATTCCGGAAGGGTAAAACAACTATGCATGCAATCATGGAGGTCCAAAAAATGGCAAATGCAGCTAAGGAAATGAGAAAACTTAATACGCTCATCCTTGTAGATGTTAAAAATGCCTTTAACACAGCATCTTGGAGTATCATAATGCAGAAAATAAGGACAAGAAATATTAATAAGAAAATCACAAATGTCATAGCGGACTATCTAACTGATAGAAAAATAATAATTGACTTTAAAACAGAAATGGAAGTTGGCGGAGGTGTTCCGCAGGGCTCGGTTTTGGGGCCGACGCTCTGGAACATTATGTATGACGACATAATGAATGTCACAGTTCCCGAAGATGTGGGCCTGGTATGCTATGCTGATGATCTGGCAGTCTCAGTCACGGCCGCAACAAAGACCGAGCTGGTTACAAAAACTAACAAAGTCCTTCATAGTATCGCCGAATGGATGAAAAGGAACGATCTTACCGTTGCACCACAAAAAACGGTCGCAGTTATGTTGAGTGGAGCAAGACGAATAAAGGATATCTGCTTTGAATTCGAAGGTTCTCAGGTAACAATATCTAAAGAAGCAACGTATCTAGGGGTGGTTTTAGACAGTAGTCTGAACTTTTCCAAACATATTGCGTATGTTACTAAAAAAGCCCAAAAGACAACGCGAGCACTGTCCGTACTTCTGCCGAACACTAGAGGACCTAAACAGAATAAAAGGAAGACATTGGCAATGGCCACACAGTCTCTACTGCTGTATGGTGCACCTGTTTGGGAGGGTTCATTGATCGTAAAGAGCAGAAAGAATGCACTTTTAGCTGGTCAGAGACCTATGGCATTAAGAGTGTGCTGCGCATATCGCACAGTGTCTGCTGATGCTGCTCTTGTAATTGCCGGTATGGTCCCGATACATCTACTTGCCGAAGAGCGCGGAAGAATCTTCTCCTCAGAAGAAGACACTATAAACGATGCCCGCAGACGTCAGCGACAGCAAACGCTTGACAAATGGCAGAGAGAATGGGACTGTTCCGACAATGGAAGATGGACACATAGGCTAATCCCCAATGTCGCGTTGTGGACCTCAAGAGCACATGGTGAGGTGACATTCCGGCTTACCCAATGTCTCTCAGGTCATGGAGTATTTTATGCATACCTAAAAAGAATTGGAAAAACAGACTCTAGCGCATGCATATATTGCGGCGATGAAGATACAGCAGAACACACAGTGTTTAAATGTGACAGATGGTCAGAGGAGAGAGAAATGACAACACACAGGCTTCAACTGGGGAGCTTTCCCGCAGTGGCTGATTTAATTAATTATATGCTCAGAGGGAAAACGCAGTGGAGTGAAATGACCGGACTAATGGAAAGAATAATGAGACAAAAGGAGAAAGATGAGATGACACTAAAGATGTGATCAAAGACAAAACCAGCAGTGGTAGGCCCTAAAAATGGGCAGGGACACTGCTGAGTTTGGAGTTGAGGGGTTTTAGCCGGTAGGAGTCCGGCACTACCCAGGCATGTCCATGGGTGTCCATGATGGATTTCCCCTCAAAAAAAAAAAAAAAAAAAAAAAAAAAAAAAAAAAAAAAAAAAGGTATCGACCAATTTGAAATGAATTTTGTAAATGGATTATTGAACAGATGTTTAGTTGATTGTACTTTTATTTAAATTTTATTGCTTTTTGTTCCTGTCATTGCTTTATGTTGCATATTGGTTTGTTTGCTTGGATTAATGTTGATGAAAACTAACAAAATAAATGTTGTCAGCGGAACACAACTGTTCAAAGACCAATATTATACCAAAAGTCCATATTAATGGACCATTAATAAATTTAAGAGTTTTTCTCAAAGATGTGCAGATAGCTTCAGTTGGATTCAGACAGCCGTCACAAAACGAAGCTCGGAATGTATAAACATTGGCGCCGCTCGCGTGCGTAAGTCACAATAATAAACAAAATAACGGAGTCGTGTCAGAAATATAACAATTCCAAAACACATCCAAGCATTGCTATACCTACCTACTTTTTACTTGTAATGAGCTAGCTTCCCTCCAGGGTGGACAACGGACAAGCAAACAACCTTGGGTTCTTCCATCAGAATTCATACTAAGAACCAAAGCAGTAGACAAGCTTAGACAAGCTCTCATTACCATTTTTTGCAGAGAATATTTTAGGTTTTTGGACACATTTTTTTGATTTTTCAGTCTCTTTTACCTATAAATTAACGTATTTCTCTGTGTTAATCAAAAGCCGAAGGAGCGTAAACATAGACTGGATGATTACTCGTCGTCAGTAGGTATGTGTTTGCTATGGAAACCATAGTATCATCCGATTACGATCAACAAAGATCGATGTTAGCAAGGTGACAGAGTAGCAGGTCAATACATAGGTATATCTCTATTCACTCCCGCTTCAGTACAATATCACACTAGGTAAACAAAACATTGGACGACATTTTGACAAACATCGTTTCGTTTAAGGCACCGACTGACATTTCGGTTAATATTAAATTTATTGTTTTTTCCGCGAACTATTTTACAACAGTAAGAACATATCCACGTTCATTATAATTTACATTGAGGTATACTTACCTAGATATTCCAGCTAGAGAGGGATCGTGTCTAGAGGCGCAGGTACCTGCAGTGTTACCAACTATATATATTAACACAAGATTTTATTGTTACTTGATAATTGAATAATAATAACAATTGGCATTGTTCGGCGATCACGGCTGATGCCTCCACACTGCACTCAGAGACATGCATGCCTCGCTTCTGGCGATACTATACAACGCGCCCATTATAAATTTAATATTATATCATTCACTTTTCTACTAAGCTAAATATTCTTTCGAGTTAAAGGCTCTGTTCTGTTCAGGCGAAAATCGTTGCTAAGTAGAAAGGTATCGCGTTAGGAAGGAGACTCGCTATTGTATTAGTGGGCTCTAGACGTATTCGTATAGGGCCAATGTCATTGTGTTAGTATATACCCACACGGGGTTGGACCTAAGCTATAGGAATGTAGAAAGGTATCGCGTTAGGAAGGAGACTCGCTATTGTATTAGTGGGCTCTAGACGTATTCGTATAGGGCCAATGTCATTGTGTTAGTATATACCCACACGGGGTTGGACCTAAGCTATAGGAATGTAGAAAGGTATCGCGTTAGGAAGGAGACTCGCTATTGTATTAGTGGGCTCTAGACGTATTCGTATAGGGCCAATGTCATTGTGTTAGTATATACCCACACGGGGTTGGACCTAAGCTATAGGAATGTAGAAAGGTATCGCGTTAGGAAGGAGACTCGCTATTTTATTAGTGGGCTCTAGACGTATTCGTATAGGGCCAATGTCATTGTGTTAGTATATACCCACACGGGGTTGGACCTAAGCTATAGGAATGTAGAAAGGTATCGCGTTAGGAAGGAGACTCGCTATTGTATTAGTGGGCTCTAGACGTATTCGTATAGGGCCAATGTCATTGTGTTAGTATATACCCACACGGGGTTGGACCTAAGCTATAGGAATGTAGAAAGGTATCGCGTTAGGAAGGAGACTCGCTATTGTATTAGTGGGCTCTAGACGTATTCGTATAGGGCCAATGTCATTGTGTTAGTATATACCCACACGGGGTTGGACCTAAGCTATAGGAATGTAGAAAGGTATCGCGTTAGGAAGGAGACTCGCTATTGTATTAGTGGGCTCTAGACGTATACGTATAGGGCCAATGTCATTGTGTGAGTGTATACGCACACGGGGTTGGACCTAAGCTGAGCCCTTTGTTGTTTACTGGTATGCGAGTCAGTACGTTAAAAGCTCTCCAAGTGGCAGGTTGTTTCCTTGCGCGCGGTGACCACACGTTGAACCGCTTTACAAATAATAAAAATAATCTTATCTACATACTTCGTAGAAGACATGAGGCCACGTGGTCACCCTACCATTTTTGTTACTAATACAAATACGAGTCTCTTTGCTATGGCGATACCTTTCTACTAAATTTGAACGACATTAATTCTTTGGGCACAATTAAGCTATTCTTAGTAGGTATATAATATACTCGTATTAACATCAAAAATATCTACAAAACGGTCCTTCGTATTGGTTCACTCATCTCAAATCGTTTCAATAAACAGTAAGTAGGCATAGGGGCGTCCATTTATCACGTGAGTCCTAAAGGGGAAGGAGGGCCTGGAAAAAAAATCACAAAGATCACGTAGCGGTAGGGGGGAGGTTTAGTGAGAAAATCACGTGCATTTGCATTTTTAGGAATGCAGAAAATTAAAATAGTAAGTTTCTGAACTCTTTGTACTAAAAAAGTACACGCGATTTTCGGGGGTAGGGGCGGGGGTATTCTGTTACATCACCAAATATCACCAGAGGGGAGGAGGGGTCTAAAAAATCGCAAAAAAAAAAAAAAACACGTGATTAATGGAGACGTCCCCCATATTGATAGGTGGTAAGTAAGCCTAGGAAATATAGGGAATGAACCCTTTTTACGGGCTTATTTCTGCTGAAATGTCTATAGCTTCGTACTCTTTTGAAAATTTACGATTTTGTAAGTGTCTTTATTGTTAGGTACCTACCCATGTCATGAAGATCTATTAAAAATGTATTTAATTTTTATTTACCAAACTAGGCAAATAAATCATGTTTTCAACTCGCCAACAGTGCGGAAATTTCAAAATATTTTAAATAGGTACCTAAGTAGCTAGGTTTCAAATTTGAATTTCACTTAGCAAAAGAAAAAGAAGTGGTTGGTGACCCAGCGGTTACAACGTCGGCTTTCGTAGGTACTGCGGACGTCGTGGTTCGATCCCAGGTGCCGACCATCTTCCTCTTTCACGGCACAAGCTTTTGGTAGCTTACTGTGAAAGAGTCAAGGAGTGTATTTGTGTTCACTTTGAGTGAGCACAGATTCATTTATTAAAAAAAAAAAAAAAAATCCGTTGGATTACAAAGCAAATTTCTACCAGTTAATTCAACCTTGCCAATTATACTTAGGATACGTACCGGTAGAGGGCTGGACTTTTATCATTTCATAATCGTGTAGGTATATGCAATGCATGTACATAACTACACTAGGCAACAAAGATACCTTTTGGCACGATTGGGATTTTTAAAAACCTATTTATTTTGATTTTAGAACATCGCGATAACACACGTAGGTATGTACCCATAAAAAATAACTATTTATATTTTGTTTTATTTAATACAACATTACTTACTGGCCAAGTTATGTGCTAAGGCGGTTTTATCGTTAAAAAAGATCTCTACCATCCAACTAAGAAGCATATTTAAAAAAAAAGGCAAGTTAAAAAAGTTAAAGACAAAAGAAAAAAACCGCACACTTCTGAGGGATATGAGGGGATTTTAGGATGGGATAGGGAAAAAAAGATTTCAGGATTACCATTTGAAGACATTATATGTTTTTTGACCAGTATTTTGAAAGGGTGTAGTGACTGATGCTCCTGCCTCACCACCGACGAGGGCTGTTCCAACATCGAACACCATGTAAAGCAAAAACACGGTGGTACAAGAGACCTTCACAATGACGGCTGTTGTTGGAAAAACGCCCTTCAGTCAGGACAGAGATGCTTGGTGAGATTTTGTGGTGGCCACACATACTGCACCAAGGAAACAAAGTGGATAAAATGTCATCAGTATAAATGCAAAATCCGGTGGCGTATGGTAATGAATAGGCAACATAATCCGATGGGCATAGATTTACGATGTTAACAGGTTCGATGCCTGCCGGGGATCGGTCTAATAACAATGGTAATAAGATGGCATTTGACTTTTGAAGAACAATGAACAAGTATTTTTCAAATGAATTGGTAGGTTCCTACCTATATAGATTCTACGATGTTTTTGAAAGCATGGTCAGTAATGAGTACGAGATTGGATCACGAAAAGGGCATGGTCTCATATTGATGGGAATTGATTAGTTTTTATTATTTTGCAAATGTTTATAGTTACCTTCTAAGATATAGATTTAATGGATAGGCTGGCGAAAATATATGTTATTATTTTATGAATGGACTTTCCAGATTATCCATTCCAGCTGTCGCCTATTTTTTCTGTACATTATTTTTGAAATTTTGTATGTTCTTAGAAACAAGAGAATACATTACACCTAAATTTATTTCATTGGACGTAATGAAATTGTTATGAAAAATACAATACATAAAAATGTCATTCCCGACTAGAAAAATATGTCAATGTTGATTGAACCTTATGACCGCTCACTCTCAAAATGACAAACAGTATTCCGAAGAAACTGTGCCACTAATGGACCAAGCAGGTCTGGTGATGTGTCTCCGTGACACGCTGTCACATGTCAGCCATCCGTCACATATGCGTGCCCGTGACACGGGGTGACGCGACTGTTAATGGAATGTCACAACCACACAGGGTACGGGTAATATTCATAAAAACGAACGCTCGAACTTATACGAATTTATACTCCGATGGAAATTTCTTTTCTTAACCCTTTTACACCTGAAGGTTTTTATAAAACTTGGCATCTCCAATTAGGTATATCAGCAGCTTTTAATGGGTACGTAAAGGTAATAGTAAATGGATAATGGAAAATGAACGTGGGTGTATGACGTATTAGGTGTTCGGTACTATAAAATAATGCTTTCATAAGATTAGATGAAGATATAGAATGTGACATGTCAGAAAAATACTGTTGTCTGACAACATCGAACTATTGAAGATAAGAAATCGGATGAAAATGGGACAAGATTAGTTAACTTAGAAGGATATTGATGAAAATTTAATTTGTTTCAATTGGTTATGTTGACTTATGGAAAGGTCATATATCTATCTGCATTTTGCACAGTGAAGAAAACTTAGAAAGTGATTGCAACCCGAAAATCCTCAGACCTATACCTTACTTTCGATTCGTGTACCCACGCGAGTATTTTCCATTTATGGTGCTTCCACAGATCTGAGATGGTATTTTGCCAATGCATCGATATCTTCCCTTATGTTATTAGAAGTGACTTACCTAGTATTTTTTTCAAGTTCTAAGTACAAAAAAAATCATAGTTAAGCCTAATCCTAGTTAAATAAAAGAAAAAGTGATTATCAACCAATATAACAATGAATATAAAAACAGTCACATCATGAATAAATAAGTGACGATGTTTATGAATTTATTTCATTTTTTTCGTCAGCATGAAATGGTTAAAGTTGACAGTGTGACACTATGAAATGAACAAAAATAAAATAATAAAATAACAAAATAAATGTCAAACTACGTCGCTTCACTTTTCTGTCTCGCTGAAAGATCACCCAGAAATTTTCATGGCAGAGTTAATGTAAGAGATGCTTAACCATTTTTTTCCAATTTTAATTATTTGAAATTTTATTTTAAAAGGTACCTACAAGTTCCAGAAAAAATTAGTTATTGTTATAAGATTTTTGTTGAGGAATCATGCCTAGCTTAAAGCGAAGCATAAATGCACTTTTTACATACATACCTTCTTCAAAATAAGCCAAATTCTAAGAGAAAATGGTCGGTTGAGGAAATCTATCTTTACTTCGATACGAAAGTCGACGTAAGCCGATACTTATATCTTCAGAAAAATCTTTTTTTATACTTACCTACTTATTTAGTTTTCGAAACCGCCGATTGCCTACCGCTGTTTGGCGGTGACAGAAATAACAAGTCATAGACGATTTAATAATAATTAAAAATAAATTGTTCGGACGACAGCGCCATAATAGACGATGACATATTATTATCGTTACACGCGAAAATTGAGTCATGTGTTAGTTTAGCGCTCTAAATTGAACTTATATATCTAAGTACTTATAAAAATACAGAAGTTCATTCATAAAACTTACAAACTTGTTAAATTTAGTTTACACTTAACTCTCCTTTTTCTTGCACTAGAACTAACACATGATTCAATTTTTCTGTGCAACAGATCCATATTCTTAATGCATTTCACGATCACCTCTATTCCTTGTCTTAGTGTCACTCTGGGCTATTATAGCACCTACCTACCGCTATTTTCAATGTGACAAGACAAATTAACTGCTATCGGGTAACTAGAAAAATATTCATCACAGAAATAGATAGGTACCTAGGTTCCTAGGTGCATTCCAAATGAGAACCATCATCGATTGTTTTGAAGAAATTTCCTACCAAGTTTTTATTAAATCGAAAATACCAATTATTTGTAAAGGAAGTCTTAGAAAGGAGAGTGCTGCGTCAAACTGTGGACCAAAAAAAGAAGATAATCAATAATTTCAACGCACTTTAACTTGCTCAGATCATGACGGGGTTGTATCATCTGATTTCCATTATTATTTATTATTATTATTTATTATTCTGAATTATTATGATCCCTGACTCCAATGTAGAGGTTGCGGGCTTAAAGATCTCGGATGAGGTGGGAAGCTCTTTTTAAAATAAGATGCTGTGCAGATTCTTCAAGGGTCAGTAGAAAGACGGATGAGGGTTGTACCTACGGATCACGTAGTCTCCAACTATCGATTAAAAAAATGTGCAAAATTCTAACAATAAATGAGAGTTTCTACAATCCCTTCCAAGCTCATAAACATTCATATATTTTTGCTTCTCATCAACATGCTTGAAATCGATCATATAGTTTTGCCTACAATCATGAGAAACTTTTGTCATATCTCGCATTCCAGATATCTTCTAAATTGCTGAAAAAGTG
Source organism: Mystacides longicornis (assembly GCA_963576905.1). Classification (NCBI taxonomy): domain Eukaryota; kingdom Metazoa; phylum Arthropoda; class Insecta; order Trichoptera; family Leptoceridae; genus Mystacides; species Mystacides longicornis. Next base: position 20,789,921 of record OY756421.1, on the reverse strand, counting down.
ATATCAAGAAAAAGTTTATAGACATCAACAAAAATAAAAACCCTAAAAACAATTTTTAAAGTAACATTTCAACTAGAGGTAGAGGCCTACTTTTTTATACATTCAATCGTTTGATATGGACAAAACAAGGTATCTACATTTTTTTTTATAGGGGATGTTTTGCGCTCCGACCTGTAGTGGTCTATTGTCCTTCCCCTACCTGCTGGTGGTGTTACCCAATTAGATCTTCCCCACTAATCCCAGACGCTTCAGGAAGTCCAGCATTAGGGATTCAAGGTGGCGAGGTCCTCCACCTCTATCCTGTGTTTACCAAAAATTCTTGCTCTCGCATAAACCACTGCATCGCAGTCTGTAAGTAGGTGGTGAGGCTTTTCTACCCCTTCTTCGCAGAATCTACAGGTTCCATCATCTTCGAAAGATATCTACATGCGACAAAGTTGTAATGGTTGGTGGCTTTATGGTTTAGTTAGCTTTCAATCTGAAGGTTTTAGGTTCGATCACCGGTGCCGAACATCTTCCTCTTAGCTTACTGTAAAAGATGTCACGGTATATTTTTGTTCACTTTAGGTGATCCCAGGTTCACTTATAAAAAGTATCAATTCGCCTAGTGTTAAATTTTGTTTGCCTGTATCATACACCTGCATATCAATTGCATCCCACCTTACTTCATATTTTTCAATTATTGGTTGGTAGATAGGTATTGATACGAGAGTTATTATTGAATAACAATCATAAGAATGTGAGGAGTGTGCAGGAAATGGTCGCCGAGCTGAAAATATCCTTATCACGCAATCTGGTCTCGTTGTGTCGAGTCATTGGGTGTTAATTTGGACCCCAGCTGCCGCCTCCACGCCAGGACTATCATCTCCCGCCATTACAACAACCGCAAGGGCACATCAAGAGAGCGCTGCTGTGAAATATTGGGGTAGTTAGCCGCGTCTAAGCTTGTTTGTGACATTTGAGCCATTTATTATTGTTTTATTACAACGGCGTGATTCCTACCATTTTTCTCCCGACACCAGGTGTGCAATGGAAGGGGACTTGTTGGCAGGTGACTCCACTACCGCTTGGAAAGTTGGATGACTGTTTCGGCTGCAAATTAAGGATTTTTTTCTCTTAGATTCGAGATATGAATATGTAGGTACAAAACTGTAAAAAAAAGTATGAAATAATGACGTTCTCCTGATGGTAGAAATCAATGAATATTAAATAATATCAATATCTGTGTAACATTGAAATAAAACAAAAAAAAATACTAAGTTATTCCCGCCAAAGCGCGGCGTGGTCGTGTTAAAAGCCAAACAGCTCAGCGGTATTTCGCTTAAGGTATCAACTGACATTTAATTACGGAATATATATCACACTCATTATGTAAAAATCACAACACAAAAACCAAAAATGTTTGTTGTTATTAGGTACTACGAGTCTATATACAAGTAGTATGAAGCGAGGCGAGTATTGAGAAATGGCTTGTCATCAATCACATTATAGGTCCCATTATATTGCATTGTTAGTGTTATACAAACACTCGCCTCCAATATACAGGAGATCCCTGCCGCAGATGCATTCCAGTCTGAAACTTGGATATCATCTGAATCTTCTTCAGCTTTTCTTTTTCATTTATCTTCAAATGCTGCACAAAGGTTTTACTCAAGAACTATATACGTGGGAATCTGAAGACTTGTATTCAACACATTTAAGGAAATGTGTAGCATTGTTTTTTTTAAGTTTTAATTGATTTTTTGTAAATTGTTGAATCATTATTAGATTTGCTTGTTAGTGTGTCAATGTGATGGAATACCTACATTGTTAAGGAAATAGTAAGTGCCATTTTATTTTTAGTGTCCTTTTTACCATGTAGCTACCTATTTTCTTTTATGATTCATACTGAATAAATTACTTTATTTTTTTTTGAAGTTGTTCATATTTTTACAGGATCAAATAGGTACCTATGCTTTCCAAATCAAGAAAATCCTTCTTAAATAACAAAATACCTTCCTCACACGTCAATTAATTAATTAATTTTTTTGTTTATGAATCTGGACTCACCCAAAGTGAACACAAATATATACCTACACACTTGTGACATTTTTCATAGAAAGCAAAGGTTGAGTTTTTAAAGTGGAAGTCGCCCTGCCTGGTGGGATTTTCCATATTATTTTGTCTAGTAGGTATATACTTTTGTCAAATTCTATAATTGTTTATACTGTATTTTTTATTATTTGTCGAAAATAAACGTTATTAATTATTATTAAATGGTCGGCACCGGAATTTGAACCCACAATCTTCAGTATACTGTACGTACGAAAGCCGACGACTGAACCGCTGAACCTGAATAAGATAATATTCCAAGATTGTATCACATTTTCAATCAAGATTTTCATAAATTTTCTACAAGATTGTCCCATATTTTCAGTCATGATTGTCCCACATCTTCAACCATACAGTGAATAAGTCTCGTTGACGTCCTCCCTGTATGGCAACTAGAACGTCGTCTTTTGTCATCGGGCTGATGGATCCGTCACGGCTCCTACACGGGACCCGGGGACCATCTCCGCACAAAGGATTCATAATTAATGTGACCTAACCTGGTAACAATCAAATCAAATTTTGTCCGCGATTGGACTCTATTTTTTATTTACAGACGTGTCTGCCTGCAGAGCCGCATTAAGTTTATTTATTAAATCTAAATATTTTTGCAAATAAGTATGAAAATTCATAGCATGGGAGGAATCGGGGTCCTGGATGTTCTTAAAAATACCTTTTAATGTAGAAAGCAGTGGGGAAAAGAAATTAATTAATCCATTTTAAAAGCAATTACGTAAATGCAAGCAAGTTTTACACGATTGTAAAGTACTTTATTATTATCGTTGATAGGCACAATTATAGGAACATAAAAACGCCGTTTCTGAAAATATGGATAGGTAATAAATAGGTAATAAAGCTTTAAGGAATCCGCTTATAAACACTGTTAGGGAGAGTATATAGAAATGGCTGGGACATGCCTTAATTTAATGATTCTTCAAATAATAGTTTTGTCCAGACGAGAGCTATTGTTTGTCCGAAAACAACCCTCTCATACCTATGGTGCATACCTAGCTGAGAAAATTTGACATGGTTTTGTTAGATGAGGTATTTTGTATTGTTTAAGATTTCTTAAGTCTTTTGGTGCCTCTTTAAACCCCTTAGTGGAGAAGATTATTAAGATAACAATGAAATAACTGACGGTTCATTCTCACATAAGTAGCTGCCTGATCATTAAAATGGAAACTTTGACTCTAGCATTTGATCCTTAGGTTATTTATTGGTTTTCTATTTTGTTATAGGGACTGGTTAATTATACTTATCGTGGATAAATAATGAATGGTACACCAGGTGAGATATTAAAATGAAATGGAACTCTCTGATTCCAGCCTGTCTGCTTGTTTCACGGAATATTCCTACCGATTCAGAGAAAACGTATTACCAAGGTCTTCGGGAATTCCTCTGGATGATAATGGAAACTATCAATAATAGAAGTAGCCCTTCGTACCTACAATAAAACCTCTCTCATCTTCATTTTATCATAATTTAGGTACATTTTCTATTTATTTCGCTTTTATCTTCATAACGGATTTATTTGTATTTACCTCATAATTAATGTTTTTAAAAATGATTCTATATAACAGCTGTATTTTATGTATAGGTACCTTCTCTTAATTTATAAAATCAGATGTTTTTTTGTGAATCAGTTCTCCAAAATTGAACCTTTGAATAAATCATTCTTTAACTCTCTATGAACTTATCAGGCCAAAAGCAGAACACCACCAGAAAAAATTAACGCAATAATTGTGCAATAGTTAGGTAGGTATACCTAATCTCTGTATATTGTATTGGTAAATAAATATTGTATTATTGAATACACCACCAGAATCAGAGAAGATACACATATCCTGTAAGAATCGGTGCCGGTTTTCTCATTTTCAGACTCAGAAACTCAATATGAAAAACCCCCGACATTAAAATGAAAAACAGCAACAACATCGACGTACTCGTATTTACATGCAGCAGGTGATCTAGGGAGGATATCACAACGTCAAAAAATGCACCGAGAGTCTCAGAAATGAAGACTCTAAGAAGCAATGCTGTGAAAACCCTCAGATATAAAATAAGAAAGAAGAGGGTACCTATACTTATGGGAAATTTATAGTATTGCACGCTCAACAACATGGAAGAAGGCTACCAGGCGGACCACTAAAAAGATGGATAGACAGCTGGGAGTAAGCCATGGAAGAGAAAATGCTAGCCCCACCTTAAAGGAGAAGACGAACCTGAGCTTAAAGAAAATATAAAGAATCTTTAAGAAGTGAACAATAATTAGGTATTAACCTACAATAAGGGAGTAAATCGTAGCTAGATTGTGTAGCAGGGGAACTTTTATAAAAAAAGTCCTCGCTTCCCTCAAACCATAATATTGATGAGTTAAAGCAATGTTTACCAACTTTATTATTCAATACCATTAGGTCACGGTGGCAACAATGAACCTCGAATATGTCAACAATGAATGCCTGGATCTGGTCAACGATCCTCACAAAACAGGCTGCTGTTTAGTCAACTAGAAATATTTATCTACCCTTTTTTCGGCTATAAAAAATATTGTGAAGAAGAATGCGAAGGAATGTAGTGGTGAATGATTGATTCAATATTATTGAGACGATCTCAATGAAACTTATCAAATAAGATGAATGTGACAATATTTTTTTAGATATGACAGGAATAACACCATTTGTTATGCATGATTTTGTATTGACCATAATTAAATGGTTTGAAAAATTGTGACACATTTTTTAACTTTAGAACTTATACAAACGTGTACCTATGTCTGTCAACCAACCTCAGGTTTATGAAAATAATCAGGTTCATTATGATACCTAGCGAGACAACAAAGAATATGCCGTGGAGTCATCCAATTGTACTTGATAATTTCAAGCATTTTGACAGATGAAACGAGAGTTGGAGATTTTAATATTATTGAAGATCATAAATGCGATGGTGTCCGTCATCTATGTCTCAAAAATAAACACCATTGTCCGAATAGTCATGGAGTAATGTCATCCTGTCAAGTCATTTTATCAGGCGAACATGACGCACAGCGGGTGAAAATGTCACACTCTATGACCTGCGATATCACGGTTGTGTTTTTATTTTATTAGTGACAATGTTCTCGTTCGGTATTTTCTTTGTAATGTCTCAAAGAATAATGTCAGAAACTTAGTATCTCTTATCTCTTTCTTACAATACATCAAAGAGTGCTCGAGATAAAGAAGGAATGTATGTGAAAATTAGTGTTTGTATGTCGAGTAGACCTTTATAAAATCTGATATCAGGAGATTATGACGCCCAGCGGGTGATGTCACGGTGACACTGTCGCACTCTATTCACGAATTTCGAATTAAGAACAATCCTATGATTTGTCATAATCACTAACGCAACATTATTCTTTGAATTTAAACACCTCACCAATTCTTTTTAATCTCGTATGATACTCAAATTACTTCAATTCAAATATCACTTTTTTATCATTTTTATTTTAATTCTTGATAGAATAACAGATTGCAGATAAATTCCTTTGTATATTTGGAAATTGAAGATATGAATAAATAAAGTTACATAATGTAATCTTTATGTAGGTAGGTATAGGGTATAGTACAAACATTTTTCAATTTTATTGCAATCACTAATAAGACCAAAAATACTTATTTCAACGTGATAGGATAAGGAAGTTGGTAGCTACTGAAAAAAAGTAGGTACCTACTTACTTTTCAAAATTGATTTTAATAAATAATGTCGGTTGCCATGTTTTTAACGGCTTCTCTGCCCAATCTCGAAATCATGATTTGATAAATAACATAAATACATTACGGAAGATTGGGCACTCAGAGACAATATTAATATGACGAGTCGGTTGGTAGGTAGGTACCTACCTACATTTGGGCAACGTGTCAAATTGTCAGATAATTAGTCTTAAGAATCTATGTTTATTTCTTGCAAATGTAAAGCCTCACATAAGTACTTAAAGTACATACTTACCTCCTTTCTTCGTTTATATGAAGAATTGGTAGATCGGTAAGTACTGGAAGGCCTAAAAAGAGATCTCCCCTGTGCTTATGTGACCCTGGTAGGGGAGGGTGGGGAGAAAAGTGCCATTTTTCACTTTTAGTGAAATAACTTGAAAATACGACATGTAAAATTGATTTCCTTTTAATATATGCAGAGATGCATTATTCCTCTATGTTTTTCGGTAGAAAAGATTTTTCCAACTCCAAAAACAAAAAAGATCTTATGCATTTTGTTGACCCGTGTCGATTGGAACTTTTTACCCCACCAACGGGGTGAAAAGTTCCGGGGTACGGGGTTGAAAGTTCCAACAAGGATAACTCATACACCATAATATATTTGTTAACAAAATGAAGGGACTTTATTAATAGAAAACACAATGATAGTAAAGTACCTACAAAATTTTAATAAAAAAAATAATAATGTTGAAGTTAGTCGTCGTCTGAATCACAATTATTACAAACAAAACTTGATAACCTTTGTGAAATACATTTCTCATAAATCCAGTTTTACATGTAATGCATTTCACCCACTCTTATCCAGGTATACTTTCTGCATAAGATTCGCAGCATATTAACTAAAAATATTTTTCATCATTTGAACTCGAAGAAAATTAATGTGTTCTAGGACGTCACTTTTCACCCCACCCCTACCTATCAATAAAAACATATCACATTTATTATTTAATACAAACATTTAACATTTTTAGCAACGAGCATTTCAAAAAGAACAAAAATAATTAGTAAATAATTCTGACTTCAGCGACTTATCTCAATACGTATGTTCACCACTCAAAAAAGAACTCAAACGAAAAAAAATACTTTTGAGGTGAAAAAAAATCAAATGAAACTCACAACCGCTACGACTGTCACACGCCTACTGCACTTGTACACACATGTCGTAGAGCGTTTAGCTACCAATAGAGATGACCTACGTAGTTGTAAAATTCTGCTTTGTTAGAAATTTGATAGTTGGCACTTTTTACCCACGGCACTTTTCACCCCACCCAACCCTACCACACATCACGACGCCGGCCGGCCGCGTCGTAACTCTCAATCTTGATTTTACGATACGCAGAGACGACGTGACATCAATCTTTATTACGTCTTATTGTGAAACCCTTTGGACTGTCTTAGTACCTTCCTACAGTCAGGAATAGTAGGTAATAAAGGTACTATTCCACATAATATTGTCCATTGATTCGTTTTTATACGGAATATAAATATACTAAAATCTTATTTAAATATGGAGATCTAGGCGGGAACAGTGCCGAGGAACTCTATATTGTCAAACGCCAATTATAATTCAAAAATAGAAAAGGTTATGATGTTAAACGTACCTACTAAAAAGGTTACCTACGTTAAGTTTTTTTTTATTTCCGTACAACTTTCTTAATTTTGTTTTCATAATCACTTTCTCAACTAAAGAATTGTTCCAGTCATTCACGCGTGGTGCGAAAACCAAGGGAAAAGGGTTCAATTTTTATATATTTCAATTTCAATTTATTCAACAAAACATAAAGTACAAAATTAAATAAAACAACACTACAAACACAAATTCACACATAATTGTGATTAAGTAAATGCCCCCAGACAGCATGTACTTACCGCTGGTAAGTACCTATATACCTACCTACACCTATAAATTTGCCTTAGGATTCTTAGGAATTTATCTAAATTTGATTAATCAAGGTTTCATGTTTCAATTAATTTGTTTATTTGAAATTTTGAACACCAATGCCGAGAGATTTTATACTATACCCATTATGATTTCGTGATTCAATTTATAAGATGTCCAAGTAGGTAGGTACCTGCATAATTTTAAAGTTTTTTTTTTTTATCATAAACATTTTTATTGATACGAATACCTATTTATATACAGCTACTTGCTATACTTTCAATTACAATGCAACCCCGCGTGCCCAAAGCAATGCTTGAACCTAGGTACCTCTACCTACCATGCGCTAACAAAGGGACCTGCGTTACCATTCATTGACATTTGACAAATCACAGTAATCCATAATATTTACTAACGATTATCTCCTTGTAGCCTCTTCGTTGGAACACGACTCCTTTAATCGCGCAAAAAGGATAGAAAAATATAACAATCTGTTGAAGAGAGCGAGATGTAAAAACCATATCGCAAAGAACAAAGAACTGTGACTGCTTTAGCGAGAGTGTTAGTTCTGGTGCAGTTAGTTAGTTAGCTGCACGGAATTGGAACGAGTGATTACTTTTATTGCGGACGATTTGTTTGTTTGTTTATTCCATGGTTAAGTGTATTATTCCGAGCATTGCGAACCTCGGGGGATTAGCATTATTTATCTAAGTAGACTTAGTTCCAAAGACGATATTGATTGCTACGCAAATACTCGTAGGACAAGGATTCAAATTATTCGGAAAATATTTTGATATTGAAAATTTAAGAACCGTCCGAGTTTGCTGTAGGTATAGTTTCCTTTATAGCATATTACACCGATTTAATTCTTTTGAGGTAGGTATCCTTTCTTCATTGCTGAGGCTTATTTGTGTTTGGCTTAAGCACTAAACAACGACAGTCCTCTCTGATGTTTCTGTTTGGTGCTGAGTGTTCAAAATAATATTATCCATGTCTCTTCTGCATCGTCATCATCCTTATATCTGAGGATCTTGGGCATCTGTCTCTATTTACTTTTCTTAACAACGTCTTCGAATCCCCCTTCAACCATCCCTGCACCTCACCGTTTGGACCTTCAACAACATAGTGTAGGTATTATTCCTATATACCTACCTCCAACGAATCCAATCCAAACTCCCTTTACAGCCTTCTTAATTAGGAGCAAAGGGAGGCAACAATAGCTCTCCATTGCGCAACGTTTATGACCTCCTCCTACACCATGTCTAAATCACTCTCGAAGAAGCGGAACGCGGTATGAAAGGGTTTTCCTCGTCTTCGAGATCCTGATGTGAGGAAGAACAGCGCTCTCCGACTAGACCTGTTGAATCAAGCGTAGGTAAACCGGGGATCTTTCTCATGCTCTATACCATTACGGTATTTTAAACAGAGTTTTAATATACCGTGGGTGCGTGGGTAAGTACGTACATTTCCTAAAACGTATCAAATTGACAAACATGTCTTTCTCGTACCAACAAACTATACGCTAGCTATACAAATCTTCTATTCAAAATAAGACATGATATTCTGAACTTGGAACAAACAATGCATAGATGAATTGGTATAAATGACAATCAATATAGATATAGGTATACGTATCGTAGGTATAGATGTTTGTCAAGCACATCAGGACAGTTGAGATGTGTCGTCCAATTTACACCTTTTCACGAGGCTTTGTGATCGAGTCCCGACTCCGACAGTCACGGAGCCTCTTATGAGGATGTGGACATGATAATGGAGTTGGAATCCTTTTGACACTCTTCGCCATCCGTCCCTTTTCATAACACATATATCCTCATTCAAATGTCGCACCCAAATCTTTGGTGTATTTCAATCATGGAATATGTCAACTCAAACATTTTCCTCCAGGTAACTTCATAACCTAAATGTTATCAATCTGCGGAGTAGAAATCCCCAAAATATCAATGGTAACAAGAATCTGGGTTCCTTACTCACAGGAAATTTCCTTTACCTAGCGGGTTTGTAGTTTGTTTGAGTCAACTCGCTTTTAAAAATATTTTCATTATCGAAATAGCAAAGGTCAATTGCCGATAATGCATGAGGTGAGAGCAGTCTATAATTTGCCCTATTTGACATTGGGTTATGACTTTATAATACAAGAGCATGTCATTGTTTCATACCCTTGCACATTTAGGTCGCACACATTTTGTTTCATTGTATTGATGAATCAAGCTTTTATCAAAGTGAACACAAGAACACTTTCGACGTCTTTTGAAGTGTTTTTCAGTTAAAGGTAGGTAATTTCTACCCGATGTGCTTAGGCATATACATGCATATATTCTCTCGTTTTAGACTTAGGTAATAAGAGAAAAAATGACGCAGGTAATTTTTTTCAATTAGGAAAAATATTTCAGGAAAATAGGTTCACAAGACACACTCTGACAGTTTTACCTCCCCCTTAAAAATTAACAAAAAAAAAAAACCTGAGAAAACAACTATAACCTAGACTTAGTCCATTCTTGTTTCAAGCCGTATGATACATTATTCGTGACAATGTGACAATTCACAGGAAAATCGATCTGTCGGAATGTTTGATTGTATCTTTGTAAGTGTGAATGTATCAGACAATGCATGAACATTTTTATGACTGTGTTCCCGTGGACAGTTATTGGACCATCTCATGACTAAGGTACATATATCTAGTAGGTATATATTCAAATAGGTAGGTAACCTTAGTAGCTCACTAAAAATGTTTTAATTTTATATGTTGGTACCTACCTACCTAGAATTTTAGACAAGAGAACGATGTAACTACCTATATACCTACCTACTTTAAATGTAAAAATAATATTTTCATTCATAATAAGGGTAAAAAGCATTAAACTCCCCCCATACCCAGATAAGTAAATATTCTCTTTATTATAGGTAGGTACCTACTTAACTCAATCAAAAGGTGGCCAAAGAAGGATATATACCCAACTAGCACAAAATAGTCGTAAAGACATTACAAACCTGCCATTGAAGAATCGGAAATATGGTCTACACGAACGTTACATACCCGGAATGGGCCCATTTTATACGACAAATGAGTAGTTTTAACAGTGGTAAGGAAGACATAAATTGACCAAAAATCGGAAAAGGACATTGTTTTAACATTTATATGATAAATAAAGTTTAATAAATAACATTTAAACGATATTTTGCAAGTTGTCGTGGTATAATTGACTATAACACACGTAGTCGACGCCTATGTCCCGTCAGTACGATATTTTATCATATTTTGTCGAATTATTGTCTATATCACAAGTGACGTGACGTCTATGGCACATTAGTACGATAGATTGTAATATTTCGTCGAATAATAATCTATTCTACGAGTATGCGACATCTACGCAACAGCTGTCAAAATAGACTAGCAAGTTCGTCGAATAATAGGCTATTCCATAACTATGCGATATTTTCGCGACAGCTGTCAAATTCACAGGCAATCTCGTCTGTATGCGTCATCATTGCGTTGCGGTTGAGATTGTTTAATATAAAGTTAACAACAAAATGTTATAAAAGGCAATAATATTTCAAGTGCAAAAAAAAGTTCAAACAAAATGTGAATGAATCTGGAATGAATGGCATGTCTGTTGATTAGGTGTTTATTTTTCATTATGACGAAAAGCCATACGTTTGTAATATATGCAAAAAAAAGTTCAAACAAAATGTGCACGAATTTCACGTCCGTTGAACTGTTGATAAGTAGGTACCTAGTTTAGTTTTATTATCCATTTCGATGGAAAGCCATGTGTGTGTAATATGTGCAAAAAAAAGTTCATACAAAATGTGAATGAATCTGGAATGAATGGCATGTCCGTTGATTAGGTGTTTATTTTTCATTATGAAGAAAAGCCATATGTGTGTAGTATATGCAAAAAAAGTTCTAACCCAATTTGAATGAATGGCACGTCTATTGATTAGGTACCTAATCATGCTTACAAATAATTATAAGATACTAACTATACACCGACCTCGGTAGTCTAGTTGTACTAGCGTTGACATTAGATCCGAGGTCCCCGGTTCGATTCCCGGTCGGGTCAGAGTTTTTCTAAGTGTTTTTTCACTTGAAAATTTCTACTCGGGGTTGGCCTGTCTCAGATTGGACGAGACCGGTTGACTGGAAAAAATTGCCTCAGGCAATAAGTTCCGCCGGCTATACTGACACCTTTGATTAGGTACCTAATTATTATCCATTATTATGAAAAGCCCTGTGTGTGTAATATATGCAAAAAAAAGTTTCAACAAAATGGAATGAATGTATCGTCTATTGATTAGGTACCAAATTATTATCCATTATTATGAAAAGCCATGTGTGTGTAATATATGCAAAAAAAAGTTTCAACAAAATGGAATGAATGTCTCGTCTATTGATTACGTAATTATTATGCACTAGCTTATACCCGTCTTGCTTTACGTTTTTGATTCCGATTGTCAGGCTTGATCGGTAGGTAATTAAACAGGTTCTAGTCTAGCTTCCCATTGCTTTGCAGACCTCTATGACTGACATAAGCACAGAAAAAGAAGAACGAAACTTTCACAATTCATAAAAAGAGAGAAGAATGACACTTTTAATGTTTATTAAAATTTTGTATGAAGATCCTAAAAAATATACTTTTTTAAATAGCTCTAAATATATTAAAGTTAATGCAGCAAATTTTATTAAAGAACCTTCTCCGGCATTTTGCACGGCTCTGTTCAGATTCATATCTGACGTAGCATTTGTATTTTGAGCGTGATGCTATGACATACGGTAAAAAGCAAATAAAAAAACATCTCTGAATTATTATGTAGATAGAGAAGGAGGGGCTAATGCGAGTTTTATTTAATTTCCCAATTTACCACGAACTTTCTTATTTTTTTCTTTCATAATAACCTTCTCCTGATAAAAGCCAACACGACAAAAAAAGAATTAGTGAAATCGGTTCAGCCGTTTAGGCGTGATGCGATGACATACGGTAAAAAGGAAATAAAAAAACATTTCTGAATTATTATGTAGATTTTCCACGCAACTTTCTTAATTTTTTCTCTCATAAGAACCTTCTACTGATAAAAGCCAACACGACAAAAAAAGAATTAGCGAAATCGGTTCAGCCGTTTAGGCGTGATGCTATGACATACGGTAAAAAGCAAATAAAAAAACATGTCTGAATTATTTTCTAGATAAAATGCAATTTACGATGTAAAAACTTAATTATTTTTAGCTAATAATTTATTGATTATGTTATAGTTATCGTTGATCGGGTGAAGGATGACGTTCGATGGGACATAAGCTTGAAATCAAAACAATTCCTCTATAATTGCATTACTTTTTAAAAAATTCAATAGATGGCGGTGTAGTAGGAAGTACATAACATGTGATGTATGTTTGCCTATTGTATAGATACATCGAAAGAATTGACCAATTTAAACCAATTTTTCTGAATTATTATGTTAAGATTCATATCAAAAGCCATATGTGTGTAATAATACATGAATATAATATGTGTGTTTCGTGCGGACGACGTCGTGGTTCGATCCCAGGTGTCGACCATCTTCCTCTTTCACGACACAAGCTTTAAGTAGCTTACTGTAAAAGAGTCAAAGAGTGTATTTGTGTTCACTTTGAGTGAGCACAGGTTCATTTTTCTAAAAAAGAAAGTGCATAAAAAGTTCACACAAAATGTAAATTAATGTCACGCCTATTATTGATTTGGTAGGGGAGAGTGGGGTAATTGAGAACGGCGGGTAATTGGGAACAGTTAGAAAAGTAATACTTCCCCTCCCTCTACACCCTCCGGCACCAGTACTAAGAACACATCCGACGCCCGTCAGTACGCACCCAACTTTGGGAGTGAAAGGACACAAGCACGCTGTCACGGTGAGGTCAACATTATTTTTGCTATTTTTGTTATAATTTATTTCGCATGTTATAGTAAGTGTAAATATCAAATTTTTGAGTTCAGAGGCACTTTTTTTTCATTTTTATCATGCACGTGCTATCTCTTTTCAAACCCCACGTGATATGAGTGTTACCAAAAATACCGTTAAGGATGGCAGACTTTTTTATTTATATTGACTAATTCGGGTAATTGGGAACGGTGTCAGGGGGGTAATTGTGAACGTTCCCAATTACCCCTTGCTTTGTTTTTAATAACTTTTACAGACTGTTTTTTTATGGGTAGTTTTAACGTTACAATATATTATTTTAGATGCCTCGAAATTACACACGAAAGACTGAATCAAAATACCAAATTGATGATCTCCGCCGTGCAATTGAAGATGTCAAAGATGGCATACAATAAAGAATGTGAGCTCTACATGGTGAACAATCCTGGCAAACGAATAACTCAATACGAGGTAGGAGAACTTTTTACAAAGGCGTATAACAAAATCGCCAACATAAGTAAGGCTGTCAGTGGATTTAGAGCGGCTGGAATTCATCCTATTGATCCTGATATATTTAAAGACAACTTTGAAAATACGGTATTAGATCAATCTCACACCAGTCAGACACAAGAATGCGATGTTCATGAAACTGCAGCTGAGCAAAGTTTGAGTGAGTCTGGTAACACTTTTAGCCAAAGTCACACACCAACACAGGATGCCACTTCTATTATTGAAAATGACAAAGATTTGAACGAAACCATAAATACTCCCACTACATTCACTACTGTGCCTCTTTCTGAAATTATTCATGTACCTGTCATTCCAAAAACTGCAACCACTTCTAAGCGACAGAATAAAAAACATTCACAGATATTGTCAAGCACGCCGATAAAAATTCAACTGGAGATAAAACATAGAAGACAAAATGAGAGGAAAACTTAAAAAGAACAAGTTCCAATTAAAAAACAAAAAAAAGGGCATTAAAACTACAAAAAAGAAGCCTCTAGTCAAGAGTAAAGGAGTAAAAAATTTCAAGAATGTTTTACAAGGAATACAAAACGAAGAGGAGTATTTCTGCATTACGTGCAACGAAAAATATGAATCTCCACCGACAGAAGATTGGATCGTGTGCGTCATTTGTAAACTCTGGGCACATGAACAATGTACTGCCGGTGAGACTAGCAAAGGTTACGTGTGTGATATGTGCCGCACAAATTTTTTTTTGTTTATAATAAATATTAAATTCAGTTGTTCCTAATTACCCCACACCGTTCCCATTTCCCCCGTGGGGTGTTCTTAATTACCCCATAGGGTATCGGGTAAAAAGGAACGGCAATGTTTTTTGTTTTCCTTTATATTTCTATCAAATTTTTACTTTTTTCAAAAAAATTGACACTATTAAGTATATAGATAAGTAAAGCTTATTTCGCAATAAACTTTGATTACCCTTGTTACTTTTTCTATTATTTTTGAGAGTTTGAAGTTAAGTGTTCCCAATTCCCCCACTCTCCCCTACTCATTATTCATTACGTATTCATTATTCAAACGCGTCGTAAAATTATTCATTATGACGAAAATCCATATGTGTGTAATACTTGCAAAAACTTATATGTATAAAACAGTATAATTCCTGACCTGACTGCGACCCTGAGTCAACTCGCCTTTTTGTATTGGTTCGAGGGATCTGTCTTAAAAAGTAGTCACATAAGAGGTTTTGCGATATACTTTATGAAGTTTATAAAACTGTCCATTTATTGTCGTGTTAGCATCATTACGGTAAATTATACGTCGTTTTGAAGTCTATGTAATAAAAAGTACGTATAAGTTGTTGGCCGACTCTGTATACGAAGTTTATAACACATTCTTGTTCTAGTTGTGTAACCATCAATATGAATAATTATACGATGATTTTAAGGCTATGTTGTAAAGAAGTCGTATAAACTTTTTGTCGACCAAATACACGACTTTTATAAGACTGTCTTTAAAATATGTCGTATAAGCGATTTTCAGACTATTAATATGACATTTATTGTGTATATCGTATTACCATCGTGATATAATAGTAAAAAACGGTAAAAGACTTAACTATAGGACGAGTCTTATAAAGTAGTAGTAAACATGTTAATATGATCAACTTTACTGACATATTGGTCGTATAAGCTAAGAGGTCATGGTTGCGACACTTTTGTGACTGTTAGTCAATTTGCATCCTATCATAAGACCTTTACACAATAAAAAAATCATATAATTTTAGCTAACACGACTTTTGTGCTTGTTGGGTAGGTAGGTATCTATCTAGTAATAGACACACAAACAATAATAGACAAATCTGTTTCCAATAGACACATATGTGATAAATGCCGCTTTGACAAAATAAAAATATTATAAAGTCCCCATAAAAATATGGTGCGTAATATGTGAGTGCGCGGCCATAAAACATCCGGCCTGCTTCCAATAAAACCCGTCCGCCGCAGTTCGCTAAGGCTGCGGCCTCACGACCATAGGGTGTCAATAAACATTATATTATTATTTCGTCAGACACAATAGGTATTACATACAATGAAGCTGTATTTTTTGTTCAACAGCAACTTTGTCCCATAATGATTAGGTTGTCATATTCCGCACGTCTCTAATGAAGTGACCATATTTTTTTTATTTAGGTATATTGCAGGCTTTATAAAAATCCGTTTTTATTACCAGGAATCGATCGAATGATTGCTATCATAAATACTTGAGCAGTGTCGTAAGTCTTGTTTGATTCTACCGAAATGAGTATTTATTACTCACAACTTGCATGAATCTGATCACCTCTGTCACAAACATCAAGCGGGATAGAAATTTGGTAGAATACCGTCAGTACCACAGCAACCTATGGTAACTATCTATTTCAGTCAGTACCACAGCAACCTATGGTAACTATCTATTTCAGTCAGTACCATAGCAACCTATGGTAACTATCTATTTCAGTCAGTACCACAGCAACCTATGGTAACTATCTATTTCAGTCAGTACCATAGCAACCTATGGTAACTATCTATTTCAGTCAGTACCACAGCAACCTATGGTAACTATCTATTTCAGTCAGTACCATAGCAACCTATGGTAACTATCTATTTCAGTCAGTACCATAGCAACCTATGGTAACTATCTATTTCAGTCAGTACCACAGCAACCTATGGTAACTATCTATTTCAGTCAGTACCATAGCAACCTATGGTAACTATCTATTTCAGTCAGTACCATAGCAACCTATGGTAACTATCTATTTCAGTCAGTACCACAGCAACCTATGGTAACTATCTATTTCAGTCAGTACCATAGCAACCTATGGTAACTATCTATTTCAGTCAGTACCATAGCAACCTATGGTAACTATCTATTTCAGTCAGTACCACAGCAACCTATGGTAACTATCTATTTCAGTCAGTACCACAGCAACCTATGGTAACTATCTATTTCAGTCAGTACCATAGCAACCTATGGTAACTATCTATTTCAGTCAGTACCACAGCAACCTATGGTAACTATCTATTTCAGTCAGTACCACAGCAACCTATGGTAACTATCTATTTCAGTCAGTACCACAGCAACCTATGATAACTAGTCAGTACCATAGCAACCTATGGTAACTATCTAATTTTATTTTACTATAACGGTAGATACATACCTACTTACCTAATTAATTCATCATTATTTCTAAGCGATTTTCAAACAAAGATTTCTAAAGAGTGGAGGTCCGTTCTCTCTGCCTACCCCTTACGGGACACGGCGTGATGGGTAAAAAAAAAAAAAAAAAAAAAAAAAGATTTCTAAATTCGTTATGTGAATAAAGTCTATAGGGAGGTTAACAGTCTTGTAAAAAAAACAAGAACAGAATGGATTACTTCAAGGTACATCGCCGTTGCTGATAAAATACGACTCATCTGTAAAAAAAATATACCTAGAATGCAAAATAAGACTTATGGTGCAAATTTCAACTAAAGTAAGTAGGTCTATCTACCTTAAGCGAATTTTCCAAATTTCATTCAGAACAATCAGAGTTATGCAATTTCATTTAAATTTGCGTTAAACTATACCTACCTATTGGTAGGTACCTAAGTTATTAATTAAGACTTAGGTAGGTATATTTGCATGCAGATTCTTACTTAAGTTTACAAATGTGCCATATTTTGTGTGCAACGACTGTATTATTTTGTCTAAATGGAGAAACCACTAGGTAAAAGAGCTGTTTTTTTTCCATATTAAGCTGAAATTGAAATTAACATCATGCATGGCAATTGGATTGATTATCTACATTTTTATTAAAGACAATCAAAATATACCTACTATGAAATCCATTGCTGAATAGTTACATCTAGGTACCTACCTATACCTAGTTATTACTTAGTAGGTATATTATTTACCTTAAAAATAATCTGTTACCGGGTAACATAATAGGTAGAGTGCGATTACCTATACCAAGCCTATACCTATGAGAAACATTATCATACAATCGTATGGCGTTTGTTGTAACGGTAAAGCGCCATCTATGTTGGTGATGCGAAACAATATTGTATTTTTCACGTGCTGTGATAATTTTCTTATTGCAAAAAATATTTTTGTTTACTGGTGGTGAAAAGTTGATTTTTGTTTGGTTTTCTAATGTAATTTTTCTTTTTAATTTTCTTCCAAAGTACAAACTATAGATAAGTAGGTAGGAATTTTCTATCTTGCTCAAAACATACCTAATCATGTCTTTAATGTTGACAAAGTTTCATAATATAGGTACTTAGGTACCTACCTATCAGTGCCTAGAATTATTGATGGTTAAACGGTGCAGTGCTTGCATGGTAAAGTTACCATCGATTAAAAAACACAAAAACACATTTTAGTGATAAAAATCACTTTCTCTCATTATTGAGTTATGAGAAATTTTCCCATGAACGCTTAGGTATCCACTATTAACATTCCTAAACCTAATAGGTACTGAGAAAAATTATCTAAATCGAAGAATATAACATATGACTGGTATTCTCAAATTCACGTTCCAACTCAACGCAAAGAAGCTCTTGCTTAGAACTTAATCGGTTGCCAGTAGTTACGCATCTAATGTATTGGATAAAATATTTTCGGAATACAGAAATGTCAAAAGTCTCAATAAAAATTGGATACTACGCAACTCAATAGATTGTTTTTCATTTCAGAATAGTAGTCAATGTATCAATAATTGATTTTGTGTAAACATTATTAAGTCGTACCGATATACTTAAAGCTCATAGATATCTACGTAGGTAGGTACCTATAAAATAAAAAGTAAGCACCTACCTACATTTATTATATAAGTCCCCAAATAGCTACTCACTCTCCTGTTAACTCTCAGATGTTCCTCAACCAAGAAACTTACCTATTGCCTTCTCCCAAGACCTCATCGATCGTTTGGGACCTTTAATGAAATACATACATAGAAACGAACAAAATTATACCTATAGGACCTTTCAAAAACGAGTTTTAAGTCACATTCTTTAGTTCTTCAGATAAAAGAGAAGACTTCCTATGTAAAAATGTAGATATTTACCAACACATCTTATAGGTAGATAATGGGCAATGTTCTCTTCGGCGCAATTAAACTTATTCGTGATTATTCTTAATTAACCTTTTCAATGACAGTTCTCACACTTGTAATATTGTCATAAACCCCATTATATAAAACAATATCTAGACGGATAGTGGTAGGTAAGTGTTGGTGCATGAGTAGATGCCCATCTATCTATTTATAATAGTAGATATATGCGTACTTGCTATCTACTGTATCACCCAGGTTTAACCCATTAATGCCCGACACTTTAACAATAAAATTAATTATTTTTATTGCTAGACATTATTATCCGTGTTTTGTCACCGGCAATAACAACAAAATGGTCTTTTCTTATTTTGTCTTGAGAGAGATAATTACCTAATGAAAAATCAATTAACTTTTATTTGCCGATCTTCTACCTTACCAATTACTACCTAATTATGTTGTTCATTGATTTAGCAGTAATTGAAAAAAGATTTTTTTTTCAAAGTGAATCCCGACTCTGCCAAAGTGATCACAAATAGGTAGGTACCTACCTACTTAACTATAGGAATTACTAACATGGCTATAAGTACCAATGTAGGTT
This sequence comes from Mystacides longicornis, assembly GCA_963576905.1. Classification (NCBI taxonomy): domain Eukaryota; kingdom Metazoa; phylum Arthropoda; class Insecta; order Trichoptera; family Leptoceridae; genus Mystacides; species Mystacides longicornis. Next base: position 20,770,161 of record OY756421.1, on the reverse strand, counting down.
TTGCTTACAGTCCTGTTTATACGAGTTGTTTCGACAAGAAATATAATCACGTAGGTACCCATCAATAGTCATAATAAGCACTCAATAATAGAAACAAACCTACCATACAATAATATGGTAACACGTAAATATCATAGTTCGAATTACAATTCTTCGAAAATCACAATTCACCTAATGGCAATTGAACGAAATCACAATTCATCACCTAATGGCAATTATACGAAATCACAATTTATCTAATGGCAATTGTACAAAATCACAATTCATCACCTAATGGCAATTATACGAAATCACAATTTATCTAATGGCAATTGTACAAAATCACAATTCATCACCTAATGGCAATTATACGAAATCACAATTTATCTAATGGCAATTGTACAAAATCACAATTCATCACCTACCAAATGGCAATTATACGAAATCACAATTCTCTTAATGCACAATTCATTGAAAATTTGTATTTTACGTTAGTGTTAGCAAGCTTTCTACTATTCACATGAATGAGTTAGGTTAGGTTATAATTATAGAGGGGGTTTGATGGGGGGAATTAATTCAAAGTACCTAATACAAAATAGGTCAAAAATAAATATATTCGGATAAATATTCATTCGAATAATTCGCTTTAGAAAAATTGTACATAATTCGAACAATTGATTTTTCGAAGAATTGTGTTTCGAAGAATTTTCATGGAATCCAATAATATATCTATCTATGTAGATTGTACACCTACCTACCTTAAGGAAATTCTTTTCGCACATGATGACGTTACTTTTTAAACAAAGTTACGTCATTGTCTACTCTAACTTTAAAGTAAAAGACATCCACCTGAAAAATAATTGACGATTAATGTCTCAATATACCTAGGTACCTACATAGATAGATGTTTTTCCTAGAAAATGTCGATTGATGAATTTGTCAGTGGCACTGCACCAAATCTACATCGAATCCATCATGTGAATTTTGTTAATTAAAACAGTTCACAAATTCTTTATTGTTTTGTTTTATTTTTGTTATATTTTTATTTATTGCCGTCTCTAAGAGACGAATGTCGCTCCAGTTTTATTACAGGGCCACACCACCTACCTACCTACCTGTCCATCTCTTATCTAACCGGGGTCTCTTTGTCTGCCCTCCACAATATAATGTCACTGTCATAAAAATCAAACACATAAAATAAAGGCGATGGGGACTGGACGATTAAACAACTGTGCAAGAATTATTCCGAATGATTCAGAACCGTAATTGAGTTCTTGAAAGTATATTATCTAGGTATATAGGTAGATACTTATGTATAAGTATACAACAGTCAACTTGTCTCGTTCAATCTGAAACAGGTTCCTGGCCTTGGAAAGAAATTTCATGTGACTCGTCGAGGAATCGAACAATAGGCATCTTGTTAAGGAGTAGGTGTCATATAATAAAATAGGTTAAATAAGTAGGTAGGTAGGTACATCAGCAATGCCACAAACCCTTCGTTGGTCTTGACGTGAGACAAAAATCAGAGATTTTTTACACAAATTTTCCAGATTGAATAATGTCTTTATTAGTCTGTGTATCAAAAATCACAGTGATACTACAAAAAAAAAGTTATATCCGTAACAAGTGGGTTAATCTTTCCTATTCTTCACTCTTTTATTCGCCACTTAAGAACAGCCCTATTCTAGTGCCGTTTTTGAGCGGCCGTAATGCTATTTTGTACACATTGTAAACAGATAACAATGACCGCTCTCTATAGGAAACCGTCACATTTGTTTTAAAAGCAACGTTCAAAGGGATATAATTCACTGCTGTATTATACTTACGGTCGCGCCGCTTCTAAAGGAAATCAAAGTTTAAGTGACCGTCAATGGTTTCGAAGCTTCTTCTTTATTCAGGCTTCGTAAGAGTTAACAACAATATTTTCAAGAAAAAATAACAACTAATGACTCTAACAAATTCATTACCTACTAATGTTCGATTTTTGAATGGACCAAACCACTACGGGCTTACGACCGTATTCTACTGTTATTTCGAAGGCTGGCTTAGTGTGATCACTTTATTTATTTATTCATTGTACGGCTTAAGAGCCTTTTTTACGTTAACAACGTTCGCCATTAGGCCGTAATGTTTGTCTCCGAAACTCCTAATCATGAGAATTCTCAACATGTTCAAAATGTCGAAAAATCTCAAGTATGCAACAAGTAGATATTTAATAATTAATGAACTATAGAGATTAGAGTTGGAAATTATTGAGAACAAGAGAGCAACCAAATTTAAAGACTGCGACTGCTGTCATGTACCTACTCGGCGCCAGGATATGACTATATATCCATTTTTGTAACACTGGAAAGTGCATTTACCTACATCAAATGAACATAGAGCCAGAGCTGGAAGTAGGTAGGTACCTACAGTACGTGAGTATATTTTCTTGATAGTTGATAATATCTGTCATCTTGCTTGTTATTGTTTCCACGGTGTCCAATATCAACCATTTATATCTACTTACCTAAAAAAGTACCTATACCTACCTACTGTTTCTAGATTCGGTTCTATGTTCGTTTGGTGTAAACGCCCTCTGGGCTGCTAAATAATGCTCTACCTACTTTTTGGAAATCTGAAACAAAAATTAAGCAATATTTTGACTCCAGGGTATCCAATTCGCCAAGGTCGTTTAGTTACGTATCGCTCACAGCAACATATACCTACGTAGACGGCTGTAAGTATAGATAGGTAGGTAGGTAAGTAGGTGTGCATACGTAGAAGATGTGGGGCTGAGAACTGAACCGAGACATATAAAATTGGGAACTGGTTCCTAGTCACATCACTTGGTATATTTATGACGATTATAATAGGTAATTATTGCTGTTAGAAAATCATTGGCACTCTCTATAAGCACCTACCTATATATAGGTATTTATCGTTGTGCATGGGAATCCTATAATAAAACTAGGTACCTACCTCTATACCTACCTTCCTAAAGGTAGGTACGCACATAGGCATCAGTTTGTCATATGTTTACCTTCATGCAGACCTGTACTGCCGAAGGAGGAGGGGGGGGGGGGGGGGAATAATGGAAAGAAAGGAGCTAGAGAAAAGATTTTTTTGGGTGCCTACATATAGGTAAACATATTATGTCACATTCAGACATAATCAATAATGACCTCCCAAAAATCCTTTAGCAGTTTTGTTTCGAAGGAATAAAATAGGTAGATACTTACCTACATGTCTTCGGCATCTCGATGCGAGGTAGAACCGCGCTGGCACCCTAAAAGCCTTCAAGGTTACCTATCTAGTATCTAACTAAGGCCCCTATAGCTTCATTTATCTTATGGGTATGGGAATCCTGGCACCTGACCAAAGCCCATCAGGTATTAAAAGTTTCTGCGTTTGAAACGAAGTGTCTTAGGAAAATTTCAGTTTTCCAACCTATTTCACCTCCATGATCTGCATATGAGTGTATTTTTACTATCTATAGGTAGGTAGGTAGGTACCTACGTCATACTCACTCAATATATCCAGTCACATATAAATAGGTACCTACCTATTAGTAGGTCTGTACAAATAAATGACCTACCCCACCCTAAGAATAATAATAATAAATCAAGCAGTGTTCCCATTTAGAGCGTTAATAACTAGATGTCACGGCTCTCGTTCCTTTTCATTTTAAATTCAAATTTCGAATGTCGTCCATTTAAAAATGGCCGCTGCTGGCAGGCTATTCTTTTGTTTCACTGTTTTGACAGATTATTACAATGATTATTAATTCTGTTTGTAAGACGTTAGAACCGGTCAGCCGGTTTGGGACAGGTTTAGATGGATGGAGACACTACAAAAAACCCCGGCTTTATATATTAGTATGGGCTTCTATATGTATGTAGGTACTTACACACCTACCTACATATATTCGTAGGTAGGTACCTACATTCATTAATCTTGGTAGGTAGGTAGCTTGGAAGCTAGGATGACATAGAAATACAATTTGAACAGAAAATAGGTAGGTATATGACTGATGTACGACTATAAAGTAGGTAGGTAGGTACCTACCAAACATCGACCACCATAGACAATTTTGTATTTTTTTTGCCAACATGAAGGTAAATAATTGAAAAAAGATCAGGAATAACTCCTTTAAATCAAGATTTCTCCCTTTGACCTTCCCTATTACTCAGGATTTTTAGAACTATATTATTAGGTATTATTATGATCTACCTACCTATCAATTGGAGCGCTTGCATGATGGTCTTACGGAATGACAATTGGGAAGGTATGTAAGCTCGGACCAAAAAAACATCCAATTACCTTAGCCCTCTACCTACCTATAGGTATGGTCTGCAGTTAGGTACATTAGCCTTATATACCTATGCCCATGTCAAACACTGAAAACTATATTAGGTACCTAGATAACTAGATAGTCTATATATCTCTTGAAATGAAAGAGTTAACAAAAGCTTCAGAAATCAGTAGAAAATGAAACACGTTTGGGTACCTATCTCAGTTCGCCTCTGTTGTAAGAAAGAGGCGCTGACACCCGTGACTCGGGCGGCCCTGACAGCCAGGAACGTATCCAGCTCTTATTATAATTGTCCGCTAATTATAGAGCCGCGACCAGAAGATATACGCCGCGCCACGCCGGCCCTGATAATGTCAGGCTGGCCGTGTCATTCCCGTGCACAGGCCGGGTTCTAGGTACCTGCCCGCCCATTATCATTCGTCTTTTGTTTTATTTTGGTGTTTTTATGATTCCTTTCACGTCCGTTACATTTAACAGACTGTAATTAATGGTCTGCCCCTCCTGTTGCTTCCCCCTTCCTCCATCTACATGTCTCCCTATATTAACCTACCTACCCATAGGTATATAGAGGTCCCTAGATGTAAGACTGTTTGAAGAGTCTTAAGGATTTAAATGCACTTGTCCCCGGGCTAGAATGACTTGGAATAAATTCTTCAAAACGAGCCTATACGTTTATGGTTTGTGGCATTTCTTTTTTTTTTTTTGTTGCCGCGACATTTTAATTAGGTAGGTATCAAGCCACTTGTGTCGATAGATAGAAAAACACTTTTCAAAATTTTATTGAAAATAAATCAAAACTTTCAATTAGATACCTAAGTAGGTACCTATCTATCCAAGTATCCAAATAAAACACAACCTATAGGTAGTTTTTCACAAGTAGATCTTTCTATTTCCAAATTAACGTGAATAACTAGGTAGGTATAACATGTCTTACGTACCTAAATAATAAATCTATCAATAGATAGATAGGTAGACAATTTATTATTAGGTATCTAGGTATCTAATGACAATATCAGAAAAATCGAAATAAGGTAGATGTCTACTGTCACGAAACTGTTGATTTTCCAAAAAAAAATTCTTTTGAATCTCGATTATCTCGAAACTATGAAATTTCATTTATGACCGCTCCATATAACAAAATACCTACCTGATATATCTACTGGAAAAAGATATCCATATTTAATTGATAGACATTTAAAAAAAAAAGTACAATAAAACATTTTTCCCCTGTATAAAAAAATGAAACGAAACTTTTTACATCTTCACCGTAGTACCCCCACAATACACGAATACATAATGTATAAAATTGTCAACTGCGCACGCCCACATCTGGTGACACACGCTACATAATTGGATGGTGACATTTCTAGACTCCGCCCAAAGCGACATTATAGACCAATGGAGAGTTCGACTATGTGACAAGCTAAAATACGGTGACAATAATATGACTCGTTGGAAAATTCTTATATACGAACAGTTTCGGAGTTTTTTTTTATAAGATAGGTAAATAAAAACTGCTGTACTTTTTGTTTACTTTTTTACTACTTGAATATATACCTAAAGACTAGGTACCTACAGATAAGATATTTTAAAGGTCACTAATCAGAGCACATCTATAGGTATGAGCACACCTACCTACCTATATTTTATAGATCTACATGATACCTAACACTAGTTATGTAAAACAAGGGAAACACAGTTCTTGAGGAATACACACTACATAATTTATTTAATCTATTTTGCGTAGCTATGGGCGTATTTTGACGAGGAAGACCCTCTCATGCTGTATTCCGCTCCTTCGAAGCAGAGCTGAGGAATTTGGACATTGTGTGAGAGGAGGTCATTAACGTTGCGCAAGATCGAGCGCAATGGAGAGCTCTTCTTGCCTCCCTATGCCCCTAAGTGGGGTCTTAAGGGAGTTTGGATTTGGTTTGGATGGGCGTATTTTAAGTGGAAAGACACACATTACATCTAGGTAGGTACAAGTACCTAGGTTGGTAGATACTAACCTATCACAATTTCCGAAAATGGTGGGAATCTACCCTTATTTTACCTAAGGTCTCCTAGAGATCAGCTCTCCTGTGGCTAGCTCCATTTCCGCACTGCATGATTATATCTACCTACAGAATTTCGAGAACAGGTTAAAGGAAGCCTACCTATAGAAGAAATGTGCACCCCTTTTCGTTACCAATATCTTTTAAGTTATTTGGAACCTCCTTATATATATAGGTACTTAGACCAAACCACAACAGACATCACCAAGAAATATTTATCTCAGCATTAGGTAAAGAGCCTTGAAAAAGGGTAAGTAGGTAGGTACCTACTTACCCAGAGCCATGCACATAGGTATTGCAGAGAGGATTTTAAACATGTGAATATGCTTAGGTATACCTACTTACCTACACTAAGTCATAAGACTGTATGTATCTTTTAATCCCTTCATACCTAGGTATGAATACCTAGTAGATAAGTATTTGTGAGTAGGTAGGTGGTGGTTAGATGAGAGCCTGAACAATAGTATCTAGATATCTACGTGATACAGGAGGGGTAGGCAGAGAGGAGGTAAAGTTTTGCAACAGGGAGAGGTTTGTCACATACACACACCGCTCGATGCTGTCCTGAAAGCTGTAATGCGCTTGCGTGTGACATTATAGGACAACCGGGGGGTGAGGGGGACGGGGGACAAGGCGACGTAGTACCCCGCAGACCCCAACCACCTTTCAAACCCCTCTACCACCCTCCCGGCCATCTACTACGTGAATAACAAACGTAAAACAAAATTCAAACACGAATTGTTGTCTTTTATGGAGCTCGTATTTTATTAGTTGGTTATTCTTATAAAACTTATCCTATAAATTACTAGATAGATAATTACTTACCTATAGGTATACCTACCTATAGATATCTAATAAATGAATAGGTAGATATCTATTGAAAATCTATAAAAAATTAAGAACAAGAATGAAGGCACTATACAGAACATTGAGACCAAAGAAATGATACGAGGAAGCTGAGTCAAGACAAGCGTCATACATGGACCTAGATACATGGACCAATTATTAGACATACCTACCTATCTATCTATAGGTAGGCTGTTTATGTAGGTATATATCTAGGTATATAAAATGAGTGAGTCTGAAATATGAGGGGGCAAAAAAGCACACCTGGACTTTTGATTTATGGAAAAAGGCATATTTGTGCTTCATCCATTCATATACCTAACTGCTTTCAGCCAATTACAGTCACGTCTCTTCTCCCACAGCATCAGCAATGTCATCGGCCCATCCTTTCTGAGGTCTGCTGACATTTCTCCCGTTTTTTCAAGGTCTCCTTGACTCTGTGATCTTCCTGTATTTCGACATGCCCACCTACTTCGTAGCCCTGAGAGAAGTTCAAAGGAAGTTTTGACACTTCTTATTGATTTGATAGATCGTAGCATGGTTCTCAGCTTTTCTACGTTTTTTTATGGTTATATGGTCATTATTTCCATCAGACCATAATGTGTCATTACAGGCAGTGTGCAGGACTCAACTAGATGATGAAATGTTAACAATCTCCCTTTTGTAGCATAGGTACCTACAGAAAAGTTATAAAAGATTTCCGATATCATTGTCAAAAGGTTGGTATAGAATAGGTACCTATAAGTACCTACCTACCTAAGACATAGGTACAAAACTGTTAAAAACTGGACATAGATCAGTTTTAGGCATCAGGCTACTTACCTACCCACCTAAGACCATCAACAAAAGTCATTTGAATGAACACTCATTTGATACCTTCATCGAAGTTTTTTTACAGACCGACCAAAAATTTTTCAACGTTCAGGAATTCTGAACAATATTTTTATCCTCTGCTACAGTATCCCCTTTGATGCGAAACCTTCAGGTTTTTTCACCAACGTAGATATGTAGGTAGATGAGTATGTAGTTGAGGGGGAGGGGTGGAATGGCTGCGGGGTGGCAGTGGGCGAGGGTGGTGACAGGGAGGATGTCGTTTGTGTTACGGAGTTTAGATCTTCAACCACTGGGGTGACTCTATTTTTATATCTACACAATAAAAAAAATCTTAAAATAAGCAGGTAGGTAGGTAGGTAACTATCTTCTAATAATTATCTTATACATCGACGTCTAACCTTTTAAAATCCTAAACATTTAAAACATAAGTAGGTCAGGTGCCTATACCTAATAAAAAAAATATACACTTACAAAGTAGGAACCTACCCATGCAGAATCCTGTAGGTACGTAAGAGGTTGTTTGAATAGGTAGATAAAGTAGGTATTTTCAAAAAAAAATATTTCGATGTACAAACAATAGGTAGGTACCTATCTAGACCTAGGTAATACGATTTCTTTTCTGTATAGGTAAGTATCTACCTAAGTATAACAGAACTATGTAAGAAAGTATTTTTATACAAAAAATTCTGAAAAATAACTTAGTCCATTTTTAGGTTTACCTACACAATTCAAAGTTACAGGTTATGGGAACTAACCTAAAAAAAATTATTTTAATATAATTCATTTTAGTTTTATTATTTATTTATTATTAAGTAGAAAATATGTAGATACCTATGCAGGTTTTCTTATATGGAGAGAAAACGCTTTAAATGGTTTTAATAGTGCATGGAATAAGAATTCAATTGTTTTATTTAAATAATAGGTAATAATGAAAAGCCTTTATTGAATTTAAATAATTCCACCAAGAATGGGTGTTCAATTCGTTAATTAGATATCAATCAATCAATCAAATCTCCCTTTGAACTTCACTTAGGAGCATAGGGAGGCAACAAGAGCTCTCCATTGCGCTCGATCTTGCGCAATGCTTATGACCTCCTCCCACACCAAATCCATTTCCCTCAGCTCTGCCTCGAAGGAACGGAACATGGTATGAGAGGGTCTTCCACGTCTTCGGGACCCTGATGGGAGGAAAAACAGCACTCTCCTCGGCCAACTGTCATTCGGCATCCTCAACACATGTCCCAGCCATGTCCATCTTCTCTCCGTAATGGTGGAAGTGATGGGCCTGCGCTGAGTGCGCCGACGTATAGCGTATTCGTGATGCGGTGGTACCATCTTATACCCAAAATTATCCTGAGGCACTTCGTTTCGAATGCAGATACTTTTGTGTCTGGGCTTAGATATATAATTTATAAAAGTTGTGAATAACTATACAATAAGATTGCCATTAAAAGAAATCGGATAAATAATTGTCACCCTGAATTTTCCCAGGTCAACGTTGGTGTCGGGACACGGAGCTGACAAACAAAGACAGGAAATATAAACCCCCCAACGTTATCCTTCTCTCTTTCTCGCCTCTCCCACCCCCATGCCTACCTACCTCCTCTACGTGTACGTGAGTTGGTAGGTAGGTAGCTCCTCAACACACACCATGGGTACGTATGTCAGCAAATACATAATATCCATTTGCGCTATACCTATATACCTACATGTCTACATAGCAGCATCTCTATTTGACCCTTTTTATTTGCTTTCCATTTTATACATCGACATTTGAACCATTAAGCACGCGCTAATCAAGTTAACTCCATATTTTGGGTGAAATTTCGATCCAAAAGGACACTGAAAAATTGTTTTTCTTTTGACAAATTAACTCTCATGTAAAGTTACCGCGGTTAACTATTATATCACCCTTGCTTTTTGCTGATGCTTTGAGAATCCTATAAGAAGATTGACCTTGCCTTAAACCCCAACAGGTCAGAAAAGGCGCAAGAACTAAACCTCGGACGCCTGAACCCCATCAGCATTACAAAATTTCATAAAAAAGCACAGCATTTACAAATACCATACAGTAAACTTGCGGTCACTAACACATCTACCTAACAGGACTCTCAACATAATAGGAGGTCTTTTTTTCTTCGATAGGTACCTACCTTGCAGCGTCGCAAATCATACAGTCATTAGGATATAGTTCTAACGCAAATTATGACAATAATCATGTGCTGAAACGACTCAATAATAGTCTCAGGTCATACTTCTATAACATTACCATACTTATATTTTTTTTATTACTCATAGTACCTACCTACTTATATGCAATATACCTACCTACATGAGTCTTGTGATCGGATTTCAAAAAAAAAATAGATTTCGCTGAATTTAATTTTCTCGACGTTTTCGAGGGTGTAGATTCCAAAAATGCAAAAAAAAAAATTTTTCAAAAATTTCCCCGTAGGTAGGTACTTACCCGTACGCGTACACCAAAAATGTGTGCGCACCCATAACTCATAGTAATTCTTATCCGATTTGATTGAAATTTGGTAGAACGGTTAGCCCCTCGATGTAGATGAGTCAGTAAAATGTTGAGATCTGTACCTTCAGGGGAGCCCTCTTAAAGTATCCAAAGAAAATTTCACTTGGTCTAGAAAAAAAGAGAAAAAAAAATGTCTTCGATTTTCATAAAATTTGGTATACGGGTTGGTCTTATGCTCCTACACAAGCACGTAAAATTTGAGGTCCGTTACTTCAGTGGGTCCCCCTTAAAAAGGGCTAAAAATGAAAAAAAAAATTCTTCGATTTTCATAAAATTTGGTATAGGTACCTACGGGTTGGTCTTATGCTCCTACACAAGCACGTAAATTTGAGGTCCGTAACTTCAATGGGTCCCCCTTAATGTACCTACCGATTAATATTGAATATGTCATTGTAGTTCTAAAGCATACCTATAATAATTGTCTTCTGGTTGTTATAATATACTATGAGTTCTGGGCTACCCTAGGTTAGCAGCTTTTTTTAGCTCTGCACTCGTTTTCGAGTGATACATTTCTTTGATTATATTATTTAGGTCAGCTGTTAAGACACAAAAATGTTAGCAGATACAAACACTGTGCCTAACCTTTACAAATTCCAAGTAAGTAACAAATTATGAATGTACAAGTTCAGGGCGGTGAATTATCGATTTCCTGTGTTTATAATGTTTACTGCTATTACATAATATCAGCTTTAGTAACTACCTACACAATATATAGGTACCTACCTACATTGATGGGTATCCATCTACTTTTTCATTGATTTTTATATAAATAAAAAAAAAATTCTACGTACCTAACTACTCTATTTGAATGAACTATCCGTGTTAACTCACAATCCAAACTGACGCTGACCTACCCCATTCTTTATTAGCGTTGGCTCAATGAAGGTTATCGCTTTTGTCATCATTATTCAAAAGGATGCAATATGCGTGTAATTAGATGAGTCGGTGAGGTAGGTTCCTACCTATAATGAATAATCAAAAAGCATATTATTTTAGTTCAATAAATAATGACCAGGTCAAGGGGTATAAACCACCAGTAATATAATTGACATTTAGGTAGGTAAGTTAATACCTATGGTTGATATGTTTTGAAACGAACACAGTCCAAATTATCGAATATCTACCTACCTATTTGTTATTTTCTGTCGTTTTTTACATTCCTATAGAAACCTTGAATGAAGTGCCTCAGGAGAATTTTGGGTGTAAGATGGTACCATCGCATCACGAACGACGCTATACGTCAGCGCACCCAGCGTGAGCCCATTACTTCTCTACCATTATGTGGAGGAGATATGGACTCGGCTGGGACATGTGGATGGAAAGGATGCTCAATGACAGTTGGCTGAGAAGAGCGCTTTTCTTCCTCCCATCAGGGTCCCGAAGACGAGGAAGACCCTCTCATACCGTGTTCCGCTCCTACGAAGAGTAAGGTACCTATAGGTATACTTGCTTTGCAATTACTTCTAGATTGATAAGAATAATTTATCCTACTAGCTTCTAGTCCTTACTACCTATACCTATCTATAAATATTGTTTTCAAAATTATACAAAAATACGTTTAAAATAGGTAAGTTTGAATGTTAAAAAATTATTTCTGAATGCTCGAAAAAGAAATGCATCAAAAATTTGCGTGAGAATATTTTTAATGTCAATGATTGTCAGATAAACAATAATGTTGTTGATGTAGAATTTTTCATAGATGGCGTTGGCGTCGCAGGAAATTCTTTAATATTACCTATATTTTATATATTTTCTTATGCATTTTTAATAGTTATTCTGTTATCCGGAGCGGAGAAGAATCCAATAAATCAAAACATCGGAAGAATCTGTTAAACCGATCTCTAGTTACCTATAGGTAAGTGTTCGCACTAACCCGACTTAATTGTGACAAAAGGTAGATAACATCAATCTTTCAGCTGATGTTGATCTTTTAACATTGTTATATTGTCAAGTACCTAACTATCTACCCGTCATCTATTTAAAATGACCTAAGTATGTAGGTACCCTAATGGTCGTGCAAGGGTACGTAGCTACCTACTTACCTATATACCCTTAACAAAATAAGGTAGGGACCAGCATGACATAGGTACCTACCTAATAGCACTAATGGGGCTAGGTAGGACCTATACAGTGATTAGGTCCGAAAGGGTTATAACCGGATGTGACAGTTTATAGCCCGTAATGCTAGTTTAGCAGCTATCGATAGCCATCACTACCCCACCCCTTAAATAGCTTGACTTATACATAATAGATCTAGATAATAATATAAGTATAATTAGGTAGGTAGGTATGTACATAGGAGTAAGTACGCAGGTACCAACATCAAACTAAACACATTTCATCAAGTTTCTATATTATTTTTACCTATTCAATTCAGTACCTATAGGTACCTATGTTCCTAAGTACTTAGCAACTTAAATGAAAATATAAAAGGAAAGGAATATTCCAAGATATTAAGGCTCTTCTACTAAAGGTTCTTCTACTAACTTGCTTTGAGACTAAAACCTGTAAATGTGAATGTCACGAATCAATGATAGGTAGGTACATACAATCTGATGATTGCATAAAAGTGTAATACCCGTAACCACAAAAAAGATCTGATCACAAAGGGCGCCAAAATGATGATGCCAAGACATTTAAACGCCTTTGAGAAAATGTTTAATTGTTCTTTATTAAAGTAAATAATTATGAACGGTTCGGGACCACAACCAATTTGATTTCTCGATCCTTGGAGGATCCTATCCCTATACATAAGTAAGTATAACGCCAGTCCGCAAAGGTCAACTTCGGGGTAGGAAGAATCTACCTGCTTCTGCAATTCTCAAACTTTAAGACTATCTCCTATTCCCCTGATTTAAGTTGTTGATAATTCAATTCATAAGGTCAGTGTTACCACCTGTCCGGGTTTCGCGACGTGAGTCCGGGTGTCCGGGCGAAACCAAAAAACTTCCGGGTCATAAGTTTATTTAATAATTTTCTTTTATGAATTTACATCTTTCCGGATAGGTACCAAATTTTCGGATTGACCTTTTTTAAGGGAACTTTCACCTTTCCGTAACTAACTTTTCAGAATGACCTTTTTTAAGTTTGTGTCCGGGTCAAAAATTTTACAAAGGTGGCAACACTGCATAAGATTCTCTATATTTATCATTATTTTTTTTACCAGTTTTAAAACTCTGCAAATTATTTTTAGAAATAAGAAATCCAGACCCGTAATAAGATGATTATTATACCAGCTATAGCCTTTTTTCAAGAGAACTCTATTGTTCTGCATAAAGATTATTATTTCCAAAGAAGAAGAAATGTACCTTTAAGGTCATTGGTTTAAAAAAGATATGCAAAACAGCAGACTACTGATGCCTCACTCATTAAAGACCAAAGTAACAACCCATTAGGAACCTGCGATTATCAAATAGCCAGTATGAGGAGAATGGTTGGTTGCCAGCGGTTCAGTAAGTTGAATGTTTTGTTTTATTTATTTATTTTAGTTTTATTTTGCTAAGTTGATCTTAACGCGTTGTGTTATTTTACCCATGACCAGAATTAAAAATGATATACCTAGGCACTAGGCAGCTATTTGATATTGGTAATGTTGAAGATCTCTGGTTTAGTGAGATGTGTTCTGGGTGTATCCTTGTAGTCATTATACTTTTTTACGCGTAGCAAATGCAAAGGCGCCACAATTTCTTCATCATTCCAATGTTAGTAGTCATTCGCCGCGAGCCTTTAATAGGAATTCCAGGGATTTGTCATTTATCATGGAAAAAAGTCAAAAACCGATGTCATATTTTTGTGAGAACAAATTAGTTAAAAGAGCGAATTTCAAACTTAATTGGTTGTCTCTGAAATGGGTCAAAATGACTTTTACCTACCCACAAAGACAACTCTATAATTATCCATGATTAGATAATATATATTTTTAATCTTTTGTGGTTGAGCCATGAAGGGACCTATAATAATTTCGAATTCAAATGAATTTGCGGAATTTTTAAAATGTGTTTGTAAGATTATTATTTCTTCGTCATCAAATTCCATACGGGCTTTCTAGGCTACGCGGCAATTTCTCAGCGAGATTTCATTCCTGATCAGAACTAAAAGAAGTGCCTTTTTACTATAAGTATACCTACCTAGACATCACCTAAGACCTCCAAGCCCTTTATTCCTTCTTATTTACACAATAGGCTAGGTAATAAAAAGAATATGTTAACAACCACCTAATGACTCTAACAATTCATTACCGATGTTCGATTTTTAAATTAAACAAACCACTACGGGCTTACGACCGTCTTCAACTGTTATTTCAAAAGCTGGCTTAATGTGATTACTTTACGTTAACAAAGTTCGCCATTGGAATCGCCATCCGAAACTCCCAATCATGAGAATTCTCAACATGTTCAAGATGCCAAAAAATCCCATAAGTGAGTAGATACCTATATACAACAAGCAGAGATTTAATAATTAATGAAATATAGAGAAGAAAGTTGGAAATTATTGAGAATAAGAGAGCAACCAAATTTAAAGACTAGGTACGACTGCTGTCATGATATGAACAAATCCGTTTTTGTTAATGTCTCATCTTTATTACCTACCTATTGGCTTTGTTGGTGTACCTACAACGTTCTATGTCTAGATTATTTTGGGACCATTTAAATAAAAAGAGTAAAAGTGAAGAAACCAGCAAATTAAATTCCACAATAACTAAGAAATAAACTTAAATTAACTAGCACAGCTTTATTACTTAGAAAATAATGATAGAAATTGTGCATTCTAAAAAATCTGTTGATTTTCTTAAAAACATTGACGACAAGCCGGGTCAAAGTTTTTTTTCGAACAATCAGAAAAAATATCTATAATCTTGTCATCCGTCTTATAAGACAAAATAATAATCCATCCTTGATTTACTCTATTGGATTTACTTAAGTAAGTACCTTATAAGGATCAAATAATAGAGCTTTAGGCGTAATTAAAATCACTGGTGATGAGTGGAGGGTTTAAAAAATACACCTACCTGCATAGGTAGGTAAAATTAAAAATCTCATGGTAAGTTATATTTTATCATTTTTTCAATGTGACACTTATCATACTGGATGATGTCCTCATATACAGGAAGGAAGGATTAAAAAAAGGATTATTTTGAATGCGTACCTATTTAAGAGGCATAGGTATAATCTAGACGTAATCTTGAGTCAAAAAATATATTTAATACATATATTTCTTAATTGGATTAATTGATGGAACCTCATAATATGAAATCTCGTCTTTATACCTAATCTACCTATAGCTAGTGTAGTCTTTATACCTACCTACCTATAGCTAGTGTAGTAATCTGTGTAGTTACATTTGTACCTACAGTTTTATTTTGTTATCATACAAATTTTGATAAACGTTTCATATGTTATTTAGACAAATTCAATAGGTACTCGAAGCCCCTCATTATCACATTTAAATTCTATTTACCCTTTGACTCTATCGCATAGGTACACACACCTCCAAACAATATTAAATATTATGTGGGGACCTAAAAAAATATACTTACCTACCTACCTATTATCTAAAACGCATTATACATATGTTTAGGTGTATGTCCAATAAATGGTTGGTTTATTTGAATTATAGTCATTTAGATAAATGTCCGTTTTGAAGTAATCAAACATAATATTTTTACCTGCAATTGTTATCATCCAAAATAATTTGAAATTATACCTAAAGGGTTCTCACGGGCGCATCGAATTCAAATTTAATTTAATTTTAAAATAATTTTATATTTTTTGAAAGGACCTATTTAGTTCTCATAGAAGTAGATACAATTTATTAAAAAAATATGAATTATCTTCGACCCATCACGAACGACGCTATTCACCTGCGTAGGCCCATCACTATTCTTGTACCATTGGGACATGTGTTAAGGACAAGGATTCCGAATGACAGTTGGCTGAGGAGAGAGCTGTTCTTCTTCTTGTCTCGAAGACGAGGTAGACCCTCTCATACTGTCTTCCGCTCCTTCGAAGCAGAGCTGAGGAATCTGGACATGGTGTGGAAGGATGTCCATATTGCACAAGATCGAGCGCCATGGAGAGCTTTTGTTGCGTCCGTATATGCCCCAAAATGGGGGTGTAAAGGGAGTTTGTATTGAATTAACACTTCAATACAGTTTATTATTCCTAAGCTATTAAGTCCCTACGTATTATATTTCCATACGTTTTAGGTAGGTAGGTAGATATATTATAAAATCTGGATTAACATAAAATTAAAAAAAAAAATTGCTTTATACGTACCTACTTCTATTGTGAAAGTGGATGATAATTAATTATTGGCATCTGTGCTCGAACCCATAACCTTTAGTACCTACAGTAATAATCTTTTTTTATGAACTGTAAAGATGTTTGCCCTAGTACAGGCTTGGCCTATTTGGGCAGCAGCTAAAATTGTTATCTATTATCACTGTATTAATATGTATGAATAAAATAAATAAAATAACAAATAAAATAAAACAGTGTACGATTGCTATCAACCAAACCGTTCGTTAGGCTAACAACTACTTCAAGCAGTGTCTGATGCAACTTCATACATAGCTTATTTACCACACATATAGAAAACCAAAAAGATTCCAATGATATTATATTAAATATTTGTTACACCACTGTTTATTAATTTTGTTTCCTTAACTGACAAAGGCCCAAGTTGTCATTATAATAATTTTGGTAAAAGCTTGACCTTTTCTTGATGGCACGAACGATGTCTGAATGCCTCCACCTGTGCTTCGTCCTAAAAGAGGCTATACGGAGACAGTTGCCACATGGTCGCGATCTCACCATCTTATTGTCTCACCTGACAGCTCGCCACAAAGTGACTTGTCAACAGGGTGACTTTGTTACAGAATTATCGCATCAGCCATATGGTCGACATTCAAAGCAACATATTTCATTATGTTTTTGTTGTCCCTTTCAAGACAACAAAAAACTTATAATAACACAGCTTTTTCGAAATTAAATGTTGCGTAGTGTGACGGGACTAACATTTTAGTAAAGTATTTTAGATTTTATTTATAGATTTATTATTAAATTATAATAACTTGGAGACGCCCATGGGGTTATACACCACTGTGCTACACGTCACAGGTCTATCTCGAAATATTGCGAAACTTATTTTAATAAATAGGGGTCGCAGATGCCTATTTGGGGCAGTTCATTTCAAATCTTGGAGCGGAGAGGATCTCCTACTAAGGCGGTCATCCCACAGCTTTCTGGGGCAGTTCATCTCATCTCTTGAAGAGTGAAGATCTCTTACAAACAGCAGGGTCAGTTATTTTCTACTTCTGGAAGGGGATGGAGGTCTCCAGTGCTGAACAGATCTATACCAGGCCCAAGGACGATTCAGATAATTATATTTTGTTTCATTAATTTATTTTTTCCTAATTCAATTTGTTTATTTTCATAGAGATTTTGATTTTAATTTTTACTAATTTAAAATAAATGAATGTTTCGTTGGGTAAATTATAGCGATTTGTTTAAACATTTGATAAGTAAATATTTTAATTTTTATATTGGTTCCAAATTGATTACTTCATTGAATAATATATTTATTATTTTGTCTTCTACAAATTAAATAAAGAATATTCCCTTTTGTGTAAATTATAATTTGTTTTTAAAACATTTGAATATTATTCTGCCTTTCATTTTTGAACTTGATAAATAATAATTATTATAGCTTTTAATAATAAACTCATCATTTTGTGCCTAATGTATTTATTTATTTATAATCTAAACTTTATGGCATTATTTATTTCATTTATAAATATTATTATATTTCCTTTTAATTTAAATTTGGTAAATAATACTAATTTTATAGTAGTTTAATTAGGGTCATATATTTTTCGATAATATTTTACTTAATTTATGTTTTCCAATTGGAGTGAGAACTTTAATTTTATATATCCTTTTAGATTATCTTCAGCTTTTATAGTTTTAAATTGTGTCGATTAGGATTATGAATTTATTGATTTATTTATGATATGAATTTAATGGTATTTTAATTAGGTCGTTATTGTGTTATTAAGTGTTGCGTATTATGTCGTAATCAGATAGGTATTGCATAAGTGTTACATCATTAGATGTAAGTATGATGAAATAATGATGATACTAATCAAACCCTTCCATTTCAGATAAGGATCCTAGAGAAAGGATTCATTTCAAATTATTATTTTATAATTAACCATAAACGTCTTAATTGTTTGTGCTTCGCTTCTTTTGCATTTCAGATATTATATTAGATTTTATGTGCTTTCGCTTGCTTGTGTTTGTGTCTTGGTGGAGGGTAGTTAGAGATCATTCTTTATTATTTGAAATAGTAGATTGGTGTTTTAATAATTCGCTTTGAGTAGTATTCTAACAATAATTGTAGTTGCGCTAGTGTGTGGCAAATAGTAGAATATATATATTATTATTTTATTTTATACTAACAATAGTCCTATCCTTTCTTCCCTAATACAAATTGGGAATTGACTAATATTCTTATATTCGTATTTATACTTATTTTATTTAGTTGCATGGAATTTATCTTTAGTCTCTGCTGGATGTATGTAAGCATGCGTGCATATTACTATAATGTGTACTCATGTGGGTAGATGTAGCAGCGAATACTTATAAACTTAACAAACTCAGTCCCTACCTAGAAACGAGAAGCGGTAATCGTTCCATTTTTCGTCATATTTCTAGGGAAGAGTACAGTCAGCGACCGTAGCGATTGCTCGTTAAGGCCCTATTATGAAATATTCTATAATAATTACTAACCTTTATTTTATGTATTGGGCGCATGCTTATTTATTTATGTATACCTACCTTAATCTATGTGTGTTTATCCGCGAATTAGTCTAACAAGCACAGAGATTCAGCACTTGTCTAGGCCGGCTGAAATCGAAATAGGCGGGCCGTTGGGGGCCTATTTCCCCCTCCCCCATTAGGGGGGGGGGGTGTGGTGTAGATAGAATTGTAGAATTTGAAACTGTAGTTGTATTAAATAAGTAGATTTTGAATCTTTATTTCTAAAAACAGGCAAAATTCTCTCAAGACAACGGATTCACAGCTGGCCAGAATTGTCCTTTAAATTCGAAGGGCAATCGAGAAAGATATAATTATTTGTTGGAAAACTAATAAATTATTTGCAGAATGACTATAATCACGATGTGACGAGAAATTGTGCAATATTTATCTATTTATTTTATGTCGCTATTATTGCAAATTAAATACAAATCAAAGAAGAAATATTATTTAATTAATCGTTATTTAAGTATGATGTTTTACCATATTTTATTTCATAACTAATTGGACTATTTTATGTTTCAGGATTATCCAGTTGAATAATAAATCTCAATTAGATTAAAACCACAACGTTTGGGTCCTTAGGTTAGTTTCTAGACGATCACGATATGGCCATTTCGTAGACGGTTGTTCTAGGTTTCCTAGATAGTCTTTCAGATACTAGTAGAATAGAGCTGACAACGTCATATTCAGCTTAGGATTATTCTATAGCTAGATTTAGTAGCCCTAGCTTTGCGGATGGTCTGCTTTGCTCGCAGGGCTTAGGTAGTTGCAAAATATGGTGCAATCGATAGTTTAGGTATAATGGGGTTGCGACATATAATGTCATCGTAGGTTTAGATATAGTTAAGCTTAGGTTTAGCTTAGATCTAGTTAGGTCAGCTTAGGTTCTAAAGCCTCTCGTTAGGGGGGGCCGTGACAGTAGGTATTTAGGTAAGTATATTTTGTTAAAAATAAATACTTAATAAAAGTTTATTTGATTCGGCTTAAAAAAATTGTTAAAGCAGGTGCCTATGCGTCAATACCTAGGTACTAATTATAGGTATTATAGATATTGTTGTTAAAATATAGGTACTTAGGTATGTAGGTACCTACCTACTTATTCTCTATACTTGTTTTGGTTTTATTAAGAAAAATAATGCTTATTTAACATAAATTTCCGAAGTACCTGAGTACCTACATTTATTATGTTCAGCATGGGTACCTTCATGAAAAAGTTTATTATTATCTATGTAGTTTGAACTAAGCTTTTTCTTTTACTCAAGGGTCATTATAACGCTGTATAATAAATATAAAAATAAGTATAATAAATATTCACATTTTCCGCATCTTACGTTTCTGTAAATATTACATTTATTTTGTTGAGTTATGGATCGAGAATTCGAGAAAATAATACTCAAAAATCATCATAATCTAGCTAAACTATTTAATTAAAATTCATTCTTTATTCATTTTAGTGCAAAGTAGGTACCCTTATGTTTCAAGTAGGTATACCTACCTACTTGACTCGTTCTAAACTTGAACTTTTTCGTAAATTGCCCTGCAGGTATCGGAAACCCACCTCAAAATGCGAAACATTTATTCGCTTCACAAGTGTGGTGAATTTTGTCCTAATTACATTAGGTAATGAATTAATAATTCATTCCAAGTGCATTAGCTGAAGACCGCTAGGAAGACCAAGACAGCTGCTTATTGCACTCATCGTCGCTCGGGACCTGTATGTGCTAGGTGTGGTAAATCAATAGAGTCTGTTGCCGAAGACAGGAGTTGCAGGACGGCTTCGAAAAACATTGTTCAAGTAGGGGAGAGCGGGGTCTAAAGTAACGCGGGTCGGAAGTAACAACGTCCATATTTTCTACTGTGTACACTGTACATGTGAACTTACAATGAACCAGCTCTACCAAACCGCTACACACGTTCCCTATCCATGCAGGATCACGGCAACCGTCGTGCAGTCAGGGCGAGTGCGTTGTCATCTTTTGTGTTTTTTGACATCACAAGTATTATTTTAGTGTTGAACTATTTTTGTGAAAACATACTCAAAATTCGTATAACTAGTCTACGTAAGTATTTATTTTTTAACATCTTAGATGTTATTTTCAATATCTATATTTAGATTCGACTTAAACGGAGCAGTTTATAAATAATTTGGTATTAATTCAAAAAAATATGTTTGGGGTCCAAAGTAACAAAAATCACGGGGTCCAATGTAACTGTTACTTTGGACCCCAATATATTTTCTTACTACAAAAAATGGTCAATATTATTATAGTCATAAGTAGATTGTAAGCGAATTCGCCTGTCAAGCAAAGGTTCGATGCCTGCTGTTGGCTATTACTTCAAGGTACCAGTTTTTTGTAGTACCTACCTGTAAATTTTTGTCATCACTCAACTTTATTAGGTTTTAAATTATTTGAAATTTGGCAATTTATTTTGTGATAATTACAAAACAAATGTATAGATCAACATATTTCTACTACATTTGTGATTATTTATTATAGAATGCCTAGGAATAAACCCAGAAACTCTATGTTGCTGATCAATCAGTGTACGAATTCGCCACTCTACATACCTAGATCACCTTGATAATAAAATAAGCGTAAGAGAAGCGGCAAAGAATGTGCATTATGTCACGTCACTTTGGGTAGATATGCCCGTACTCGTTTCAAGTCTCTCTGATCGAAAAGCTTCTAAATCATGCTCAATGCCCGTACTCATTTCAAGTCCATCTGATTAACAAGCTCATTCTTCGGCCATCTCAAAGTAAATCGATACTTCCAATAAATACGTTAGATGAATCGGGACCAAGTGGACTTTAATAATTTTCGCCTGTGCTGGTTCTTGCCCAAAAGCAAGCCCTAAACTTCAAGCAAATAGTGTAAGGAAATAGAGAAAATCCGCGATCACACCCCTGAAAAACTGACTATTGAGGAAGAAAGTTTGAATAGCAAAGCTAAAAGACAAGTGTTGGAGTTTAAAACGACACAGAAAAAGATAAAAATTAAACCAATATAAAAATCTAAAATATACAAGCCCCAAGAGGATTCTACTGACGATATTCAAGACGAATGGTTGTGCATGGATTCATTCACATCATGTTGATCAGGAAAGCAATGGGTTCAATGTCATGATTGTTAACATTGGGCCCATGAGCAATGTACCCCAGTATTATGATAGTGGTTTTCATAGAATTAAAGTGTTTTTTATAATCAAAATGGTTTCAAATCCTGGTATTCTATCCATTTGTACAACTGTTACTTTCGACCCCAATAGGTGTTACAACCGACCCTGCTAGCGGGGTCGGAAGTAACAGTTGAGACATCTTTGTAAATCCTCCATAATTCTTAAATAATATGTATTATTAAACACACAAAACTTATCTGGAATTATAGGCAAATATGTAAGCTAATTCATGAAATAAAAACATGTATCATTACGCTGTTGATTTTCTCACAATGAACTCAAATGTAAAAATTGTTACTTTGGACCCCGCTCTCCCCTACTTTACGCAGGAGTTTTACGGCCATCGAAAGTAGGTAGGTACCTTAGAAGATTATTGGTTCCGCGGTCATATCAATTAAACATGAATTAAAAACATTTGTTGTTATGTAAAATTAGAAGTGTGGGAACTATATAGAACAATTTTCCGTGATCAAAATGATCGAAACAGGTAATGCACATGGAAATAGTAACCACTAATAGCTTGATGACAGAGACATGCTCAATTGGTTGAACACACATGACTGCATGTCCACATGAATGCTTCTCTTATAGCGGTTTGTGGAAATGTCACGACAAATTGTGGTTAAATTGATTGGGAATATAAAATATTATTTTTCTACTATTCCATAAAATACAGCTTTTAACTAGGAAGGTAGGTAGGTAAATTAAAATTTAATTAAGTTCCTACTTACCTATTATAACTAAGAAGGTAGGTACCTATGCAGGTACCTATAGTAAACAACAAACTGTATCGTGATTTGTGTAGGAGGATGCATATGGCTCCGAGAGTGACTGTTTGATTGTGAAGATAATAAATCATTGGATTCGTTAAAACACTGACAGAACATGCCTCGTTTCATACAAAATGTGCCTCATGTGTGAATCTCAGAGCAAACTAAAAGACATGTATGCTTCAATTATTAAACAAAAATCTAATATGTTGTAATAAATTTTATTAAATTTGCACTTAAATCTTATTTTGCGTGCATTAAAATTCACACATATCCCATATTAGGTATGTGGAAAACGCTACACATTATGTTTGTCTTATGTTATCATGTCGTATCACTACATACCTACCGGCGATATTTAGAATTTGGGTCATCGTATTGTTAAGGTGTACGCACACCTAACTCAAATAATCTAGGTAGGTATCTTATTGTCATAATATAGCAAATCACCATTAGATAATAATAATTTTAATAGGCATTGATAAGAGTAGGCGACAAGAATATCTATTTGATTTTAATTAATTGTAGGTAAGAAGTGTTGATTTTATATTATTTTTCAAGAACTTTATTAATATTTAACACGTTTCTATAAATACCTACCTAGGTAGTTTTCAAAATTAATAATTAGAAAACGTACCTACTTTTAATTGTATAAATTTAAACTTCACTGTGTTACTATTTACCACTTATTTATGTGTTTCTTTGAAAACTTATACAGCTAATCTACTTTTTTAGAATAATATGATTTTATATCTATTACAAATTGTAGATACCTACGACCCACTTTCCAAAACTCTCGATTCAAGCAATTACCTATGTACTTTAAGAAAAATATTTTAATAAGTATACCTTCATTAGATATTGGTACCTATACCTAGTTCTATGTTAATTAACAACATTATAATCAAATTGTGATTGAACCTAGAATTAATTTACAATGTTTTTTTCTAATAAAGGCGTCGTAATTCAATGTAACAAGAGCTTGCGACAAATTACCTACATCTAAGTAATTGAATATCATAGGTACCTATGTATAATAATTACTTCCCTCTACATCACTTCTCTACCTATATAGTCTATCTTGTAGCCTTGTCTTATGGCCCTGAGACATGCAACAGACCCCTCATAGTTTGGGGATGACATTAAGGGTGATTTTCAGGCAGGTTCCTACCTATATATTATCTTCACCAGGTGGAAACTCTTGAAATAAAGAGACTTGACACGATATACATGAGATGTACGGCAGTTAAGTAGCTATGGTAGTTCTTACTGAGGTGTAATTTATGGCAACTTAGGGCAGTGGACAGTGTTGTTTGTAGCTTAGGCCTTTACTCCATACCTAGGTTCAGCCAGGAAATAAATAAGTGTAACGTCATAACCACGCGACAACGTTGAAGGCGAGTAGATGAATCTATAAAATACAATAAATAAATGTTTCTGTGTCGGTTAAAGACTCGCAGAAACCGTTATTGGCCAAATTTGTTTCGTTAGAAAAAGACTTAATAAAGCCAATAGGTATGGTTTGAAACCACTATTCATACACAGGGGGACTGGTAATTCGATACATTCCTCGAAAGGGGTTAAAATTATATACTAAAGCAAATTTGGTTCCCATTAACCAGTAGTCAAATGGCAGTGGTGTTTGAGTTATTTATGTAACTTTTGAGGATTTTATACCTATTTTCAATTTTCCACTTTTTGACCATAAACTGAAAATTGTAACCAAAGTATGTACTTACTCCATTTTGGAAACTAAAAATACATTTTTCTAATACCTGAAAAATAAAGGAATGGTTGAAGTAAGAAATCAAGAAAAAAATTTCAAAAACCCCAGAAATAAAACGTTCTTAAAACATAAACCAGTTTTAAGAGCGTGTCAGCTCTGACTTCAAAGTCAATTTCGGGCGGGGCATAAAAATTAGGGCGGACTCTCTCCACTACTTAATTCTCACAATATTTGTACGTATGTAAGTGTAGAGTTAGGGGTCGGAAACCAGTGGAATGCGTCGAAATATTTAAAACCTCAATGTTCTTTTGACTGCAATGTGTTTGGAATTTTTGAACAACGGTGGATGATAATGATGATAACGATAATGCCGATAATGATGATAAACATGTATTTGGTTAAAGCGACATTATTAATTTTACGTTACATTCAGGTATACATTGCTTTTACCAGATTTTTTTAAACATGAGTTCTCACCATTAATTAATTTCTTCTAACACTCACATACTATTCATTCTAATTGCCACCATTTCAGATTATATGATTATAAAATGGGAACGGGAAAAATACACTTTTTTAATATTTGATTTTAATGGCATATTAAAAAAATGTAATTACAAAATTCATACAAAAATAAATGCTATATCTTATGTATATATTGCATGTGTGCAGATTCATTGCCGTCAAACTCCTCCTTTAAAACTGGACGGTCAAAATTATATGTCATGGTATCAAAAGGATGTGAAGATAACCACATCATATTAAAAACGCGCCTTCCAGATATTTTTGTCCCTTCAGTCGTTGGTTCTAATCTGGAAGTTTCGCATGCTAAGATATTCTTTTAATCTAAATCCTTGTTGTGACTCGGTTGGTCTTGAGATGTATCGATTAATTTTGCAGTAACTCTGGACTTAGGAGTAGCTGCATTCATTTGGTCCGGGACAGCGTTCCGTGACCTGAAAATTGACGAGATTTTGAAGATATATCTGTAATCTTTGAAAGGTATACATAATGTAACTTTTTTTTATTGGGCCAATACTATAAAAGAGATACTAAAATATCTGTAAGTATGTCGCTGGTAAACTAACGGATGGTCGTTCCTAAGTAAATTGTTCCGATAATGGTATTATAAAACATTTTTAACAATCCGAAAATAGTGTGGAAAATTGTGTGGATTTTACTGCCGGATAATCTAATTTCCAATGGTTTTTTTTGGCAACACTTGAACCTGTTTTAAACATTCGAATTTTAACAATGACGTGCCCTGGTGAACAAAACCATAAAAACTTTCACTCAAAACAACGTTGGGTTGTCTCGCTCTTAGTGATAAGAAGAAAGTGAGTCAACAATATCTAAAATGAACTATCAAAATATTACATATTATCTGGTCATTCGACCATCGGTAAGTTACGAGCTCCTATTTACTCCACGGGACATGGTAGCCGGAAACTGCCGAACCATTCCGAAGTGTAACGAGGACGAATGTATGATTGTATTAGTGTCAATTATAATGTTGATGCTATTTGTATTACTTTCAAACAATTCGGGTTGGTTCGGCAGTTTCCGGCTACCATGTCCCGTAGAGTAAATAGGACCTCGTCGGTAAGTTTCTGAAATTTGACTGAAGTATTGCCATAAGATGGAAAAATGACCGAACTGCTCAAATTACGGCTTATTAATAGACCGAATGTTACAATTTATACATAAAAAATACTTACTTCTTAATGTTACGTGCTTTGGCAAGGAGGAATTTTTTGTACGATTCACTATTCCGGTATACATCTCTTTACGTCCCATTTTGATTTTTTATTTTACGCTCTAAATCTATAATATTGCACTCGGCGTGATAAAATAGTTTCTGAAAAAGCAAAATAATGTGATATAATAGTACTTAAGATATCCATCGACTGGGCCAAAATCAGTTGGTACCTATATCACAATATGTTTGTGAATGGGTTATATTCAGATTGGCGCGGCGTTTAAAATTTTGTCCAGAAATTTTGTTTTATAGAAAACTGCTAGAATTCGGACTAACTAATAGAATTCGGTATCCAGCGATTTTTAGAAAGGAGTTTAATTTTGCCCAATAGGAACGTGCCACCCTGTATAACGCATAAATGATAATAATTTAGAAGAAAAAAGTTCATAATAGGTATGCAATGTAAGTGACTATAAACATATTATACCTAATTCAAAAATATAAACTTTAAAATCACCACAGCAATGATAGAATTAATTGCTGAATACAAAAAATAATAAAATAAAAATCACTAACCAATGTTTGTCGTCCTCTGTAATATACGAATTTTCGTCAAAAAGTATACAATACAAAACGTAAATTGGACTAGCGCAGGTTACACGTCATCTAAGTCCACGCTGTTGTGGGCGACTGAAAACGAAAACCAGTGCGTTCCTTGTAATTCCCGTGCTATAAGTGTCATTATCGCATGCACGCTAAAGCCGATAGAATATTTCAATATTCAGTGTTTATTTGAAATAGAGGTTTTTTGGGATTATACGCTAAGCCGGAAATAAATATTAGCATTTCGTTCTATAATCTTGTAGATTTATTAATGCTCTTTAAGACAAAAAAAGAATTATTTCATTCCGACGTATATATCAGTTGGAATATTAAAAAAAAGATGAAAAACGACGTTTGCTATTTTTATTTTCTACAAGAAACTATAATAGATATCAAAAAACGGCTCTGAGGCCGCCTTCATTAAAGTCTAATTTATGTTATATATTTTTTTCATCGAAATCCGACAGTAGATAACGCCGGAAAATGGATTGAAAAATCATTAAAATCACCCCTTTGGCGACTCTAACAGCCTTAATTCTGATTTTTCGAAGAGAATTACTCAAAAAAGTATACCTAATATCCTACACTTGGCGTAAAAACCACGTATAAAACTTACTCCCTCAGCTCTGCTTTGAAAGAATGGAAAACGGTATGAGAGGTCTTGAGGTCGGAGAGAATGGAAAACGGTCTTCCTCGATATCATGCATGAGAAGAAACATAAAATTGACTTGAGGGAGTGTTTCATGGCAAAATATTGAAATAACAAAAAAATAGATAAAACGCTTATCACACGAGTCGAGTACCTACCTACATTGAAATAAAATGGATATCTACCTATTAACCTATTAGACTGATAACTAAAAAAACCTTTTTATTCAACCCATGCATTTAAACAATAATTTAGTAGGTATAAGTACCTACCAATTACCAACTTAGAGGAATAGTTGGTAGGTATATCGCTTCCGACATAATGTCAAGAAAACAGTGAAGACACCTACCTAATAATAATAATATTACATACCTACTTCAGAGGATCATCTTTAACATCCAGGTAGATAACTTTACCAGCAGTCAACCCTCCAAGAAACTTTTCAGACACGCGGTTTCCCCATCACTAAATCTCCTTGCATAGCTACCCAAGATCTGCGCGCATTTCCAGCATTCCTGTTCCAGCAAAACCTACCCTAGAATCCTTACAATCTTTCAAACTTTATTTCCAGTAGGTATTTAACTATTATATTTCAGTCTAAATAGATATGGAGATTGGAGAACCCTGTAGATTACTAGATATGTCTAAGAGATAAGTAGATGTTAAGCCAAAATTTGCCATATCAGAAGATATTGGCAGGGTACCTACATATTATATGCTTCTCAAATTTAGACATAAAATGGACGTTATAGACACCTAAGTTTATAATATCTAAGATTTATTTTCCAACACTGTAGTCAAAAGAAAAATATTTATGTATACTTACCTACCCTTTTAGTTACAGTTTTTTCTGTGATTTGTAGGTAGGTACGCCATATTTATTAAAAAAAAAAAATTTTTTTTGGAGAATGTTAATTCCCTTCCGAAAATCGAAATTGAGACATAAAACAACTGACTTGTTGTTTTAAAACATTTTTAAGGTTTCTGAAATTTTCCTTAGGTATTATTTTTTACTTCAACTATTCTTTCATTCATTAGCTATTAGATAACATGATGTGAATTTTTGTTTCCAAAGAGAAGTACTTTTTTCACAATTTTCAGTTAGGTAGTTCAAAAGGTGAAAAATTGAAAAAAAGTTAAAATAAAAATAAAAAACTTGAAATCCACTAGGATTAAAACCCTGGTTAATAGGAACAAAATTATTGCAAAGAAGCCCTAGTATACTTAGCCCCTTACATGGAATTGGTCGAATTACCAGTCAGCCTGTATATGAAAAATTTGGTGGTTCTCAAGCCTGGGATAACTTTTTCAGTATGAAAGTAGCAAAGTTAGATACCGGCACTCTTCTTGGCACAAAACATGAACCTAAAAATTATAAAAATGCCGTTAATTTTATTGCAAAACTAAGGAAATAAATATATATAGGTATTAAGTAAATTTGTCATATCATGTGCCAGTGAACTTGAGGTGAGGCAAATTTTTCGTTTATCACTCCTTATTGTGCATGCCAAGAAGTTTTCCGCGACCATTTACCTATCCTTCTTTAATTTGGTCCTTCGCAGATTTTCACTCTACAAAATGACGAATGTGTAAGTATGAGTGTATTATTCGTTATTTCTAAAAAAGTGGAGTAGGTACCTTATATTTTTTCATCGTTTGAATTTTCAAAGAATTTTGATAATAAAATAAAAGAATAAATAAATTACTAAGCATAATAAAGTAAGAAGGTAATTAGGTACCTACCTACAAAATAATAAATTGTACCTACTTATTGTAATTTTGGACCTGAAGCTAGAGGCGACAAAGTGCTCTCAAATTGGTGGTATCACCCACAATCATAATGTGATATTCCGCAGTATAAGTTATTACCCGTGTGCACGATATATCGTAATGTGTTCGTGTGATAATTTCACGGCCGTCTCTCAATTTGTATGACAACAGGCAATTATAATGCTTATTGTGTTAGTTGGTTCCTTACTCACTTACTGAGATGTCTAGGTACTTACCTACTTATACAACTATCATAAAATGAATTATTACTGTTTGTATTAAAGAACATTCAAGTCTTCGGTGATGACCTATTAGCTTGCCTCAATCTTACCCCTTCAGGTGGGTAATCTAATTATTTCAAGGTTACAATAAAATCAAAACCTCAACAACATCTATCTATTAATATACGTGCCTGACTGACTGACATACTCACTCATCAACGTACAGCCCAAATAGCTAATCGCAGAGAAGTGAAATTTGGAAATCAGCTAGGTTTTAATACAAAACCTTCCACTAAGAAAGGATTTGTGGAAATTTCATCCCTAAGGGGGTGAAAATTGGGTTGAATGTTTTTAAATGTGTACGAATATCTCGGAAACTAGACATGGTACGAACTTGAGATTTGGCATATGAATTCTCTATAGAAAATGAGTAGTAGCATGTCTGACCATTTTTCCAAAATTTTACTAAAAGGGATGAAAAAGGGCACATATTAAAAATGTTTTTATAAATACTAAAATTTGGGTAAAATAAAACATGTCTTGATGAAGTAAAGAAAGCGAGTAGCGATGTGTACACCAACTGTCCTCTCTTTGTCTATCACACACATAGCGATGGGTTTTCTTTTCTATAAATCAATGGATTAAGAAGGTATTTTTTGGTATATTTTCACGGTTTTTTTAGGTCTTAAAGGTAGGTGCTTTAAAAGAAGGTACGATATTATATATTCGTTAAGTACCTACCTACCTACTTATCAGATTTTTTTCAAATTTTCGTAAGCTTAATGATCCTTTGTAGCCGGTACAATCTCATGGAGCACGCAAGGAGGGTAGCCATTAGTAGGTACGTGTACTCGTAGGTGGAATTGGTAGGATGCATGGTCTTCTGCATTGAGGAATGGATCGAAATGAAGACATGTCTTCACCTTTTATCTCAGAGACTCTTTACATTCAGGCCGCGAGTATTTTGTTTGTAAGTACTGATGTAGGTATGCTAAGGATATGCACGTTTCTCAGTAGGTAGGTACTGGCGTATCACTGTATGTACCTACTAGAAGGGCCCATCACGTTATCGAGTATTAAATTATGTTTGAACAAG
Organism: Mystacides longicornis; assembly: GCA_963576905.1. NCBI lineage: Eukaryota > Metazoa > Arthropoda > Insecta > Trichoptera > Leptoceridae > Mystacides > Mystacides longicornis. Next base: position 20,739,088 of record OY756421.1, on the reverse strand, counting down.
TTAATAAGCACTAAAGGTAGACGATGGTCAACCAGGGTCGTATCACCAAGTGTAAAATATTAGATATATTGAAACATTTGGTAGGTAGGTACCTATGAGTTTCAAGATATCAATATACAATTGGTGTAACTAGGTATACCTACTTAAAGGTAGCTATACCTAAGATATAAGTAGAAACCTGCCTACTTTAATATCTTCTTTAGGAGATATTAAGGTAGGTATGTACTAAGGTAGGGGATATTAAGGTAGGTAGAGTGTTAAGACTCTCTAGCAAACAAACCTGAAACAAAATTCGAATATCACGAAGTATTTTGATGGTCAAATGCGTGAATTTCATTTATCCGTTATTAAAACAACTCTGTAGCATAAGGAGGCAGCAAGAGCTCTTCAGTGCGCTCCTCGATCTCACGTACCTATTTTCAGTAACCTCTTCCCACACCATGTCCTAATATACCTCAGCTCTCTAAAGGAAACAGAACGCCGTATGAGAGGTGTGGTGTAGGTATCTATCGAGTTAAATTTATAAAAAGTTTACAACATCATACATATTTTGCTTTTGTTTTAAAAGAATTTAATAGAAAAAGGTTATCATTTTGTTAACACTTATTATCACTCTTTTTATAGATCCTTGATCAGGGATGCTCTTTGTCACTTGTTCTTTTTAACGCTTATATACAGGGTGCGATTGATGACTTGAGAGAGTGAATGAGTCACAGAGAAGGTGTAAAGATACAAGGACAAAAGATGGATATGATAAGATTTGCTGACGATATTGCTATGGTTGCTGAAAGTGAAGAAGAATTGCAAGAGGCCTTAACAACTATGCAAAGCATTCTTCAAAATAATTACAATATGAAGATAAAAAAAGACAAAACAAAGCTGCTGACTGTAGGTCGAACGCAAAATCAGATGAGAGTAATGATGTCAGGAGTTCCACTAAAGAACACCAAGGAGTTTGTGTAACCTCGGGAGCAAGATAACATGGGCCGGCCGGTCTAAGAGCGAGGTCGACAGCAGGCTAGGCTTGCCTTTAATAAAAAGTCTAAAATAATAGAATCGAATAATATTGACCTGAAACTGAAAATACTCCTCATCAAGACCTATGTATGGAGTATCTTGATGTACGGCTGCGAGACATGGTGCCTATCTGAAAGAGATAAACGCAGACTAGAGGCTTTTGAGATGTGGTCCTACAGAAGATTATTGGGAATTTCCTGGAGAGACCACATTACAAACGAGGAGGTTCTCCAAAGAATGGAAGGAGGAAGGCACCTGCATGCTCAGGACCTTGTCCGAAAGGCTTGCAAGATGGATCGGCCATATAATAAGACAAGAAGGCCTCTTGCATGCCATAATGGAGGGTATGACCGAGGGGACACACTCCAGGGGACGCCCACGCCGAGAGTACCTGGAGGACCTGTTGGTGGACGTGCGATGGCAGTCATATGTGGATCTTAAGAGAGCCGCACAAGACAGGGAAGAATTGAGGAAATTGCTGCAAACCAATCATAGGATTGAAACTAGAGAAGAAGATCTGTTCTAACAGAAACTGCAACATTATTCATGAGATGTGAATGTCCAGCTTTCTCGCCATCCCTACCGAATGAGGATTGTCTGGCAGTTGTAGGCAAGTAGGTAATTAGGTAATTAATTTCTCCAAGGAGTGACCAGTGACCATCTAGTTTTTAAAAATATTTATATTTATCAATTTCCCAATACAGGTCTGGTAGATGACTTGTACAGGCATTCTTATTAACAGGAGATAAGTATGAAGATGGGTGCATAGCTGTTGATAGAATTTACCAATTATCAAATTTTACAATACTTGCATTTAATTCAAACAATTTATTAATAAAACTGTGTAGGAGTAAACATGATTAACCTTACTTCCCCACCTAGAACATGCAGAATGCACATGTGATTTCAATAGGTAGGTAATCTTACCATAATAATTCAGTAGGTATAATTTGCTTTAAGTTGAGTCTATTCTTTCAACAATATAATATACAATAAGTGAACAGGTTTCACGTTTTTATGTGATTAATTTTCTACTACACCGCTATCTCTTGGATTTTTTTTAAAATAGCAATTTTAGAGGAATTTATTGTTTTGATTTCAACTTATGACCCATCGAACTTCATCCCGCATCCGAATCAACGATAACTATCCCATAACTAATTATTAGCTAAATTTAATTCAGTTTTAATTCACATTTTAGTCATGTAGGTAATAAGTCAAAATTATTTCAAGTATTAGTAATAAGGCCGACGGGCGGGTCAGCTAGTACTTAATAAATAAATAATATTTTACCTGAATATTTAACAACTATGCTTAGAATTCTATGTCATCCTCCAGAAATGGAATATCACAGCTCATTTAGAAAAAGTTCAAAATCTAAAATGGTCTATGTGACAATAAGGTTTTATGGTGTGGATGAATGCCACTTAGCTACGAGCCTATTAAAATTTATGTAGATGTAAGAAAAGCTGCACGCAGGGATCAAAATACTCCGGACTAATTATTACCTAAGCAAGAAAGATTGTTTACTCAATATTGTTTAACTAGGTAGGAACTAATTATTATATACCCATTAATAAAAAAATCAATATCATAATTATTATGACACTCCTCTATAGGGAACAATTTAAGTTTAAGGCCTTTATATTAAATTGTTATTATTATAAATTTACAGCTGTCTTCTGTTTTGTGTTTTGTTATGATATAAATAGTTAAATATTAATTACTATATTAGTTAGGTTCTCATGCACTTAACTGGTAACAAGTAAAAAAATTAACACAGCAAAATACTGTTATAGCATAGCACATTCACGTAAATTGCTACAACAGCTGTTAAAGGAGGTGTGTAGGTACCTACACATGGCAAATTGACATGGTGACAATGTATCAGATTGTTTATCTTAGCAATTCCGTCGAGACTAGGTACCTACTACTTCACACACAGTTTTGCTAAAATGTTTGTCAACGTCAATTTGCTTTACCTATTATTATTGTATCACTTGACAATATTAACGAATCTGAGTCTTCGGACAAAATACCTTCGTTCCATATTTATGATACGATAGGTATTAAATATTACGCTAATGGTTTGTAGCCACTATAGCCATGCTAGGACCTATTTTATAAATCTCGGTTATACGGCTTTAAGCTTAGTTCACACTATAGGTCTAGTAGAGAGAGTACTTAGTGCAAAATTACTTGATACTCGACAAAAAATCGTTCACCCTAGATATATTCTATTAGCATTATAGGTAGGTGCCTACCTAGACAGTCTGGCGGGTCGGCCTGTTGTCGAAGTTCATACAAGTTATACCATGCAGGACTTTGACTCACTTACTAAATGAAATGCTGAGCAACCGTCTTTTCACAGTACACCTCGGCGACTCACGTAGCTCCCAAAGACGACTGAATAATGGCCTGCCCCAGGGCTCAGTTCTGGCACCAATCTTATTCAACCTCTACACGAGCGACCTCCCGGATACAGCATGTCGCAAATTCATGTATGCGGACGATATAGCAGTGGCAGCCCGGCACACTGATTTTCGTGCCGCCGAGAGCGCTTTGACCGAGGATCTGAAGATAATAACAACTTATCTGAGACAGTGGAGACTTAAGCCAAATGCACAAAAAACTATAGTGAGTAATAAACTAGCCAACCTGAGTCACCTGAGTAATAAACTAGCCAACCACCAGCCCCACGTAGAATTTGACGGAAGAGTCTTGGATGTGGACAAAACACCAAAGTATCTTGGAGTAGCCCTTGACACGCAACTAACCTACAAAAAGCACATTGAAAACACAAAAGCCAAGATCAAAACCAGGAATAACATCATACACAAACTGGCCGGCTCAACATGGGGTGCATCAGCGCCTACATTAAGGACCTCTGCACTGGCCTGGGTTTACTCAGCTGCAGAATACGCCGCTCCCGTGTGGGCAAATAGCTCCCATACACATAAAGTGGATGCAGAGCTCAATAACACCATGCGGCTGATCACGTGGGCTGTCCACTCCGACTGAATGGCTTCCTGTGCTCAGCAACATACCACTGCCACCCATCCGCCGCCTCGAAGCAACCAACAGAGAGTGGACGAAGTATAGCCGGAATCAGTCACTGCCTTTGCATCAGGACGTCCCTATACCATTTAACCCCCTACTCCGCTCCAGGAGGCCGGCCCATGCTACTGCCTTTCACTTAATGGAGGGAGACTTCAATGGGCAATTTCAATGGGGGGAGGAATGGCGAGCCTCAAATAGAGATACTCGGGGCCTGATGCAGAAGGTGGGGCTGCCAATGCCTGGCTTCAGTCTCCCTAGACGTCAATGGGTGGCGTTGAATCGTATCCGCACGGGACATGGCCGATGTGGTCAGATGCTCCACAGATGGCAGATGCGTGAATCCCCTGCCTGTGATTGTGGAGAACCTATACAGAGCATCCAACATATCGTGGAGACTTGCCCTCTGAGAGCGTTCCCTGGCACATACAATGAAATACACAATGCCTCTCCTAATGCCTTGCAATGGCTTAATAACTTGGATGTTGCTCTTTAGTTTGTTTCCTGGATGCAGCAGTGAAACCTTTTCTTTTCTTTTACCTCTTGTCTTCTGACGAAGCCACCTCTGGGTGGCTGATGCCATACGATAATAATAGTAATAACCTACCTACCAAAGACATTATAACCACCTAAAAGTGAGCTAGCGATGCATAGCGCTACTCTCGCAAAAAGGAACAAAATTGATCGACTCGACCAAATTTCAGTTGTTCGGACACGCCAAGCTACTATAAATTACTCGATACTTGTCTTTCGACCAGTTTGAACTAGGCTTTATCGATAGATGCCGTTGGTTTAAGCCCTTGTTGGCTTTTGTTTATAATACACAGTTGGAAATATATTTAAACCTTCAGATAATAATAGACAAATATTATGAAGTTGCGTCACTTTGAATTTCCAAGCAGTTGGATGAGTCTAAGAAGTGTTAATGGTCCCAATTAGTACCTCCTAGGGGACTTTTGTCATGCTCTCTATTTATTCCCAATTGTTTGCAATTGCTCAAATAATTGAGTGATCAAATATTATTGCCAGACGCTTATTTGTGATTTGAATATAAACAGCAGTTAGGCAAATTTGATGGGAAATGATTGCTCCATAAGATCTGACACGGCAAAATCCTACTCAACCTAATTTGAAATTCGTTCTGGTGAGCTGCATGTTTTTTCAGTTTTTAAAAATGAAACTGTAAAGAGACATTAAAGTGACGTAGGTAACTTGTCTTCTCCGCTCCGAATAATGGAATAACTAATAAAACGAAAAATGGATAGAAAATAATATAATATTAAAGCTGTTAGTATGGAAATTTCGATACAACAACGCCAGCTTTGAAAAATCTATAGGTAGGTAGATACATAGGAACACAATTTTTATTTGGCTGCCATTGACGTTAAAAATATTGACACGCAGATTTGTTATGTTAATTTGTTAACATTGAAGCGCATATTTTATAAATTAAAACGGGAAAAGTGAATATCTTATTTTGAAATCAAATTGTCGTTTGACACAAACTGTCAGTTGTTTGATAGTTGGTGCGATTGTCAGAATTCGGATGGAAAATATGTGGTTTAAAATAGATGCATCAGTCGGAATGACATTGGTTAAAATTCATTTTTATCATTTTTTAAATTCGAATTCAATATTCATACCTACTTAGATCAAAGAGGACAACGTCTGTCGGGAAAGCTAGTATTGAAAAATACCTAGATATTTCCTTGAATAACGGGAGTTCAATAGGGGGTTCGCTTTTCTAGAAGACCATTATATATTATGGTCCACAACATGCATATGACACGTAGATAGTTATATTGTAGATGTGGCTATACAACAGTGTAGGAACATATAGGTACAAAAGTTTGAATCACCCTAATTGGTTTGTCGAGACAATGCGTACTGAACTTAATGATATCAATTTTATCCGCGTAGGTACATTATCCAAAGGTACACCGTATGAGGTAGGTATGTATTTACATAATATAACAAACATACCAGCTATAAACGACTCTTATATACATATGCATGAAAAGGATGAGAAGCAAATTCAATGTATGTAAGTATGTACATAATATATAAATACATTCAAGTCACTTGCATACAAAAGAAAGAATAACCGACTCATAAGAAAGGTATATAGGTAGGTACCTATACTCACTCAAATGTACCCTATAGTTTAACCAAACTCTCTTGTGTCTTTAAATAGATAGTTAAGAGATTAAAAATGTTCTAAGTAGACATACCTACCCTAAGAAAAATATGTTAAATTTTCCAGTTTATGGCATTCCATCCAATCATGGATATGAATTTTGTGCCTTCAATTAAATAATATGGTTGTTTATACTTTAATAATTATATAATAATCTGTCGTACCTACCTATGTAGGTATGCAGGTAGGTATCTTTTATATTAATAGGTACGCGAAGGAAAACTTTTGTGACCATTTTTAAGAAAATTTCGCGGACGGAGAAGTATAAAATTTCGCACACTCATAGTTTATATAGAGAAGTGGCGAATACTAATCTATATATTTTTTAAATGATGCATAAAACATACCTACTCAACACACTTCGATATATTTGACATTGACAAAGACGCATATACCTACTGATTCTTTTGATTATCTGTGGTCATTATTGTCAATGGGCTTATATTGTTTGTATTTAATAATAATAGAAAAAACTTTATAGGTAAGTAGGTATACAATGTAGGTACATATCAACATTTCAAATTTTGACACATCCATGTCAATTTTTTTAAAGAAAATTGATAATGTTCAAACTTATAATTTAAAATAATTTATGGTCGAATTTCGAGCACTGGTCGACCACTAGTATAAATAAAACACAGAAAAAATTGAATGGTCAAAATATTCGACAGAAAGCAAGAACTAATCGCGTCCCTGCCGCTATAAATAAGTTGGTGTGTATGGAGCATAGTACCAGCATGCATAGCATGTATTGTGCACATCCTTTATATAGGTACACCAGGTACCCAGTTGGACCAGCGTATTATGATGTTTATAATAACTTCTGAATTTCAATAAATCGTAATAAGTTAGATTGTAAATTGAAACCGCAAACATAGAATTCGAGATTATAACTTTCGCACACGACATTCACTCCTCAACGATGGAGGGGACCTAAGAAATCATTCGGTACATTTTATCATATGTAAATTTAAAGTTTCCTACATAAAGATAAGGATGGTGAAAGGTAATGTTTGAAGGTGGATGTAATGACCTAATAATGGAGCCTTTTCATCAGGACACTATTATCATGCATTTGTAGCTACGTAGTGTGCAAATCAATTTATGATATTCAGCACTCAAGTACCGACTAATTCATACCAATTTTGTGGTAGGTATAACATTTAAAGAAGCATTTTCACACATTCAAAATTATTTCTGAATGTGCGCAGGGGCAAGTTAGATACCAAATCATACTTGATAAATCGGATGTAGCTATTATGAACATTTTAAGCAACCAACGACATCGTGACAGTTGATTTAAGCGCGATAAAGAAACTAAATAATTTAGTTTTATTCGGTAAAAGTTCAAAAGCGATAAACCAACAGTCGCTCCGAGTAAAAATTCATATCTTCATGTTACGTCACAAGGTAGATACATGTTTAAAAACGAACCCAGGGACTCCTTGCTTTAATTTTCTAGAATCGATTTCGCCTTATGTCCCAGCGGGAATCGAACTCGATATCATTAGTTGAGCTCGCACACAAACGGCGACATCAAAAAGGTCTCGCGTTGACCACAACGCTGAGAATAAAAAAAGAATCATCCATACACAATAACAATAATATAGGATAAAAAACAAGGGAAGACGATTATCGACGTCTTTTGTTCGCTGTGATGATCATTTGTCTTTTTGTTATTATTTTTACATGACTGTGGAGCGTGGTGCTGAGCGATACAAAGCGTTCGATACAAGAGATTTATTTGAAAGCCATACGTCATTTTATTGGATCGTGTAGGTAGTTGTTAATAAAAATGATTAATAAATGCTCACATATCCCATAGATATTAATTATTAACTATCTATTTATTCGGAGTTGACAATAGTGAATTAATCACCACGCGTAGATAATAATTAAAGATAGGTATACTAGTGCCGACTTGGAGAATCGATGGGTCATGATCATTGGTCTTGCGGCATTTTCTTTTCACTTAATGCTTCTCTTCTGAGAAGATGGATGCTGATGGTCATTAGCTGACCTTCAATTCACTGATGTGGCTCCCACGTTCACTCACGATACAATTTTTAGGTTTATGTTCATTATTGATTAGTATAGGTAGGCCTCGCAAGCTATAAGATTTTTTTCAAAAAATAAAAATGTCGCTTGACGGTTAGCCTATGAACCAGTTTTACTGCCTTCTACATTGCAAAGTTTCAACGCTTACAATAAGATATTAATAATCCCTTAAATGAATATGAGAAATTGCCCCAGGCAATAAGCCCGCCAATTTTGGTTTATTATTTTACCAATAAAGTGTTTGTTATTATTATTATTAATATGGCTCGTTGATGCAAACTCAAAATTGTACACACATAAACTTTCACACTAAGCAAATATTGTATCGGCGTGGATGGAGATATTTTAGTCCTGAAGCTGGAACCCGTGTCCTTCAGTACTAGTAGATAAGTCAATACTAAATAAAAAAGTGAACAAAATTACAATTTTTGTAGGTACATTTTCACAGAAAGAAAAGCTTTTGTTCTGAAAGAGGAAAATGGCTGGCAGCGCGGGAATCAGTCCCATGACCTTCAAAAGTTGCTGGCTGATGAATCACAAAGCTATACCAACCAGAAGATATCCATAAAATGAAAAATCAGTAGGTAAGTAATAAAACAAAAAAAACTGCATTCTACTATGAAAGCTTTGCAGATAAAAAGTGGCTTCCACTGAGTACAAATAAGAGAACTTTTATGGATCCGCAGAACCGAAAATTGGTTCCTTCATTCAACGGTCACGTGACTGAAGATAAATAATCAATAATAATTAAACTTACTTTCATCCACAAACACAAGATAACACAACAAAGCCTATAGGTACCTACCTACTTCCTTTAGTTAATTATATGATTAAAACATAAAATTCCTTTGTGTTAACGCAAAAAATATTATAAATAAAAAATCGAATGTCACACACCGCTACCGAAAAACGTCAAAGTTTGTATGAGTTTAACAGCAGTCACGTGGTGGGTACTTGTTGGAACCATGCGCCGTAGCCCATTATTTCTGTAACATTATTTCTTCTCAAAGGTGGCTTCGCGTTCAGACATAGCTATATAAGTACGCATGGAAAGTGATATGTTTTATCTATGTAGGTAGGTACCTACCTATAGGTACTAGCTAAATCTATTGATATATATACAAATACCAATGGAAGTGCGTTCCTGATTAGAAAAGCCTTTAAAAAAGGCAGATAAAACAACTACGCCATCAATAATATGGTCGCCAAAAACAAAAACGCAAAGACATCACATCATTTTTTGTATCTGCCTACATAATATCTATGACAGAGGGAGCTAAATAGGTACCTGTACCCCAATTCTCTGTTTTATCGGAAGGTAGTCACGGTGTAAAGTGAGTAGGTATTACACGATACATTTTGTATGAAAAACGTCTATACGTATCGAATGCGAGAATCGCATTTGTTTCTAGAAATATCTCTGTGGCGGCGCTACACACGTTTCCCATACAAAATGTATCGTGTAAGTAATACTCACTTTACTACCGTGACTACCTTCCGATAAAACAGAGAATTGGGGCTCTGATGTAATCGTAGGATCTAAAACAGTGTCCGTTCTCATCCATTTTTATGTCAATCCTCCATCACGCATGCCATTGGGACCATACCGTCGTAATTAAGGCTTTAGTGCGCAGTAATAATGATTACCTGCCTTCCACGGATCACTCTAAATCACTGTCGCGAGCAAGCTATTCCGACCCATATCCAACAAATATAATTAACACTAAAAAAACACAACAAAATGACCACGACATCGCCAGAATTAATAGTCTCTTGGGCTTAAATTAAAAATCTTTATTGGTGTAATTACCAGAGTTAGTTGAGAAGACGTATTTTTATTCGCTGCAGTAAAACTAGGGTCACCATGTTTTGTTCTGAATATTTCCTAAAAAATAAGAAATATTTTATTCTATTTAAACAAAATTAGCCATAACATATTTGGTGGCTTACTTTTTTACAATCACTGTTTTATTTCTATTATTTTTGCGATGGTTGTGGTTTCTGTTTGCGAATTGAGTTTGTTTCATTTTATATTTTTATTTTATCTCATTCCTTTATTGTTGTTTTCGTTCTAGGCAATATATTTTTTTTTTGCTTGAACTCTATAAAAATTGTATTGATACCTATGTGATGATGCGTTGTGGTGTTGACATCTTTGGCTTTGGAAAATAAATAAATATTTGTAGTTTTTTTTAGTTGTATAGCATTGGTTTTGAAAATTTTTAAAGTGATTATGCACGACTAGTGCCTATGAATTTAGAGATTAAATAAATTGGTGAATAACAAAATAATGTTTCATTTACCTAATTTACTTTAGCGAAAGATGCCCTCTAAAAAGCAATTGATAAACTTATGCATGCTAATGCCCATAACTTTCTTTTTCTTCTTGAATAGCGCTACAGCCCAAATCGAACCCTGGCCTTCCGTAGCTTTCGTCTCCTCAGCTCCCTTTGCCCAACCGCCCTCTCTAATTGTTCGCCTCTTAAAATTTCTTTTTCTACCTATGTATAAGTAAAATAAAATAAAAACTCAAATTTTCCTTAATACTGAGAGATCTTGCCATATTCCTTAAAACTGCTTATATTTAATCTCTACGGTATGGCTGTTTTTGCTACGAAAGTTTAAGTAAATCAATGATGCATATGGTAAATATTAAGCCCCCCAACCAACAATTATTACTTACTAGCTGGCCCGTCGAACTTTGTATCGAAATAAATAATATGGGTTTTATGCAACAGAGCTCAAATTCGTTTTTTTAGTTATTTAATACGAATGACTATTTACTGGCAAAACCTGCATACCACGCTGCATTCATTGGGTCTGAGTTTATTTTTTCATCAAAAACTTTTAACCTATGTTAATATGGTGTGGGAGGAAGTCATCATTGCGCAAGATTGAGTGCAATGGAGAGTTCTTATTGCTTCATCTTGCTCCTGAGTGGAGTTCAAAGGGAGTTTTAATTTTGATTGATTTGATGTTAATATATAAAAAAATAATTTAGGTTTGTCATTATATTCGATAATTTAACAGTTATTTTGCTCAGTTAAAATAATATTGATTGATTGATCAAATTACGATAAGGAATATCTCCGTACCGATTCAAAATACGCATTGAGGTGTCAATGGTTTTTTTACCCATCACGCTGATTCCCGAAGGAGGTAGGCAGAGAGTATGGACTTTCATTACAATCCAAACTCATTCGCTTCCTCCAAACGCATAACATTCCGCATACATGCTCATAAATTTCTTTTGCTTCTGACTTGGCCCTCCTGTAAGACGGCAACGATATGATCGGTCTGTGTCATTCGAGGTCGGCCTCGTCTGTGTGCACCCATTCTTTCAGATTCATATATACCTTTCGTCATTCTCTCTTCGTTCATTTTCTTGACATGCCCGAACCTCCTTTCTTTATTCACTTTCATTCTAGTCACTACACCAACATCCACTCCACATTCCTTTCTAATATTATCATTCTTCATCTTATCAATCAGTCTCTTTCCGCATATCCTACGCAGTGATCTCATTTCCACAGCATTTATTCCAACTTCCAAATTATTGTTCGTCCATGTCCAAGTTTCACTCCCATAAATCAGGGGTGGTATCAGGATTGCATTGTGCATCAACTGTGGTTTAAAGAGAGACCTTCTTAGAGGTCTTAGTGCACCGCCAACCTTCACCCAGCCAATTTCCTTCTTTTGAACATGTTTTAGTTTGTTTTTTTTTTCAATTAAGTTTATAATCAGTATTCGTTGTCAATCAAGTAAACAATTCAGTTTACTGATGGTTTTATAAATCTCTGTAAACAAACAAAAAAATATTCTACTGTTTCTTCATTATACCTAATCATGTATTCATTGTGTTAAAACTTACCTAAACTCCTTATAAAATGAACTTCAATTAAGTATAACTCCTTAATAGCAATGTTATGTATACGAATTTGTTTGCTGACAGTTTTAAAAATCTCTGTAAATAAAGAAAATTTTCGAAACTCCTTACGCTTCATTACAATAATGTAGGTATTCCTTGTATTAAAACTTACCAAAACTTCTTATAAAAATTAACTGCAATGAATATAATATGGCTTATCCAAACAATCTTTTTCATACGATATATTTTACATTCGCCTCCTATCAATCGCAACAACAATCAATCCACTGACAGTTCTTTCAAATGTTAATTAATTAAAATTCAAAAGTAGACCAAATTATTTTGCAAAAAGTACTAAAAAGATTACCTACTTTCTGTGTTTTCAATAATTTTCTAATTTTCCATGAACTTTTTTTTTATTTCGACCTGCTCCGGATAAAAGTCTACACGACAAAAAAAGAATTAGCGAAATCGATCCAGTCGTTTAGGCGTGATGCGATGACATCGGGAAATAGCTCTCCATTGTTATAGTTTTCTTTAATTTTCTAATTGTCCGTGCACTTTTCTTATTTTTTTCTTCTAAATCAATCTTTTTCTGATAAGAGGCTATACGACAAAAAAATAATTAGCGAAATCGGTACAGCCGTTCAGGCGCGATGCGTTGACATCGGGAAATAGCTCTCCATTTTTATAGTTTTCTTAAATTATCTAATTTTCCATGCATTTTTCTTAGTTTTTTTCTTCTAAAAGGACACTCTCCTGATAAAAGCCTACACGACAAAAAAAGAATTAGCGAAATCGGTCCAGCCGTTAAGGCGCCATCCGATGACAACGCGAAATAGCTCTCCATTTTTATATATAAGATTATCGTTTTCACATGCATTTGGCATAGTCTGATTCTGATGCAGTAATAGGTAGGTACACGTTCACGCTAACAAGTGTGAATTTGATTTAAACCACTGACATTTTTATTTACGTGCAACTATGAAATGTGCTGGAAAATTTTTCATACTAAATTGACGGTCACCCTATAGGAGGCGTACTCCATATAAAAATAATAATATTGTACCGGCGCTGGACATGACAAGCCGAGACATTTGAACGAAAGGACCATTTGACCGGTCGTGTTCGCATCATGGGTTAAAATCTCGGTAGGTACCTACTTATGCTCGTACCGTATCTAGCCACCAGCCACACTGTGTCATAGGAGAGACGCTAAGGGTCGCACGCACCTTCTCGGTTGCGAGTTTCAAGTCGGATGTTGAAAACCATAATAAATAATAATCTCATCGAGGACACCTACAAAGGTTAGTGTCAGGACGACTTGAAAGAATAAAAGCCAATACTCCAAGTTATTCTGGCATATGTCACCAGAGATTGATCAAGCTGATTGAAAGCTTATTGTTAAAAAAAATAGCAAACCCAAATTCTTTTAGGCGCGCAATGATATTAGTAGGTACCTACTTACCTCACAAAAAAAAATCTTCAGGTGTTGGGTTGGAATCATTTGACAAGAACAAAACAATGATGCAGAAATGTAAAATGTTAAAGAAACACATCGTTTCATACACAGAAACTGGAACAACTTTTTATGAATATGCACACTGCTGGATGGAATAAAGGAGGGTTGGTAAAGGGACACAATCAAGAGTAGATAGTCCTGAAAATTAGTAGACCTCTGCTGTATTCCCAACTCCCATCGACAAAAGAAGGTTCAGAAACTGATATGACAAAACACTGGATATTAAAAAGAAAAATGTATTGTATCTCACCCTAAGCTACAAAAGTCAGCAGGGAATGGTAATAGATAAATGAATAATGCCTTGCAAAATCGGACGGTGTAGAGCTGATCTGGATGTCGCTGTCCATTGGAAGAAGACTGCGTGGAGGTGAAGGCGATCCACAAGACCACATCTAGATGAGCGAGTACAGGCAGGCAGCATACGTAATACATAATCCGTACTAACTATCATTTGTTGGGTGTCACACCTCACGAATCGTCACTCACGATATTGTACCGTCTCACATATTACACACAGCTTCACATACGCGGTAGATACGGCGGGATTCTGAAAGAAAAGAGCAGACACAATTACTTTGGTGTGCGCGCCTAATTATTTTAAGCATACTTTTCATTTCGTTTAGGAACCACCTGTCAGTCTTTTATGATCTAATACCTTTTGAAATTTTTGTGTACCTACCTACCTTGAGCATGAAAATATCGGCATAAGCTAATCGTTCTGTTTGGGTTATTGTTATGAAGGTAGGTACTAGCACAGCATCATCCCAATACATCAGGAAAGGATACGGAAGGTCAAGGGATACACTCATAGAAACATACATAAAGTGCCAGCCAGCCTTCGAAACAGCAGTAGAAGACAACGTAACCCCGTAGTTGTCAAATTGAAATGTTAATGATTAAAAAATAATAGTGTATTTATTTTTACCTAATGGGTATAGAAGCAATTGGTAATCTAATGGTTCCATTGCCGACTTTGTAATGTTTTGTACTGACGGTCATGGTTTCGATTCAAGGTGTTGATCATATTCCTCTTTAACGACACAAGCTCTTATTTGCTTACACTGTGAAATAGTGTTCTTAGGGTTCACATTTAGTGAGTACCTACAGATTCATTTAGAAAAAAATGCTAGCATCAACATGTGACACATCTCGATGAAGGTCAACTTAGTTAGGTAAGGCTATAACTGTCTATTTTTTCTACTTTTAATGTAAAGTAAGTTGTCCGCTGTAATCCTCTGTATCTTTGGCTAGCCTTCTGTATCATTAGGTAAAGGAAGAGATGATGGCTCATTTCTCGAATCAAAATGAATGAAGAGAAGTAATTTTGTTAAATTAACATCATCTTCCGTTTTATTGTGTACTAGCTTTCCCGACAGACGTTTTCCTGTGTTTCTAACTATGAATATTGAATTCGAATTTGTATAATGATAGGTAAACTTATTTATTTTTAACCAATGTTATTAAGATCGATGCCTCTGTTTCAAACCATTTATTTTCCATCGACATTCTGTCAATCGCGCCAACTATCAAACAGCTTACAGTTCCTGACAAACTTTAATTTAATTTCAATTTGTCAAATTTGGAATAAAAATTATAGGTTTTGTTAAAAGTAGGTACCTACTATGAAGGTTACCTACTTAGAGTTTTCTTTGATTCTCTAAGTACTTATCCACGCTACTTTCTTAATTTTTTTTCATAAGAATCTTCTCCTGACAAAAGAAAACACGACAAAAAAGAATTCACGAAATCGGTCCAGTCGTGATACTATGACATCGGAAAATAGCTCTACATTTTTATCATATAGATCATCTAGTTGTTTGGGACACTTGATAAAATCAGAAAAAATGAATCTACTTACTCCTACATAGATAGGTACCTTCTCAGAGATGAACCTAGAAATTTATATATACCTACATGACAAATAGCAGAGAAGCAAAACCGCCGCATCTCTTCCTATGGTCCAGAAAAAGATGAACCTGCATGCCTTGGTGGGAGAATACTATGGTGGAGTAGGTATAGTAAGGACCCTGATGTACCTATTTTTATGAAGAACAGTGCGTGTGAGACAAAGGACAGAGTCGAGCAAAGGTTATTTATAGCTGTGGGCCGCTGCAGGTGTGTTAATGGTCGTTAATGTCTTACGCTGCTGGACGAGCATTCATCTAGGAGAAATTATGAGTCTACGTGGCAGTTAGCGGATGTCACACAAGGCCGATGAACCGTGATAATCTATAGGAATCTCATAATCCATATATCTACCTTTCTAACCTAAGTGTTCGTAAGGGAGGGGAGGAATCGGAAAATAACGAAATATCACGAAAGAGGTGGGCGCCTGCCTGTCTACCTAGTGTATTTATTTATTCGTTGAATTCGGTATTTCTAAGCACAAAAGCAGCTCGTAAACTAATGAAAAAAATTTAGCACGTGATTTTATAATAATACGATCTGGGCTGAAGGGTTGATCAGAAACTTCACCAGTATACTAATAACGTAGCATCAAAGCCGTGGCCTTAGGTTGGTAGCATACTTAGGTCAGTTGCTGAGTTTCGTTCTGAAGATCGCGGGTTCGATCCCCGGTGCCGTAGGTACATATTTTTCTTTGACCACACACTGTGTTTCTGTATGTGAAAGATATAAAAAGTGTGTAGGTACTTGAATCCCAGATAAAAAATAAATAAAATTAATTATAAAAATATTGGCAAAGTAAAATTACAATTCTGAAATAACACACATCAACAACACACAAAGAGCGGACTTAACGATCTCTTCCAGCTAATCCTTCATTTGTCTTGTCATGTCGACATTATGTCATCTTGGACACGTTACATCAACCTGGAGCAGCATGGAACCATTTTCCAAAGCACGGCAACGTTGTGCTAGAGATCCCTCAATTTCATGAAAATTGTTGCAATGGTTGAGACTGAAAATTGACCGGTGAAAATATGACCAGTATGAATATTTTTGACGCTGACAATAATTATTATTGTTGTCCACACGCTCCCACAATTATGATTGGAATCTACTATACCAATTACAAAAAAGTCACAAATCATTTCCATAGTGCTACAGCACTGATAGTTTTCTTCGACCCGGCCCTGATCATTTTGTAGCGTCCACTGATGACGGCTCTGATAATAAAATACTTACTCATACAATAATCTGGTAGAGACGCAACATTGTCTTGAGTGAAGGAAGGCTCGTGCGTGAGATGGACACTTGAGATTTCTAGGAGAATATTTTCTTCACTTGAAGGATGTCATACACATAGCTAAATAAGTATAAGATCATAATGTACTCACATGACATGACGCTGTCATTTCTTACTACATACATAATATGTATATCTGTCTGCCTATATATAACTGTGTTAATAATTTGCAGGTAGCCATACTTATATGACTACAATCAAATTTGAAACGAATTTTTTTAATGAAACTGCATGTGCTCACTCATAGTGAATACAAATACACACAGTAGATACCTACTTAAGCATCAACAACCTTGTGTCGTAAAAAAGGAAGATGGTCGGCAACTGGGATCGAGCCCATGAACACCATCCACTTCCACTGCCCTTATTTGAACTAACACAAGCTTACGACGATCTTCTACTTTTCAGAGGCTTATGTACCTACCTACTTTAATGCATTAAATTAACAAACTATGAGTAACACCTAAAATTTCACATAACAAAGACATCACAGAATCAACGTAGGTATAGAGGGCGAGCTTAGCACAACGAAGTTGCGGACTCTAACAACTACCTAACCCAAATTTCAATTTATTACCCCCTTTTTGTACCATAGCTATAAAAACCTATAATATTCATTAGCAAATGTGCTTAAATGGTTGATAAATAAAAACAGGAATCTTGACGTAGAGAAACTACCTATACCTACCTACCGTATGAGTCCTGTGGTAAATTTCAGATGGGGCCCTCTCTCAACACGTTGTAATTTAATTTGAATCAACCAACTAACCTAAACCAACACTAGTAATAAAATTTGTCTTTAGGTGTGCTTCGGTTTAATTATTTATTTCCTAATTGTAAAAAAATATGTGTTCCTACTTTAGCTTTTCTCTGAGCTCTTTTACAGCCCTGACATGCCGCCCAATTGAAACGCCACTAATTTCAAAATAGTTTACGTACAATACTTAACCATGACTTCGACAGGAGTCGAACAAGCCCCATAAATTTCACTAAAAATTGTATTTATTATCAATAAATATTTAAGTAGATACGCAAAATATGGATAATATTTTACTTTTGCCTATTTATTTATGGATGTCTCATATTATTTCGGCGTTATATGTATCAAAAAATATGACTATTATAAAAAAAAAGACGCAGAAGTTTACATAGACACATTCAGTGTAAATTTACAAAATTGTATATCATATTATGTACCTACCTAAAAAGTATTAAGAATATAAATTATTAAATAAGGTAGTAATATGATAAAATAGATATCCACATTATAAAGGTGGATACAAGATACAAGTTAGGCCTACTCGTACCATTCGCGTATTCTCAATAACCATAAATTTAAAAAATCAATAAAATTGTTCCACCTATTTCGAGTTATTCTAAAACGTTTTTTTTATGACGGTCTAAAGTTTTCCCAACAATTTCAACCCATTAGACGCCATTTACATATCCACATATACTTAGCGAAAAAAACAACACATAAAACCCTTTCATTATAAATGAAACACGGAAGAGGGCGCTACGGAAAGATTATTCCCACGTTTAAAGGTCAATAATCTTTTTTTTTTCGGAAAATAAATGCTTAAAATATTGTCCTGCGTTCGTTTCATTACTACATAATGATATAATTGTACTCACGACCCTCATTTATGGTAACCACTAGTTCGAAAGCACTGTGGAGTTTATTAAAAGGTGTTTATTGGCTCTCAAACTACGGTGCGGGACGCCGCAGTGTCTTTCTTGAATGTACGGATACATCGGTCCATTGATATTGAAAATCAAAATGAAATGGCTTAATTTACCATTCAGCCAGGCGATGGTGTGGTGCGGGATAACCCACAAATTGGAATCTCCAAATGGCGAAGCGCTGCGCTGGATCATCAGTCATCAGTCGTAAGCTCTTTAGGAGGCTTAGACCCGACCTGGCAGAGGCAGGATAAAACTATCAAATGGGGATTCCCAGCAGCGGTTTTACATGGTGCTGTCTTCTGGGATGATGCTGTGCAACTGGCACAAAATTCTTGAGGCCTAGAGGAATTTCGTGGCTACTAAATGCTCCATACTGGGAGTGACCGTGGATTAAGTGAATGATACATTTTAAGAAGATAGTAAGGTACCTTAGTTTCCACTGTTTTGTTGCTGCGTTTAGTTCAATGGGCTATTTTTATTCTTTTTTGGCAGGTTGTGCACTATGCAGCTGTGGGACGGGGCTACTTGCAATAAATAGTACCTACTTACCTTCTCTCTTCTATTTCAATCAATCAATCAATACTCCCTTTTACACCCCACTCAGGGGCAAGTCCATCTCCTCCCCTAAGGATGCCTCTTCTATTTACTGTTTAGAAATCACTCTCGATTGAATAGGTAGGTACTGATCAGTTGGTGTACCCGCGTGCTAATAAGTAGGTAATCACATAATCACCTGTAGGTATTCAACGAAATGCCAATGGACCCTAACATTGTTAGATTTTTTTTATCTAACTTAGATTTAGTCCTAGAGCGTTTCTTCTTCTGTTGCTGACTCTGAAAATAGTCCAAATCATGACCACTGCATGGACTAAGCAAAAAAACTAACAGACATTGTGGAAAGGAAGCATTTGCTCTGTTCTCTACAAAAAGTCTCCCTATGATTCGACACAGCTGCGGAACCTCTGGACCCTGTGTAGGTAAGGATATTATATTTTTGTGTCGGGGAAGTTAATGATGGTGAATCAATCAGGACAGTACTGGTCACTACGATGTGGTTTCATTTTACATACATACCTACTAATATATTATTATTCCTTAAGTCGGCTCGGGTCCCGCCCCAAATATTGCTGTACATAGGACTTAAGGAGTAGACATGTGTACCCAAGTATAGCCGTATAGGTAGGCATCCAGCACATAATGATACAACCACCTCGCACTGCCACGCAGACTACCAGCTACGACACATCTTTTAACATTCCTATATTGACTTTTTCTCACAGTTGCGTCAAACTGTGTGCACGACCCACGAGTCGACAACCTTTGTGCGCAGTACGCGACGTCTTTCAAATGAAGTAAAAAAAAAAAAACAAATACAAATTCAGAAAAAAATGACAGTTGACACACATAGCGTTGGTCTTTGATCAATAAAATATACTAAATATGAAAAAATATTTTTAATTAACAACTGTAATGTTAAAAAATAAAAATTCTTCCATATTACCTATAGAACATACGATATCGCTCTTACATCCTGGTGGTACGTATACCTTTTTATAAAGTAGAAATTCATTTTTTGCGAAAGTGATTAATTTTCGAAATTCTTCATTATTAGGTAGGTACCTATTATGTATAGAGTTCTAAAACAAAATGAGAATTTTCAAGAAGAAGTTACATCAACATGTGGGTTACTCTTGAAAGTCAGTTCCGATCTCAATGTCGACCGTCAATACTTTTAATACTAGAAATACTTATAAAAATCCTTATTTATACCTACCATTTTTTCGTAAAGCAATGCCGGATATCAAATAGACCTACATGGAACTGTTTTTATGCACAGAAACCAAATTTAAGTGTGATAATGACATCGTTATTAAGATTGAAATGGGATCGGAATTGTGATTTTTGACGCAGAGTTATCGCCCTGCTAAACGAAAACGGGGTGGAAAGAGATGATCACTAATTCATTGGCCCTATGAAAAACCAAATCAAACACTTGTCTGTGTAAATGCGGCCCCACCCACCTGTTGAGGATTAGTTTACAAAATTATGGTAGGTACTTAAGTACCTACCTATAGAAAACAACAAAAGCAATAGGTACCTAGGTATATGTTTGGCTAAAAAAATATTTATATTAGGGAAGATATTTTTTTTAATTAATCTGTGCTCATTCGTAGTGAACACAAATACACTTTTGACATCTTTCACACTAAGCACATGCTTGTGTCGTGAAAGCGGAAATGGTCGACACGGCCGGGATTCGAACCCACGACCTCCACAGGAAGCAGTGCGAAAGCCGGCTTCGTAACCGCTGGTCTACCAACCACCTCATTAAAATAAGCATTGTGAAAATATGTATAATTACTATAATAGCAATTTAGAATATATTCGCAGAATAATACCTAAGTACCTACTATGTAAAAAGACAGCATTAGTTAAAGGTAAAAATGGAAAATGAAAACAGTTATATCTGATTTGGCTTTGTATCAGAAAACTAGTCAAGGAGATATATCTTTAGTTCATGTGCAGTTTTTTTAGTTATTCCAATATAAAAAAAAAATCCAATAATCTGCATCCAATATTTAACTATCTGCCCATTAAATATTCCATTTAGGTCATTTTTTTTTTAAAATAAGGTATTTCAAAAACATGAATCATACAAACATATAGGATTGTTGTTCCCTGCACCTATGGTTGGCGAGACATGGCCCGCTTGGGGCAGGTTTAGAAGTAGCCTCAGGCTCTCACGAGTCGGATACCTCTGGGCACGCCCGCCGGCATACCTACTTGCCTCTTGGTAGGAGAAGGAGGCATTGCAACCACCTATAATAAGGTAATATTAATACCATTATTTATTATGTTATACGCGTCTATTCAGATGCTGCATGGACCGAAAGGGTGGACGGTTAGCGGCGCACTCAAGAGTCAGACTTTGAACGAAATAACTTTGAACTTGTCCGAATAAATGCAAAGATATTCAGGGAAATGTGCTTTCCCTTATTTTTTTCAATCAGTTCACATAACGAAAAATCATCTGTTGATCGTTGATAAAATCTATGGTTAAAAGCAATGTTAAGTAATGTTTATAAGAAATAGTCTAGTTGCTATCAAAGGCAAAATGTGCATGCACCTAAGCCATTATTTCATAATCCTATTAAAAATGCGCCAAATTGTGAGGTGGCAGATTTAGAGATTATTCAAATTCGAGACATTTTAGGAATTCAATCACATACCTAGGGCTAATACCACTACAACAAAAAATGAAACTCTCAGAAGCATAGCCAGAGAGATACTCAGAAATAGAACAGAACGATAAGGGTAAGGAAAATAATATGAGTAAAATGGGAAGGAAGGTAATGGCTTACACATGTGAGGAGAGTGCAGTCATCTGGACTTTCTGACATGGCATTGCACGTCCAACCCCATGGAAGACGACCAAAGGGCTGGAAAGACAGCTGGGAATCTACATACTTCGCAGGAGACTAACCTCACCTCAAGAACTCTACGGCACAAGCAAAGGCGTAGAAGAGGTGGGGTTGGGTAAATTAAGAAGAAAAAGCTTAAAAAATAATTTTGTAAGACATTAACCTTTATTTTCTTAAATTATTTGAAATCAACTTACCTACATTAAAATTTTAATAAATGCTTGGGCAGAAGTGCCCATCAATCTGACATCCATCTTAACGTTATCAAGTTACAAATATTTTTATCAATCCCAAGTTTTGCCTTAGATATATTCTTTACCAAATAAAAAGAACTTTGTAGCACTTAGGTACTTAGTACCACTTAATGAACTAACTTCCCTTAATGCTTTTGATGAATTTGAGTTTTAAAAAAACCAAGTCTGGTTTATATTTTGATCTACCCTTTTTATAGCTGGATACTTTTTGTTTTTGAATTTAAATTTATTTTTTTAAATTTAAGAATTGGAAAGGGAATGTTATAGTAGCTAGCTATGTTGAAAAACTTAATAACAGTTTATGAAAAATATGAATATGAAGAGAGGTCATGATAATTATAAACAATCAGGTCATTGATGACCTCGGTAAAATATAGATTAATGATGATTTTATTACGATAGAACCCTCGTTGTTATTGGCCACACCTAGCCATCGTAGAAGCACGTCGTAGGCTCCTTATCTCAGCCGTTAATCTTTCTCTTTTAAATGGCTGATGTTTCATAGAAGTATTGGACATCACGATTCTAGACTTGTCACGAAACAGCTTAACTGCGTCAATCATACAGTCTATAAATTATACTACCAGTGACTAGCCGACTCATATAACTAACCGGAGATTATTGGATGACTATCGACACTAATAAAATATATGGAGTAACCACGTAGGTGAAAGCATTCCCCTGATGGACTACAGCCTGCACTGGACCAAAGTGCCTACTTTAGAATAAAAATAATAGCATTGAAGAAGTTATAATGACAACCAAACAACCACCATTGTCCAGATTAGTCTTGGGATTTCTTTATGTCTCGCTTGAGCTTATATATACACTTTGGATACAGCTTGACTTTATTCTTTATTGGTTTAAACAAACTATTACTTACAATTTTGCATTAATATGTTGATACTGACTTAGTTTACGTGTCCGGTTTATATTTTATCGCACCAGTAGGCATCGTCAGTCATCGCCTTGTCGTTCACTAGGATAAAGTTTTGAATAGGTGTAACTTTCCCCAATCAATGGGCATGTCAGGAGGTGGTCGTCGTCTTAAAGCTCACCAAATTCATATTCTGTTTCGTTTGCTTAGAATAAGACCCATCTATGGAGGTTTTCCCTTTTCTTCAATATTTAGAAGTACTACCTTCCTGTCATGTAATTCAATTTCTTCATTTTACTTCCAACTGTTCCTTCAAACAATCTTAAAAAATCACATTATCTGATTAGGTATATATTATTCAAGCACGTTATTTATTTATTTACAGTAAAATAAACAACACTCACCATAACAGCTTTCGCCTTTGCGATAAGTGATGGGCAACACAAACAATACAATAAAACAAAAATCAACCTATAAAATAGGTAAAAACTAGAAAACAATAAATTATTAATAGTACTTAATCCAATCCTCCTTTTACGCCCCACTTAGGGGCATATGGAGTCAACAAGAGCTCTCCATTGCGCTCGATCTTGCGCAACGTTTAACACAGTATGAGAGGGTCTCCCTCGTCTTCGGGACCCTGATGGGAGGAAGAATAGCGCTGTCTTCGGCCAACTGTCATTCGGCATCCTTAACACATGTCCCAGCCAAGTCCATCTCTTCCTCATAATGTTAGATGCGTGTGTGTGGCCCATTGTCCTGTATGGGGGTGAGTCCTGGCACCTGACCAAAGCCCAGACACAAAAAGTCTCAGCTTCCGAAATTAAGTGCTTCAGGAGAATTCTGGATGTAATATGGTACCACCGCATCACGAACGACGCTATACGCCGGCGCACCCGGTGTGAGCTCATTAATAGTACAATTAGATATATAATTAATAACATAAATATACACACATAAAAGAATAAATATAAAAATGCATTATCTTTTCTTCCTCGTCTTATGAGAATAGTCTGAATATTATTTGTCTGATTATTTTGTTATCTTCAGCGGCAAAACTTGTACTAGGAAAACCTCAAGTACATTTTTGGACACTTTTGATAATTTATAGCCAGTTTATTCTGCTTTGGCACCCTCATTAAAAATTTTGTTCTTATTTCTTTTTTTGAAAGTCCGTAAAGAGATTCTTTTATAATATTATGAAAAAGTCCATAAATATGGATATAAAAAGATTTTCCCACAGATCCTGCATACAATGACGTAAGACTTCAAATATAAATAAATATAATACCTAATCATTCTTCACAGTGCATCTATCAGGTGCGTTGTATAAATCAAGCAATTTAATTTGTTGAGTCTTATCAGGAGAGTGCCATCTCACGAATGTTCTACAAACAAAAGCTTGCCAATGAATGAATCAATCAACGATAGAGGTCAACCTGCTATAGGCATTATTATATTGTAGGTACTCTTTAGTCTAACTTCGAAGAGGTTTCGTCATAAAAAAACACAAGTTGAT
This sequence comes from Mystacides longicornis, assembly GCA_963576905.1. NCBI lineage: Eukaryota > Metazoa > Arthropoda > Insecta > Trichoptera > Leptoceridae > Mystacides > Mystacides longicornis. The sequence goes on along the minus strand of OY756421.1, from coordinate 20,714,403 downwards.
TGTGAAAACAGGATCTGTACCCCTAGTATAAGTTTGCGATGATCGAATATCGAAACGTTCATCGAAAGATTTTCGAAAATTTTCCATACAAAAATGATCGAACGATTCGATCGTTTGATTTTAGAACACTATTTATACGCTTCTTAGCGTACAATTAGGTTTCGATTAAACTTGTACTAGCCCCACACATAGCCCCCCTCCTGCATAATGAATTTATATGCAGGAGGATTTTCAAAGAAATTGAATATATTATAATTTTACCCTGTGTGATCATAATTATGAAGATTTTGATGACAGCAACATTTAAATTTTGATCACCGGGCGACCCAAACCTTCCGAGTATCCTTTCATCACTCACAGCCATCATCCGATTGTTCTCCATAATTAAAATATATCATATTCTGACGTTTTTATAGTAAGTTTTAGTAAATATGAAGCCATTATTATAAAATATAATAATGTACCAATACAGAGTAACCGAACGAATAATGCAAATCATCAGAACATACATAGATAATATTGGTGAATCGATTGTAGAGGTCCCAAAAAGCAATGTTATTTAGAGTTTTAGAATGTTGAGAAGGTTCCGTAGCTTGAAAGTCTCCGAGGATAAGATTGCAACGTAACGTACTATCGGAGATGAGGATCTGCGAAGTCGAGGACGTTTTAAGTTGGGAAAACAGAGGAGACGGTTTTGGAACGACCATGTTTCAAGAATGGAAGACACAACGGTCGCAAAAACCGCTAAAGACAACATATCACAAGGAAACAGACCTGGCACTCATCTTCCCAATAGGACAACGTAGCAGGAAAAACAGGCCTAATCAAAGAAAAAGGAGATGAAGCTTTACCATCGAAAACTTTTAGTCCTAGCCAATGCTAACTATTCATATTAATAGCCACAAGGCATTCATTTATCCCGTTTTAATCAAGTCCCTTATATGCGATCGTTGTGTGCGTTAGTTCAAGTCAAGAAAATTATTCATCAGTCCAATAGGAGATATAAGTATTTAATATTTTAATTGCTGTTTTTATGTGTAAGTACTCACTTATTTGAAAAGGAAAATATTATTAACATAGGTACATGAAATGTGACATACATTAAAAGACCATAAATAAATATTCATTATTGATTTTCTCATTTTCTCCGCTTCTCTACAGGAGAGAAAAAACCTTATCGAAGAAAGTGCCAAAAATCTGGATGAAAATCATCCAAACTTAGTGTTGGCACCCATTTTTGTCAAAGCATTAGCTTATGTTCTTGATCTTCAATAGTAATCGTGTAGGTACTAAAATGTACACAATATTGTGTTGCAACAACTTTTTTCTATTGATTGCTTTAGATTTAGACTGAACAATCAACATTTATAGCTACTCGAGTTCTCAACACAAAATAATATGATCTCTTCTGAGAAGGCTCGTTGGTTTCACATCATAGGACACGGAGAGCGGGCATTAGTCAGAAGCAGTCCATCACGGACTAATGTGGAATGGGTGGACACGGCCGAAATGAGTTTGATCTCTATCTGAATTACACGCTGCAAGAATACACGACAGAGGTCTCTCCGGATGGCCCAACTCACTCCCCCAAAACAATAAAAATAATTTATTGTCTATCATTTTGTGGTCGACTATGATTTTAAGATTTGGCGTAACTACCTATCTACCTACCTCCTTACATCCTATATCTCGCCATTCATGTTAATAATATATCTTTGTGTGTATATGTAAAGTAAGGTTTATCTGGAAGGATTAATTTCATATGTTTAGGTTGGTAAACTATTGGGATAAGATAACTTTTAAATTTAAGAAATGATTTTGTCAGGATTGGCTGGCCTAATAACACCTGAACTAATGTTTCCAGGCGCAACTCCCAGGTAAATAATATTTTTTCAACCATTTTGCACCAGGTAATTACTTGGAGTTGGCATTCTGTCTAAAATAATTGCTCCTTTTAACATTTTATTTGGTCAACATATGTGTACAGAAGTTTTCAATATTATATTTCTTTTACAAATAGGCGGTAAGTCAAAATATAGTAGTTTAGGTTATATTAAGAACGGCACTTTTTGATGTGAGAATCCCACAAATTATTGAAAAACCATCGCTACAAACTACCTTATATTTCCGCAGCTTCTTATCATTCGCTTGAGAGGCAAAATATATTTACATTTTTATGGACACAAAATATAAAACTTTATTTATTTACATGTCAAAATTATTCACCATCCAGCATACTTAAAAATATTAAAATACAAAATAGAAAATCAAGTTTCGATATCATATTATAATTTGTATCACTTTTAGCCTTGAAGGTGTAGGATGTTAGTGAAGGTAAGTATAAAAAAATGTAGGAACCTACTTTGTGGAGAAAATCTACATCTTGTAAACAGCATAATCAAAGAATATATCTGTTAGATGTATGAAACTCTTCATTTTTTGTATTTTTAGGTATCTTCTTACAGCAGTGTCGTGTCCAGATCTAACCAAAGGTCAGGCTGTACGCTTATCCGAGTGGCACCCTAGAGTGGAGCGTAATTCGTTTTATGTAGCATTATTTTTATTTGCGTTACAAAAAAACAGTTAAGGCATGATCACACGGTAGGATTGCTGACACTGGCCTAGTCTGTTGCACCGACTTGTTTGGCCCGTTATTTGTCTTGTAGATCTAGAATCTTGGATATGTGCGGCTATTCAGCATATTTTTCTGTTAATTGAGTTAGCGTTATAAATGTTTACATCTACTTCAAACAAAAAGAATAATAAAATATATCATAAATATTATTTATGATTATTTACTTTTTTTAGGTATAATGAGGATTTAACAAACTAAACAAAGCAATGTTTTTTAGTAGACAACGTATTCAATCAAATTTATCCCTTTTTGCGACAAAATACAAATTTTTTAGTGACCTGAATTTTATCAATTTTCCTACCTATATGTAATTATTTCTATTCGTTAAAAGGCATTCCCTTTGAATGGAAATGGTTGATTTAAGTACGGTTTTATATTTCATATTATAAGAATGAAAAACGTTTTCGGGTGATTTGACATTCATTAGGTAGGTACATCACTCAAATATGTAAATAAAAAATTTAAAAAAAAAACATAAATATTAGACAAATTTGCTGACATTCATACTTGACTTACCAAGTAGTTGTTTTTTTTTTTTTTTAATGAATCTGTGATCATTCAAAGTGAACACAAATACACTCCTTGACTCTTTCACTAAGATGATAGAAAACTCTTTATTGATTGAAGCACGACATACCTACACTAAAAGAAAATCTTTGTTTGTATAGCTAATAATAACCGGTGTATCCACATCCACAAACGATTTACCTCTGTCTCGTCGGCCGAACGATTTAACTGTTGGTGTGACGGTGGCCTAACAAAAGGGCGTAGCCACAAATAATCGTCCCGAGTTAATGACACAGTGGATTCGGTCACGACGTGAACCTTATTAATTGTGTTCGTATCTACATGTTATTATCTACCATGTGTAATAACACAACGATATAATGAGATCTGGTTCGGTTTATGTAGCCATCTCTCTATCTAACCGTACCGTATTATAAGTGTAGTGGGACTCACTTGTGTGAAGATTGATACTTGCGAAGAAATCTCCACTAATTATTATAATCAAATTTTGTAGCTACAACATCTTATATTGGAAGCGTCAATAATGAAAAGTTAGAAAAAAGTAGGTAGTAGGTACTTTTTTAGGTAGGTAGGTACCTTCTAACTTAGCGCGGTAACTGTTTTTTTTTTTTTGCAGAAATTGCAGTTCAATATAAAGGTATCATTGTACTATACTATTTCAGCTGTATCAAGTGTGGTATTGCGGGTACCGAAAAGATTCTGGCACTACCGTGAAGGACTTCCTTAGCTTTGTAAATTAACAACGCTGTTGTGGGCCTTAATAGATAGTAGTCCAAATTCACCCATTCAGTATTCAAAAAGCATATGTGTGTGTTTATCTAATGATCGTCATTAAAAAAATGTTGGCAGAATATTATAACATTTCCCATAACATCGCATGAAACATTTTGTAGAAAACTAATTTTATGACTATTATTATGAAGTGTGAAAACACATTAAAATTATCTGTCGGTGATGATCTCCAAGATTTCATAACAATGTATTCGCTTGGTTTTACGGCTAAAATTAGCAATGTATGACGCTCATATAAGTGGATTCACCTGATGGAACCATCGATAGCACATTTTATGAGCTTGTTTATCTTTGGAAAATTTAAGTTCTTAAAGAAGATAAGGAATAATTAGCCAATTGCGATGATCTATTTCAAGCACAATGTGTTAGGAAAAAAGGACTTCAATGTACCAGACACTTACTTAGTTATTTCAAATATCCTTATTGATTTAGAACACTTCAAAATTTTCCCTTTTTTGTCAATTTTTGTTCCAATACTCGGTACAATGTCCACATGGTTTGAACAGGGAAATCTGATGTGATTCACCACATCCTGCGAAATGACTAGTTTGTTGTCTAAAGGCGCAAGACCTAGGTATGTACTACCCTGAGAGTTTGCCGGGCGTACAGGACAGCATCGACGGATGCGGTACTGGTACTTGCTGGACTGATTCCATTGAACCTCTTGGCAGAGGAGCGAAATCGCATATTTCAAATAAGTTCTTATATTGATGAAGACGAAAAAAGGAGAGAAAGACACGAAACCATAAGTAAATGGCAAATAGAGTGGGATAGCTCAGAAAAAGGAAGATGGACCTACCGACTGGTGCCAAGCTTGTCTGTGTGGTTGGAGAGAGGACACGGGGAGGTGACTTTCCGAATGGCTCAATGCATGACGGGACACGGTGTCTTCTACAAGTTTTTAAAAAGAATAGGCAAAGCCCCATCGGACAGCTGTCTGTATTGTGAGGAACTGGAGGACGACGCGGAGCACACAGTGTTCCATTGTAACAAGTGGGACACAGAGAGAAGAAATCTGGAGGCCGAACTGGGTGTGTGTATAGACCCAAGCAACGTGGTTCAAATTATGTGCCAGTCCCCAGAGAATTGGAGCATGGTGGCGAGCTATATGGATAGAATAATCTGTGTCAAAGAGGAGGATGAACGAAGAGCCCAAAATCATCAGGGCTAGTAAGGCATCTGTAGCACTGGGTTAGACCGTAAGGTAGGAACCGTGCTGCAAAGGGTGCTGAGGGGTTTTAGCCGGTTGAAGTCCGGCACTACCTGGCCCCCGTGAGGCTAGGTGTCCATGAAGGATTTCCCCTCGGTAAAAAAAAAAAAAAAAAAGGTATGTACTACCTAGAGGTTCCGGATTGGATGAGTAGCTTCCGATCGGGTCAGAATTTTTCATGTGGTTTTCGCTTGAACTTCCTTGAATACCCAGGAATGGTCTGTCTTAGATTAAAAGGTCCAGTCACCTGGAAAAAATGGCCGAAGAAACTTTTCTATGCAAAGGTGAAAATACATTGTAATTCTAACCCGACCGGTAATCGAACCCGAGACCTATTAGGGTCTGTACACACCTGAACACGCGCGGTAACGTAACCAATGTTACTACCGATAAGCATGGACGGTCACCAGGTCTCCCGGGTGGATAAATTTAAGTACCTGGGAGCAACCATTACCACCTCTGGTGACCTCGAGGCTGAGCTCCCGATACGTATATGTATGGCAAGTGGTGCCTTCAACAACATGACCAAGATATGGAAGACGTCGGCGTTTAGTGTCGAGACGAAATGTAAACTGTTTGATGCGTGTGTGTTGCCCATTCTCCTGTATGGGTGTAAGTCCTGGCACCTGACTAAAGCCCAGGGACAATAAGTATCTGCATTCGAAACAAAGTGCCTCAGGAGAATTTTGGGTACTGTGTGTACCTCCTACGTACTTATTTACATAATGCACTCTACAAAAAAAATGTCTTGTTAAGTAGGTACTTACCTAATGATAATATATTCTAGTAACTACTTATTGTTTGATCAGCGAATGCATCGCAAATTAAATTAATTAAAAATATTGCCATGCCTTAGGTATGGAAGTTTTCCGTATATATATAGTAGGTACAGCGTTAGAGGAACGATAAATCACTCTGGCTTCCATCACGTTCGCCCAGAAGTTCTCATGGACCTGAATTAAATCATTGTCTCTAAATCAGTTAGTTTAATAGGTAATTAACAAAAAAGTAGGCATTCTTATTATTTATTTTATAGGTCCCCCACAATGGTTTTTATACGAAATTATAATAAAAAAATGTATTTTATTGCTTGTGAATCATGACGCTGTGTATAAAGTAATATAAATCACAAATATTAAATAAATATTATTACCGAAAGTGAGTAGGTAGGTATACGGAATTTAAATAGAATTATTACATTTGTGAACTTTGTAGTTACACGGTCCGTTTTCATACTATAGGATTTTTGACTAAATTTGTCTACAACGTTAGCCTTACTCGTTCAACTTTTCTCCGTCCTCATATTTACCTTTATCTAAAAATATATATTTGATGGCTACCTAAAAATTATGTTCTGAAACATATGCCTGCACAATACGCACTAGTAGGGTATTTAGTAGGTATGTCATTGTAGAACATAAAGTAAGGTACCTACACCATATCCACCCAACTCCCATTTTTTTAAATCAGTCAGTAGCTGAATGAGGTTACCTAACGTTGTTTATAGGCAGTGTGACATCTATAGGTATTATGCCATCATCAAACTATAGATTTGTAGGCATAAAGCAGAACACTTTAATAAAATCCCTAGATATGTGTCTCATTTTACGGTCTTCGCCCTCAATGAAACCCCCTCATAAGATGGCTGGTATTCCACCTCAACAGAGGCATCTATGGAACAGACGAAAAGGTTTAAATATTCCAATATGTTTTCAAAATTTTTGCTTCTCTTCGTACTCTTCACATAATCAAAAGTTTAAATATTTTTAAATATAACAAAGTTAAAAAACGTTTAATCCGTTGCACACTGACAACAAAAATCTTCCCTACATCTACTCTTATCTCCCATTTTCATAACATGATGATTGTCCTCTGTCGTCACCAAATCGGAAAATATAGAATAGGCACTTTTGAAATCTTATTTAAATATTGAATTCTCATGCAGCTGTCTCGCGGTAGGTATAATGCCAATGTGTAAACGCACATTAACTCCCAAAATTACATAAAATAATAGGCACGTATCATTTAATTATCTTTTAGGAACGAATAAAAGAAAAGATCGTAAAAAAGTATAAAAATAGTATGAGTCTAGCTTGTCATAAAATATCATTATTATAATTTTCTCAGTTGTAAATTACGTTAAAGCGACACTCGATTCTATGAGGTCGTTTTATTTCCCGTACTTTCCATATTTGCGATAGGTAGGTGTACCAGCTCGTACATAAATATTCTTAAATTTAATAATTTCTTCAGAAGATATTTTTAATAATGTTTTGAGATAGAGAAGACAGTAATTTTAAATTATTTATGAAATGCAATAGGTACCTAATAATGAATCGAAAAAAGGACGGATAAGTACTTAAAGGCCTTTCATTTTCGAAGCAGTTTATGAAGACAAATTTTTGGAGGTTTTAAAATAAAAGTTATCAAAAGGTTTACACTTGTATAACCAAGGTCGAATCTATTCGAACTCCAGATTTCAACTTGCAATGCTGATATTCGAGTACGCTGCAGCAGCTTTCTTAATTGGCTAAAATTTGGTGATTCCATCAGAGGTAGGTAAGTACCAGTTTCTTTTCGTCTAACCGAGTAAGAAAGTGTCTTCTTTTTTAAATATGGCAAAAACTTACAAGGCAGGATGATCAATGCGAAGTGGTTGGCAGACCAGTGGTGTCAGTAGACGGCTTTCGTACCTACATAAGTGCAGCGTATTTAAGTCGTGGGCTCGAATCCCTTTGCCAATCATTTCCACTTTCACAACACAAGCTTTGCTTCATGTGAAAGATATCGAAAGTGTATTTGTGTTAAATTTGGATGAACCACTCGGTTTTTTTTATGTCTATCTCTCTTTTTTCGTTTTTTTTATGTCTATCTCTCATTTTTCGTTTTTTTATGTCTATCTCTCTTTTTTCGTTTTTTTTATGTCTATCTCTCTTTTTTCGTTTTTTTTATGTCTATCTCTCATTTTTCGTTTTTTTATGTCTATCTCTCTTTTTTCGTTTTTTTATGTCTATCTCTCTTTTTTCGTTTTTTTTTATGTCTATCTCGCTTTTTTCGTTTTTTTATGTCTATCTCTCTTTTTTCGTTTTTTTATGTCTATCTCTCTTTTTATGATTTTTTAGGATATGTAATTTTTGTAACTTCATAAAGTAAATAAAAAAAATAAAAAAAACACACACAAAAATTAAAATTTTAATGTCACATTTTTATCAGACATAGGCTTTTGAACCCGTCAAAAGTCGGAAGAGCGGGTATTTTTACACAGCTTTTTAAAAGAGTTTAATTTATATCATGGTCAAAGTTCAGAGCTAAGAATCCAAATTCTATAATACATTATCCAGAATCGTTAGAATTTCTAATTTATCATACAGCCAAATGCATATTCCAATGCCCACCATAATAATATTCAACAAAAAGGGACAGCTCAAGAAAAAAATAACTTGCCCTGTTCTATAAGCTGTTTATGATAACAAAGACTCTTCTTCTTCCTCTTCTTCTTCTAGAACAAAGACTCCCGGCATAAATATCTAAATAATGCCATGCTAGGAGCAAGGACTCAATTTTGGTTGATAAACTTACTAACTGTCGTAGACGTCGCGAGAATGTCTAATGTTGACTCAGAGAATTAGCTCGTGCCTACTTGGTCGGTCGCAGACAAGAAAACAGTAGCTGTTGACTGTTTGCACTTCTATTAGGCTGCCCGGTGCTTGGTGACATGCGGGAGACACTCTAACATCACCCATTAGCACCCAATAACACAATGCGATTGTCAACACCGGACTCTTGGAGGCATTACACTTAAGGCCACCTCACACGGAGTCTGTTTTTATGGGTTTAAGTTAAGAAGGTAGGTACCAACCTAAATTAAATTAAAACAAATCGAGGATAGTGTTCAGAAATGTAGTAAGTGCGGAAACAAATGTGATAAGTCTTGGTGATACGAGTACCTATGTCCAGAAGGGGAGATCAAAGCTGATAAAGAAGAAGAAACATATAAAATTATTTATGTTTTTGGCTTAAATATTCGCTTCTTTTGTTTTAGTTTAAGTATTTGTGACACTGAAGATGGTTGTGTGACCGAAAGGCCTTTACCAATAAAATAAAAAGTGAAATAAAAAAAGTTTTATTTAAAAATAATTACCTATTCTACAAGAAACATATACTTATGCATAATCTTACTATTGTGGAGAGGAGATGGACTTAGCTGGGATATATATTAAGGATGCCGAATGACACTCATCATTAGGGTCCTGAAGACGAGAGAGAGCGAAGCAGAACTGAGAAATTTGGACATGGTGTGGGAGGAGGTCATTAAGCCGCGCAAGATCGGGCGCGGTGGAGGGCTCTTAAGAGCCAACAATTGTTGCCTTATGCCCCTGATTGAGGTCAGACAGGAACTATTGATTGATTCTTACTATAAGTATAGGTAACTGCTTTTAATCGTGAGATTTACATGCATAAACTACAGGAAAAGATTTCTAAAAAGCATTATTTTTTACAAAATAGGTAGGTACCTGTTAATGTTTTTCGATGCTTTTAGCCTAGCCTAGCTGCTCCATCGTTTTCTGAATCCTGGACCCGACCATTCCCTCTTTCTCTCGCTTAAAGCTCAGCTTTAAGATGCCAAAAGGTCAGATATTTGTGTTCACTTTGGAACCAAAATTCATTATTTTACAAAGCCAAGAAAACAAAAGAATATGGAAAACCAACGTTACACATTACGAGTGCACATAAAGTCAAAATTGTGTCGTTAAGGGGACCTCCTGGTAGTGTTGACTTACTCCATACAACAAGACAAGTGACAACTGATTGTGCATACAATCATTATGTCAACAGCTTCTAGGAATCTATTTATCAAATACCTGCGCTTCTGTTAGCCTGACAAAGAACTACGCGCTTGTCACAAGAAGCAGCTACCTATCAATTGCATGTATGTAGGTAGGTCACTACTGGTATAGGCACCTACTTATCAACCTCTGAGAATTCTGTTGTCACCCAAATATACGCGCTATCAGCTGACTGTGTTTTCATGTGACAATGTGTATGACGCGAGAGAAGAATAGCTTCATATAATAATAATATCTAGTATCATTGATGCCGGTGTCGATTGTATAAGCTAATTCCAGTCCATATTGTTTTTCGGATATACGGAGCCAGGAAACTGCTCACGCCCCTTTGACTCTATATTAAGCCCTCTAAAGGAAGACTTATGCTATGGCAATATCGCCATATTAGTGTAAATTTTCTATGATCATATAGCGTGTGACTAGGCTATGTTGCACTGGCAGTCAACGATGGCACCATATATTATGATGATGGAAAATTTACAAATACCTATATGGCGCTTCCGCCATAGCGTGGGAGTCTACCTTTAGAATCATCACCATTTGAAAATAAAAGGAGGACGTTCAGTATAAGAACAGGTTCATTATTAATGTTGGCCTTTCAGCGAATCTTGGTCAAGCACTCTTCTCCATTCCAATATGAACATTTCCCCGCAGTTTCCAGTAAACCACACATAAGAGAACCCAAAACCATTCTCCAAACCAAATTGATATATTTTTTTCTTAATAAAACCTACACATAGCATTCTTTAACTTTTATAGTTAATATCTATAAATTCTCAAATTCATCATTATGCGACCTCCCTTATATACCCATGGATGTTTCTGGAACCTATCTCATTTCATCCAGACTGTATAAAAATAAAGTTTGATACAGTTAATAAAGAACCTGCAACCGTTGGGATAGATCTCTGAAGGACTCCATATTGCAAAACGAAAAAAGCCTAGCAAAAGTTATACTTAAATACAGATTCTCTTTCAATTTCCACTTATTACTCGTTAGAACCTTCGATTACTTTACGTATATGATCAAGGTTTGCTTTGCGTAAAATAGTGGCGCAGCAATCAGTGAAGGGTGGGCAGGCTAAATCAAAAAACGAAATACGTGTCAGATTATAGATATGTACAATAGATATCACTTTTTGATATAGAGAACCTTTAGAAAACTTTAAATTTGCACAGGTCTTTTCGCGAAAAGATTTGATATTCATGTAACCAACAAAGTCGAATGATTTCCCTCGTAGATATCACAAAGGTAGGCCTATCTACTAAAGTTCAAAGTTTGCTTAATCCCTAAAGTGTAAAGAGGCTTGATGGCAGAGGAGTTGAACTCGTGTTTTGGGCCGGGGCCTGCCTACCCACACGATGAGATATTTACATCAAAATAAATATTTGAACAACGTATTAATTTTCAAAATAATATTCACTGCCATTTTTAACCCTCCATTAGCATACCAAAATATAGAGATAATTATTATACATGCATAAATATGTTATAGGTAGGCATAAATACTTAGCCATCTATATGCGGTAGTTAAGGGTTGATCCTTATAATATAACCCAGGGGTATGGGTTACACTCATGTTAATAATAATAGTAATAAAGTAAAAAGGGGTTCATTACACCCTTTTCATACGAGCTGGTAATATTCCAAAGCGTACCTACTCACCTTGTGGATAATAATGTAATTATGTTGAGCAATATAGCTACTCATATTATATGATCCACCTCTTTTTGTCAAATCCATCAACAATCTTAACTGTCTTTAGGTATACCTATTTTTTTCAATATTTACCTACATCTTCCTCCTCTACGTGTGCCCTATTAGGTCACCTCCTCTGCATAAACCTCACCGTCCTGTGGTGCCTTGAATAAGTAATTCACTCGCCTTATACGCCTAAGCTCTTCGTTTAACTTCCATCTTACCTTACTGGAAGGCGATATTTTCTTCCTTGACCCAAATAAGACACTTTCTTCACCTTGACATTTGACAGGAGTTCAATTCTGGCACCTCTGACACTGGAATATTTTGGTGCATGTTAACTAATCATGTCCATGTAGGGGAGACCGGGGCTACAATTAACAGAGGTAAGTATTAACAAGCATTTTTCTCTAAAACTATACCTTCGACACCAGTCAGTGCTTAAGTTAACTTGTCAATTAGATCGCGCCGCGTGCTACAGTAATGGTCAGATGTGCTCCGCGCGTCATTTGAGTGAGTTATGTGCCAGTCGATATTTATAAGCAGGTAACGAACATTTTATAGTTCACGATATTTTGATTAGCACAATAAATATAAAGTGTTATGATTATGTTTTTTGTTTTCCTAGTAGCATATTTTATACTTAACAATTCCACGTTTCAAATTTGAAATGATGGTTGTCTTACATTTTATTACGTAATTTAATAATAAAAATGTACCTTTGGGGCTATAATTAACAAATCGAGGGGGCTTGTATTAACGTGTTAAAACCTACCCCACATATAGGTTTAGACGATGTGCCTAATTTAGATATAAGCCTGACTGAAGTGATATCTTGAATTGTAATTCAGATGATGAATCCGAAAACTTTTAGTACGTAAGCATTTAAAATAGTTCCTTATCTTTGATATTTTTGTTGATTTTGTATTAAACTACATTTTATGTAGGTACGTTGTTTAAATCTAAAGACGATGCTAAATTTTTAAAGAAGATGTTCATGAAAGACTCGTTACCTAGCTTTTAAGATAAAAAAATGTGTCATTTTCTACCTCATTGTATGATGTTGTTTAAGTAATATGACTAGTTATGTTTAAATACAAAATTGTGATCTGTTTAAGACTAACTATTTATTATTTTCATTAGGTACCTAATATAAATATATGTCGTACCTACACGTATTTACTTTTCTTTATATCAGTGAGTAAAAAATAACATATCAGTGAGTAATAAATAACACATCAGTGGAAAAAATAGAAAAAGTTAATTTTTACCCCTTATGTTAATACCTGCCCCACACCTGTTAATTCTAACCCCAAACGTGAGGTAACAATTAACAACTGCCATTTTTAAGAAAAAGCGTTCTATCTTAAGCATCGTTTCTATTATGGTTGTTTTGAGATAAGAACATAATAGCTGAATGATTAAAGCATATGTATCTCAAAAATCAAGTCTAAATGTTGAATAATTTCTAAGATACAACTAAAAATATTTTTTTTGTTAATTGTCGCCCCGGTCTCCCCTACTACGAAATATTCGCCTGTGTAACTGCAGCTCAGATGCCTCTAACCGGTTCGCACCCATACAAGAGAGCTCTGTAACTCTTAATCTTTAGGTTAAGATTTTCGCATTTACAAAAATTAACCAGACTAACCAAATAATAGATACATTTTAGACAGCTTTCAAAGAATGCGAGGCTTAGATGTTGTCGGCACTGGGGTCAAACTCATGCACTACCCACAGCATGCTGCTCGTACGAAAACCGCCTACTGTACCGCCGGCGCCTGACTACCAACCATTTCTAAAATTTAAAAGGATTTTATACGAGTCATCAGTTTTGAATGATGCTGCCGAAATATTTTAACTGGTCAACCATTCCATTTTTTATACACATAGTGCTTTCAAAATCTCATCCATTTAGTTTTGCTCACATAAAATAGCATTTGATCCTGCCTAGGTACCTACTCGCACCGTTGAGTTTTAGAAGGACCACACACTAATTATCGGGATCGAGTGTGCCTTTCTTCAGATAGAAAAAGAATCATATCAATAAGTAAACGTAGGAGTGAAGAATAATAACTGTAGACTCGAGCATTATTTTTGAATAGGTATGTGACATTCTTTAACGCATCTTCAAGTACCTACACGTTTTTTTTCAGTTTTCAAAAAATTCATTGGATTTCTAACAAATTGATCACATCTATTGTTTCTGTAAGTAAACGTAACTACTATAAGAAGTAGAATCAGGTACCTACACTGAAACGGTACCTATGCTTATGTACCTACCTACCTGCATACCTACTTGTTTTGTTATTTAAAAATTAAAAACTCCATCGTTGATTATATCTTCATTAAAACAACCCTTGACGGTACTCAAGCCGAAGCTTGCTTTTTCTACTCGGATATTAATGTCTCTAAAATATGGTGAAATCCATGTTTTTAATAATCAACTTTCTCATCAGGGTATAAATTTATTATTATTTGGGATTAGGAGTAAGAGGGTCACCCAGTATTAATATTAACCCTTCTATAGCAGAATCCTCATCAGTTGCCATGGAAACAACCCTATAAAACATTACCATTACCCTTTAATATTTTTATTGAGCATACTGGGGAGGGTGGTCTCTGAGTGGTTGGTTCATTATGATCGGAGATCGTCCCATGTATTTTGGCTAAGCTCCCCCCTTCCGCAGAGACGAGATGCACTTTTGCGATAACTCATTAAGAGCGACCAATCCATTGCTGGGATGCCAATGTGAAGTACTAAATAAACACAAAGAATGGCACACAATTTTTTAATATTCAAATTTAAATGATTAATATGAAACGTATTTTTTATTATTCTGATCTAACGTGAAAAAAAATAGCAACATCGTCAACAGCTTAAGCATCAGAGATAGAGCCCATGGATCATGTTGAGAATGCGATACAAAAATAATCGGTTGAGCCACCTCAAATTTCGAACCGAGTCATCAAAAATACTTAACTTAGATATTATCTTGCTCTTTGTCATTCTTGTTGCAACTGCAAAAGATCTTTCCTTACCTCAAACAATCTTATCTTAAATAATAATTGAAAGTGCATCATGAACCAGAAATAATATGTATCTAGGTTTGTAGAAGTATCTTGTGTTTCTTCTGTTTGGCATTCTTTCTGTTACGAACAAAACAATAATAGAATATATCGTACCTTCTTACATTAGTAAGAATGGCTGTGCTCTGGGCTGCTTGTCATTGCTTTAAAAGTGCTTGTTTCTTATATTAGCCACACTATTAAAGATAAACTTTTTTTAATTTGGCAATGAGATTTGCTTCTCATTCTAAGTATCTCTGTTGTAATAGGTATTACACAAGTTTATGTTTTCTTAGTTTTGTAAGGGTGCGTTTAAACCAAACGAACATAGAGCTAGAACTATAAGCAAGTTCTTGATCGTTGATAGGGACACGTCGTAATCTGTCATTGCACATTAATCGGTTCTTGATGCTTGCTGTCATTTCCAAAATAATGTACCTACCTATGCTCTATTTCTGCATGGCTCCGGCTTTATATTAGGTACCTACCTATTCGTTTCGCATTCGCATTCTAAGAGGAGATTTACTCGTTATTCCACCAAATATACGTAAGTTATAACACCTGACATGAGACGTCTACAGAAGGTACATATTATGCAAATGATGTTTGACTATAGTTAGTGATTACTGATAACCTACTTGTGCCGCCTATAACAATCATTATGAATGTTTGTATGGAATTACCTAGCGTTAACATCAGTGTTTATAATAGGTTATATCAAATTGTCTACCCCAACATTATCTATATCTCTGTAGGTATATATATGATTATTGTAAACAAACTATAATGGCATAATCCCTGAGCTGACGTAGCCATGGCTGCAGCTAGGGGTTGGGGATGTTGACACAGACACGAAAATGTGCTCGGCTCGGCTTCATCAGGCTCAGATGAACGCTGACATCACTGTAATCCGTCAACACACTACAGTAAGTACTAGAGCAGTCTACATTACAAAAGAACAATAACTTTTACGACTGAACGTTCGACTTGCGACTTCGAAGATGTTTGATGTGGAAGATCAACAACTATTCTAAGCAATCACACTGGAAGTATTACTTGGAAAGAACGTACTCTGAAAGGGTGTTATTTATAAAAACTTTGACCAAAATTACGAGTTAGCTGGAAATTTGTGACCCAGGAAAAGAATCCAAGTTATGCTATACAATCCATCCTTGAGAAAGCAGAAGAATCTAGTTTTTATGCTTTATTATTGTGTTGTGTTTACTAATATTGTACATATTTTTTTTTTAAAGAATGAATCAGTGCTCACTCAAAGTGAACACAAATACACTCCTTGACACTTTCACAGTAAGCTACTTAAAGCTGAAATAAATTGAATTGAAAGGCGATTATGAATAGCGCATATTATTTAGGACGAATATTTGCTAAGGTTAAGCAATTGAACTGAATGACTATACCTACGCACTAGATAGAATAAGTAGCGAAATTTTTTAGTGATGATTGATGCGCTGAAGCAACATGTCGATATTTTACACCAAGGGTAGGCAGCTTTTTTTACCCCGAGATCGAATTTTTAAAAACTTGATTTTTTCGCGAACGACTTCTCTACAATCTCCCCCCCCCCCCTTAACTCCCCTCCTATACCTACAGTTTTTTCTTTAGGTATAATAAGTGTTTTTTTTTTGCATTGGTGCCCGAAAATACCTACCTACTCGAAATTTTAGTAGGTAATACCTACAGTTGATGAAAATATTATCTTTCGTAATATTATCTCACTTATCAAACACTTGTTTTGATTTAATGCTCATGAATTCCGTAAGTTTTAGCGATACACACGAAATGAGGAGCCCAATTTTTATTTGCTGTAAAATTCAAAAAAAAAATTAGATCCATGATTTACACGACCTTTCTATGATTTCATTCAGTAGATATGTATTGAAATTTCTCGATAAATTATGTAAATAAGAAATTTCGAGTAGGTCACGGGGTCTAGGTAGATATGTATCTAATCTGTGAATTTTAGTCGCTACATAAGACCTGCTACCTTATGTTCAATACATGCCAATTTTTCATATAGTTTGAATTGGGTACACACTAACTATGTATGTTTGTTTGATGGGAATATAGGTAGGTACAATAATATATGGTACCTACTTATCATGGTGTGTATGCACTTTTCTGTATGGTGTAGGTACTAATGGGTGAGTGTTTGTGCAGAAACGCATAATATTATTACGCGTATGTAGGTAGGTATATTGTGCACTTTTAATACTGTCATTCTTTTGGGGGAGAAACTATAGTCAACAATGATGGCGGGACAGACGCGAGGATTATTCCATTATAAAGCTTACCTTAGGTACCTATACCTTCGCCATTTTGATTTTTATAACATAAAGTAGGTATATCAAAAAATGAAAACATACCTATCTACCGTTTTTCTTTTTCAAAAATAAATAAATCACAAATACCATAGCAGTCCACGTCTTTGAAACAAATTCCTAGTTTGCATGATTATAGCCCATGTCTCCAGGTCATGATTCAATGCAGAGAGGCCATCTATAGTATTTTCAGCCACGTGATGTCATCCTCTGTAATATTATGTCTGGCTCAACGAATTTTCGAAAAATAATTTTTGTTGTTGTAGCTGTGCCTTCTCCGCGCTTCCAAGAGTATTAATAGTATAATATTGTTAAAATAGATATGATGTCTGATGCTGTACCACTTCAATTCTACGAAAATGGGGATGGTTAGACTCACCAGCATGCTTGTGAAAGATGGCCCAAACAACTACCATCTTATAAGCGACAGCCGCATGTCCAGAATTGCAGATTTAAAGATCGGCTTTTATTGTCTTTGGTCGAAAATTGAAGACATCTTTACGCTTAAATGATCGATGATCGACCCCTTCCCCTTCTTCAAGAGCAACCCCCGCCCCCTCAACACCCGAGAGAGCCTTCTCCTCTGTCTACGTGCTCTACACATCCCTCCTTTGTATTTCATCCCATCACTTACCTAGAGTTTTCTCACTGCTGTACAAACTTCGCCATCTGGACTCGGAATATTTAAATATTTTTACCAACTTTTACATTACGAGTACAGTTAATCAAATAATCAAAACGTTAACTTTAATAAGTAAATTTATAACAAAAGATTTCAATGACAATTGATCTATTTTTTGAGCACGATAGTTAATAAAAGCATAAAACCAGTTTGGTGCTTTCCATTTTTCTTTTTGAGGAAATATCTACTTACCTATACCAAATACCAATTTGAGATGTGGTGTTGCCGAAGAATACTTACTGTGAACAAAAATGAGGACGAATATCTCAATACATATTTGCAAGTATCATTTTAAGCTTTTTCGCTCTCCTCGACCAACTGTCATTCGGCATCCTCAACACATGTCCCAGCCATGTCCATCTCCGGTCTCGAGCGTATAATAACGAAATTTGATCAAGTTTCAGCTAAAAGAGATTTTGGAAATGCTCCTTATTAAGGTATAGAATACCTATCTAAAATACGACCATTAAGTAGGTACATAGATAGTCACAATAGTTCCACTATGGGACGCAGTGACAGCAACCCCTCAGGGGGTAGCGAGCCTATCAATAAAAAAATTAAGTAGATAACCAACGTGTTGATTTGACCAAAATATATAGAAAATTGCCTCAGCTCTTACAGTTATTTTAGCTGCAGGCAACCCTGAAGAACAAAAATGAAAAATGTAGGGGGAGACTATTAAGTTAGTAATTTAGTACATAAAAAGAAAAGTAAAAAATAGACGCATATTTTCCTGTTGTATTTTATATAGTTTAGTAGGTACTTTGTATAACACTTCACTCACGAAAAAATCTAATAAAAAAATATAAATAAAATAGTTTGCATCTCCCCGCCCCATCTTTGTCGTCTGTACATCCCTTATTCGGCAAGTCTTTATATAAATTCAACCTTGCCTAATGGAAGCCACAAAACACATTATTTTGTTATTTTGGATTTTTTAAGAAAAACTTTCTTTCGCAAATCCGCCATTTTGTCGAGGGCATTAGGATAATCAGTACCTTCCTACGGTCTACCTACAAGAATATTAATCAGAGCTCTGTGTAAAACTTCTACCACCTTTTACAGAATAGGTTGCAATCTGCTTCTTGTAATGGCTTTTGTTTTTTATGGTGACCAAAGGTTTTCCTTGATTTCTATCGCAGCAGACCAAATATCGGCAGACGAGTTACAAATATCAACAAATTGTCTTTTGTATCCTTGTAAGAAAGTAACTATTTACCCATATTTTTAGAAAATGTTTTAGATAATTTTCTTAATGTAATATTTATTTATTCACCAACGGCAAATTGCCTTTTAAAGAAAAAAAAAACAATACAGAAAAGAATATAAGTAATAAAAAATAATAACAATACACACAAAAAAAAATCATAAGCATTACAGTAATAAAAAGCTCATGTCTGACATATTATATTCATATTAATTCCAGATTCTACGAATCTACTGTGAGAATAAATTACGTAGGTAGGTACGTTAATATCGATGAAATCTTAATTAAGTCATCAGTTACAAGCAAGGGATGTTTTTCTAGTATCTATTGTAAGAAAATTTCTTGCTAGGTACTTCACATAAAGACGTGTTACTTGTATATTCTGCGTATCATAGATGTGTCACATGGGTTCTTCTTGATTCACAGCAATTTCAAAAAGTAGGTACATAATATATTCACCTATTCAAGATGTATAAGATTTCTCGATGATTCTTAAGGGTGCAACTTGTATCTACGTATTGTTTGGTTCCTTCATAAACATTCATAAGTAGGTATTCGATTTTATACAACTGTTGTAACTTGACAAACTTGGCAAAAATTCTTTACATTCTAGAATTAAATAAAAAAAAGAAGAGTAATTATTTAGCTTAGGTTCACGTTTACTGTTTAATAATAAATAGATGTTATTGTAGTTAATTTAAGCTGCCAAGTTAGAGAAGTCGAACTGGTAGACTATGGGATTAGGTCGAATGATACCTACTCAAACAAATAAAATTCGAAGAAGCCTTAATGGAAAACTGTTGAGAGCCATCGAATAACAACGATAATTCAATTTAAATAAAGATTCCTTTAACTTTTAGAAGTTCTGATATTAATAAGTGGTCAGATACTTTGTATAAAAATACTTACACCCATATAATATATAAATTATATACCTACCTACATAAATTATGTACCGCAACAGAAAAGATTTTTGCGAATTTTTTTTTTTTTTTGTTAAATTAGACATAAATAGATACCTCCCCACTCAATTTTAATTTTGAAACACAAACCTACCTTTCTTCTTACATTGTTTAGAAATCAGAACTTCTTTTAGGAACCTACTTACCAGGAGGGAAAAAATAGGTCGTAAAAACTATGTAGGTATATCTGATTGCATAAAAATGGTCCCTTGTGATAGAAATGAAACGTTCAGAAGACTGATAAATTCATATATGTCTGCTGTAGCCAAGAGGGTAGAAAATTCAAAGCAGTTTTGGGCATATGTTTGACCTTAATTGGTAGGATGCTTGACTTTTTTATTGACAGACACTCGTTTCAAATCCCAGTAGGTACTCTTTAAAGGACACAACCTTTGATTAGTGTGAAAGATGACGAAAGTGCGAATCTCGTTAATTATGTTCCCTTCGGGTAAATCTTAAGTATCTCATTTAAGAAAACTTGTAAAACCGCTACAGGTAGGTACCTACCTACCTGGTGGATGGATGGATGTAGTTAGGTAGGTACCTACTCAAAATCTAAACCACTTCATTGATATTTGATTCATTTGATATTTTAATTAATACCGCACCCCCTAGAAGCGTGGTATTCGTACTTATATACATGTTATTAGGTTTCATAATAACATTAGGTACCTATGTATATAGTGCGTAAGTATATAATATAATTGTTATATAGATGTTCACAGTTGTGAGGGTGGTTACTAGGGGGTAGATGCCTGGTTATATACTGGGTGATAGGGGCGACTGCAAATATTAATAATCGAGGGACATTCAAACGCTCACCATATCAACTACCTAGACGGAGGTGCTTATTTGTTTCAATATACAACATGATTTGCTTGTGCATTAGTTTGTCTTTCCGTAACGCAGTACAGCCACAGGCCAACCATTCGCAAAATCGAGACATTCAACGTTGTCAATACTGTTACCGTGGTTAGATTGTCGTCTCGTCAGACGACGGACCGCTCCCTAGGAATCCATCAGTGCATTACTTAGGTAGGAACTTTGATTTCGTGTGGCATTCGGATTGATTTCTTCTTCGCCTGTGTATGCTGCGTCGTCATACCTATACAATGTCGGCTGCAAGCCAAGACACCGCGGCACCGTACCCGGTTTCCACTCGTGAATGTCCTAGACGAAACCTCTTATCGCATGGAAAAATCGCTTGATCGTCAGATAATATTGATAAGGTCTCGGAAATTCTCTCTGTCCTATATTAATCATTTATACCTATTGTGCCTTAAAGGGTCCCATTTTACTTTATCGTGCACGTCGAGAACTGTGAATTGTGGTATTTCTTCGATACAATAATTCCCGCAGTCGGATATTCGTTTTATCATTTCTATGAAAATATTTCTCTAGGGACATTAGGATGAAATTATTATGTAGGTACCTAGGTATATTCTTAATTGATCCTTTCACAATAAGCTTGATGGTAAGTTCTTTTCTGTTATTCTGTAATAAAAAACTAGTACCTACTTATCTGTCGGTAGGTACCTACTTATGTATTTGAAATATTGTATTTTTTCTTTGGACGACGAAAATTATGTTTTCAGAAAATAATACATTATTATTGTCAGACGAGAAAAAATAATCCTCCCTAGGATACATAATTTTATAATTGGCTTCTATGCGAGACTTCCCTTCACTGGATTGTCTGTTTTCTTGCATAGATATACGTAAGAAAACAGTATAAGTACTTTAATTTAGATTTTTTATTTCTTAAAAGATAATCGTGACCTGTCAAATATAACGGACCGAAGAGAAAATTAATAAATAAAAAATTGTGAATCGGAGCGGACAAAATAAAAATGGCAATCACTGCTGTCCACTGAGAAGGTCCCCTCATGCATGCATGGAGCTGGAGTAGGTACACCAGGCTCCTATATAGCAGAGATGACACGTGTTTCGACAGCCTTCATCAGCTTGCGACCACGTGGGGAGTCAGGGGATTTTAATAACGAGCTATGATAATGGGGGAGTACCCTGTCGTTTAAATGCTGGATTAAAAACAGAGCTACAATAATATGAAGTGAAAAACAGGCGTGATGTTACCGTGTCTATTGTCTGCGAGATCACTTCTTAAATCAAAATAGTGGACAAAACTTTGAGTAGGTATGTATATCTAAAAATATAACAAAATTGCTTATTTATTCTTATATAACCTTCATAAAGTACCTACCTGTATCTCAAAAAAATAAGATGATGTCATTGTGAAATGGGGCTAGTACGAGTTTTATCGAAAGCTAATTTCACGCAAATAAGCGCTAATTAGCGTGCAAATAGTGTTCTTAAATCAAACGATCGAATCATTCGATCATTTTTGTATGAAAATTTTTCGAAACTCTTTCGATGATCGTTTCGATGTTCGATAATCGAAAACTTATACTAGGGCTACAGTTTATCGACCAGGAGAAAATATACTTAAGTACACAAAAATACCTGCAATGGTATTTTTTACATTGCAGGTATATCAATAAATACCTGCAATGTATTACCAAATACATATAAAAAATTGTCGAGACCTGATGAGCTTTGAAGAGAATGAATTATTTAAAATAGGTTTATTAGGTATCCCCTTTCAGAGAAACGTAAACACTAACATCAACAAACTACCTAATTTTTTATCTTTTATTTCCCATCCTCTATTCGTATTTTTCAGTTGGAGTCACTTTATATTATGAGGACCTCTCCAACCGATTGCAAGATTATACCAGGTAGGATACTGATGGTGTTGATTGTGGAATTAAGCGGTGAGGACAACAGTAGAAAAGTGCGAGAGGACATTTTGAGGACCACAATATTCTCCATCAAGCGAGCGGGTATGGAAGAAAAAAAGAATACATAAAATTAAAATATACCCAAACAGAGAATGGCAATTATTATCTTTTATAAAATAAGCATCATACATATTATATTGGATGTTCGGGAACCTACCTGTGAAGAGTAGGTAAGTACCGTTTATGCGAACAAGTAAGAAAAGAACACTAACAATTATTGTGATTATTGCGTGTGGAAAAAGACTTTTCGAGATATGATTTGTGTCCATCATCAGGTCGTTCACACGCCGCATATAGACGAGGAATAGAGATGCTATGATAGATACAAGACAAGTACAGCTCTGGTATTGATTGCAATCATCGCCATACAATATCATAATATGCAGACAGATAGGTATTATAATATTGTTTCCCTAACGCCGTCACAGCTGTGCGTGTTTTTTAATCTCTTTGAAATAATAATATGGTAATTACAAACGTATAATGTTCCTATAATGGTATACTCACGCACTTTTCTTTTAAGCCCGGGATGTGTTATTTTTATCTCAGAGTCCCGCCCTCGTCGTATTTCTTACTTTTTTATCCACTTTCGCTCCCTATTGGTAGAGAATATGGCAGTCATAAAGCTTTGCCTATAGCATTTCTGTTCTGAGCGTCATTCCAACCATGCTGACATTCTAATGGTCTCCATCGCAGGCTTTCTGAATCCTTAGATGGATATCAGTGAGAATCGCTTTGGAATGATCCACTTTCAACAACAACAAATAAAACCATCCGATCAAAAACGTTGCAAACACCTGTGACAACGATAATCCTGAATTGTAGGCTGAGCTGGCTCGGATATTTCCTACGTATGTCTCCCGTGTCCATAGATAATGGAATCCAATTTAACACACTTGGTGGAACAAAAAAAAGTTGCAAACTATAAGACCAACACCAAGAAAACGTATTTCCCATGTAGGCTTATCAAATTCTTGTAATAAGTTGTAGGAACATTCACAAAATTGTATAAACCATCAGATCAGGAGATAAAATATGTTTCGGTGGAGCGAAATTAAAGGGGTATAAATAAACTGGGAAATGCATTTTGATTAATAGGTTAGTGCTTAATTTTTCAGATTGACTTGAATTTTATGAATTATCAAAATACGAAATCCTGAAGTTATCTGTTGGATTTATTACGCAGCGTTGTTTAATTCCTATAAAAGAACTATATATTATCCAAATCCTATTTGCCAAAAATAAACTGTTTGATTCAGATGATTTTTCCCCTATATCTAAGAAGGTAGGTAGGTATGTGTTTGTATTAAATTAAATGCATCGACTAGGTACCAGCCAAGAGCTTAATTTGCCCACAATTTATGACCAATCTAGAAGTCGCACGCACATCATTATACAGGGTGACTGGTAATTCAATACATTCCTTGTAAGGGGTTATACTAGAGAAAATTTGCAACAATTTTGTTCCCATTAACCAGGGGTAAAATACCAGTGGTTTTCGAGTTATTTATATTTTTAGAGTTTTTTTTTCAATTTTCACCTTTTGACATAAAAATCAAAATTGTGAACAAAGTAGGTACTTCATTTAGGAAAGTAAAAATAAATTTTTCTAATAGATAAAGAATAAAAGAATGGTCGAAGTAAAAAATCAAGAAGAAAATTTCAAAATCCTCATAAATATGACGTTTTTAAATCACATGTCAGTTTTTTTCAGTTTTATTTTCGATTTTTCTAAGCTAGTTAGGTACCTACTTACTCCAAAAAAGTAAAATATACTTGGCGTAAAAACCACAGGAAAAACTTCCTCAATTAATAAGTCAGTCCGTTAGACAAATCGAAATAAAAAATAAAAAACACCGAATTGTGATTTTAAAACGTTGTATTTCTGAGGTTTTTAAGATTTTCTTCTTGATTTTTTACATCAGCATTTCCTTTATTCTTCAGCTATTGGAAAAGCATATTTTTACTTTCTTAAATGGAGTACTTTGTTCACAATTTTAAATTTTAGGTCAAAAGGTGGAAAATTGAAAAAAACTCTCAAAAGTTAAATAACTCGAAAACCACTGGTTAATGGGAACAAAATTGTTGCAAGTTTTCTCTAGTATAACCCCTAACCCCTTACAAGGAATGTATTGAATTACCAGTCACCCTGTATAAGACAGTGTTGATTTCACACAAAGGTAACTTACACCTTAGGTAGGTAGGTATAGTTTGTTTCATGATCGAGCCATTGTATTAAATATTGAAGATATTTTAATATACTTACCTATCTTGATAAGAGAAGTTATCTTTATTGAATATTTATATCTTCATGCTAATTTTCCCCCATTATACCATGCAAGTGTGCAATTATCATATGACAAATCTGTGGTCTTGCTTAGTTGTTGCAACAAGGAAGATATTATAAATTATAAGCGAAGTGCAGTTGAGGAAGGGCAGATGCACGTAACGTATCTTTCACTAACAGGGCTGAGTTTAGATATGTAAAAATGCTATCTCACTTACTATCGTTAAAACAGCCTATTTGAAAGAGACTGCAAATCGTTAAAGGAATAAATAATTATTTTGCTCGCTAAATAAATCAATAGCCTTGTATAGTTAGGTACTATCAATATATAATCAGAATGATTAGAAGAAAATTTCCCTAGAGCTACCCCTATATGTGCTGTCGTCTGTCTGGTAGGTACCTACCATTATGTCTCTCCAACCTAAGTATTTATTTATAGGGGACACCAATAGAACACTGAACAACACAAACATGAAACAAAACATAGAATCTCCAGAGCTCCAATAACAGGTTGATAATAGTAGGTACTTTAGATATACTGTGATTAGGTGCGCGATTGCAGGGACATAATAAATAGGTATTCCTACCTACAACTAACTGTCGTCGTAGTAGATAGATATCTACTCAAAATTCGACTTTAGTGCAAATTTTAGTGCATGCAAAATTTCATTCTGAACGATTCAATACCTATAGGAAGGTATCTAGGTACTCTAATATCGCGATAAGTTTTGTAAAAACTTGCACTAAATCTTATTTTGCCTATAGGTAGGTATATGCAACGTTAAAAAATTATCTATTCCTGATTCGTATTATGTGAGTAACGACGACTTGTGCTATCTTTGATTCTTATTCTTCTTTTTCTCCTCATAAATTAATTAATCTACGATATAATAATTAGTTACTACAATATAATTCAATCGTGTATATTATAGAAGGTATAAATACTTATATAATGACCAATAAAAGAATGCACATGCGTTAAAAATACAAACAATTCTACACTTCCGCCTCGGTGAATTTACCGAATTTATTGATCGCTTTTCAATTTACTTTTTAAATTTGACTAAACTTTCATTCGTTTTTATCAATCAATCAAACAATTCTCCATTTAAGGCAAAGGGAGGCAACAACAGTTCTCCACTAAGCTTGATCCTACGCAGCTGCGACGACCTCCTCTCGCATGCCCCAATCCACCAGCTCCGCTTCGAATCCTTATTCCAGCCAACCTAACTGCATCTCTATAAATTAGGAAGTGATGGGTCTATGCCATTCCGTAGTACCATCTTGTACCAAAATAATAAGTTTAAGGTTACAAAAATAATTTTTACATAGCAAGTAGGTATATAGGTACCTATCTAGGTATATAGTAGGTATGAAACAAGACCTGTTACAAATAAGCCTGATGGCGGTGACAACGAACGGCGAACTGTTTTGTGTGGAGTTCGTGGGTTCGATCCCAGGTGCCGTCTATCTTCGTCTTTCACGACTCAAGCTTTATGTAGCTTACTGATGTCAAAGAGTCTATTTATGCTCACTTTGAGTGAGTACAGATTTGTATAAAAAAACACTTCATTATGACTTTGTTACAATACCATTGTTTTGGTATAGGGTTTGTGTGTAATGGGTATTTTTCGATTGAGAAAAATAGCTCAAAGAAACGTGTACAGGATTTCGAACGGCAATCGCGTGGATTGAACAGTTGAACACATCCGTAATCAAGGAAGTTCGAGTGAAAACTGGGTTAAAGAAATAAGAGATGCTATATTGAAAATGGTTTGTCATTGTAAGAAGCAAGGGAAGAGTGGCTGGATTGAAATGAGTAGAGTTCTTTAGTAACTCCTTTAGTAACACAGCGTGGTGGATACAATTATATAAAAAGGTTATCAATTTAAGGCGGTAAATTCTACGTATCCACCTTGTTCAGTTGCATTCGCACGTGGAATAATAAATGGTGTGTCTTCACGCAATGGATCTAATAATGCTGCATATTAAAGAGTAGCTGATGTGATCGGAAAATAATGGCAATATCTGCGTTAGGCGTGACCCATGCACCACTCTTTACTGCTCAGTCAAGCATTTTAATTTAAATGCTTAAACTTATAATTAAAATCTAGATAGGAAGACAAACTTAGTGAGGAAGTTCCTACTGGGATAGAAAAAGTCAAGACAGTTATCAAAACTGTTAAAAAATGTAAAGCTTAATCTTTAAGTAGTGCTTAACCTATTTTTATCGCACACCAATTCATGCTTGTCTATTTTTTTCTCTTTCAATTTTATCATACAGATTGGGAATGCTCTTTTCTTCACCACCGTTCTCGACTAACTTTAGAAAGAAGACGGCTCTTGTATAGTAGGTTGGTACTTACCTTAGAATTAGGTACCTACATTGTTTAAATAAATAAATAAATAAGCGGTTTCCAAACAGAAAAAAACAATGTTCTAAAATACCTACCAAGGATAGTGCTAAAATACTCTCTCTCGTAGGTAATAAGGCGAAATTTTGAGAAGGTTCGTTGGTACCCAGATATATAGGTACCTACTTACGTAACTGTTAGTAGATAGACTTGTGTATATACCTATACCTAGACTGAAAAGAAAATCACAAGTCAAAGAACACATTATGGACAGGTGCATATTATTACATAGGCCGCGCGGAACCATAATAGGTACTTATAGGTACCTACCCACTAACTGATGTGGTATCAAATGGTGGTTCGCTCACAATTAATTACAGTGCATGTGCAAAGGCCGCCTCTTTCAAGTTGTCTTCACAGTCACGCGGATGGCTCGCGAGTAGCGTCAAAAGAGAATGCGCCTGCAACAGATCAGCCATATACTGTCTTGCAATGACCACGTAGGAACAAAGGAAATGTTACGCTAATCTGATTAATAGTTGTGTTCACATAAGGTATTTCACAACACGGCTCCGTAGGCGAACGACGTCTTCTAAGAGTGTGTTTACACCAGACGAACAAAGACTCAAAGCTTGAAAATAGAGTTTATTTTCCTAATCGTTGATATGGTCACCATGGAAACAACAACTTATCAGTAGGCGATGACATTTCTTTCTGATGGTCATTACTTCCTTGGTGACCATATCTACGATTAAGAAAATACCCAAGTACCTACTATATTTACTTTACTTTCAAGCTTTGGGTCTTTGTTCGTTTGGTATAAATGCGCCTTAAGTGTGTGTATACAAACCAACATAGAGTCAGAGTTAAAAATGGAGCATACTTTCATTAATGGTTGATATGGGATACCGTGGAAACAAACAATCAAGAACTAATTAATTGGCGATAAAAGATAACGGATCCATATCAACGAACCTATCCAAGGTCCTCAAAAGGTCGTAAGGTGTAGTCGACAGAAGTCATTGAAGATACTACATATTTTGGTAGAATGAGTCCTCAGGAACTTCCAAAGTTCCAAAGTAGAACCACAAGAGTGACAAAGCCCACCGGAAAATCCACCAAAGATATGGAAGAAAAGCCGCCCACCTGATGCAACCCAAGATCCAGATTAAAACCTATGAAAGAACAGCTCCTAAATTTAAATACAGGTGAAGATTTTGCTTCCTATAAACGTATCTAATTGATAAGACTCAAGTACAATAATTATTAGGGAAATTTCTTTCGTCTTACCTATATCAGCAAAATAATCATTGTATAAGTTCCGCACTATCGTATTGCCACCAAAGTTATCATAATAATAGGTCCCTCGTTATACAAAGTGGAAAATGTTTCAATTAGCTTTGATAGTAAGCTAATTGCACCATTGCAATTATATTATGTACCTATAGGTACACCTGATGGCGTGGAATGGAATTATACAATTATTAGGTAGGTACCTACTACAGAACATTTGCCTAGACATTCAAGTTCTATGGATTCACATATGAATATCTACAATTAAAAATATTAAGTGATTTTGTTTAATAATCTATAATATAAAATAAAGTCGGGTTAGTGCGAAGACTTATAACTCGAGATCGGCTTAACAGATTTTTATGATGCTTAGTTTATTATAGATTCTTCTCTCTCCCGAATAAAAATATTGAAAAACTGATAACAAATAATATAAAATATAATATTAAAGTTTGTATGAATCGAAAATTTTATCAGATTTTTGATAAAATTTATTTTAATCTTTTAGAGATAAGTTTTTAATATTTATTTTAAACAAATTTTTACTGCATTTTTGTATAAAATTAAACGTAAAAAGTGAATATAAAGAAATGATTTTAGTTTGATTAAAAATTGGAACACGAAAAGTGAATAAAAAGAGGTGATTTAAGTTATGGCGTTTGTCATTGGTAATTTTTTTTATTTGTTTGGTTAGCGAAATCTTATTTCCCATGATGTTTTAGAAAGTAAGCAGATATTTTGGAAATAATTATCGTACGAAGATGTTGAACGAAGTTTGACGGGTCAGCTTGTCTTCGTAGGTATATATAAAAATGGAGAACTATTCTCCGTGGTCATCGCATCACGCGTAAACGGCTGGACCGATTTCGATAACCCTTTTTTGTCGTGTAGGCTTATATCAGGTTGTTTTAATAGAAAAAAATTAAGAAATTTGCGTGGAAAATTAGAAAATCAAATAAAACTCTACGTAGGCAATCGTATTAGTACTTTTTACCATATAATTTTTATTCCAATTTTGAAATTTGACAGGAACTCTCAATTTTAAGATAGTTGGTGCGATTGACAGAATGCGGATGGAATATAATATGTACATGGTTTAAAACAGTCGCATCGGTCGGAATTACATTGGTCAAAAATGATAATTAATTCATCACCACACAAATTCGAATTAAATATTCATAGTTACGAACACAGGACAACGTTTGTCGGGAAAGCTAGTATCTATATTCCACGCTGTTTTATAAAAAATCAAAGCGTGTACAATATCGTCAGTATTCTTTCAGCAAACACAAGCAGAAAAAGATTCAAAACGTACAATTATACCATTTATCATGATATTATACAAAATGACTCGTAATAATTGTAATTATCCAGACTTAATTACGTAATGTAGTCTCGTCTTGTAAAGAAAATAATGCGGTAAGTAAATATTGGTATGAATTATGAATTTATTTCTGCGGACAATTAATCATAAAATTTCTTACTCAGCCATATGTCTGCCCACACAACACAACAACTGATAAAATCGCTTCTCAATGTGTTTACATTTTATTATTGATTGCTACTTTACTATATACTTGCTTATTAATATTCACCTAGATTTGTACCCGGAGAAGATATCTTCAATCCATGAGCTTCAACAAAGCATGCTTTTACAAGTATAGTGTATTTAATAGACTGCACTATAACAGGTTTAATTTATTTGCTGAAATATCAATTCATCACTGCCATTCACAGTAATAATTTGTACGATGTTTGATGTTGGACTTTTTTATTCAATCATTCATTTGTTATTCTCATACAAAATGCATTTTTATATCATAAGTACTACTGCAGGTTTGTAATTATTTTAATTTATTACGACTATGAATTGTTCTGTAGATAGGTATTCTCATTTTTTCTGCTATGTCTGGTAAGGGTAAATTACATATTATGTACATCGTGGGATAGAAAAAAAAATCAAATAATTATTAGGTATCATATCTCAAAAGAATGCTCAAAATTAATGTTGAGAAAACAAATCTTTGGGATTTCATCAGGGCATCCATCAATTTTAGTGCATGAATGCATTTTTTGTATATAAAATCAAATAGGAAAATCAAGGCCTTCAGGCTGCTTCAAAACAACCCTTAGCAGCATAGATAGTTTCTTTAATAAAACCAAGTTAGAATTAGATACATAAATTATAGTAGGTACATCAATAACTAATAAGAATACCTACTTAAAAATAACAGTTAAGAATCTACCTCTAACCACGAACTACACATATACAAACCAAAGCCTTCCAATGCGTCCAAATCACGAGGATCTTCTATCTATATTCTACACCATTGACTTTCAACAACTATATACACATTTTCGATACACGGTACTGGTTGTTGGATCAGTCTTCCGTGTTGTTACGTTATTAGTAAAAAAACTCTTGCTTGTAAATTTTTGATATCCCATCCTATTTTCTCCCTTTTCCTGATAGGCTTAAGTGTAATATTTTAGAAACTGCTTTTTTGCTGTGTTTACTTTAATTGTTTTTTTTTTTTCATTTTTTTTTATTTCGATTCTGAAAATGATTGGATGTAATATATGGAAGTTATATCGATAATACCGCCATTGCTCAGATAACAAACATACTCCGTTATAATTATAAAGAACCTTTATCATATCTAGGTATCTACTGTGTCAGCCATACCTATACACCTACCTTTTATTTCTTGTTATTATTTTAAATCAAACTCACTTCCTGTGAGACACCACCGACGCTCATCCTACCCTTTTGACGTCCCTGAAACCGGGCGGCCGTCACCACTGGGGGCCTGAATTCATCCTCTGTCATCCCGATGCCTTTCTACCCTATAGGTACATGTACAACCTTGCTTGCTACTGCCAGCCTCTTAATTATGATAAATTTTCAAAATTTCATAGCAGACAAATACACTCACACCTCGATCATAGTATCTTGAAGTTCGACAACCTGATTATTTTCAGTAATAAAATTCAGTCTTAAGGAAATCACAAAAAGTTGTTGATAGAAAAAAAGGAACACTATTTTAATAACATAAATACAGAGCATCAATACGTAGGTACATATAGACAGGTATGTTTTTTTTCATCAAGTAGGTAAAATAATTGAAAACATTGGAATTGATAGGTTAAGAATGTTAGCAATTTTTTAACCTTGTTTCATTCAAATATCTATATTGGACAATATAGTAGGTAGGCTAATAGCTCAAGGAAAAATATTGAGTGGATTCTGACAGAAATGTAGGTAGGTACCTACCTTTATTTTTTATTGTAGGTATAAGTACCTACCTATGTACCTAGGTACCAAATTTCCTCTGCCCTCTCCTTAAAGCCTTCAATCTCGCCCTCTGTACGTATGTTGATTCTGTGATGTCTTTGTTATGTTAAGTTTTTTTGTGTTACTCTACCAATGTACAGTAAAGTATGAATAAATAAATTGGTAGGTATGTGTATGTAAAATATATCTACACATTGTAAAACATTCAATCTTTGAAATTCACATGCTTTCTCAGATGTTTTTTTTGTAAAAGAATTATGTTTTTTTTTAATTGTTGCTTAAAAATCCATTTTACAGTTAGGTACGTAGGTAAGTACAAGGAATGTTCAACTTATGTAAGTGATCAAATTTTCAAATGTATAGATATAAGTTCATTTTGATAAGTAATATCCATAATAATATCATCGGCTTCTTCAGATCTATAGGTATGTAGGAAGGTACTTACCTAGATCTTATTCAAAATCGTGAACATTTTCTGAAACAGCGCAAACAAAGGTTCGAGTGTAGCAACCAGTCTCCTATTTTAATGTTTTATCTCTATCCAAATCCAACCCCTGCACCTACAAATACCAATATATAGATACTTAGGTAGGGGAGACCGGGGCGACAATTAACAAAAAAAATATTTTTAGTTGTATCTTAGAAATTATTCAACATTACGACTTGATTTTTGAGATACATATGCTTTAATCATTCCGCTATTATGTTCTTATCTCAAAACAACCATAATAGAAACGATGCTTAAGATAGAACGCTTTTTCTTAAAAATGGCAGTTGTTAATTGTTACCTCACGTTTGGGGTTAGAATTAACAGGTGTGGGGCAGGTATTAACATAAGGGGTAAAAATTA
This sequence comes from Mystacides longicornis, assembly GCA_963576905.1. Classification (NCBI taxonomy): domain Eukaryota; kingdom Metazoa; phylum Arthropoda; class Insecta; order Trichoptera; family Leptoceridae; genus Mystacides; species Mystacides longicornis. The sequence goes on along the minus strand of OY756421.1, from coordinate 20,681,535 downwards.
ACTTTGTCTATTTTTTCCCCTGATGTGTTATTTTTTACTCACTGATATGTTATTTTTTACTCACTGATATAAAGAAAAATAAATACGTGTAGGTACGACATATTTTTTTTATTACCTAATGAAAATAATAAATAGTTAGTCTTAAACAGATCACAATTTTGTATTTAAACTCAACTAGTCATATTACTTAAACAACATCATACAATGAGGTAGAAAATGACACATTTTTTTATCTTAAAAGCTAGGTAACGAGTCTTTCATGATCATCTTCTTTAAAAATTTAGCATCGTCTTTAGATTTAAACAACGTACCTACATACGAGTAAAATGTGATTTAATACAAAATCAACAAAAATATCAAAGATAAGGAACTATTTTAAATGCCTACGTACCTACTAAAAGTTTTCGGATTCATCATCTGAATTACAATTCAAGGATCTCATATCATCTTTGATACATCCTGCTTGGGTCGAGTCCTTGAAAGAGAAGGTACAGGGTATCCATTCATCATTATAGGACACACCGCAAATGATACAAAAATAGTCATCGTCATCCCTACTTTTTTGTCTCTATTTTTATTCCTTTACCCTTTCTCTTATCTTTTTTGTTCTCTTTATTCTGGTTTTTTGTTGCCATTTTTCTCTTTTTCATTTCTCTGATGTTATGTTCTACTTCTAGAGATTTTTTTTCCGGAGTATCAGTAAGGATAGCTGACTTTTTAGGTCGTCTTTTATTAGACGAAACTCGTGGTAGAGCTTTTGGCAGAGGTCTTATTTCAACTGCAAAATCCGTAGCCCTTTCTGCATGCCTGAAGGTCCAGCTACTGGTTCATTAGACATTTGCGATATCACTTCAGTCAGGCTTATATCTAAATTAGGCACATCGTCTAAACCTATATGTGGGGGTAGGTTTTAACATGTTAATACAAGCCCCCTCGATTTGTTAATTATAGCCCCAAAGGTACATTTTTATTATTAAATTACGTAATAAAATGTAAGACAACAATTATTTCAAATTTGAAACGTAGAACTGTATAGTATAAAATATGCTACTAGGAAAACAAAAAAAATCATCATAATACTTTATATTTATTGTGCTAATCAAAAAATCGTAAACTATAAAATGATCGTTACCTGCTTATAAATATCGACCGGCACATAACTCACTGAAATGACGCGCGGACCGCATCTGACCATTACTGTAGCATGCGGCGCGATCTAATTGACAAGTTAACTTAAGCACTGACTGGTGTCGAAGGTATAGTTTTAGAGAAAAATGCTTGTTAATACTTACCTCTGTTAATTGTAGCCCCGGTCTCCCCTACATATATACCTATACAAAATTGCATCAACCCTTTATTTTAAAATGGAATGTTGATGATGATACTACTTATTCTTTTTGTATATTAATATAGGATGTAGGTATCTGCAAGCGTTTTAAGGTCGTTTCTGTTGATAATAGGTGGATACTTGGATATAGGTATAGTTTATAGGTATTTCAAATACTTTACCTATAATCCCTATCCCTAAAAAACTACTACTCTATATACTTACATAATCATTGGATTCGGAGTAGAATTAATAGAAAATAAACCATATCAATTAACCAGCAGACCTCCAGGACGAGCACCTAATAAACACTGGAGGGACAGTCGGCACTCAGCTTCCCAAGAGGACAACGTAGCAGGAACATCAGGCCAGCAGGCCTAATCAAAGAGGAAGAAGAATTAACATATGTAGCCAAATCTTTAAAATCCTGTAGGTACCTACATGTCTTGTGTATTTGCTTAAAGCAGCAATAAAATTATTAATCAGAGATCAAGTCTTGTTGATACTACCTACCTAATCGGTTTTTCTTTTTAATTTTGTTTCTACCCTGAATGCTCTCGTATTAGCGAATGCGAAGTACTACACTTTACCTTCTTCTACTTTTTCCTTTCCAATATCACTTTTTGACTTTTTATAGCGACAATCCATTTTGCATTCATCAGTTCCTCCTAAATACATTGATGTTTAATTCCTATCTAAAGGTAGGTAGTTATGTATCTACCTGCATGCTTGCAAAGTAAAATGATATAAGTAGGTACTTATGTTTTTATCCGTACCTATAAGTATAGTTCTCTCATAGCATAGTCACTAATTGTTAGCTAGATAGGTACCTACCTATATATATGTTAACATATCTTAGAAGGTACGATCAATAAAGTACCTAGGTATATAGGTGCCTACAATATACGAAAATAAAAGGTATCAATCAAATCAAATTAAATAGCGCTCTCCTGCTCGGCCAACTGTCTTTCGGCATCCTTAACACATGTCCCAGCCATGTTCATCTTCTCTCCACAATGGTGCAAGCGATGACCATACCTACGCCGGGTGCGCCGGCGTATAACGTCGTTCGTGATGCGGTGGTACAGTAACATTATACCTATCCAAGCTTCTTCTGAGATACGAAAATAATATAGCTACTTTTATTTTATGCCCATAAAAATAAAATGTCGAATGGTTCTTGCGAACAACATGAAAATAAAATGTCGAATGGTTCTTGCGAACAACATAAAAATGTCGTAATTGATTCCGTTTACTCATCTGCTTGTTGTTTGGAGAATCAAATAAAATTCCTAGCAGGAACTCGGTTCTTACCCTTTGCTTACAGCTCTTGTTGGTTAATTCAAGTTTGTGCGTCTACCTCGGTGATGGGGGGATGTTACGGCAGGGGCTTCTGCATCATTGTCTGAAGTCACCCAGGCGTGCGATATAGAAATTGGAATAAAGGGATGAAGGGGTGCTTTTTATTATTCACCGAGAGACAGCTTCTTAAAATGCAATAAAAATATTGTCATAAAGCAGCATCCAAAAACATAGCCTTCGGCACAGAAGATTGCTTTGTGTAGCTACTAGAGCTTTAAGAAAAATTCAAAATGTTTGGAATTGAGTAAATATCGAATATTGTTATGTTTCCTGAACATTTCGTACCTACTATATAGTATAGAATTAATAATATGATTATAACTTTCTCGAATTAATGCCATGATATACCTACATAATATGTAAAAAAAAAACTATTCAATAAGATATTAATAGGTAGATATAAAGCCAGTCCTTCCGAAACCTAATGGTGAAGAATCACTAGAATTTGCAAGAATCTTTTTGCCAAGAGAATTGATGGTTGCAATCTTCGATTCAACAAAAACCCGATGTAGGTAATCAGCATTTACGTATGGTAAGATAGAATGCTTGACAGTTGCTGATCATATACCTTAGGTACATAGATGAACGACGACAGACCCCTAAAAACCCACACTCTATGTGCCATGAGGTCACCAAAGTCCAGAAATATCAAGGATGCGATTAATGGACAGTATTGAATTGTAGAGACTTCAAACTCGATTCAGGCAAGGCCTACGGTGAAATTTTCGAAGAAAACAATAGTGGTGCAAAGAATTGCATTTTACATAAAATACGATAAAACAACAATTACATAACTATATACTCTACTTAAATTAAAAAACGCCGACGTGTTCAGTTTGTAAAAGAAATGCAAAAAAAGTACATAATGAGTAGCATTCTTTGTATTTTGTGGATAAAAATAATACCTGTGTAGGTAATTATAGCTAGGTATTAATTGAAACAAAATGTTAAACCATTTTGAGTAAAAAAAATCTGTTGTCATCAAAATCACTAGGAGTGGAGAAACTGATGATGGTACCTACCTACCTACCTATTACCAGATTTTTTCGTCGAATCTATGCCCACTTTAAATTTTCACAAATAGGTAGGGAGGTAGCTACACTTTCGACATGTTTCATACTTTCATATTTCGAAAATTGTCTGCAACGGGGTTCGAACTCACGACCTTACGAACTTTACTTTCTAGCTCAATTTACAATGGTTGATTTAAGAAATGAAATAGATGTGTAGGTGTAACTCTATAATATTTAGTAGGTACCTACCTACCTTCTAGCAGTTATAATTATCTATAAATTATTTCCGATGTTTACCACAGGTAAATACTAAAAACCTTAAAAGCTGATCTCACAGGGCGGAAACTTTTCCTCTGATAAGGCGAAAAAAAATGAAAAGTAAAGTTTAAGAACAGTTAAACAATAATGGGCCAATTAAGCAATATCAAAAGTTGGACGATTCTCCCTTTCTCCCTTCCCCCTCATCTCACGAAATATAATCCCACGTACCCCCATTCGGCAACCAGAACTTTTGACAGAGCTTACAAAACCTTAATAATATTTCTTATAGGAAATAATAAGTATACGTACGTACCTACCTACTATTATTGCTAATTAGTCATTCAATTGTAGGTAAAATTTCCATCTTGAATATTGTTAAATCTACTGTCGCGGAGCCCTTTTTAAGGAGGTCCAGCAGACTTAGGAAAGTCACGTAGACTGCTTCGTCTATTGTGTTTTCCTGAGGATTGGCTGAAAGAAAGAACACCTGGGGTCTTTTCCCCTTCTGCCCGGCTAGAGGCTCTCTGAAACAGACTCGTTATCCCTCTGGATTAACTTTGCACAATCTCAAGGGTGGATTAAAATAGTTTTGGCTCAAGAAGACTCTGGAAATGGTCATAGGCTCTAATAAAAGAATTTGTTTATAGATACAAAGGAATTTCACAGTTTATTCAAAACATATTTTTCATTGATTATTGCTTTCAACTTAATTTCATTCTAATATGGAATTTTTCAAATAATAATTCGTTTAATCAAACCTATAATTAATTTAACATACAATTCACTATAGGTGGAACTCAAAACCCAAAATTTGCATTGTCATCGCAGTTTATCAAAAAAAAATGTAAAAACAAATTATGACCCAAGGTCAAACAAGAAAATTACAATTCTACATATAACAAAACTTAACGTTCGAATTATCCACCTTCTCAATCATTAATCTATGTAAATTTATATTTTACCCTGGTTATACCAGTCCACAATAAATAGCACAAGTAAAATACTACACTCTTATATGACTTCAGTAAAAAGAATTTGAAAGAAAGAAATTGAAATAAAATTCGTGTACTGTTTGCATGCTTATGGAAAGAAATTGCGGTTATATACTTAACTCAGGTCCGTAGACTTCTTCTAAAGTAAATTCTGGCTGACTACAATCACTCCTCCGATCCTCTCAACTACTAGGCATTCCCTCAAATATTTGGCATCCGCAACCCTCCAATTTATAGATTATCTCCCCAATAATACTGTTGAGCAGCTACTTTGCTTGGTTCTCGTCTCCAATCCACATCGTTCCAAAATAAAAAATAGGAGCCCGCATCGACAAATGTGAATATAAGTTTTACCCGCGATTAGGGTTAAACTGTTTTACGCACTGCCCAATACGTTCCATCCAACCTTTAGTCCAAACGATTGATTTCAATTATTAAAACTCCGGGTTATTTGCCCATGACTAGGAGTTTCTTTTCTCCCCCAATACTACGATATTTTCTCCATATACTAAGACATTTTCTCCCCAAGACTAGGAGTTTGTCTCCCCCAGACTAGGACATTCTCTCCCCAAGACTAGGAGTTTGTCTCCCCCAGACTAGGACATTTTCTCCCCAAGACTAGGAGTTTGTCTCCCCCAGACTAGGAGTTTGTCTCCCCCAGACTAGGACATTTTCTCCCCAAGACTAGGAGTTTCTTTTCTCCCCCAATACTAGGACCCGCTTTTCTGTAAATAAAATTTACAAAAAGGTGTCACTAATAAGAAAATTATATGATTGTCACAAAGGCTACATTGCAAAGACATTACTGTATAAATTTCACGACCAAATTTAACTCTTATTTAAACATTACGTACCTCTTTATACTGCGGGTTGAATTTAGCACATTATAATTTACACCACACAAAATTAAACTTAGTTAAATAAAATAAAAATCTATATTTCTATTCATCTCGCGCGATGCAAAAATGCACCGTCATGGCCTGTATCCCCCGCTGTGATTTTTACAAATGCCGTCGCATAGCAGTGCGCTTCGGGTTACCTCGCTAATCTTCGTAACACCTAAGACCCTTCGGCCGTCGCCGAAACGACACTGCCCTACCACTCAAAATATCTGTTACAAATACCCCTCGACCACCGAGAGATTTTCCGGCCTAATGTTCGGAAAATTTCGACTCCACGACCTCTCCCGCATGCAAACAATTCCACGAACCCCACCCCAACGTTACATCAAGTACAGTATACTTAATTATTTTAATAATGATCAATACATTTCAAACTTAAACTATCTTATATTACTCTAGTCATCAGAAATCATAGGAAGAATTTTGCCAACCAGCTCAAGTCGCTAATACAATACACCTTAAATCTCCGACCTTAAAATCTAAACATTTCATCATCATAATTTACAATATTTACAAAGTTATGGGCGCCAACACGAGTTTAATTTAATTTATATTTATCCCTTAGGTAGAAGTACGGAATTTGTGAAACCAAAACTCGTGTAAAAACATTTCACTAGAAGGGAAAGAACAGTTATTCTGCATAATTCCCGACAATCTTCCCTTGATCTCTGACGACGACATGCATATTTATTATAATTTACACTCTTATGAAAGCACCTACTACAGGTACCATATTTTGTACAATTGACTTATAATAATTGATATTTAGATGACCCGGACGGGTACCATCCCTCACTGACGAAGCTCCGCGGATATAGGTGCCCACTTAGGCCTCTATTTCATCACACTTTTATCCACATAACATTAACATTATATTCCTCCTCTCGATGCACCCACGGCCTGCCTCAGTAAACTTCCCAACTTTTAACACACGCTACACATACATCAACCACCATTCTTCATCACATTTCACACTTAAACTTTCACTTCTATCAATTCCTACATTCATAAGTCCGGACTTTCTCATAACTCACAATATTCTACTCATTAATTCCTTACATTCATAGATTCGGGTATGTAAAACGAGAAACGTACCGTCGGTACACCCACAGAAGATTGCCAACTCTTTATACCTACAATACTAGTACCTATGTACCTTGGACTAGGGTTTTGTTATACCGGGTTGTGCGTCGACAATTGCCTTCCCTGGCCTAAACCCTTCGCTTCATTCCATAACGCTCCTACCTAATCGTATAGTTTTCTTATTCAGAACTGATCGATGTACGCTAATGCGGACATACTATTATCGAGTACAATTATTTTAACCAGTTAATAACTTACGTATGTTTATAATAAAATAATACTTCCTACGAACGTCTTACTACTTATGTTACATAAATTTCTAAATTTTGTTTTTCCTAATTATTACGCCTACACCCCTGTGTACCCGCCTCCCTTAACAAGTTAATCGCCTAAAAACACGACATAATTTGTATTTAACGAGTATACTCAAACAAAACTATACTAACTGCATTAGCTTCCCTGACGCTATACGCTTTATAACCGTACTTACCTACTGACTAATGATTATTTTATTTTCTTAACATTTCTAACTATTTCCACCCATTATCTTACATTTTTATATCCACTTTCAAAATATCTTTGATATGGAATCTATTTTTGGAACCCGTTTCTAAATCTTGAAGTTCATACACTAAATCTGATATTTTCTTTATTACTCGACAATTTACGAATCTCGGTGCGAGTTTAGTAGTAAAATATTCGCCTGCATTGGACTGCACGAAGTTTTTACGCCATACCGTATCTCCTTCGTTATAAGTTATATTTTTCCTACGTAAATTATAGTACTTCGCATATTTTATATACGCTTTCCACAAATTTTCCGTGACTATTTTAAACAATGTAGACAACTCTTTCATTTTCTGATTATACAAGTGCCTGTCGTTGTCCAACATATCTACTTTGGAGATTTCTCCCTGATCTACCCTACCGTAGAGTGAACCATTCATAACGATTTCCCTACCCTTAGCTAACAACGCAGGACTAAACCCAGTGGAAAGGTTTATCGTTTGGTTGATTATCGCTTGGACATGATCTAAATACAAATCCCAATTCCGCTGGTCTCCTTCTACATACATACCTAAAGTATAAGATAGTATGGAATGATACCTCTCTACACCGTTCACCTGAGGCGTATATAACGTTGTGTAAAATATTAACTGTACACCATAGTGTTCCATAGTATCTCTGAACACTTTTGAGACAAACTGTCTCCCGTTGTCTGACACCAAGATTTGGGGAACTCCTTCTACCAGAAATACCTTCCTCTCTAGTTTATCTACGATTTCTTTAGCATTCGCCCTTCTCAACGGGATAAACCATATATATTTCGAAAACACATCTGACACCGAGAGTACAAAGGTGTGACCCCCCCTGGACCTTGGGAGCGGCCCAACCAGGTCCAAAGACAACATCTTCATAGGCCGGTCTACTCTCTTCCTGTTAGTCATCAGACCAGGAGGCGGAGCGTTGCTTGGCTTAAACTTTTTGCACGTCGTACATCTAGTTACCCATTTTTTTACTTCGTCGTACATTTTTGGCCAATAATAATACCTTTCCAAAGCCTTGTACGTTTTGAACGTACCCGGGTGACCCTGACTATGTATTGTGTCTAATAAACCTTCGCGCAGTTCAACACGCGGTACTTGCTTCCACGCAAAATCCCTTGTGAGGGGATTATCATCTTTAGATAACCTGTATAGTTTGTCCTCATCTACGCGATAATTAATAAATTTCGATGGGTTAGCGATACACCCATTATAAATTCTATCGTACCATTCGTCTTTTTGAATTTCTCCCAAAGGTCCCACTAGCTCCTCTATAGAATAGGGTATACGCGAGAGCGCATCGGGTACCCTGTGTACACTCCCTTTCCTATGTTCTACATCAAACGAAAATTGCGACAATCTTGTACTCCATCTAGCCAACCTGCCTGATGGATTCGATAATTTATACAAAAACTTTAATGCAGCGTGATCGGTAATTACTTTGAATTGCATTCCTTCAATGTACGGCCTAAAGAATTCGATACTATCCAATATAGCTAGCAGCTCCCTCTCCGTCACGCTATAGTTTATTTCACATTTCGATAAAGATCTTGAATAAAACGCAATCGGCTTCTCCTCCTCGCCGAAACGTTGATGTAGTGCCGCACCTATTTGATGCTGACTAGCGTCAGTGTGTAAAATAAAGGGTTTTGAGAAATCGGGACACGTTAGTACCGGCGCACTCACTAACGCCTCTTTCAATTTGGCAAAAGCTTCCGCAGCCTCTTGATTCCACCGAAAGGTAGTATCCCCCCTCTTTACCCGCAACAATTTATTTAAAGGTGCTGCAAGCTTACTACATTCTTTGATAGACCTCCTGTAGAAACCAATCATCCCCAAAAACATCCTTAACTGCTTCAAAGTTCGCGGCTCCGGATAATCGGCGATACATTTTACCTTTCCCGGGTCCGGCCTTAACCCCTCGTTATCAATCAAAAACCCCAAATATTTTAAACTACTCTTACAAAATTCGCACTTAGCGAATTTTACTGTTAACCCGGCTTCTTCTAACCTATTTTTAACTTTCTGTAACAAATCTAAATGTTTTTGGAACGAATCACTAATTATTATTAAATCGTCAATATAACAAAATACATTTTCGTCAAATTGTGGGCCAAATAACCTGTCAGCTAGTCTCTGTAACTCGCTTGCCGCGTTTACGAGACCGAAGGGCATTCTCCTGAACTCGAACAAGCCTCTCCTAGGCACTACAAACGCGGTCTTTTCTCGTGAAGATTCCTCCAACGGGATTTGCCAAAATGCCTTAGAAAGATCTATAGACGATATATATTTCGCATTACGAAGATTGGCCAAAGTTCTATTCAAGTTAGGTATGGGGTAATTATCACGTTTGGTAACCGCGTTGAGTTTTCTCGAGTCTAAACAGAATCTCGCTGTTCCGTCTGCCTTAGATACCATGAGTGTCGGACTAGCCCACGACGACTTAGATGCGACCACGACCCCTAGGTTTAACATCTCATCCAGTTCTTTTTCTACCAGTTCTTGTTTTGCCGGTGAGAGTGGGTAATAACGTTGTCTTATTGGTTCACCCGTCGTTACTATCTTGTGTTCTACTAAATTGGTACACCCCAATCCCCTCTTTTCAAAAGATATATCCCAGAATTGTTTCTCTATTTCTTCTAGACTATGCTTTTGTTCAATACTGAGTCCAGTCCTATCTTCCAATTTACCTAGCTCGCTGATGTGATTTTCTCCTCTATACTCTATAAGAGACAATAAATCTGGCGCGATGTTAAATTTTTCCCAAATATCTATACCTAAAATTACTTCCTGACTTAAATTCATTATTATAAAAAATTTATGTTTAACCTTCAAACCTTTACACTCCACGTAGAGCTCAACGCTCCCCAGTACCTCCGTCTTGTTACCGTTGGCTAAGGTAATACGCTCCCTACTTCTTTCTAATAGACTACCCCTGCTTATAAAGAATTCACCCGTCTTACGGTCTATCGCACTTATGGTAGCACCTGAGTCTAACAAACCGGTGAATTCGCAACCCTCTAATACTACATTTAGGTATGGCCTATTATCTCCGTTCCGAGCACATACTAATGGCGCTAATTTATGCGTTTTATTAAATATTTCAATATAGTGAAGCCAGGATGCCCACTCGCGATCCCTCACCTCAGCGGATGGCTGGTTCTTTCTTATTCTACTCTTAAACGCGCCGTCAATGTTTGTCCTCTTCTGTCCCTTGCCGAAGCTTCGACCAAAATTTTTCCCTGCACGATACCCTATATTTCCGCGTGAGCGCGCCTGCTGATTAAGTCTTTTAAAACATTGTGCTTGTAAGTGCCCCGTCCTTTGACAGAAATAGCAAACCCTGGCGTTGTTACTGTGCGTTGAATGGTTTAACTTACCCTGGCTACGTTGAAAGTTAGCCCTACGGTCGCAAGCACCATGTGACCCGTCACGACCCCTAACCTTAAGAGACAAGTTATAAGGGTGGACATAGCCTGATCCGTTGGACGAATTTTGATGTTGTGTACTTTTGCCTTCTGAGGCCCTACCTTCATCTTGACCTTGCTGCGAGAGTTCCATGACCTTCCCTATAACCTTCGTTCTTCGCTTCAAGTTCAATACGGTTATCTCATCATACTTAGAGCAAATACCCAATAGTTCATCTATATTTTTAACATCTGTTACTGCTAATAATTCAGCATATTTTTCTGATAGACCGTGTTTTATACTATCCAAGAGCTCCTCGCTACTTAACGGATAATCAAATAATTTATTTTTCGCGATTAAATCCAAAATGAATTCATTGGCCGAAACGCTACTGTCCTGTTTAGCTGACAAAATTTCTAACTTTATTTCTCTTTGTCTACTAGCCCCTTCAAATTGTTTCAAAAACTTTAACTTAAATCTTTCCCAATCTGGTTCTAAGTCTGATGCCCTTAACCATGTCAGCGCGAAACCGGTTAAAAGAATTGGCATATATCTAATGATTGAGTTTAAAGAAACTCCATACACATCGGCGAGTTCTACCACTCTTGATAAGAACTCCCTCGGGTCAGTCGCACCAGAATAACATATACCCCATTTGCGCGGATCCACATCTTTAACCCTAGCTAAAGGTTCCCTCTTCGTAGGTTTCGTTCTATTATAAGATTTTACCGAAATTACATCGGCCGCAATGCCCAAAGCGTCCTGATATGGCACCCCATCATCCGACACTGTAGAATGACGGTCTATGTCCTCCGCAGGGACTTTTAATTTGCAAGTGTCATCTTCCTCCATCATGAAAACGTAGAAAAAAAAAAAACTGATACTAATAAATGCCTAATAAAAAAAAATATTCCCACCACTGACTCAACTTAAAACATTAACAGTCTCTCTCTAATACATGACTCTGTATCACAACATTCAAAACATACCTATCGATAAAAATTATTTTGCTTAACAAATTGCTTGATCAATTACGACACATACATCTTCAGTGAGCAACTAACAATTCAATAATTTACCAGCATTCTCCTGAACATAATAAATATTACATATATTTACCCGCGTTATCCATAAAACAGTAATAAAATACTTTAAACATTTTTTTTTTTTTTTTTTCGGTATCAATATAGCTTCCTCGTCAGTGTGAAATGGTCCTCAATCTCAGTTCAATCCAGTTAAACAATAATCATTCGATTATCCAAAAATCGTTCCAAACAAATATAATTCTGCAAGAAAAAAATTTTACACCATTAGTTTAATGTAAAAAAAAATATTTAATTTTCCCACTTGCCAACTATAAACAGTAAATTAAGAAAAAAAAATTTAAGAGCGAAAATCACCTTCTATGAATTTAAACATTATATATTCGTTTCCTAAATTTTAACAATTTTATAAAACAATAAATTAAATCATTAATTATCAATCCCCCAAAGAATTTGCATAAACAGTCATTATAAGAGCGGTCAGGATTTGAACCTACCTTACTACGCTCGGGCACAACATGTTACAAGTTTATAAAATTTTAGCAGAAAAATTATCTACCCACTGAGTAAATTAAAATTTTCTGAACATAATTTATACCAAAAAAAAACAAATGCAAAACATTCTCATCGGCAAACCCGACAATGAATTTCCTTTAAACTAAAATTATACCTAACTAACTTAACTAAATGGACAAATGCCAAAAATCAATACAATGCGGGGCACACAGTGAGAACAATATAACTTGACAAATATAGTACCAATTACCATTCCCTCCAGAGCTTGAGCCAGATTAATGAAACACAAAAATTTCTACTTTTTTACTATCGAAAATTGTGCCTATTTGACAGCCAATTAGTTTGGATGTCAATTCTGCGCCTTTCTGACAGCCAACCAGGTTGGGCGCCAATCTGTCGCGGAGCCTTTTTTAAGGAGGTCCAGCAGACTTAGGAAAGTCACGTAGACTGCTTCGTCTATTGTGTTTTCCTGAGGATTGGCTGAAAGAAAGAACACCTGGGGTCTTTTCCCCTTCTGCCCGGCTAGAGGCTCTCTGAAACAGACTCGTTATCCCTCTGGATTAACTTTGCACAATCTCAAGGGTGGATTAAAATAGTTTTGGCTCAAGAAGACTCTGGAAATGGTCATAGGCTCTAATAAAAGAATTTGTTTATAGATACAAAGGAATTTCACAGTTTATTCAAAACATATTTTTCATTGATTATTGCTTTCAACTTAATTTCATTCTAATATGGAATTTTTCAAATAATAATTCGTTTAATCAAACCTATAATTAATTTAACATACAATTCACTATAGGTGGAACTCAAAACCCAAAATTTGCATTGTCATCGCAGTTTATCAAAAAAAAATGTAAAAACAAATTATGACCCAAGGTCAAACAAGAAAATTACAATTCTACATATAACAAAACTTAACGTTCGAATTATCCACCTTCTCAATCATTAATCTATGTAAATTTATATTTTACCCTGGTTATACCAGTCCACAATAAATAGCACAAGTAAAATACTACACTCTTATATGACTTCAGTAAAAAGAATTTGAAAGAAAGAAATTGAAATAAAATTCGTGTACTGTTTGCATGCTTATGGAAAGAAATTGCGGTTATATACTTAACTCAGGTCCGTAGACTTCTTCTAAAGTAAATTCTGGCTGACTACAATCACTCCTCCGATCCTCTCAACTACTAGGCATTCCCTCAAATATTTGGCATCCGCAACCCTCCAATTTATAGGTTATCTCCCCAATAATACTGTTGAGCAGCTACTTTGCTTGGTTCTCGTCTCCAATCCACATCGTTCCAAAATAAAAAATAGGAGCCCGCATCGACAAATGTGAATATAAGTTTTACCCGCGATTAGGGTTAAACTGTTTTACGCACTGCCCAATACGTTCCATCCAACCTTTAGTCCAAACGATTGATTTCAATTATTAAAACTCCGGGTTATTTGCCCATGACTAGGAGTTTCTTTTCTCCCCCAATACTACGATATTTTCTCCATATACTAAGACATTTTCTCCCCAAGACTAGGAGTTTGTCTCCCCCAGACTAGGACATTCTCTCCCCAAGACTAGGAGTTTGTCTCCCCCAGACTAGGACATTTTCTCCCCAAGACTAGGAGTTTGTCTCCCCCAGACTAGGAGTTTGTCTCCCCCAGACTAGGACATTTTCTCCCCAAGACTAGGAGTTTCTTTTCTCCCCCAATACTAGGACCCGCTTTTCTGTAAATAAAATTTACAAAAAGGTGTCACTAATAAGAAAATTATATGATTGTCACAAAGGCTACATTGCAAAGACATTACTGTATAAATTTCACGACCAAATTTAACTCTTATTTAAACATTACGTACCTCTTTATACTGCGGGTTGAATTTAGCACATTATAATTTACACCACACAAAATTAAACTTAGTTAAATAAAATAAAAATCTATATTTCTATTCATCTCGCGCGATGCAAAAATGCACCGTCATGGCCTGTATCCCCCGCTGTGATTTTTACAAATGCCGTCGCATAGCAGTGCGCTTCGGGTTACCTCGCTAATCTTCGTAACACCTAAGACCCTTCGGCCGTCGCCGAAACGACACTGCCCTACCACTCAAAATATCTGTTACACTACATACCTACTTAATAATTATTATAGATTATAGATAACTAGGTATACATTTTATGACATCAGCGACGTACTTTTATAGCTTTATTTTTCAAAATACGTTTTGTAGGTATATTTTATTTTTTTAAGCTTGTTATAGGGTGTTTTATTTGTATTTACCTACTTGTTTTGACAGGTATTTTTCAAATTGGGAACTTTCGTGTGATTTTTTAAGCTTAAAGCACCTGATCTTGAAAATTACGAAATTAAAAAATAGAAGACGACCTATTTTAATGTTTTAAAAAAAATGTTGGAGATGTGATAACAGCAAGTCTTTCATTTGGATGATAAGTATATTTTCATTAAATAACGAGCATTAAAAGTGTTACCCAACCTACCTACCTTCCATGGGTAGGTAAATTTTTCCAAGCCCTGAATTATTTTTTGAGTGATTCTGCTGGTAACATTTTTGTCCCAATAGGTAGGTACCTACCTACCTACCTAAATAATAACGATTTCTCTCGTAAACATCCATACGGCTGTCAATCAGCTCAATGCGTTATTGCATTCATAAAAAATGCCGTATAAACCAATTTGCAATTACATATTTTAAGGAAGTAATAATCTTCCAGTGATTAGTAGCAGTGATCCATAGCTGTGATTTGTTCTTTATAAGATAGATATACCTAGATACCTTTTCATTGTCAGATAATTATGATCTCGTTGCTGTAGCAGGTAAATAGATAACAAATCTAGGAACTTAGTAAGTTGTAGAACGAACTTCTATCGCTGCTGATCACTCATTAAGCACAATTTTATCCCAAAAACCTTTTTTAACAGTTCGCAATTTTTGTTCCTCCCCTTAGTGTATATAGTAGCTATTAATGATTGTTAGATCAACTATTTCCCTTCTTCGTACAGATTATATGAGACAGATCTTTTCGACTGCGATGAACCAGCGAAGACTGCTGAGCTTCAGAATTGGCAGCACGACGAGGACTTGAAGTACGTATGTCATAGTTCTATGTCAATATTTCTAATAAATTTATTGCAGAAAATGTGTATAATAAAACGCTTAGATATCATCAGGAATGTTGTTTTTTCTATCTCCTAAATTCAATGAGCAACTTCAAACTAGTCCTACAAAGATAGACTGAAATTTTAAAAGTAAAATAAAAAATAGTAGTGATTGGAATGCATACCCATACCTACCCATCCACCGCAACATTCAACATGCACTTTTTATTCAACGCAAATATTAACATTTTTGATGATTTCGAATTACGCAAAAGACTTTATACCTATAGGCATAGTATCTACTGGCTGCATGAGGTAGCCAGAGAATGAGAGGGTTTACATCGGTTGCATTATTATTTTGGAATACAAACAGAGGTGCGAGCGCGAATCGAATAAATTATTCATGTATTATTTGTAGTGGAAAATGGACATTCGATATTTCTCACGGTGGTTTTTGTGGGAAGTCACTACGTGGGCAATCGGTGCCATTTTTCTTTTCGACTGTCAAATTTTGTCATGATTAATAATTTGGTTTGTCATTACAAAGTACCTACTTACAAAGATACTCCTCGATTTACGTTTTTCTTTTTTGTTTTCCATTTACGATAGATAAGTATACACCGGGAACAATACTTGATGGAGGTACCTACCTACCTGTTGATGAATTATGCTGCTCTACAAGACAACTTTAGGTACCTACTGTTAAAAATTGTATCCATATAAAACTACGTAAATTATTCTAGGCTAAATAAATATGGTTATTTTTTATTGGGTAAGCGATACAAATCATCCCCTGTGGAACGTTAAGCCAAAAAATCTATTCAGACTGCCAGTTTTAGATTCGTAAAATCTGTAAATTTTGGCATAAGTAGATAAATATTTTATAACATAATTTTTGGCACAATCGGCATATTTTCTTGTAAGTATATGGATGGTCCCTACCTACTGGTTAACTACAAGATTGCGGCAAAGTGTTCATATAGATCTGAAATTTCTTTCAGATCGAGATTTCGCCTTCATTGGTGGTCATTTGAGGTGAAAATATTGTACGAAATATATATATCTAATAAAGACCACCTTACTTATTCGTTTATGGTGAACCCACATTGTAAAATTCATGAGATTTAATAGAAGGTAGGTATATAGTGTTAAAATAAATCTGTACCCACAATTGTTTAATAGTTGGTGAAATATTATTCACTTAATAACTTTCTTCTCGTCTCCACTTTGTAATTACAGTAGATACACATAAATTAAAATAGTCGTAAAAAGGCTAACCACCATGTCTAGGAATTCGCGGCTAACGAGACATACGGTACTCGTGAACTCTGATGGAGATGATCTATTGACTGGCTGCTATTTGGAAGTCGTTTACTTTAGTAGGTACTTACCTACCAACTCATATGTTCATACCTAAATCAAATATTATTTTGTTCAATGTAGGCAAACGACTATATGTAAGAATGTGTAATATAGGTACTTACTTAAGTTGGTAGGTATATATTATATGGTATCTAGGAACTTAGCAAGAAAATAAAATAGAAAAGTACCTATGTCTTTCTATAACAGATTCTTTACAAAACTTGTATACCTATCTAATGAAAGGCATCTGGTGTCCACCTCTTTAATAATTTAAGATCTAGCGCAATGGAGGACTCTTGTTGCCTCCCTATGCTCCTGGAGAGGTGTTTGAAGAGAGCGAGTAACGTAAAAGAGCGATGAAGTATAATGACAACAATAGATAGGTATGTGATAGAGAGTTTATATTTAACTTGTGACTTATTAAATGAATCGATCAAATAAAATGAAGTGGTTGGTGACCCAGCGGTTACAACGCCGGCTTTCGTACAGCGGACGTCGTGGTTCGATCCCAGGTGCCGACCATCTTCCTCTTTCACGACACAAGCTTTCAGTAGCTTACTGTGAAAGAGTCAAGGAGTGTATTTGTGTTCACTTTGAGTGAGCACAGATTCATTTAAAAAAAAAAATAATAATAATGCTTCATTAACCTTTTATATTTAAAGAAAAAGAAAATTTCATAGGCCGTGTAGGTGGTATGGATATAGGTCTTTTTTAACTAAGTAGGTATAGTTACCTCAATTATGTACCTACCTATTATAATTATTATTAATTCTCACATTTTTATAGGTAGATACCGATGACATTAAATCTCGTCTACTGTCAGATCCTATTCCCAAGTGTCGTCTGTCGACTTGGGTGCTTTGGTGGCAGAACATTTTGTATGGAGCTCTACATAAAATGTTCTGCCATCATAGAGCACACGATTAAAAGTTGGACCCCACACACGTCAAGTGCATGGGAACAGGCTGTCCGGTAGTGTCGGTATAAGGACATGCGCAAGTCCAGTTTTCTCTACCGGAATATATTTTGTTGATGCATGGGCACTCGTCTTTCAAATAGTTTGTAATATACCACATGCAATTTAACATTATATAGGTAGGTACATCAAAACTGAGCAGTAGAATTTACACCGCATCTTATCTTATCACGAGGAAGCAATTTCTTAACCTTTGAAGCGAAATTTTAATTTCTAGTCTATTTCTCTGTGACAAAAAAGCTGGAGATAGTTATAGGTATGTAAAAAAGATTTAGATTAGTATAGGTACCTACCTTCCTACTTTATAACATTTACATACATTTTTGTTAAGATGTTTTAGTAGGTATCTAATGTGTAGTGATGATAATATCACTTTTGAATAACCTTAACCTACCATAAAAAATCATGACTTATTATGTCCAGTCACATACCTACCTATAGTGTTAACTACCCTTGTTCTGCTTGTATAGGAATAACAACCTTCTTATACGCACCAAAAAAATCCAAAACAAAAGAATGGCTATATAAACAATAATGGAACCAATCGCGTGACGCAATAGATATATCTAAATAGTCTGGCTGATACGTGTAATGGAACAATACCTTAATAATGTATAACGTCATTTTGATTGGTTGTCCGCTGTCCGTATGGTTCCATATTTAATTAAATATACCTATTATTATTATTATTATTTAAATAAAAAACATCTGCTATCGGTTACATGTTCGATTTATAAAATGCCTATTGTCTATGGCATTGTCTGGCGATGAGATAGATCAGCTTGTTCGTCAAATGACCACCATACACTATTATACTTTGTGGTCAGTTAACGAATATTTTATTGATAGCCTTTTTTATTGGTGGTGGAGTATTAATTGGTATTAGCTATAATAGGGTCCAACTCTAATTTTGATGTGAACTTTTCAAAAATGTTTTTGTTGGTAGTGACAGAATGTGTAATTTAGGTACCTACTTATGTGTAGGTACTTAGGTAATGAAAATCTGTTTACCGTGAGAACTATCCAGAGGGAGAATGAAAAAGAATTGCCTTCATATCTCACATAACCGAGGGCCTATATATAGCAGTGAGAAGGATTTTTCAGAGTATAGGTAGTACAAGAGGTTGGCCAAGAAATAATTAGGTAGTTTCATGAACAGGACAATATTATTATTGAGAGCGTACCCAGGTGGGTAAGTACGTATCTACTCTGTATATAGCAACTTTGAAGAGAAAGTGATTTATTTTAAGAGAGTAAAAAAGATAAATGCTTTATCATGATTTAATATAGTTCTTACTAAGCCATCAAGCTTCGAAACAACAGTAGAAGACGGTTGTAAGCTCGTTGTGGATCTAATTTGACAAAATTGCCATTCAAAAATCTAGCAACTATTGATTTAATGAGAGCATCGTAATATTTGATTCTAAAGGTAATGAAAGAGTTAAAATAGTGTATTTATGTTCACTTTGAATAAGCCCAGATTCACAAAAAACATGATGGTCTTCTTCTCTGCAAATAAAAACCAATAGAAGACGGAAAATAGTGAATTGATGGAGTTGAGCACGCAGAAGATTTGATGCAAATGCGCAGTGGCCGTTCTATAATTATCCGACAGTTTGAAGGTGAGGACAATAGAGCATTCTGCCAACTGATTGGAATAACAAAACATTAAGATAATTGTGTAAATATTTACGCCACGATAATTGCATCACATTAATTGACATTAGTTGATACAATCAATAATGTCATTATAGTAACGCGGCAAAGTAGGTTAGTGGCTGATAACTTTTGTCAAGATGATGGCCTGTTAAATGAATCGGGTAGTAATAATTGTTATAAGTACCTAGAATTATAATATCATAGATTTTTAGATGAAGGCATAGGTAATAGTGAGTTTTATCCAATAGGTTATATTATAAAAAGTGTTAGAAAACGTGATTGATCGAAAATTACGTATAACGTGGCTCTCTCGAATTTTCGAGAATGTGAGAGTTTTTGAGCTCCAAAAATTCACCTTAAACTTGAAAAAAAACATTAATACATTGGACAGGTTATGGTGAAAAAAGCACGTTTAAAAGATAAAAGATAAAAATTCAAGATGTAGCTATGGCACTCTCTGAGATTTGCATTTCGCATTAGCATAGGTACCTACCTATATATTCCACTAATAAAAAATCCCCTACGAGTCCTAAGAATACATTGATAAAACTCATCACAACCCATCAGAAATATAATAATATTATGGTGTAGAGTAGTTAGAGGCAACCGAATAAGATGTGATAATGCACCGCTTGGTGATCGATGATATGTCTAAGTGCGTTGATTGTTTTGCAAAACGAATGCCAATGAAACCAACATTACGAAATAATCCTTAGTTGAAGGTATTTACTATTTACCTACCTATTACAATTTTTTTTTGTATAGGGTTGACGTCTCAAGAAACTTGGTGCGGTTGTTATAGAAGTTGCCACTATTAGTAATCCTATACTAAACATCAACGGTGTTATTAATAATCTTGGTATAACGTTATACAATCGTTTATACCATGGTCTAAGAAATTTGTTATTTAATCCAGGTATACCACAGATCTATGGTATAAACCATAGAATAAGCATACAAAATCCTCGTTGTACCACGGTTTTAGAGATTTAGTAATTCTATGGTTTATACCAGTGATAAGGTGTTTTTTTTAATAACACTGCCATTGTCTAACCAAGGCCTTACTCTCAGTCTACATTTTCTTACCTCTGGTCGTTATCATTAGAAGGATCCACGTTATAGCATCATCACACTTCTTGTCCGTTCGTCTAACAGATGGACTTCAATCAGTCGGTGTGCCAATCTTCTCTCCTTCAGCCCTACGGGACATGCGTTCATCAGACACTGACCTTAAGAGTTGAATGAATGTCACAGTAGACCTATTTAGGCCGCAGTGACACAAGGGGCCAATAGTCTCGCAACTTCCTTTTCTTCTTTATGTGCCATGTCAGGTCCCCCAGAAGTCGGCTACCACTATGGGGTAGGCTTCTCATCTGTCCTGGGTTAACCGGAACAGTTCCTCCACTCGCTGGATTCCGGTCCACTGTCTGCCGTCTACCCACATTTCGAATTCCATATATTCCAGGCAAAGAATGATCAAATTAAAATTGGTCCACATTACTATATGGTGTGGAAACTTGGACCCTTAAAATATAAAATATGATGAACCGTATAGAGGCATTTTAAAATGTGGCTCCACCGCAGAATGCTCCGTAGGTATTCCGTGAACCGATATGGTGACTAACACGCAGGTGTTGCGTAGAGCTGGTCTTGAGAGGGAATTGTTCACCAGCGTCAAGAAAAGGAAAATGTCTTACCTGGGACACATACTTCGCAACACCAAATACAAACTGCTTCACCTTATAATGAAAGGGAAAACTTCCTCTTAAACATTAGGTATTTCCAGCGTTAGCACATGACAAAAAGAGGTTTATTAATGTGTAAGAAGAATCGGTCGCTGCGACACATTTAGTGCTGAATCACTGATATGTCAATCACGTAAACAGATACGTAAGGTCCGTCATCCCGGCTACTTATATAAGAGAGATAGCGCCGTGCGGTGATCACAGTGAAACAGATCATGACACAATGACCCGATGATCCACGACACTGCATGTCGCACTGCGACATTATACGACAAACATTCGTGATAACGCAACGGGCGCACCACTCAACTATTTCGTGTTATCTGTTAAGAATAAAACCATCAAGTTCAATAGGCCACCTGTATATTTTTCTTTTCCGTTTTTCTCTAAAAAATCCAATGAAACATCTATCTATGTAGATTGTAGGTATATCCTATAGGAGTATAAGAAGTTCTGTAAAGGTTATGGAAGTGTACTTACCATAGCATCTTGACATTCACGTCTTGAATTTGTGGTGCTATTATAAAAAGTTAATGATTTTCATTAACTACATAAAGTCGCAGCGGGTTGGTAGGTAGATAGAGGTGTGTATAATGCAGAATCACCGCGATCTCATTTCAAAGACATCTTTCCCTTTCTTGGATGATTTTGTTGTTTTTTTTTTTATTCTTCTTCTTTGTGTATTAATAACGGGTTTCCATGTTCAAATCCATTGGCAGGATGTCGATTCTTCCTTTTGTTAAACGAAATAATATCCTTTTTATTGTCAAACAAGGGCAAAATCGTGAAATTAGAAAAAAATAAACAACAGGGATACGTATAGGTACCTCTAGGTTACGTTATTTTTTATGCAATGAGCTTGCAGGCGCGATGGTAACTTAATAACCAGAGGACGTCAGAAATGACGGATTCAATTCATTTTAAACTACTTGTATTCAAAACAAATTTTATACTGACTAAGATCGCTTGATCGGAATATTCATATTCTGAGTTCCTTCACAGTATTTTGCTGTCTTTCTGCAGCTCTCTTGTATCCATTTTAAGACATATATAATATAGGCTTCCAGACTTTCCGGCTCCCTAACTACATCCATCCAGTTCCCAGATTCATCCATCCAGTAATTTGGACACTTCAGCATTATACGCCAGATTGCCGAACGCTGCCATTGCCAGTGCAGTCCTCGCCTTCTATCTGTTTCCGCTTCTTTGTTTTCTTTTCCTGGCTTTATATTATGATATGGCCAAGGTATACTAACATATTTTAAAACTTGTAGAAACCAGAATTCTGTCAATTCACCTCGATGTTGTTGGTAGCCTATATAGCGGCGCAGTCGCCAACTTTCATAGTGAAGGTCATAGTTCGATCCCCGATGCTTACCAATTTCCTTTCACAACGAACACAAAAACATTCTTTCTGTAAAATATGTCAAAATGTATTTGTGTTCATTTTAGTTGCTTTGTGCTTTAGTTGAGCCCATCACATTAACTTTCATAAAAAAAGTTAACATACAGACACCGGTCTTCCATAGTTACGATAATGGATAGAGGTAGGTACTTATTGAAATTGATATGGATATCGAGGGTGTCATTTTTGACGGGTTTTGTTTTTTGTTATTCCTTTTTTGTGAAATAGAACGAAATTCAAATGATTAAAAAACAAAATGACAGTCGATCGGCAGAGCGGCGCGGCGCATGGGGATGTTACAAAGGGCTGATTCATATTTTATTGTTCCAAATGGAGAAATTCAATTAAAAGATATGATTTTGCACAATTTGGCGGGGGCTGTGAGCTGGGACCATCAACCACTGTCAATATGTGAAACCTGTCTGGTTATCTACCAGAACACACAAGTATAAAAAAAAAAGTATGAAATGCATAAATTTAGTGTTGTTAATGACTTTCAAGCTATAGGTATAGGATCTTTCTTGGTTCATTTTATTTAGTATGTTTTTTTTTGACACCTATCTGTCCTGTTCCTGTCACTTTAAAAATACAGGAACTAACCTACCGGTAGGTATATTGGAGATAGGTGCACATAGCCAACGGTTTTTTGCATTTTGTCTCAGACTCGACGAGATGGATTGACTGACTCTATTGATTGTCCAAATTCCGCCATCTTTAACTGTCACTGAAGAATCGGAAAGTTAGTAGGTACCTACCTAGATAATATAACGAATTAATAAAATATATTAATTCGTTATACCTATCTACAAATTGTAAAATCTTAATAAAACAATAAAAAATCAACTTTTCAAAAATTGATAATACCTAATATGTACCTATCAATTACTTACTTTTGTCCCAGTATCTATTGTACCAAGCCATGTACTTCCTTGTTAGTAGGTACCTACATAGAATCTGTTAGGAACTACGTATTACCTGTGTACCTGCATGCTATAAGATAAGTACAACATCCAGGTAGATACATACATAGATTCAAGAAGCTTGTCTACTAAATTGAATTATTAATATTTTCCAACAATATTTAATTGTTTCTATTTTTTATGTGTGTAATTAAATTATACCTACTCCAAATCTTATTGCTTATACCTCTGGGTAGGCAGGCCCCTACTGCAGACATTTACCATTATTTTTTATTTTTATTTTATTGCTAACTTGCCACCACTAAAACAATAGCTTCGATCGCATTTCGAAACTGTTGCTACAAGGATTGACACATTTCAATTTTTTTTTATCAGATACGTTTTATACATACCTACCTATATTGGAATAAGTTTCTATAAAATTAATTAATTATTTTAATTTATTATATCACTCCACCAAATGTTTTTGATTATAAAGTTATTCATATTTTTCACTGATTTAGATTAACTCTTCAACAGTTGTGCACAGATTAGTGTTTATTGTTTGTTTTTGTATATTATTATTGAAGCATGATAATTTATTAATAGATTGAAAGAATGCCACAGGCGGTCAACGATGACATTTCTAAATGTTTTCATCGTCTTGTCAGTGGTGCCACCATTGAAGTACCTACAATAAATGTTGCCATTGCTTGAAGTTATGTATGATGTTTTTTTATGCCATTTTGTATGATATATTTTTGTATTTTGATTATAAATTAATTTCTTGCATCGAAATTTGAAATATTATGCAAAGTATCATGTCTAGCTGTAAGTTGATTTTTGTATACCTATTAAAATTGTTATAGGTCTTATTAAGACCGTAAACTTAATAAATAAATAAATAAAATTAGGTTGCTACTGTGAGACATTTATGTAGTTTTTTGAGGAGAGACCAACTTACACGCAGGTAGAATTTTGAAAAGTGAATAAGACTTAGGTACTTATTAGAAAAACTCTTACCCGACCAGGAATCGAAACCGGTACCTCATGATCTGAATGTCCACGCCTATACTTCTAAGCTACCGATGTAGGTCGTCATTTTCAACGTGAGCTCTTTTATTTGTAAAAAAAAAAATAAAAGAATACAAACGATTCCAACAAATGAATGTAACAAAAATTACAAACAAATGTTTTTTCTTTGTTTTATTTTGTAAACATGATTGTGACTTCTCTGCAGATCAGCTCTGAGAAATAAAGGTGTCGAAATATCTCCCTTATCTGAACACTCTTTTCAAATTCATATTTAAACTCCTTCCTGTTCTAGTGTGCACGCATTCATGTCCCCTCGCAACGCAGTGTGGCTCTCACAAAACCCGGTCCACGAGACATGACAACCTTACCTATAATTACAATTTGTACTATCAGCGTATTGTATTCAAATTTTTTTAATAATTGCTTATGTAAATTATAAATTTTGTGTAATTTCTGAAGATAGGTAATGCATTCCTACCTACCTACCAGCGATTTATGTTTTAATCTATGCTATGGTCACATTCTCACAGTCTTTCCTACCATGTTCTCATGCGTGAACTCCATTTAATACGTATAATTTGTTACAGAAGTGAGGCTTTCATTATATGCATAAAAAAGTTACTTGATTTTGGGGTTTCCTATAAAATTTATCACTCAAAGCATCTCAATATGTTTTATAGAGTGCTCTTATAAAATGAGCTGAAATGTCCAGTTGAGAGATTCGGGTAAGTTGGAAGAATGTTTTAGAAACTGCAGAAAGGAATTTTTGATGTAGGTATGTAACTGTCCGATAGGAAGGAAATGTTGAAGCAAACATTGCATTTGTGCATCATTGTTTGTAAGTATAGGTATTGTCTTACTAAACCTACAATATGGGATAGGTAGAATTTGTAAGTACAAACCAAACCTACTCTAAGTCTCTTTTAGTCAATCGGTCCCGTCCAATCTGAACCCCGCGCGAATAGTAATTTCAAGTGAAAAAACATTTACAAAAACTCTGACCCGACCGGAAATCAAAGCCGGGATCTCGTGATCGGAACTCCACACATATGCCACTAGGCTACCAAGGTCGGTACTCGGTAAACAGTACCTACTTACTTAACAAGATACGTGACCTACGGTAGGTAGGTAGGTACCTACTACAAAAGTAGGTGTTGAGCTTGAGCGGTCATTTTTACCAGTGGTATCTATGGTTTTTTGCTCATCCCGCTTAAAGTTCATCATTATTTTACTCTATAAAAAGGTAGGTGGATACTTACCTACCTATTTCAAGAATTAGGAATCTATATAGTAGGTAGGTACAGTAGGTACCTAGCTAGTTTTTCGTGACATATAACTTGAGTCATCCTATACAATAGGCATATCTCATAGCCTTAGTTTGAAGCATTAAAACATCGGTAGGGTACCACCTACTTAGGTACAGAGACCCGCGTGTGCATCGATCATCTGGAGGCTATTTGTTGTGTTGGGTCTTATTGGAGTGTCCAAAAGACGAGTCTGTCTCTTGGCGATTCACTGGGCGTCTCAACGCACGTAGGATCAGAAGTGATGTTATCTGCGACCAAAAATATTTCTTTGGTAGGTACCTTATTGCTATTACAAAGAGACGATGGCGGTTCTCAAGAAGATACCTACATACTTTATTTATTTATTTATTTATTTATTTATTTATTTAGATAAGTATACGGCACCAAGTGCCTTTAACAACAACATAAAATATATTACAAGAAATATAAGAAAGCGGAAATAATTATATAACATGCTGATGATGACATGGTAAAAAAAAAACTAAAAATAATAAACAAAGTCCAATTAGACTAAGAAAAATATTCAGCAAGAAAATATACAATACATAGGTAAATACATAAAGTCTGCGTCTGATTCATATCAATGACACCTGATAATAAAAAGTGTATAGCATTGTTTTTAATTTCAATTTTGTTTCCTTTTAATTATTCCCTTATACAATTATGTATATGCTTTAGGTATATGATATAAAGTGAATAAATGTTTTAAAATAATAGCGAATGCATTAAAAGTGATAAATGGTAGAGGAAACTAAACATAAACATAATATTATGTCCAGTAATCCCACTTCAAGATGGCGTTCATAGATATGATACATAATAGTAGACAATTTATTTTTTTCAACTCAATAATAATGATAAGTTTAGAACAGAATGTAGAAGAATAGAAGCTTAGAATCAATATGTGAGAACATAACCTCATGTAAACACATACACACATCTAGTCCAATTCATCTTAAACCTAAAAACCAAGAAAAAAAAAACATCGTGCCAATATAATACAAAAATAAAATAATATGTATGCAGTAGGCACCCGTGTTTGTTAATTTTCACCAACTACACAATACAATATGATATATAAACTCAATTAAGAATATTAAAGCACTGTCCTAATTGGAATAAAACATAAAACACCAGATGAACTCTGCAGGTACAGTGTTGAGAAAGAAAAGAGAATAAAAAATAATATAATATGTAGTAACCACAATACAAAAAAAAAATAAAGAAACAAAAATAGCCGTAGATGAGATCGTTTTTGATACCAATATAAGCAATATGTGCCACTAAAATTAATGAATAAACTACCAAGGCATGGGCATAGACCAAACTGTCAACAGGTACAAAACAATAATAACAGAAGTGAAAGATAAAATAATATTCAAGTGATATTAAAATCCACAAATATCTACTTAGTATAGTTTGGATAACATACGAAGGCGAGACTTAAATTTTTTTATTTTATGCAGAAAATTGGCAGAAAAAAGATAGCTGGGAAAACTTAAGAGTAACCTAGGTATAAGTAGGTATATCCTATCTGATGTGTGTGTTTTGCCCATACTTTTGCATGTATGGGTGTGAATCCATCACGAAATTGACCAATGTAACAAGTATAGGTACAAAAGTCTCAGAGTTTGAAACGAAGATCCTCAACAGAATTTAGGGTACCTACCCACGATAGCATCACGAACGACACTATACACCAGTGCACCCAGGGTAACTAACCCAAGTTCTTTATACCATTATGGAGAGATGCATCTGACTGGGATATGTTTAAGAATGCCGAATGACCTTGGCCGAGCAGAGCGCTGTTCTTCCGTCAAGGTACCGAAAACGAATTAAGAAGACCCCCTCACACCATGTTCAATTCCTTCGAATATACGTGAGGGATTTGGATCACCCTAAAAAACTACTTCTAAGTTTCGAGGACCATATTAGCAAAGAATATGGCCCTCGACATAAGAGAATGCATGATACTATGACCACGAACAATATCAAACCTCTTTTACGAAGCAGGCCAAACATTTTGTTTAGAAAACGAAATGAAGTGAGTAAATTTATGTTAATATATAAATAATAGGCAGTTATATTCAGATGCAAATATTTCACACAATTTACTAAATTATGTGCTAACGTTTCAAAATTACGTAGGTCGTCGTGAATCAGCAGTAGGTAGGTACGTACGTGGGCCAGTCAACTTAGGTTCCTAAGTAGGTATATAGGCAGGCAATAATTGGAGGAGAAAAATTTTCTTTTGACCACGCACCTAGATGAGTAGGTAGGTATAAACTCGATTTTTTTTATTATTTTCTAGAGATTAAATAATAATAATAATATATAGATGAACGCAGCTGATAAAAATGTTGTAGAAACATTAATTCAAAGCAATTTTGTTTGTTACAATAGTTAAACAGGCCGCGATATGCATCTCTATCGTAAAGTGTCGAATATACGTGTAAATACTTTGTGTAGTGTTACGGTCCTCAGTGGTCATAAAAATATTAGGTAGGTATATAGGTACCTATAGATACTTGCGCTGTTCACTGGTGTAGTGGATAAAATAATACATCACAATTTTAGACCAATAGTTTAGTTTAGAAAATATATTTTCCTACTTCTTCTTTGGGTGCCCTGTCTGTTCACTACGACATTGGTGACCGTGCACCTGTGCAAAAGCCATTCGATCCTGCGCTGCTCTAAGGACTTCATCGATTCTTGCCATTTCATTCCGGTCCACTCCCGTAGGTATATACCGCAGGCAGAAAATCTGCTTCCTACCCACTCCCCGTCTCCAGTATGAGTTAGAAAGGCAGATATTTCTATATGTTCGCAGCACGTGACCCAAATAAGAAACCTTCTTTACTTTGTGTGCGACAGCAGTTATCTGCTAATGATGTCAGCTCTATATAAATATTCTGTTAAACCTAGCTATAACGATATTCACCCAGTGTAAATGTTACGAGTATGACCCCATTTGTTCACCCTTCAATTAAGTAGGTAGGTAGGTACTAACTCTCCTGAATACAAAAATCTTCGTGAGAGAAAAATTTACTTGACGGATCTTCTTTTTTTGAGTCGCAATCCTAAGATTGGTCTACACCAAGCATGCCGACTATGTTCCTTCACTACTGTCTGTCACCGGCCAGCGTCTTCGTCTCCTAGGTGCTGCAGCGAATGCATGTAACCGACCACATGCTCTATATAATTATTCCTGTGATTTTTTCCTCAATTACTCCTTCGACGATGGTAAAGAACAGACCCGGGTGTCTAATGTTATGGTCTATCCATTTATCACGTTGTTGGAAAACTCTTTTAAGGGCTGCCTTTTTTCCCCGGTTCTACTCAGTACTTTGTCATTTATGGTACCAATGGATCCCTCCTTATCAGTTTGAAAAACGGTTCCAATTTTTGTAGGTTACCTATGTCTATATGTAGATATATCCGGGCTTAGTGTCCTTTATCAATTATAGGTAGGTAGGTACCTACCTACATGAAAATTATTCTGAAAACAATTGTTCGAAAATCAAATTTTCGAATGGAAATTAATTGTTCGACTGAAACTTTTCGAACTAGTTTTACGAACACACATTTGGCATGCAGAAATGTTTACTCACCCTACTCTTTTCCACATTTCAAATGGATGCAGAGTTTAATGCAAATCCCTACATACCTAGTTATAATTTGGAATTACGCTTAAATAAAAACACATAAGTAGGTACGTAAATCATATTTTATAGATACGTATAACGGTGTTTTTTTCCATTGATACAATTTTCTCGTATCACGCTTTTGCCAAATTTTGAAGCGTCGACAAAATCAAAATGGCTTTACACAGTTCTCTAGTTACATAAAAGGATTTTTAATTAATCTAGTCTAGAACATACAAATACCTACACTTATGACATCTTTCATAGAAAGCAATGCTGGTGTTCTACTCGTAAAACAGAAAGAAGGTTTACACCGAAGTTATCTAGCTTACGATTTTCATTAAGAAAATCGGCGAATGAGCTTATATAGCACCCGGAGCAATCTGAAATTTGAATGCTTTTGTAACGCCACTGGCTTGTCATTAGAATAAAAATGTGTGTACGAATAGGATCATGTCCAAACTACATAGACTGTGATTATGATGATTATGGCTGGTGGTTGTATCAAAATTAGACGTAATGAGGTACAATTATTATTTACATTACGTGCATGGTACTGTGCCTTTTTGGGAGGTAGGTACCTACCTAATCATAATATTTACCGTGGTGCGTGGGTCGTGAAGGCGTTAAGTGGCCTTTTATGTTCCCTCAGTGCGTTTATTGTCAATCTTACCTATATAAGCTTAGGTATTTATGCCACTACCAGTCGGAAAGATTTTATTCAAATAAAAATAGGTAGGTAGGTAGGTACCTATCTATCTATGCCAAAATTATTTGAAAAAAGTCATTATACTTGATCATAAAATTGTATTTCCACATTCACGAGACAGCCCTTTGGTTAGTGCGAAAGATGTCAAAAGAGTAGGTATTTGAGTTCATTTTGAGTGAGCTTAGATTAATAATTAAAAAAAATATCCACGCAGACAATAACTGCATTAAAATAGGTAGGTACCTACCTAGGTACCTATATATACCTACTTACTCTGTGGTTGATAACTTTCAATTTAATCAATATTTCTAACCAAAAAATGATTCCTACATATGTGACACAGGTACCTACCTAGGTAAGTATCCACTCATCATAACCTAAAATAATCCATATAGGTAGGTAGGTACCTATTGTTGTTGCATCCAGATAATCCGGCGTGCCTATTGGTCCTCCCATCAAGGTGGCTCGGGGATAGTAGGTATGTTGAGAGACACATGTAGGTATGTAAGTAGGTAGATATGTGTAGACATAGGTAGGTATGTCCCTACCAAAGGTACCTACTCGCAATGTGATCAGCCGACATCGGAGGGTAAGTACCTACCTACAACTACCAAGGTACCAACTACCTACTCGTGAAATGTTTTTCAGCCTATAGCTATACGTAGATACACATCTACAATTTAAATCCACTTACATATTATATGGACAATGCTGCCATGCACCTACCTACAGTACTGATGAAATTTTTAGTCCCACCTGATTAAAAGTATACCTATGTATGTAGGTATAGGCCAATGATCATCAGTAGGTATACTTACCTATCGGAGAATGGACTGACAGTAAGTACTCAGCAGGTAGGTACCTTAATGGAGTAAGTACCTACCTGCTATCAAAATAAAAACCTACTTTATAACAAAAAAGTATTGCATCAAATAACGAAGGCCACCTCTACATCCATGCCGCTGTTCTTTGGGCTATCTGGATCCAGTTGACATCAAAGTATTTGACGATAAGTTCCTCCATCATAGGGGCCACGTAAGTTTCCCTTTTTAACTTAAAGTAGCAGGTAGGTTCCCAGATATATAAAACCTGCGTAAGACGTAAGACAGGCCATGGCCTATCTATACCAAGAGGAAGAATAATAAGAAGACCTCCTTCTCAACTCAGGTTCATATCTACTGTCAATTCTTTCACATCATTTTAAAAAAAAACTTTCTTGATAACATTTTTATCCGCCGATAAAAACTCCCTGTGGGATGATCTATGTTTGATGCAGTCGAAAAATTTATTTAAGTAAAGTTATAAAAAAAAATATTTTGATAGATTATTTTGTAAGTGAACTTAAAAATAGGCCCACCAGTGTGAACATTATGTTTTACAGGCAGATGTCAGCCGGGATTGTATCACAGCACAGCTGAGTGTGTTCCGATATTATTTTTAATGACAAGATATTATTATTACCTACATACATACATACATGCATGTACCCATCCGGCTATAACAGTTCATCACTTCAGAACGTTTTATTGTATCGAATGACGATGGTGGATCATAAAAAATAATACCTATGTGAAATGTGTGGTGATCGTTTATAATATTCTAATAGATATCTATCAACTTTGTTCGTTACTAGTTGTAAGATGGCATTTATCAAGACTTCTATACACCTTGTTTATCCTCAAAGGGACTACGCACACCTTGTACCTATCCTATATGCCCTCAAAGGTGCATGGCATATTAAAAATATTTTTTACCTCTTGTTCATTCACCAATTGAATAGCTGACCACGAAGTATGTAGATAGGTAAGTAGTGGTTAATGTACCCCATCACATCTTTTATCTTCTAAACACTCTCCGGAAAAAGGTAGGAACCTATAAGAATATCTACCTATTAAACAATAATAAATAAGTGGTTGGTGACCCAGCGGTTACAACGCCGGCTTTCGTACTGCGGACGTCGTGGTTCGATCCCAGGTGCCGACCATCTTCCTCTTTCACGACACAAGCTTTAAGTAGCTTACTGTGAAAGAGTCAAGGAGTGTATTTGTGTTCACTTTGAGTGAGCACAGATTCATTTAAAAAAAAAAAAAAAAAAAAAAGATATCTACTTATAATAAATCCCAATTCCGATAAAAATGTAAGTACCTATAGGTACTCTATATACCAGCGGACGCCAAACTTTTTGACCTCACGGATCAGTTAATTCATCCCGCGGTCCACTTAAATATATTTATAAAAGAAAATTGTGATCAAAGAACACATAAAATGTACCTAGTTAATAAAATGAAACTATTAATAGTAACCAAGTTATGAAAGCTTTATTAATAAACCATAATAAAATACTTAACATGATGAGTAAGTATACCTATTCCACGTTTTTCTGAAATTTTACAACCACTAGTGGTCCGCAGACCACCACTTTGGCAACCGCTGCTATATACTTATATATACTATCGAAATAAAAAGATTTTTTTTTTACTCATCATGCCGTTTCCCGAAAGGGGTATTTTTTTTATTTTATTTTTACAATTTTTTAGAGGTCAGACAGTCATGACAATACATATAAATCAATAATACAAAAACAGATTATAAACCAGCGAAGACCCCAACATTACCTACAATATATAGAACATCTCTAATAAATTCATAACATCAAAATAGTAAGTAGTTTAAAATTCAAATTAGATATAAAATATAACATTAAAATAATAAAAATTCAAGAAGTAAAATTAGATAAAAAAATTAAACATTAAAATAATAACAATTAAGTAATTAAAATAATAAAAATAATAAAAAGTCCAATTAGATAAAAAAAAATAAGCCATAAGAATTTACCATAAGCCAATATACAATAAAATCACTGCAAAAACAACACACACAAATAGACAAGTCATTATTGAGATTAAAAGAGTGAACAGGCAAAGCAATCAAAACAAAAAAAATCAAGCAAAAGTCAATAAGGTAAGATGATAAAAACAAACATATTCAATTCATCCGTCATCATTTAAAGCATTCAACCGACATATTATATTATGGTAAAAGAGCACACATACATTGATAAACCAACAAAACAGCAAGTAAACAGCTAACGAGTAAGTCAACAAGTAAATAAATAAATAATAGGTAATAAAAAAAAAAACAATAAAAAAATATAACAAAAAATAGTAAAAAACCTATCATTTTAGATTTATCATTAACAGATATATTTCATAGTAAAAAAAAAGGACAGAGAAACCTATACTTGAAATCGACAATAAGATCATCCGAACACTTCAAACAAATGATCAGGATGAGACCGAGGAAGACAATAGACTGACCACGCCACTCTTAAATTGGTTCCTATTCAAAGTAAACATATCCAGATTCTTGAAAAATGTATCATACAGGGAACAGCTACGGTGCAAAAATGAGCTTTGCAGATAATTGATTTTACAGGGAGGCAATTTGAAAAGATAATTCGCTCGCGTAATACGAGTTGGACAATGAAAACATACATCTCCCAAAAGTCTCGAAGAATCAACCTCACCATTTATTATCTTAAGGAGATACATCATGTCAGTCTGTGTTCGCCTATTCTCGAGAGATGTCATCCCATGGAATCTCATCGCATCCCCATAATCACGAAAGAACCTACCTCTCAAAAAGCTTAGGTGCCTAACAAATCTTCTGTGTACTGCCTCAATTCTATCAATGTACGTAACATACTGAGGACTCCACACGACAGATGAGAACTCCAACTGACTGCGCACAAACGCATAGTACAGAATTCTTGCGGTCAGCGGACATTTAAATGGCTTACTCACCCTAAGTATGAATCCCAACATCCTGTTGGCTTTTTCCAGAATAAACTCAACATGCGCTCTGTACAGCATCTTAGAGTCGAGGACAACACCCAGGGGTGTTGTCCTCGACTGGTTAGGGGTTAGGGGTAGGCAGAGAGTACGGATTTCCATTCTTTCCTATCCAAACAAACCTCTTTTGCTTCTTTCAAACGCATAAAATTCCGCTTAGCCCTCCTCTAAGACTGAACCGATATATGATCGGACTGATCGGACCATGTCATTCGAGGTCGACCTCGTTTGCGTGCACCCATTTTTTCAGATTTGTATATCCTTTTTGTCAATTTCACTTCATTCTCTCTATATGCCCAAACCACCTTAATTTATTAACTTTCATTCTAGTCACTAATAGAATTTTAAACCATGCAAATCATCTGTATAAAAAAAACGTAAACATACCTACTTACCTACTGCAAGAACATGTAAGTACATACATACCTATAAAGTCGG
The DNA here is from genome assembly GCA_963576905.1 of Mystacides longicornis. Lineage (NCBI taxonomy): Eukaryota > Metazoa > Arthropoda > Insecta > Trichoptera > Leptoceridae > Mystacides > Mystacides longicornis. Next base: position 20,646,939 of record OY756421.1, on the reverse strand, counting down.
TAGTTCTGTGTGTAATTATAGGTAGGTACGTAGGTACATGCATGAGATGCAGATGAATTATATGGTTGTATAATTTGATTTGCCTACCTACCTCCCTATTAATATTGGCAAACCTACCACTTAACCCTTTCTAAACCAGCAAGCACATGGCAATCTGATTAATAATTGTGAATTCAAACAACAATGCCAAGAGGGAAATGTCATGTCAACAGCAAACACACAATGGCATCCACAAACATGTACGACTACCTACCTACCCATTACCTACTTCATTTTGGATATGTACCATCCATCCAGCCACTTTAACTCCATTATACATAGGTAGGTACACGCATAACCTCTACAGTTAAGCACCTCTAAGTATCTATAGGTAGGTACCTACCAAAAGCTTGCTTGTTTGCTCACCAGGGTATGTGAACCACTTATTCGCTATTGACTTGTACCTAATGTCATTAAGTACTAATTTGCTTGATTGGATTCTATGGTAGGTACCTATTTACGAACCTACTACGAACAAAATCACATTCTGAATAGTCTGATTCGCATCACATAAGAGCGTACCTACCCACCCACTGGTTAGTTTTTTTGCATATAGGTACCTACCTAAATGTATCTATACCTAGTTAAAACAAAGCTTACATTATTTATTTATTTATTTCTCTCTACGCAACAATTGTTGCTTTTACATTAAAAATATATTATACATTTTGAAAACGCCATGGTTATTATAAGATGACAAAAAAAAAACATCACAATTTCACATTTAAAACAAACAAAAACAAAATCATGCAAGAGGAGCAACACAAAGGCTTCGCTGCCCTGAAGATAAAGGGAAAAAAATTCTATGAGGAGACTCTAGATATACCTAATGGGTCGTGTGCTGAAAGGTAGGTTCCTATGTACCTACCTACCTATAGAAAAAATAAAAGCGAAAGTAGGTAGGTAGGTACCTACTTATTCAAAATAGACTTTCAATGATCGCCCCAACCGTAGTTGTGATGTTAAGATTGTAGTCAATATTTTAGTAGGTAGGTACCTACCTACCTACATCTCAATTTTCGAATAAAAATCACTTTACTTAGATAATATGAGAAAGAATTTTATGTACCTACCTACATAACACTCAGTAGGTAATTCCAGCGTTTGTTGAGATTTTGTTTCGTACCTACTGGAAGAAGCAAAACAATCATTTTTGATTGATGTTATCGTGGATTTCTTTGAGCCCAGAAATGAAATGTTTGAAAAATGGGTAGATGATGCCTATTGAATATGAAAAACAATCAAATCTACCCTGCACTTATGCAGAAATATACCTACCAACACGCATACAGCCTAGGGAAGTAGGTAGGTACCTACAAGTAAATAAGTACTTACATGTATATAGGTTGGTAAGTACCTAACTAAGTAGATATAAATAAAATTACGATGACATAAAAAAAACAATCCCCAAATGATCTCGCGAGAATAAAGAGCACCCATTTTGAATTTTATAAATACAAACCCAAACAAAAAGCAATCCGTTGTATGAAACGGAAAAGGGTTCTGGATAATGTAATGCACGAATCAACTAGACCAGCCAGTAACGCCCCCCACTTGACAAAATCGGTGGACCCGATTGTGCGCCCTGTGGGACTCTCTTTGTGTCAACTCATGCTCCGTTTTTTTTACGAACACAACTACAATAAAGGGTGCCATTGTGCTTGTGTTTTTTGAAGGCATGAGAGTAAAAATGTTGTTTCTATAAAAGAGATCATTGTTTCGATGTTTTGCCGAATTCGTTCTAGTACCTACTCAACAACCAAAACATTCTATCCACGTTTTTTACCTTCTTTTTACGTAGGTATGTACCAATGAATATCAGAAAGTATAAGTACTAACCTAATGCATAAAAATATAGTCTAATTATACTTAGATTTCTCTAAGAGAAATGCCTATAAAACAAACAAAAGTCAGTACGAAATCTCTTACAAACACTTTTTTCATCAGAGAAAACCTGCAATGGAACTTTGTAACAACAGGGTTCGTTTGTAGGTACCTACCTATAAAATAAGTAAGTACCTAGATAGATACTTGCCTACCTATAGAAACTGAAGTAGGAACGTTACACATCCTCGCTACTTTTTACCCGGTTTGCCCTAGATTCAAGAGAACAATCATCTCCCTCGAGAGTCCCTCAGGGATCGACATTGAACCCCCTTTTTATTGTGGGTACCTACGTACCTACCTACCCACCTACCGAACTACGAGACGAGCATTGACGAATATTGCCGAGGGGTGGTATGGGAGTGCGTTGGGGAGGTTGATAGCCCCGTTCCCTACTTTCTTTTTTAGGGATAGCTACCTACTAACACAGTGAGCGTTGTTTCATGCCCGCTCAGGGTCGGATGGGCGGCCGCCCAGTTATCCCGCAAACACACATTTCAGAAACATGGATCTTTGGTTTTAGTTTATTGGATTGTTACAAAATGTGGTTATTCCGTCATTCTCTTCGTTCGCGCTCAGACCTTTCTACATAGGTATAGGTATACCTACCTACCTTGAGATAATAAGGACTCGGGTGTCTAAGTACTTATAGTACCTACCCACTTATAGGTACCCATAGATATGTTGATATATAACAAGGTACCTATATACCTACACCTACCTACCTTCTTATACGTACCTACTGACTTAATTTTTGTGCGGTTCATAGGTAGGTACCTACATCTATCTAATGGAATCTATGTATATTAAAAAAAATCCATCTACTAACTTAGGTAGGTACCTATAGGTAATACTTACCTATTCAAATAAATTATGTTACCTAGGTAGGTAGGTAGTTACTTACCTGCCTATCTAGGTATTCCATTTAAGTAGGATCCAGGTATTTAAATATCTATCTACCTACCTAATAATTATTACATAGATAGAAAGCGGAGAAATCTTAAAAGAAGAATAAATGACAAGGAAGGAAAGCAGGGAAAAACAAAGAAAATCAAATCAAAAGGTTTATTAAAAAACTCGAAAAAGACAAGAGAACATAAGGAAAGCTGTTCAGAATGCACCCTCCTAAAATGACAGCTCCTATATAAAAGTCCCGATAGACAAGATCAAGAAAAATAAATGCAATATGTTTGTACAACGAAACATTGTTTTCACATGCAGGACCATAATGGGGACCATGGGTTCAGTTTAGTGTTTGTAAGGTATGATGGGCTCATGAAGAATGTAGTGGGATAGACACGGACTTTTTTGTTTGCTAATTTTGTAAAAAAAAAAAAAACAATAGGATTTTTTTTTATGATGGAGTGGTAATATGGAACACACGAATGTCGGCCAATATGGTCCAGGTCCATATTACCACCCATGTTTTGATTTCAAAGGTTTACTTATAGGTAGGTACTATACTATCTGATAGTTTTATAATTTTTTTTTTGTTTCATTATGAAACCGTACCTAAATGTCATTTAATTTGTTATTTTCATAAAACCAATATATTTTTTTATTGAAATAAAAATAAATAGGTAGGTATCTATCGTTTTTTTCTACTTTTCGCCGTTTTATTTAAAAAAGTCCATATGGTGTCATTATTACCCGAACTTTCTCTACCTATTAGGCAAACAAAAACAACAACAAAAATTGAAACAAATAAAGCAGTGTTGTCATTTCATATTAAATTTACAAAAGGTTTTAATGAATTATAATAGCGCCGTGTCATTGGCTGTTACAATGTATGAAAGTAGATCTTCTCATTATCTACTCAGTTAAATGTCACATCGTTATTGTCACAGTACGGGGCGGAGCTTTCTCTATTCGCTGATTGGTCCGGGTGATATTTGTCCCATTCAAGTGTCACCGCAGCAACAACCAATAGGAAGCGTCGCAGCTTTCTCTGTGACAAAATACACTGTGGGAATAAATGCACGGTGTATTCGGGGACAGCTGCGCATCGGTCGTGTAGCGGGCTTCATTCCTGTTCCAAGTATTGTTATGGACCATGTAGTGAATCGAGCTTTTTTCATAATGCCCTCATTTCCCGATCATCGTACCTATATTTTTGGGCCCTTCCATCGGAAAAGTTAGCTTTGGTAGGCAAGTTTCGTATTTCGTGGATGCAAACCCCGGTGTCAAATATTTTCGTATTTCTCGTCTCAAGATCAATGAAAGATATTATGTTAATGATTCCTACACCTAAGTGAATTTTTATATCTACATCTTCTAGTAGTAGGTCTTTGGTAGGTAGGTACCTACGCACCAAGCTATAATATTGTATTCACTTTGATGAAATCATTTTTTACGATTCTCGCTTGGGTAGGTACCTACAGATAAAAGGAACACAAATAAACCTAAGTAGGTAGGTATTCTTGACATATTCTACATAGAGCAAAGCTTGTATTGTGAAAGTGGAAGATGTTTGGCACTGGGGATAGAACCCACGGCCTCATCCAGTCTATGTAAGTAAGTATACCTACCTACGAATGTCGGTGTCATTAGATTACCGCTAGGCTTTCAACCACTTCAATTACCTATTAATTATCTATCTAATAAATTGGAAAAGCTTGTTGAAATATTGTGAACAAATAGGTAAGTAGGTAAAGTAGTAAGTACCTAGATATATATACCTACATATAAGTATAAGAAATCATATTATCTTATACCTAGCTAATACTTATCCTCCTTGTAGCTACCTTATGCACTCTGAAGGACTTGTTTTATCTACCTACTTAAGTAGGTAGGTAGTTGTCTAGCTGCACGTCGAGAATAAGGAATAGGTACCTACCTACACCTACCTAAGTCCTACTTGTAAAGGCGAATAATGTCTTGTGTCACGCGAACTTGCTCAATAGACATTGTAGCCATGCACTAAGGGTAGAAAGGGTTTTGTATACCTACAAAGATAACAGATAGCTGGTATATGAACCGTATTGCGGGTAATGCACACGACATCCAGCAATGTTCCCCAATTTGTTCACAACTTCCGCTCGTTAAGATGGTCACACTGCTGATAAACAACTCCTATCTGAACACACTAATAAATAGGTAGGTGGGTGGGTAGGTAGGTAGATACCTACCTTTTGGATGTTTATTGTTCTAATGTACTGTAACAAAAATACATACCTCATGAAAGTAGTAAGAAAAGCTAGCTCTTATAAGTAGAATTGAATACGGTATTGATGATATTATTGACAAAGTTACAATAATACCACTAGGTATATTACCTATAGGTAGGAGGTATGCCTACTCCAAGATCCCACGTAGAGACATAGGGAGCAACGTTCTCCACTGGACCCGATCCTGCCCAGCTCCAATAATGACCACATCTCAGGTCTTAATCGAAGGAACGGACGACTCGCAGTCTTCAGTCTCTGCCAACTATGCCATGTCCACCTCCTATCTAAAAAGTGGTTAATAGACCAGCGGTTACGACGCCGGCTTTCGCACTGTTTCGTGCGGAGGTCGTGGGTTCGAATCCCGGCCGTGTCGACCATTTTCCGCTTTCACGACATAAGCATTTGCTTACTGTGAAAGATGTCAAAAGTGTATTTGTGTTCACTAGGTGTGAGCACAGATTCATTTAAAAAAAATGGTTTCTACAGAAGCGATGAGGCACTTCGTTTCAAATGAGGAAATTTTATGTGCCTGGGCTTTGGTCAGCTGCAAGGTATCACACCTATAGAATCGAATGAGTGACACACAAGAAAAACTCTGATCAACAAAAAAACCTTTTTTTTCTGTCCTGATTTATTTATATTTTTAAGTAAATGTGTCATGCTCTTTACGGTTTGTAAAAGTAGTTCCTATATCAACTTTGGAAAAGGATTTCTACAAAAACAAATTGGAAATGTCTTTCTAACCCTTATCCAGAAACAACCATACGCTTTACCTCGATGTAAATTTTAAGTTTGTTTCGTGAGCACCCCAGGAGACTTCCTCGTATCAGAGTATGTTTTGATCAGATAAGCCAATAAAATGTGTACGTAATTAAAAAAACAACAGTATATTTTCATCGCCTGTCATTCTGAATACTGACCACTGAAATATTACCCGTTGTTGATCGCGACGATTATCAATTTCATTTATTTTGTATTAAATTTATGGAAGGTAATTACCCCGCCCATCGGCCGAGGCAACAAAAGACAACCAAGCCGAGGCATTAGTCAAGCCAGGATACCTACTTTGCTTATCTACCATCGCAGCAGTCCCCCTTCTTGTCTTTTTATCTCACGAATCCCTTTATCACCGGATTAGATCGGACAAGGAGAAAAGAAAAGAAGTGGGGAGGCAGTTGCGAATGGATGTAGTGTGGGCTGAAGACAACATTAGGGATGTAAGCTCACCAAATATATTTTTTATACCTAATGCCTCTTTTAAGTCTACGATCGAGCTAAAGAAAACTTCAGGAAGAAGAAAAGAATGGACATCGATATGCCAGACTAGGCATGCCGCAAACGAATCCGCAGGATTGATGATGCCTGAACAAACAGAACAATAAACAACTCGAGTAATCGACAGGTGTTTGAAGAATCCGACTTCGAAAGTCTATAGGTTGCTTAGCTGCATAAATTTTCTACTGAGGGTGGCCATCGTGTTTCAGATTGGACGAAACAGTGGGGCTAGTACGAGTTTAATCGAAAGCTAATTGCACGCTTGTGAGCGTGCAAATAGTGTTCGAAAATCAAACGATCGAACCATTGGATCATTTTTGTATAGAAATTTTTCAAAACTCTTTCGATGATCGTTTCGATATTCGTACTATTCTAAACGTGCGTAAACTTATACTAGTGGTACAGTTCGACTCGAAAATATTCGTTTGGGCGGTAGGTACCTACCCACTACCATTTTTGTTTAGAAAAGTGTTGATTTTTTATATTTGCTGGTTTATTTGTCATATTTTTATGGATTTGTTGGATTTCCTAATCTTACATTTTAAAAAGCAAACGAATATAAGTATTCGGGATTAAGCAACTTTATTTGCCTAATTATTTTCTAGAGATTTTTGTTACTGACAGGTCTCATACAATTTACAAATAATAGACTCCAAGTGTATCTGCTAGGTTGGCAACCCTGGCTATCAACTCACCACTAAATAATAATAATACTTACACCCTTACACTCCCACTGATATCCACTGAGAACCGCCCTGCCATTTGTCTCTGCTGGGATTTATCGCCTCACAATACTCCAATGCTAATGCCTGTAGGTAGGTACCTACACGGCCACGGCATGTCATGCAAAGGTAGGTACCTACCTACTAGGTATCAAGGTAGTAGGTACCTATGTATCTGTGGTACAAACTCAAGTATAGGTAAATGAAAACTATAAAGTAGGTATTTTATGCTAATATAACAGTAAGATGTTAACACTTTAGGTAGATATCGTTTAGGTAGATATCTTATATTTTTTATAATTTTTACTTAGATATATAGGTAGGTACCTACCTACCTAATACAATTTCGTAATATTTTTTTGGTTAGGAAAGAAACTCGCTGATGTTCCAATGTTTTTTTTTTTAATTTTATTGAAATAAACTAAATTAAGTGCATAAACAAAACAAAAAATACAATAAAGAAAATTAATAATAGAAAAATATATAATATCTATGAAAATAGTGCAACAAAAGAGCGGAACCCGTTAAGTCATTGAAATGACTTGTCACTTCCACCTCCAGTTACAGCAACACACCTACAAATACCAATAAAATAGATAATTAATTTATTGGTTTATGGTTTCGGTTAAACTTAAAACTGTTTTTAAGTTTGGTATGATGATGTCTGGTAGACGAAAACGGCAAGTAGGTACCTACCTACCTAACTAATAAATAAATTAAAAAAAAAGTGAAACGTTGTTTGTATTCCTTAGGTTCCTGAGTAGGTAGGTAGGTACTTACCTATTTATATAAAGTCAGCCCATTATGGTTCAAATTCAAATAACATCTTACTAATTAATTTTATTAAAACACAAGAAACTTTGTATGTTCTAACTTTATCTTGGTGTTTCATAATTCTGATGATTGATGCAATCTTCTTGCTTAAATTATTGTAGTACCTAATTAGTTAGGTATAAATTTTTCATTGTTCCTTTTTTTAAACTTAAAGTTATTCTGTAAAGTAGGTACATACCGAAGATTTCATGAATTGTTGTTTCAATATGTTTTGTTTCTAATGGGCTAAGAAGTTTAATAGCTGGCTTATGGTAAGTTACCTACTAATTAAGTTGTAAAATATTTAGGTACTTTGGTAAAACTGTCAATTCGCTTCACTCACGCCTGCACTAAGTATAGAGTCATAAATAATATCGCGAAAGACCCCGTAAGTAGGTAGGTACCTATAATATTAAATTCTATATCTGCCTACCTTATTATTTTTGACGTAAAACTTGACTAATGTAGAAAATTTATTGCACCCAAAATTAGACTTATGTGACATACATACAGGAACTGAAACAAAATATGATTAGATAATCAGCTCTTGGTACCAAAATTACGCTAAACGTTTCCAATTGTTTTAATGGTAAATTTAGAACTTTGTCCTTCAGTCTTCTCGTGTTGATTTGAAGGCTATAGCTTAATGTGACCACTTTGAGATAACAGTTGCCTCCATAAAAAGGTCAAATTTCAAATCCTATCAATCATGCATGAGTGTTTTTAGTTTATAAAATCCCGTGCTGATGCCTGTATAGGGTTCTACAATCTTCTGGGTGTACGGAACTGTCAAGCAACTGTTTGGTACAACGATTTTATTGTCATGCTAAATGTTTTTTTTTTTATTTATGAATAAAATATGTAGGTAGAGGTACATAATATAAAATCTTTGGGACATTATGCGAACCTTTTAAGCGACTAAATTTTTTTATGAAAGACCACTACCTAACCCTAAATGGTGCCACGATATTACTATACCTATCCATTTTTAACATCCCGTTTTATTGCCCGCGACATTGCTTGATGGAACACATCATTTTAATTTTCATATTGTATCGCTTTCAATATTTTCACATAAGTCTTAATTGGCGTGCACAAAAATTAGCACATTAGTCAAATTATGTGTGCAACGACGGGATGTAGGTACGAGTTGGTATCATAAGTAGGTAGGTGGTGCTTATCGAACGTGCAAAGGAGCCGTGTAATTACCTCGTGGCATGCACCGGCTACGAAACAAAACGACCCGAACACATACTCCAGTTATCACCAAACACAACCCAACCCCCGAGACCTCGTGTGTCCGTTGCATTTTGTTCCTAGGTATTTCAAGCCATAGATTACACCTAGGTAAGTATAATATAAGCGTGTAGCAACATAGGTATGAACCCTGCACAACTACAGAAAGACATTTTGCTGCCCATGTGAGAGAGTTATATTTACGATTTCCATATACCTACCTACATATACACATGCACCTGCTGCAGACATCACTACTTGAAACCTGGGTCTGTAGATACCTACCTACCCCATTATTTTTCAGTGGTGAGTTCCATAACGCAGTGAATGAGGAGAGATATGATGACTGAACCAAATAGACCTAAGAAAATTATTCGTTCTGGACCACCTATAGGTAGGTATACCTAACCTACATTTCTAAGTTTTTCTTTTCTTCAAATCTAATCTGTTATTACCTACCTAAATTTTTATTTCCTACCTATCTCAAATAACAACGAAAGAATCAACTTAGTAATAAAAATGGTCTGAATCTGTTTTTATATGTATATAGTTATATATAGTAGGTACCTACCTACAAGTAATCCATAGAAGGCAGAGAGACATTATTTGAGGAGAAGGGGACGAGTGTTATCAAGATAACGTTCCTGTATTTAAAGGCTTTACAACCAAATATAATATATTGTAAAAATACTTGATTATTTTCAGCCATTTATCACCTAAGGTTGCTCTGAAAAGGGGTTACGTACTTTCAGAAGTCAACAACCTGCGGAATCCGCAGAATATTTTATACCTATTAGTTACCTATTAAAGTATAGGTATTATGAAATTTATTTTATGTAGCAGGCATCATGCAGGTAGAACTTTCTAGATTTCTAAAATTGAGAACTTCTAGATAAACGGATTTCCTTATCGAAACTAAGGTATATGGATACAATACAAGGAGTTTGAAATGAATATGAATACTAAAATTGTGGTTCCATAGTAAACTGTTAAGTACCCCTTTCTCCATAGAAGAGATGGCGAGGGTAGATAGTGCCAAGGCAGGGGTTGTTACGGGGCGGTCTGCGACACACAAACAACTGACGCGTGTTTTCAAACTGTAAAAATAATCATTATTATTAAGCCTGTGCCGTTGTGGTACTTAAGACTGAAATATATACATAATAATTAAACATCAATTAGATAGGCACCTACCTTTCTACTAGCTTTTTTAGTCAAATATTTTATTCTTCAGATGAAACATAATAAGCAATATTATACATGTCACTTTTTAAATTAATACTCCTGAACCTAACACATTTGACGTTTTAGATTATTGTATCTACGATAATTGAAATTGCTCAACTGGGGATGAGCAATTTCAATTGAGAATTGATATTGCTCATCTGTAGTATGACCCATCATTAATTCAAGAGGTGATTAGTAGCCCAGAAGCAGTTTGGCTTTTGTGCCTATTTACGTTGGTATAGCCTACTGAAAATTATGAGTTTGATCCCCTAAGGCCTATGCCGAATATTTCATATACACGAAGATACTTAGGGGTCGTCCAGTATCTAAATCACGTGAGCTCGAAAGAATGGGGTTTCAGAAAAATCACAAAGGTGTATGGAGAGAATAACACGTGTATTTTTTTATCCAACACCTAATTTTTGTGTATGTCATAATTTGCAAATTAAAAAACAATACTGGTATATTGAAAAAGATCTAACAACAGAACTTTAACATCAATGCAATATATAAATAGATTTTCTGCTATGTGAGCATTGCCTTTTTTAAAAGGCAGAACTACAAACTGATAATAATTGTGATACCTTTTCTGAACAGCAATAATTATATTATGTAATCCAAACAAAGTAACATTTTTATTCATTCATTTTTATAATGTCAAACACCTGTCGTTATGTCCCTCCAGTTCAGTTTCTACAATCCCCACCACCTACCATTTCATTCATAAATATCAAAATAATTACTCGGTAGGTATATAAAAATGAGTTTATAAAGAATAAAAAAATAAATGGTAATTAAATAAAAAGTATAAACTTCCTAATTCCTTTCGTCACTTATCGTTTTGTTTTTTTTTTATTATAAGGTTCTGCCTACCTATTTATTAATTTTTTGAATACATTATGCAGTTAAGGGGCTCAATTAAATTTCTTTATGGATATACCAGCTAATCTTCCATTCTATAAATGCACGTTTATAGGAACCTTTAGACATTTTGTACATCTTTGTTAATAACTAATGGTAGATTTCACTTGAAGAATGTGTAATTGTGTAAGCACGTATCAGTGCTTATAGTAAGGTAGGTACTTGAAATACCTATAGTAGGTATTTTTAATAAGGTCACTTTAGAACCTTGGTAATCTTATCATCTGGTGAAAAGGTCAGACAAGTTTTTGGAAACAGAGATCACAAAATTTTTAAAAAGATATATTTTTGAATCTTATATATTGCCAGTAGGTAGGTACTGATAATATATGCATGGAAAGACACATTTTTGACGTCTGTCTTCGAGATAAAATAAGTAACTAAGAAATAAGAAGGCGAACAAAATTGACTGACATCACTAATCGGGTTGGTTGTTTGCAGAAGCTTCAGCAGGCTTCAAAAGAGTTGGGCGAAGGACAAGCAAATATTCAGGACTTCCTAAAAGATTACCGAAACCGGTAGTCAAGTTCTCTAATACACGTAACCACACTACTAGATATTACGTAAGAAGTTTTGTGCTCTATTTTCGGTCGAACCAGAACTTTACTGTGATTTTGGTTGCAAATAGAAGTTGTCCAGTCTCAGATTCGACATACCCGATGACCAGAAGAAAATGTTTCAAGTAGCAATGAGTAAATTGATTTTCAGGTAGCAAAGTTCCACTGGCTAAAGATATCTATCAATTGACATATTTGTAAAGAAAAGAGTTGGTTCATTTTTATATCTATAACTTATTGGTAATAAAGGCTCTTCAATTTGACACCCATTGCCCTGTATTGGATACTTCTCTCAGTCAGCCTGCAGATGGGTCGTCGGACAATCTAATCTGGAACTTGCATAGAAAATTTATCCAACAATAGGTTTAGGTAGGCACCACAAGGAAGCAATTACCTTGTAGGTACTTATTTACGTATAATAGATCATTTACAAGTAAGTTAGCTCCTACGCACCATTTCAAGTATCACGTACCTAATTAAATATGGCCAGGCCATCTTTGTCAGTTAAGAAGACTCGGCGATTATGGACGCAGCATTGTTTAAAACAAACACGTCTCGAATTTGGGTCAAAGAAACTAAAAAGCCATTTATCATGGTGAAACACAAAAGATAGTCGGATGTCTTAATGTGCGCGTGTCCTTGGAGCGGATGGCTACATTTGCAATAAACAAATAATATTATTATTTAACATAAAAAATCGATCGACAACGTATGTCGAAATGCTGAGTTAAAACTCTCCGGCCATCACAGCCGATATCTGCGTATTGTTTTGCAATCATTTCTAAACACGAAGATAATCGAGTCTACAGAGTCGTCTCTAGAGACAATCTACAGATTGCTATAACTTCGTGCACCTCGAAATTTTCATTAAATGTTAAACGCGTAACATTATTTGTCATTGATTACAGCCAGCAATCAATGGGCTATGTTTTTGTTCATAGAATTTTCTTTTTATAAACAAAAGACTAGGTATAGACTTTTGCTTTTAGAAAAATTGAAGTAGGTAATGAAACTAATAATAAGATGTTTTTAAAACATATCCCAGCAGCTCCCGTCATTTGAGATGTTTCCTTATTTTTAAAATCTTATAAGAGACACAGGGATCTTATTTTAATAACAAGGTTTTATTTTTATTTATTTTATTACAAATATAAATACTACAGCTTTAAATCTTTTTTATAAACGTAAATTTATTTCAATTTTTCATTTATCTACAGTGTACCTATCTAACAATATTTTTCAAGAAATAAACACCTAAGTGAATGAAAGATAGAGAGAGAAGTAGGGAAAGAGTAGGAAAAGAGGGTACAAATCACTAAATACTCGCAATCTTTTTAAGCCTTGTCATCATACACATGCATAGAGTTTTTTTCTACAAAACCCAGCTCTTTGTATTGCTTGTGATTAAAGAAGAGAAAAGTAATAAGGCCACATGATAGATTGATCAATATAATTTAACTTAAAAAGGAAATGTACGAAGAATAGATTTGAAGCTTGCTTGTTTGTTAATTGTCAAATGAAAATTTAATAAGATTGATGGTTATTTAAAATTTCCAATGTATAATTAAACCCACCTTGGGTTTCTTGTTGATTTCATTAAGAAATTTTCCCAATTGTAACATGAGTATAAACAGAATTATTGTTGAAGATACGAAGTTGAGTTAATTAAGTAAAACATTGTTGGTTATAAAAAACTGAAACAATTGATGTTTCTTTCTTTTGGTAAATTATTTAAATGAATACAAATAATTTCTGTACATGGTAATCATATATTTTTTGTTTGAATTAATTAATGTATTTATTATAATTTTGAAATCTTTTATTGCATAAACTATATAATATTTCCCCTCTTGATTGGAGGATATGCCATTCTAAAAGAACCACGTCCTGAGTAGAGTCAATTCTGGAAATAGCTTGACTGGGCTTTGAGGTTGGATAAGACCAAAACATAGGAGATTCACTTTCCAAAGGGATCACAAGAGTATGTCTTACGTAGAGTGGAGGACACTGGATAGACATACCTTGGTGTGAGGGTTGTGTTCAGTTCCACCTTGAGGAGCCTGGAGAGCTTAGCAGAACCCGTCACATAAATTGGCGCCCAACGTGGGGCAAATTCTGATAATTATTGTTATGTCACGTGAAGTCTACGTCCCCAACAATAGCACGAGAAAGCCAACAAAAGAGTATGAATTATGGTGATATTATAACACGTTGTTTTGAGATTATAATTTAACTTTTTAAGTGTCTGCAACAAAGTGACAAGGCAAAAACACTACCCGTTACACAATAGGTAGGTACTAGTGATGTTGTGGATGCAGGTTTTTTTACAGCGGATGCGGAGCTCAGAATAAAAATAATACTGTATAATAGGGGTGTAAAACCTAAGAAATAAAATGACCTTTTTAACGAAGTGTTTGTTGCCTTTTCACAGAATAAAATAATTTTGTACAGTTTCTTATTCTTCTTCGTCAGCCTGTCTCCGTCCATTGCTGAATATAGACCTCCCCCTCATCCTTCCATTCATTTCTGTCATGAGCCTCTCTCATCCATGTCCGCATCAACATTCGCATTAATATAATGCGGATTCAGAAGCGGATGTAAAAATTGATGATAATGCTCTGCGGATGCGGATGCGAATATTCGCAACATCCTTAGTAGGTACTTAATAAATATGTCTCCAATTCGCCCTCACTCCGCCTCTGGGTTGCTACGGACATCAGCATATCCGTCTCGTCCGTTAGATTGGAATATTGTAGATTGATGTTATTATATTATTTTGGAACAAAGATAGGTAGGTACACCTTCTCGTTGAATATAGGTATACAATATAGTGTACATTATTATAAATTTGGTGAATATAATACAACATACACCTACTCTACCGTGCAGACAGGCTCAAGACAATAGACGCACGAGTAGGCAGACCACTACTATACTCTCTGCACCATACTTACTAGGTTTAGTTTAGACCTATAGATACCTATAATCTGTTTCTGGAGAGAATGGACAAAAATATATAAACATTTTAGCACAATTAATGGCGGGTCACACACCCATCATTGACATCTGACTAGCAATCTTTTTTATTGGACGATAGTGCGACGACCTGCCTTTAATTGCGCGAAAATGTTTTAAATTCGTATATTTTTTGGCCATTCTCTCCACTAATACAGAATAGTTACCTACTTAGAAAAAAGAACCATAGTTATGATTTCTACGAATATTTTAATATGCTTATGAAGTAAGAAGGTACCTCCCAATTAGCTGCCGTCCAACTGATCTAGTGGGGCTAGTACGAGATTTATTGAAAGCTTATTGCATTCCAATGAGCGCTTATCGTGCAAATAGTGTTCTAACATCAAATAATCGAATCGTTCGACCATTTTGTATGGATATTTTTCGAAACTATATCGTTTCGATATTCGATCATCGAAAACTTATACTAGAGGTACCTTCTTAGGTACAGAAGAATATCATCTCAGAACATTTTCTGGATTTTCCTGCTCATATGTCATTTCTATACAGGTTGTAATAAGTATAGGTACCTACATGTAAAACGTTAATGACGTTAAATCTACTTAATGGTCATCAAGTTCATCATCAATAGATATATTAGTTTATAAAAGCGTGAAACTGGTACGGAGTGTGAGTCAAATTAATGGAAAAACTCAACTAAAAAACAAAAAAATATATTCTTTTGTAGGTATATCTAAGTACGTATTTTTTCTAAAATTAAAGAATGAGGCTTGTTTAAAGGCACCTTAAAACTAAGGCACCAAAGTGACGCACTAGGCCGGAAAATGGTTGTTAAGATCTCATGTATCCTACTACAACCTTTTTACAATCATTCTAAAACCTTTTCGCTGCTAAGGTACCTACCCACTCATAAAATCTACTATATTTTTCTATGCAGATTGGAAGGTAACGTCTGTTTTATCTTATAGGTACGTTTCTTATTTGACAGATTTTAATATTTTGTAGGTAGTTATACCTATGCATTTTGTCCGTTTCTTATTCTTGTTTTTTTTTTAAATCTGTAACATTTATGCTGATTTAAATTTGATATACAGGTATCTGCCTATTTTTTATTATTTCAAATTTATCATCTCCTGAACTAAGTAGACCGCGAAATTAAATTTTCTTACTTTTTATAAAGAAAGCCTAACAAAATACATCCTATGAAGATTATTTCAATGCATGAGAAAACATTAAATAAAAATCAATTAACGAAATAAGTTCAGCACCCTATATAGAAGGCATACTTAGTAAGTAAGTGACTGCCTACCCACTTGGCGCCAGATACTCTCAAAGCTAGGTAGGTAGGTATCTCTAATATCTACCTACTTATCAAACTCGGCGCTATCACTTACAAACAACCGATTTTATAAATAGATTCCTGGCCTACGACGAGGTACGTGCAGTTTACATGCGCCAGTGGACTCTTTCGTAAGTCAAACAGTGAAGATAAACCATCTACATGCTATTAGATACAATGTATTGTTCCTTTTAATGGCCAGCATTTCCACAATTTTTTCTCTCCTAGGTACGTGTAAAAAATATTAAATCCAAATAATTTCAAATTCAATAAACTTAGGTCTTTTCATGTCTTTCTACACCATTGATATTTTTTACCCATGACGCCGTTTCCCTTAAGGAGTAAGCAAGAGAACGGACCTCCACTCTTCTCTATCCAAGCACACCTATTTCGCTTCTTACATGCATCGACATAAGGTACGTTTGTGATACAACCTCTCCTATATCTTTTGCTTCTATCTTGAACTTCCTTGAGGACGGAATCAATGTGTTAGATCCGCGTCTCTTTACACCTTTTCTTTCAGTCTTATAAATTATATTTTTCATTCTTTTTGCATCAATTCTCTTTACATGCACAAAGAACCTCAACTTATAAACTTTCATATTTGTAACAACACGAACTTATTTTTTTTTTTTTACCCATCACGCCGTTTCCCGAAGGGGGTAGGCAGAGAGTACGGATTTCCACTCTTTCCTATCCAAACAAACCTCTTTCGCTTCATCCAAACGCATAACATTCCGCATACATGCTCTTCTATTCCTTTTACTCCTGACTTGGCCCTCCTCTAAGACGGCACCGATATGTTCGGACCATGTCATTCGAGGTCGGCCTCGTCTGCGTGCACCCATTCTTTCAGATTTATATATCCTTTTAGTCATTCTATCTTCGTTCATTCTCTCTACATGCCCAAACCACCTTAATTTATTCACTTTCATTCTAGTCACTACACTAACATCCACTCCACATTCCTTTCTAATACTATCATTCCTCACCTTATCAATCAGTCTCTTTCCGCATATCCTACGCAGTGATCTCATTTCTACAGCATTTATTCCAACTTCCAGATTTTTCGTCCATGTCCATGCTTCACTCCCATACATCATTGATGGAATCAGGATTGCATTGTGCATCAATTGTTTGGATTTAAGAGATACATTCTAATTTCTCATTAGAGGTCTTAGTGCACCGCCAACCCTTCTACCAGCCAGTTTCCTTCTTTCAATTTCCTTTTCACACCTTCCATCTCTGCTAAATAAACTACCTAAATAGACATACTCATCCACTTGTTCTCTTCATTCACTTTCACACTACATTGCGTTCTTAAATTTTCTCTTTCAAAAACAAGCACCTTTGTCTTATTGACATTCATCTTGAGACCATTCATTTCACAATTTTGATACACACGCGTCACAAGTTCTTGCAAATCACATTCGCTTTCAGCCATCAACACTAGGTCGTCTGCATACATCAGAGCGCACACATTCATTCCATTCAGATCTACACCTTCTGTTTTTTATATCACGCACGCAAAAATCAAAGAATAGATTGAACAGCCAAGGTGACATCACGCATCCCTGCCTCACCCCTCTCGTAAGACGGAACTCTCGTGACAGATGAGTATTCACCTTGACACAAGCAGAACTATCAGAGTAAAGGGAAGCAACAGCGCGTATCAGTTGCCTATCCACTCCATAAAAAGACAAAACCTCCCACAATTTCTTTCGGTCGCCTCTATCATACGCTTTCTCCAGGTCTATACGAATGCACAGAAAAGCTTTTGATGTTTGTTCAATAACTTCTCCGTTACCATTCGCAGAGAGAAAATTTGGTCCGCACATCCTCTTCCATTCATAAAAGCACCTTGCGCATCCCAGACCTTACATTCAGTCACATTCTTCACTCTATCTATTAAGATCCTGCCATAAATTTTTCCTACAGCGCTCAGCAAGCTAATGGCTCGATAACTGCCGCAGTCCAGCTTCGATCCCTTCCCCTTATATAGAGGACGTATAACGGCCTTCCTCCAGTCTTCTGGAGTTTGTCCAGTCCTCCAGCATTGGTTGAAAAGATCCAAGCACCACTGCAGTGTCACCTCACCGCCCAACCTAATGAACTCTGTAGCCACTCTGTCACACCCGGTCGCTTTCCCATTCTTTGCCTTCTTTAGTGCATTCTTCAACTCAGTCATACTTATTTCCTGGCGCTCTTCACTTCCGTCGCTCTCCATTTGCACGTCGCTACTACCTCCAATCCCTGTCTCAAACAACTCTTCAAAATACTCTCTCCATCTTTCAGCTATATATTCACCATTCACCAACATACACCCATCCTTGCTTTTTATGCAGCATACCGCATCATCACCACCAGATCGCATTCTTCTGACTTCCTTCCAGAACAGTTTTAGATTACTGTTCGCATTCTCACTTAGTTTCTTACATTCATTTTCTTTCAGTAATTTTTTTTTCATCCGTACTACCTGTTTCACAACTGTTTTTTGTTCCTTGTATACATTTTCCTTGCATTGTCTTTCATACTCACTCTTTGCATTCATTAAATCTCTCCATGCTTTCTTCTTTTTGTTTACTTCTTCTTTTACTTCGTCATCCCACCACGCATCATCTTTTACTTTACCAGTCTTACTTTCTCCACATACTTTCACTGCATTGTTAACTAATACATCTCTCAATACTCTCCATCGTTCTTCGACATTCGATTCATTCATCTCCAACTTACTCAAGGTAACGTCATTAATTCTTTCATAATTTTTACAACGAACTTATGTAGCACATTCTTTCCTGTAATTCTCATTCCTTTTCATGTCCCATCAAGAAGTCTTTTCTCATATTATTATTCTTACTAGAGCTCTCGTCTCTGCAACATTTTTACTACCTATTTGTATACATTCTACTTTTCATGTCCACATTTCGCAGTCATACATTATCACAGTCATACAGCACTAGTTAAGAAATGGGTATAAAGAGGTGTGTTAATACTACATTCAATTGAAGTATTAAAAATTTCAAATCAAAAATAATTATAAAATTTGTAAATAGGTTACATCTTCTTGAATTCGAAATGGCGACCACCGCATTACTAGCCGTTTGCGTCAAATTTGATCTCAGTGGTCGCAAGACGGTACACATTCTTTTGCCGTCCAAAAATATTGAAAATGGTGCCAAAATTTTCAGATTTTAAATAGCATTATTATACTTACCTTTAAACCTGAACTCGTTAGGTATCATACACCATATGCATTTTAGATGGGTGCATGGTTTTTAGTGGCTTTAAGATATCACGATATTTTTGTGCGACCCACAGTTTGACACTCAGTGAAGAGTTGTGATCATCATGAATGTTGCAGACCAAGCGTGAATTGCGTCACATTGTGAATTGACCAAAATAACCACAGACCAGAGAAGAGACAAGAGGAACTGGTGCCAAGAAAATAATAGTGCGGCGATTGGAGGTGGGTACCTACGGTGATAGCAATCTTCCAAGATAACGCAAGAACGCACCGACTCATTATTTTGCATACAATACCAAATCAGGGCCCAGATTAACGATATGTTTTACTAGTTTTGATCCACAAGAGGATTTCTTCAAATTTTTCAAGTTTGTAGAGCCTAAACTCATTGATGATACAAAAAATCACGACTCAGTCTAAATTGTAATGATTTGCAAAACATGTATCATACTGGAAATATTTTTCATGTTTTTTTGTTTTTAACTGTAGTTTTATTATGAATTTTTGATTCTTGAATCGACAATTCCAAACTATTTTTACGTTCATAATTGAAATCGTATGCATGCATAGATGATCTCATCGTAGGAGTTTCTATATTGAGTCTTCTTTTAAGTCAAGTGTACAGATCTTTGCTACAAGCAATAAAAATCATTGTGTCACTGCTTTTGTGTTTTGTGTCATCTCTTATCTGTTGTTGATTTCTGTATAAAATGTCTTAACGCTTAGCGATTAGCTATAGACTGTCATAGAGGTCTTCGCGTAGGTCCCTTAGCAAGACTGTCATGATGGTGACAATCAAACAAAAGACTACCATAATGGCTACATTGCATACGTATGAATTCGGCATTTTAATTACTAAAAACTACTTAAATATACCTTATTCAAAACATATACTTTTTTTATAAGATATGAAGTCAAATAGTTTATGTCGAAACTTCCTATAGTTTTGAATATTGTCGGGCAGTCACTGTGTCTCAATCGCTTGCAAAGACAATGATCATTATCGTCGATCGCAAGAAGAATGGTTCAAACATGTCGGTATTATTCCTACCATCATTTCTATCAGACACTACTTATCAGGTAATAACATTAGGGTCTGCCATTGTCTTCTCCAAATTATCAGCACAACATAATGATATGTAATGAGATATCTACTGATGAAATTCTTGTGTAAATACATTCTACTGCTTATCTGTTACATACCTATTATATTCTTTCATAACAATGTTTTGCTTTTCTTCAATCCTTCGATCGTCTCCTACGAGACATTTTCTAACTATTACCAACCTGGAATCCAACTCTTGATGCAATAATACCTGTTTAGGTTGTACATTAGCTATTATCAGTTTTTATTTGTGATCTTTTTAGGTAGGTACTTTAATTAGGTACAGCTAGGCTTACGAAATGCATCTATTATTTTTTTCAATAAGTGTCTAAGTATGATCTATCGTTTCGTTTTTATGCGAATGTCAACATACTTCTTGAAAATAACGCAAGAATTATTAAACAACACTGGAATATTATTAAATATCTACATGAATATAATAGAAGAGGACTCACTTCACTACTTAATATACAAGACTTTTTTCAAATTGCTTTCCAATGACACTTTGATATTATCGATTTTGAAGCTTACTGTGGAAGAGGCAAAAGAGTGTATTTGTGTTCATTTTGAGTGAGTACAAATTCATGAAAAAAAATTTCTACCATGTGAGCTTTATCTTAAATATAGGTATGATTTATTTATTTATTTATTTATTTATGATATACACGGCCTAGGCCTTTTACATGTTATACATTACATAATGTCGTACAAAATCAGAAAAAAAAAATTACACCAATAACGGTTTTGTTAAAAAATATAAATCTTAGAGAATCAAATGAAATTGTAGTTTCAAAAATAGTCAAGAAAAATACAGTAGAATATCGAAGACAACAATGTTTTAGTTGTATGTATACCTAATAGAAATTTTGGAAAAATGATGCACCTATAGTAAAATAATTACTTAGTTATATGCGTGTAATCGTGTATATCTCTCTGAAATTCGAAAAGAGCTAGACCGATTTAGCTAATTTTGGATTCGAAATACTCGGATAAGCTCAGGGAATTTTTAAACGGATTCAAAAATATGAAATAATTGTGAGGTAAATGGAAAAACATCGATTTCTTAATCACATACAAATAAATGTTCCTATACTGTCAGATGTGTCACACAAAGAATCATTGTTTTTGTGATTGACTAGAAATAGGCTTAGAATGTACCTCGATTGTAGGTCATACGAAGTGTACACCGTCGTTTACTGTTTCATGAAAAAAATCTAAATCACCCAATATAACGCACTGCCTACTTATTTGTGAGTTTACGAGAGCGACTGTACCGATAGAGTAGGTACAAAGGCATGATAAGGTTCTCCTGATGGGAAGTAAGCTGTAGGGAGTAAGGACGGGAGGTGGTGTATCATTATGCGTACTTCCTCTGCCATTATTCCGGCCAAGGTACGGCTGATGGCAGCAGGCCACTCGGTGGGTGAGGCGCTGGATACTTTATGGCTTTATAATAACGATATTAAGTATGCAAATTGCTGTTATGAAATATAGGAATATTATTATAATGCGGAGGTACCCGCCTAGCTATAACGACCCGAGTAAGCTGCACAGGTATTGTACACTCTGTAAAGGTAAGGTGAGCTCTCATTGCCGGTACAACTGGGGGACTCATAAATCATGTTGTGACGATGCGAATGATACAAGGTAGATATACCAATCACATTCTCATAATCTCCTTCATATTTGTATTTATATTAAGTGATAGCTAGTCACTAATACAATCATATAGGCCGCGTACTTTCTTCCTTCTGTAGATAACTATATATAGGTAGTATTCATTTTAGCTGCGATCGTCCATTGCAGGAAAGATCTATATATCTACCATACTTTGTTTGAATTAAGTTCTGTGAAAATTATTTTTCGAAAGTTCATTTGTTAGAAAATCATTTTTTCGAATTACAATTGTTTGAAAAACAGTTATACGAAAACACATTTGTCCGAAATTACAATTGTTCGAATTTTACTTCCGTCGTTTTCAGACCACATATTTGAACTTTACTTACCTACTTTCTTTTACTTTTTTTGAAAACAATAAAATAAATAAATATTATTATGTATTTTATTTTAATCTTCTTCTTCTTCTTCTTCGTCAGCCTGTCTCCGTCCATTGCTGAACATAGGCCTCCCCCCTCTCCTTCCATTCATTCATTTATTTTAATAAAATATAATTATTTTTTAAGCAAAAAACACATCAAAACTCTCAGTTCGACTGAAATTATGAGTACAACGAACGTTTCGAAAAGGGTCACGAATATAATAAGTATAGATTCATACAATTCTTATACAAGAAGAAATTATCACATTACAATATAGCACATACATAGTTCAACCTCATTTTTGTTTTTAGAATTGACTATTTCCTGGCTCATACTTACCTACCATCAAGTTCAAAGGAAAAAAGTTTTCAGCACATAGTAAAAAAAATTGCAATAAACTTACTTATAGAAAGATAAACAGAACTTTTCTCAAATAAGTTTTAAAAAAAATCAGCAGAGCGTGTGAAAAATGTGACCAACATCAGATCAAACAAAAGAAAGAAGCAACCGCATAGCTGACAAAACAAACATCATTCATCTGTTTGACTTGATTATTTGTCACACTTGATTGCTCTCCAATTGTCCACGATGAAACAATTTCAATTAGGTTTTTTATCAAAGTCGTGTGCCTGGTGGCAGCGGCCGGTGCGTCTTTGAGCTGCGACGCTCTGTTTGTGTCGCCTCTTTTGTTGTTTAAGCCAATATCTATCAGCTATATTATCATCTGCTATTACTTATTGTATGCAGGTAGATAGATACATAGGAGTTATTCAGTGTCAAAGTCACAGTTGTATGAAACGCTAATGGACGGGGAATGACTGGCAGATACCATATTCGGCATCATGTAATTTTAATACAGGTCGGACACCCAACATGGGGACCAATCGATAATCTACGAAAAATTAAATTTTACCAGGTTGTAATTTGTTCATTCTATATAGATTTCAATAAACCTACCAATGCATTCTTCTTCTGCAGTTTCAATCTTGCGGATTGGTTTCCGTCAGCAAACGCGAACATCTTCTTCTCCACTCCTCTCGGTTCTAGGCTGTTCTCTTCAGTTCGATGTAGGTATGTAATGCACCAAGTATATGAACGGCATATCTGTTGAAAATATTCCTAAAGCGGGCGTCCTCTATTGATCGAACCCTTTTTAATTAAACCCATTTTAATATGTACCTATTAGGTAGGTACCTGTTGATAAATGGAGTGACATTAAGCTGTGTTATATTGAGATTTACAGCTTCGATAGTTTCTCAACAAGTTTGTTTCCATATGCGTTATTTGGAGGCTGTCTTTATAGTATAGTTGTCTAAAGGCACGAGGATCATTTTGAAGACATTCGTTTTTTTTTGTTTTGTTTTGTTTTGTCCTCTCTAAGTTTGAAGGAGAGATTTACTTTTACCGTTCTATTTTTTTTCTATTTTTTTGGAGGGATTGCAAAATTGAGATGATACTTAGATACCCATTAATTTAAATTTTAAATATTGCATGGATTGCGTTTTTATGTTCAAATTTTTAAGCATTATTATTATACTCTATGGTTCAAATCAAACAGCGAACCGATGGCAATGAAATAATGAGATTTGTATATAAGTATATCTATAGGTAGGTACACAGATTGAGTTTTCTATCAAAAGCTGAATCTGTTCCAGATAACCAGCTATATTGAGAATAATTTAATCTATTGATCTTCTAATAGTGAAGATGTCACAAAAAGTTCGAGTGACACAACGACATTGTTCTCGGAACGAACTATCACTAAACGTTACTAAATAAACAACAAAAAGTGACTCACGATCAATGTCAAAGCTGCCGTCCCTTGGCGGAACACTGCTCATGGAGCTACATACTAATAGATAGACGGATCTTAATTTTTAAGTATAGGTACATTTTCTCAAGAATACATTTTATAAGAACCTGCTTACATATTGCCATGCAATGAAGGAGTGCTGACTCGTTATGAATTCTAATTTTTTCAAAATTATCCCGTAATCCTATACACAATAGGTACCAACCTACCTACCCATAAAGAATTGGTTTGCATAATATGAAGGTAATACACCCCCCAATTTTCCCATTAACTTTCAGTTTTCTTGTTTTTCAATTTCATGTTAAGTGACACTCTGTATCGGAGTACCTATACCTAATGTAAAATTAATTGATCATTGACATTTTGTATTTTTTTAACGTAGGTGCATAGGTAGGTATACACAAATAATAATTTGATATTTAGGTACCTACCTACTTAATAAAAAAATAGGTGATAGGAACAGTATTAGGTTTATAAAATCGTGCATGATATGCTTTTATTTCATAGTTCTTTTACACAAAATTACTGGTAGGAATGAATTTTTTTACCTACAAAACATGCCTACTTGAAGGAAGGCAAGTTCCTATTGATTCTGTTCTATGACATGCAAATTTTCAAGAAGTGTATGGTTATATCACGTTTTTCTAATAATGAAACAAAGATAAAACGGAAAAGGTTGAGGAGTGAATATCCTCTCCCTCTATATAAAATAATAAATCAATGATCTTTGCAATGATGAAAATGATTAGTCATGGACATACGGATATTAGAGGTAAAAAGTGCTTTGATAAATTATTCAACATTTATTGCGCAAGTCCTCATTGTATGACAAACTCTACCCACAGCCTCGGTGTTTTCTTTAATAATTTCACGGAAATGGCAGCTTTTATCCGAATACTTACAGCGATTTGAATGATCACATCTTATTAAGTACGTTGATCTGGAAGCGTGACACAAAAAAGTCTTTGAACATCATGACTGGCAGAAGACAAACAAAAACTCAACTTAGCAAATAATCATTTGTTCAAATATTACATTTACCAGATTCGAAATGCTCTCTACAATATTCCCATGATGACCACTTGAATTCAGATTTTTCTATCTTTTATTGATCTTCGCTTATAAGCATTCGAAGAGAATGTAGTTTTTCGGAGGTTTGTCCTATAGGTAATGTAGATTTATTTAAGTAGGTTATTTTCGCTTGATCTTATCGTGAAGTTCTTTAAAGTAAATTAAGTTCTCGACTTCTTGTAGAGTCCATATACCTACTCTCGTCATCAATTGAGTGATCCGTTTGTAGAAACAGCAAGTCTGCTAGTTCAATGGTTTGATTTTTTCTTCTTCTGCATGTGCCGTAATTATATGTCTCCCTGACGTTGGCAACAACTTCTCCTCCGCACCGCTCATATTTCGGTCCAATCCCCCACGTTGCGCATCCAAGGTCATCCAATGCCTTCAACCAGGAAATTTTTTTGATAATAGACGGCTAAAATACTCAAAGTTCACTGTCGCAATCCGCACTCAGATATCACAAAATGTTTGTAAAAAAAAAACCAAACACTTCACAGTAGGATTTCAAGCTATCTGCAACCATATTGGACATTTGAAGTGGTTAGTAGACCAGTGGTATCAGTCGACAGGTTTCGTATGCACAGCGTATTGGAGGTCGTGGGTTCGAATCCCAATGCCGACCATTTGCACTTTCACACTACAAGCCTTGCCCTTTGTGAAAGATGTCAAATGTGTATTTGTGTTCACATTGGATGAGCACAGATTTATTTAAAAAATAATTCTTACTAATATTGTGCAAAAAGTTTTGTTCAGATGAACAGACAATTCAACGTATCTGTGATACACTCAACGAGTGACAAGAGATGATAACACAATACGATACGAATCTACATTTAATATTAATTGTAATCACCCGAGGGGCCATTGAGAAGCCACAAATCAGAAAAAATCCCACAATTATGATTATTCAAACGAATGAGTCGCACAGTTGGTTCAACACTGTTAAATGTATAGCAGATATGGATTTTATTGTCTCGATATGATTTTTTCTTTGAATTCAAAGTAGGCTCTCATTACTTATGTAAATTTGTCGTTAGTGTCAATTATTTACAATGTAATTGTTATTACAGTAACCTTCCTCCTCTTGTTTCTCACAGGCTTTTATTACTTTGTGTTTCGATAGCACTTCAACGTGAGATTCCATTATTTCTCTCTGCCTATTTTAATTCTATCAACAATATTCATTATAATCCATAATTTTATTGGCCTAGCTAGACATCAAGAGAGTAAGTATTGTACTCTCTCTCTCTCACTATAAAAAATTGATTTTAAATAGATACCTATCCAAAACGAACTCGATTACCAGAAAATTTCACACACCTACCAAGCAATACATGACTACTCCAATAAATATTTTCCATATTTTCAGAAACAATGTTTTAATACAGTAACCATCAAAGATAGTGAAAAACTACTTCGGAAGGTGGCAGCCATCAGTGACAGATCAGGAAGGAGAAACTTTTTAGTGGCAGCTAAAACTCATCACGAGTTGTAAAACTGGAACGTTGTTAAACTGTAAAAAAATGTCATAACTATATGGAATAATTTCTCACTTAGCCACTGCTTCGTATCATCAAAATATTTTGATAAAAAGCATGTATGTTGATTTCAATTGAAAAATATCCATAGTAATAATATAAAAACGATTAAAAATCATTATATGAAGAAAATACAAGATCAGAATCGACTGAATAAATTTGAAAATGGAACTTTTTTGAATATCGAATCAATAGCATGTTTTTCATGGTAAACATGTGAGTTGCTGCCCCTAGGGAAAGTTGATTCCATTTAACAAGTAGTTTGAAGTATGGAATAAGTAAAAAAAACGATTTACTCAATTGAATGCTTGAGTTGTGAAAAGTTTTCAAGTGCTTTTAAACCCCGTTAGTCAAAATAAGAAACCTTGCACGCCACCCCTGCTGTAAAGTGTAGATATCCTTCAGTATTTTCACGACAAAACCCCCTTGCTGATTCTGACTAGGTTGTGTTCATTTATATGGTGAAACTACCTATTTGAAAACGGCTCTACAATGTTTTCTTGTAAATAAAGTTTAATAGAATTTTTTTCATCTTCACTAACTTTTCATCCGATTAAGATTTACTTAAATAGGTACATAGTAGGTACTTACATACAGATTGCTTTAATAAGACACAGAAGAACACAGTTAGCTACGTATTATTACGTACGGCCATATTAATATCTAATGTGTGGATACCTATGTATTATCAAACTGTTATTAGGTACATAGTTTTGTATTCACGTGTTTCAACGCAACCGATTACGTGCAAGTGATTATTACTATGAACGCATTTAGGAAGTGGTTAAATCTATCAAATTAATTACTATTAAATTGATCTCAGTATTAAATCATTTCATGGTTCAAGACACACGAACTTTATTAAGGTTTATGTAAAAATTATAGGAACATGAGGCCGTTAGAAAAAACATCATAAGTAATGGAATACATAAAAGGTGACTGATGCACTCAAAGGTAGGTACGTATAAAGCTTAAGTTTACTTAAGCCTATAATAAGGTTTTAATAAAATCTAGATATTCAAATGTTAATTGAAATCAAAAGCGAAGGTATTTAAGTAGGTAGGTAAACCTACTGTTCACATACCTACCTAAACGTAGGACAATTTTGTAGGTTTTTTTTGAAACCCTGCATTTTTTTATCATTTGTTACCCCATCAGTGGTTCGCCGGAATATGAATTGAATCTTCGATGTTTTGGGCAGAATTTACTTGCCCAAAACATCGATCAAAAATGATAAAAAGGTAGGCAGGTATATTTTTTTATAACTAGGTATCTACTTATTAGAAATAAGTTTTAAAGTTATACCTATATACAACATGCTTATAAAGAAAATTTAATGTAATGGACTCGAGTACCCATGCATTTGTGACCCCATGCATATAGGGTCATAGCGAGGCAACAAGAGCCCTCTACCACGCTAGATCTTGCGCAACACCAGTGACCTTTTTCCACACCATGTCCAAACTCCTCAGCTTTGCTTCAAAGGCACGGAACACGGTATGAGAGGGTCTTCCTTATTATAAAGATAAAGACTAATTTATCAGAATAGGTACCTAATTGTATTTTAAACAATAAGTAACCAAATGTTCCCAAAAATTGAATTTAAATAAATTAAACAATACCTAAGTAATTTTTAAACCGCACTAACTGTGTAGGTATATACAATATACATACAGGACCATAAATCAAATTAATGTTATTCAATAAACAGCTTCATGCCTCAACATTGGTACAAAAAAATACACAAAGCAAGAATGTGGTCGGAAAAATAATAATTAAAATAAATAAATAATAAGCTACAGCACAATGAATAACTAAATAAATAAATACACACGAATGATGAGTTCCATGTCCCGTATGTGAGTTAAGGTTAATATGTAAATTGATCTGCCTATTGTTGCTAACTTCCGAGTAAATATGCATTCGAGAAATTCTACGGCAGCCTGACTTACGGCAAGTATCAAAATTCAATGCTGCAGAATTATTTACTAATCCTAAGTAGGTAGGTATACCTAGTACCTATTGGCTTAGAAAATAAATAATTTTTTTAAAGCCAGAAAAAAACTTAGATAGTCAGGAATAAAAATTTTCGATAGAAGTAGAAGATAATTTAAACTGGTGTAGAAAAATATGATGAAATAAATTAAATATCCGACTCCCTATGAAATAGGGACAAATTTTGTCGCACTAAAACCGACTAAATTATAGTAGACTCCTTGTAGAAGATTTTTTTAAAAATTATTATTAAAATTATTATTAAAATTATATTCAAGAAAATTATTTTCAAGAAACTGTGCTATAAATTCAACACTATATAACCATACATCAACTTAAATATGTATATTATCAACTTAAATAATAAGTATATTAAGTATAGGTACTACTTATTTAAGTTGACGTAAATGATGCTCACGTAGTCACGTATATGCGCTGCATCTGAATGCACTCTTGTTGACGCTAATGAAAAAATCAATCGTGTGTACTTTAGGATCGATTATGTTGCACTGGTGCGCAACTGTTTAGTTTTTTTTTTCAGGATATCTCTTATATTTTTGGGTTTAAGATAAAAAAAGTTGGGTACTAATCTGGGTTCAACCAGAGTCAACCCAAATACTCTTTAGAATCTTTAGACATCTTTCACAGAAAGCAAAGCTTGTGATAAAAGAAGAAGAATCGGCGATCGAACCCACGAACTTCGCAATAAACCGCTAGGCTACCAAACAGTTAAATTTCAGCTGAGATGAGAAGGATATCTAGAATCATTTTATTTATTTATTTATCCTTTACCTACTGAAAGTATAATAAACAACACACAAAATTTGACATAAAAAAGACATCACAGAATCAGCATAACAGAGGGCGAGCTTACCACAACGATTTTGCGAATGAACAACTAACCCAAATATAAAGAAAAAAAAACATAAAAGGAAGAACAAAGCAAAGAGGATAATGAAAAAAAAAGTAAACAAAAAAGAAAAGGAAAAAGGAAAGGAAGGTGGATGGGGTGGGAGAGAGGGAAGGATAGATGAGGTTTTAGGACACAGAGACTGTAGGTATTTCACGATGTCATACAAATAGCTCGAAGAGAAAATCCCCTCAGAACAATCTGGGCTGATCTTCGTGTTGTTGTTTCCGACCGGGAAGAAATAAAGATAAATAAGAATTTAGCAAAGTAGCAAATAGAAATAGTGAAGAAGAGCTTAGATGCAATTGATGGAAATAAATAATACCTATCTTTAATAAAAAAAAGGTTTGCAACACCACTGCAAGGAAATCACAGTCCAATAAACAATAGAATTAATATGGCACATTATGAGTTATACACACTACAGTACAAATACTATACCTATCTAGTATCTGATACACTTTGATTAGATTATGAACACAGGGTGATAGGTAGGTACGTACTTATTTTGTATTTACCATTATGTACTTGTACCTACAAGATGTAGTATTCATAGTAGTAAGGGAGTTAGAAGCAAAGATGTTAATAATTTTAATAACACCATCCAACGGCAGGGTTACCAGATTTGGTAAAAAGAAAAAATAACTTTTGGGAGACATTTCAAAAAAAATCTTGCTTCGTTGTTTCAATAGGCATACCCTCTTATTAAACACTCTTTCAACGTGAAAATTCTTCATAGGTTTTTATAGATGAGATATTGTGTGAGATATGCCCTCTAACTCACTATATTATTCTTGTTCGAATCTAGTATCGTGCGTTGTTTGTTAAAATAAATATGATTTTATGTACCTATTTGCGCTCTTTACTTACTTACTGGCCCCTTTTGATCCAAGACAGACGGCTTCTCGGACGGAAATCTTGGCTTAATTTTTCATAAGATAAGAAAACTGCTTGATCGGCCTTGAAAAACACATCTAGAAGAAATCAGCCCTGGAGGGCTACCCTTAAAATTCAACCCCGATTTCAATGTCGATCGTCTATCTATACATCTTATACCTAATATAAATTAAAGTTGGGGTAACTCGAGATCACCTGAACAGATTCTTTCGATGTTTAATTTATTGGATCCTCTCAGGATAACAAAATAGGTAGTTAACTAATAAAAAGTTGAAAAATGGATAATAAATAATATAAAATGTAATATTAAAGTTAGTATGGAGCGGATTTCCTGCGACGCCGTAACTATAAAATTAGCTATTGTTTACCACACATTATGGTAGTTCCCTCTCGTTTAATACTAAAACACATGTATAAATCCTAATTTACCTATACCATTTTTTCCGTTTAACAATACCTATCGGATTTATAATAGACCTACCTACGTGAAAATATTTTTATGCTTAGGAACCAAAATCTAAATGTCATAGAGATTGCAAATGGATCGGTATCGCGATGCAAATGCAGAGTTAGGCCCCTGATCTTGGTGTTTCTGCTCGCTTGAATTCCTACAACACAATAACCTCGCGCACTGATACAAGACAATGTGATTGTGCGCGGAATGTGTTTAGATGATATCAAATAATTGCGAGTGTGTAGCTGTCAGGGTAGGTATTGACATTAGAGAGTATAGAACAGGTTACAGGTTACACCTATTTGCATACCAGCCAACCACTACTCCGGAGAGTCTTCTGTCAACCATGACCATCTGCACTCTACATCGGTGCGAAAAGGCGTTGAAATACTTAGAATGTGCCCACTGCACTTGTAGGCATGCACATCAAGTAAGTGCCCTTTATCCCAGTAGGTTCATAAAAGTGTATTGTTATAAGCATTGATTGCTGTTAAATAACTCGAGCTACATTGTTCCACTCCCCGGGTATAAATATAGATGCTTTTGCACTGACAAAACAGAACCTTCAAAATGGATGAATGTAATTATCAAATCGCTGTGGTACCTATGATTGTTTTTTATTTGCTTGGTTTGCTTCGCTTTTTGAGTGTCAAACATATTTTCATAGCTTGTCAAACGGCCCTGCTTTGCGATGCACATACCTACGAGTACTTATAAGTATATAAGTATTTTATTTTATGATTAGGTATACCTACACTATAAATGAGAGAGATACAAAAAAATACCTTTGTGAAATTGTAATTATTTTCAGCTTCCGTTTCATTTTGTGATGACATTTTTCGGCGCAAAGGGTTTGTACCTGTCATGCTGAGTGATGATTTTTTTGACTACCTAAATAAAAATAAATAAAATTTTTAGATATTTTGTGTAAAAATATACCTATTCAAAAATATTAGGAATGAAAACCAGAGCAGGTTGACCAATAATGTTGTTTCTCGTTTTTTTATGAATTGTGTGCTTTAGAGACGCCCTTCCCTCTTTAAATTTATATTGTGATTCTCCGTAAAAATTTACGTGTACCAGAATAACATACAATATACAGGGATCCTACCAAGACGGAAAAAGTCATAAATTGCAGGAGAGATGCTTGGTGTTTCATAGGATTTATCATTCAGTAGGTACCTAATTATTTATATGTTTGAGCTACGTTTATCCTTTACATTTATCTATCTTAAGTCTACATATGACATATAACAATACATGTATCTACTGTATTTTTATATGAGGAGTAGGTATGTTCAACATAGATTAAAGAAACTATGACCCCTGCTACGAAAGACAAATACAATACCAAATACATAAATAGATTACGTGACTATAAACACTTCCCCTAAGCTTTGGTGAAGTGATTCAAATGATCCCATTATGAGTGAAAAACAGTGTCTAGCTGAGCAAATAATGTGTCATTAATTCAAGCAATTAAAACGTTACCAGCAGCTAAATGAATATTCTAAAACAAAATAACTAATCATAAATATTCAAATAAAATGTAGAGGAATGTCTAATAAAGAAATTTAACGAAACGGAAAATTTATATTGCTCCCTACATCGTGCCATTAGCATACTAAAATATACGCATTCTCATGGCGCTGAACAAGTGTAATGTGTGTCCATAACTAATCATTATCTGAATATTTACAATTTTTCGTATAATTAGACAGACAGGGACGTAGCGAGGGAACTCCTACTTTTATTCTCACTCCTTTATAAGTTATACTCTATAAAACGCTCTGAAGCTAGCTCTGGCTTAAAACCAATAACTTACACTTGCGACTTTTATTTACTAAAAATGTGTAAATTACGTTGTCTACCTTTTTTTAGATTTGTGAAGAGAATATTTTAAATTATAATAATTTCACGGTTTATGAATATTAAAAAGTCACGTATGCAGGTATCTGCTAGAAAAACGCAATTATCTATTCATCACTCCAGCATGAAAACGCAAAAACGCTAACCTATTAGTGTCAACTTATGATAAAACGCTTTAGCCAATATTTTTTAATTAGTCTGATGTGTGCAAGAAACGGGCAAAAACATTGTTTACTGTTAATTTCATTATGGATACTATGTTTATCATATTCATAATGAAATTTTACACCACGTGGGTGAAGATGAACCAGGAATATCGTATAGACATAGAATAGACAGCACATCACATAGGTATCTTATTGCATCCATAATAAATGCATCGTTAGCAGTGGCGTGCGGTGGTTTTATTTTCTCAAACAATTGGGCAAGCCGACACAAAAAAGAAGAAGAAGAATTTCACCAAAAAAAATTCGTCGCTTGTTCCGCATTTCTATCCATGAATCATCAATGTATGTACTATGTAGGTAGCTATCTACTGTTAAATTTTATTTATTTTCTAAAAAAAATTTTTTTTTTTTTAATAAATAAAAAATAAAATTTAACAGTAGATAACTACCTACAAACATTGATGATTCATGGATAAAAATGCGGAACAAGCGAAAAATTTTTTTGGAAAAATTCTTCTTCTTCTTTTTTATTACTGTTATATCTATTTGTCTAATATTTGTCTTGAACACTGCCTCACTGACTGATGTCATTAACGCTGTAGTTCCTGCGTTTCCCAGAAGATCGCAACTAAAGACAAATTTTGTTCTAGTAATATGGCTGACAGTAACATATTATTATATTATGACTGGTGGCTGAGCACTTTTTTAAAGGTCTTGATGTGGAGAAAAATAATTTTTCGGGTCATTTAAAGACTCACATGCGAAGTCAGCCATAAGAAAGCATAGTTTAACAAATCAGGAAACTTTTACGCACAGCGCGACTTCTAGCGAAGTAAAGCCTTACTAATGCAATGTGTGCAATAAAAAGTTTGCGGACTCGAGTAATTTAAAGAGTCACATGCGAACTCATAGCTGATAAAAGCCATACGAATGCAATAATTGCAATAAAAAGTTTAATCAATCAAGTAATTAATCACTCTCATGATAAAAGCCATTTGAATGCACACTTTGTTATAAAAAGTTAAAGATTTTTTTGAATTTTCATAAAGAGTTCTATTATCAAGTGCTTTAAAGTCTCACATATGAATTCGGCCATAATAAAGCAAAAGTTTGCATAAAAAAGTTTACCAAATCCGGAATCTTTTACGCACAGCCGGACTTCAAAGCGAAGAAAAGCCTTACTAATGCAATGTGTGGAATAAAAAGTTTGCGGACTCAAGTAATTTAAATTATCACATGCGAACTCATAGCGGGGAAAAGCCATTCGAATGCAATAACTGCAATAAAAAAGTTTAATCAATCAAATAATAGCTCATGATAAAAGCCATTTGAATGCACACTTTGTTATAAAAAGTTAAAGATGTTTTTTGAGTTTTCATGAAGAGTTCAATTATTAATCAAGTGATTTAAAGTCTCACATATGAATTCAGCTATAAGAAAGCAAAATTTGCAAGAAAAGGCCATGGGAGCACTTAAAAAAACTAGTATTCTGAGATTAATGAAAGGTTTACTGTTAAACATTCTAAGATTATTCATTTAAAACATATTGCGAAATTAAACATACCTTGACGTCAGTAATATTCTTGATAATGACTGGACACAGAAAACATGATTAAATCATGATCAGGTTAAACAGCAACAACTGTATTATTTTATTAAAAACTAGCTTATACCCGTCTTGCTTTACGTTTTTGATTCCGAATGTCCGGCTTGATTGTTCTAGTCTAGCTTCTCATTGCTTAACTGACTTAAGCACAGAAAAAGAAGAATTACACTTTCACAATTCATAAAAAGAGAGAAGAATGACACTTTTAATGTTTATTAAAATTTTGTATGAAGATCCTAAAAGATAGAGTTTTTTTTTAAATAAAAAACATTTCTGAATTATTATATAGATTTACCACGCAACTTTCTTAATTTTTTCTTTCATAAGAACCTTCTACTGATAAAAACCAACACGACAAAAAAAGAATTAGTAAAATCGGTTCAGCCGTTTAGGCGTGATGCGATGACATACGGTAAAAAGCAAATAAAAAAACATTTCTGAATTATTATGTAGATAAAATGCAATTTACGATGTAAAAACTTATTAATTTTAGCTAATAAGTTATTGAATTATGTTAAGTTATTGTTGATTCGGGTGAAGGATGACGTTCGATGAGACATAAGCTTGAAATCAAAACAATTCCTCTTTAATTGCTTTACTTTTTAAAAAATCCAATAGATGGCGGTGTAGTAGGAAGTACATAACATGTGATGTATGTTTGCGTATTGTATAGATACGTCGAAAGAATTGACCCATTTAAACCAATTTTTCTGAATTATTATGTTAAGATGTTTGTTTGATGTTTTTTTTTAAACCTTTCATTGATAAACTTTCTAAGGCCGGCTGCCCTAAAAGGCCAACAGGTTTTGAAACGTCGAGACACTAAATTACCTAAGTATGTAAGTAATTACCACATTAAATGACAAAAAAACTATATTATAAATTTAAAACCGATATAATAAACAATGACCCTTTACCTTCAGTTTAAAAACACCGTGTTAAAATACATTTTGACAGTTTATATTACCGATTAAATTGCCATAATACAAAAATAAAATAAATCGAAATAATGTGAACTTACTGTTGTTATAGTAACCGATAAAATATGTATGGGTCAATCTGCTCCGTGATACATTCATTGTTTATTATTAAAAAAGCAAATAACAGGATATTTTGTATGCAATCCTCATTAATTTCTGAATTATATAAAGTAATTCCAATAATTTCATTACGTGATTTTGTTTGAGAGTTGGCAACTCTAATTAATCCCGGATTAAATTTCCTTTGGAAAAAATGACCCGTTGTGGGCCAATTGATATTGACGACGGTGTCGACAAAATTAAAGGGAAGGGATCGGCCTGCAAAATGCTAGTGCGAAAGGGACGCACTGAGCCTTGACTAAGGAGTGCTTCAGGAACGTTAGAGGAGATGAAAGCAGTACTTTCTCGTTATTTTTGGTCCATAGAATATAAAAATACTGTTATACCATGGCAACCAGGGGTCACGTGAGAATATTTTTTTGACGTGCATCAAAAGTTTTTTTAATTTTTCGTCAGAGTTATAGCAATCTTTGAAATGTTTTTATTTTTATATTCTTCTCCAAAATTCTAGGGTAAGCCAGGATTATTGGCTTGTACCAGCCGCTCGCCACTGATCGTTAGTGATATTGGATCATTTCACATTAGGTATATTATCATACTGGAGAAGACTCTAATAGAACACGGAAAATTTTTTCTCATCTCATTCGTCTTCTTTGCCCAATCAGGAGTCTTTCTTCTCTTGTCTCTTGAAACTACCACATCCAGCTTTCTCTATAAAGTTTCAGAAGTTTTCTTAGACGACCTTAGCTGTTCATAATCATTATGTGTAGCTGGATATGCCAATTACCTACTATACTAGACCAAAAAGTGGGTGCGTTGCATTCTACAAACAATTGATGAGGTTTCCCCAAACATACTGCACCTCCTGTGATGCTTGGAATGGCATCTTTCTTATGCTCAACTTTCCACATGATGATGTCTATATTTCCGGCATTGTAGTACCTACCTATACTAATGTGTAGCTAGGTACCCCTATTCTAAGTATCTGTCGTGACATTTACGCCAGCGTGAAGTACCTAACAAAAAAATGTATGGAAACGTATATAGGATCCCTACACAAAATATTTAGGAATTTCAGCCCATTAAAATTCCCGTGAGTTTCTCTCTTACGTTAGTGAGAAAAATTCGGAATGCACCTCTTGAGTTTCTCTGATCTTCAGCAATCAGTGAAATGTATGTAAGATATATTTTGCTTATCATAATTGTCCTCTGAATAATCATTCAGATCATTATTATCATCATGATAGTGCACTATAGGTACCTACCTATTCCTGTTCGTAGCTAACTTCTTATTCGAGAGGTAAGTACCTATATCTAGATATGAAGGAATTGAATAGGTATATGCACACGCGCTTTTATAATCTCTTAAAATCCATTTTTTCTGTAAACTTCTTTTAGAAACATAACTTTCTTTTTATAAGCAGGTATACCTATCTACGTTTTAAGAGCTATATAAATTGAACACGAAACAAGTTAAGATAATAACGAATCGTTACTCATTCGTTTTTGAATTGGACAAGAAACTCCGTTTAGCAAAAAAGCGATCGCAATCGTAGTCGCAATGTTATACACATGGCTGATGGAGGTCCAGGTTTGGAAAGTCTTCCTTGCTCATGGGTGAACCATATCAAATCAACCGGGGTTGTCCTAACGGCTTGGATAACAATTATGTCCTACTGAGATGGTGTATGGGTTCAAATCCTGGGGCCGTCCATTTCCACATTCAAGACGCAAACCTTTGCTTAAATCTGACATATGTCAAAAGTGTTTTTGTATTCACTTTGAGTAAATCCAAATTCATTTATTTAAAAAAAAAAATCCAATAAGACAGTAATTTTCCATAGTTCTTGAATGTCAAAATTTATTACATTCTTTGATTCTTTTAATAAGACATCGAACTTATAGCCATGAAAAAAAGAATCTTGGAGGAGAATTTTCCGTGCAACTGAAGAAGCTGTACCATGAAGCTGAGAACATACCTATACTAGTTACATTAAAAGGTGGAACAGTCATTGCAGGAGGTAATCTCTTCAAACTAAAGGGCTACTGGGATATAAAATTTGAACACAACTGATCATAAGAGAAAAAAAAAACAAAAAAAGTTATTGTGTGGTGAAGGAAACTCATATTATGAGGTTACAACAAACTAATGCTTAATTTTTTTGCGCATAGAAATCGCGGAATTAATAAGCTACTGGGTAGGTACATTGCTACAAACGAATTCTTCCAACTTGTAAATTCTGGGTCTACCTTATTTTATCCACATCATATTCAACTAGATACTAAGTCGGTACGTAATAAATCAAAAGTCTCTTCCGCCCGTGTAAACGCCCCTGTTTACATTTAAATATAATTCTACATAAATAAATGAAAATCTAATTATAAAGTTTGTTAAATATTAGCACATTCAAATACCTGCTTCTGATGTGAATATTGGTTTGTATTTTATATTTTGCAAGACTTGACCCAAAGGAAGTAGGTATCTATAGGTACCTACTTCATCTTCATCGAATCAAGTATTTCGTAATACTTCGTGAAAGTATATTATATAGGTAGGTACACTCTTGTTCAGAATTTGTCACAAAAACAGACACGTATTAAATTTGACATTTAACAAAAAATGTTCAATGTAACAAACTGAGTGTGCGTAGGTACTTGGTAAAATATTTACTTACATGAACCTACTAACTAATTGCTGTCTGCTTCACATACCTATACAAAAGATGATTTTATTTTCAAAATATACCTATCAAGCTTTGCAACTCAAATCTTACATAAAAATATAAACGTAAAATAATAAATATATGCAAGGATCATCGACAATAATTAAAATCGAATCTAAACTCTGCAGTTTATGCATGACGTGATGACATATCTACGCAAATAAGTCCATAACTGAATTATTATTATTGTAGGTAAGCATAGGTTCATGATAAGGCAGATTTTAGGCATCAGTGATGGTTTAAAATTTTTCATTGCTAATAAGGTATCAAAATGAGATATCAATTCAAACTTAGCCTTAATTTGTTATCTGTCCTTCCCTTTACCTACACATTTCTTCCTCGTATTCTTTAAATGTTATCTTATTACATTTTCTTTTATGAGGCCTATTTGAAGCTTATGCTCTTGCGAGGTGGAATCCCATCAGCTGTCTCACCATCCTTTAGGTAATCTTCCTCGATAGGGAGGGGCTAGTTGTATAGAATGATGAAAGGAAGTCTATCAGCATTCTCTGGTCATACCAGTCGCTTCTTCGCTGTCTGTTTCGTTTAACTACAGGTAGGCAGGTAATCAGCCCCAATTTTTTCAAGGATTCTGGCGTTCCTCAATGTTTTGCCAGCATTAATGAGTGTCCTTAATGTCTTCATTTCTCAAGTTCTCACCATCTGATGCTTGCTCCTGACCGTGTATCTTTTGAAACTTTAATTCCTGATTATGTTAAAATAGATTTAAATTCTTTCTGCAATGTCTTAAAAAATACCTACCTATATCTTCTTGCTTAGGTACAGATACTCATTTAGTTAAAACCGTGCATTATACTTTATTATATCGTCTGAATAGTTATAGAAAATTGATAACATCTTTCTCTGCACGTTATGTTCATGCCCATGAGTCTGTCGTAGGTATTTTTTCATAAAAAAAATTATAACGATGTGTTGAAAATAGATACGCCAGTCTGATAGTTGTATGCCTAGTTTAAAATCAGATATAAGAGCAACGAAGAAATAGAGCTATGTACTTGCCATGTGCACTGCGCGTACCTAATTAAAAATAATATGTCATGTATTTTTTAATAGTTAATTAATTTATTCATTTCCATTCTTTCCTACATAAAATCTTACCAACGCTCGTGCAAAACACATCAAACTGCATACCATTATAATTTTCGTGTTAAGTTGAACACACAAGACAAGAAGTATAATAGCTATAGGTACCTTTCAAAGTTTTCAGCTCAACGCGATACATTTGTCCACGAATACGCGGCATATCCATCACGCAATATAGATTACCTCTATGTAGGTGAAGAATTACCTAGTTCCTCTTGAATTTCAGTACTTTTAAGCGATACATGCAATTAGGTATAGGTATATCTTGGTTTCCTTTTCCGTATTCTATAGTACCAATACTTTCAACCAAGTGTATTGTGTAAGTATTATACCTATGCATCCCTCAATGTCCTTGTTGTACGTATAGATACCTACTTTTAGGTGTTTTGAGGGCAATCTTTTACTACTCTTAGGGTGAAGGCCATCAGGGCATTGTCTCTGTAACTAGTTGACGTCTTTATCATAGTTATAAAAAAAATGTAGGATAAGCGAATGTCTATAGCTTATTGATTCCTATGGTATTGAATCAGTGAAGTACACAATAATTAAAGAGGGTGAGCAAATTAACGTAGGTTATTATAACCTTATCTATTTTTATTTTCTTACTAATTTTGTTAAGATGAAGCTTGTTAAATTAATTTGACCGCCCTCTGTGTTCCTTTGTTCCTGAAGTCGAGAGCTCACTCGCAATAGGCGCACTCTTTGAATCTTTCACAGTAAGCTACTAAAAACTTGTGTCGTCAAAGAGAAGATGGTCGGCACACCGTACAGCCAGCGGTTACGATGTTATTAGGTACATGATTGAACTTATTTTCTATTTGAAATGTGCATTTCTATATGGGTCATCTACAACTCTACATCCCTGCGTGACCGTATACAATACGTAATGCACTGGGTTCCTAGGGAGCGGTCAACAAGACGGCCGTCTTATCAATGTATTTTGTTACTACGGTAATTACATTGACAATTTTCCATGTTAACATTCACCGCTACCGCTATAGCAGTACCGTATAGTTCTAGGAAAACAGACCATAACCACCACCACCGTTACACGCTGAGAATATAGGTAGATCTGAATTAAATCATAAGGCTTACTTAATACCTTGTAATTCTGAATCTACTACTGTGATCTTAATAGTGAATCGACCCCATCTATCTTGTCCAAC
Organism: Mystacides longicornis; assembly: GCA_963576905.1. Classification (NCBI taxonomy): domain Eukaryota; kingdom Metazoa; phylum Arthropoda; class Insecta; order Trichoptera; family Leptoceridae; genus Mystacides; species Mystacides longicornis. Next base: position 20,606,042 of record OY756421.1, on the reverse strand, counting down.
AAGCAAACCATGACTTAATGTACCTACCTATACTTCAACACGTCCGCATGCTTCTACGCACTACGATGAAATATAATAATGGTCGAAATGGAATTATTTTTAGTTAATAACTTCAATTTACAGGCAATGCACATTCATAGCTAATTATTTATATTAACATTTTTCATCATAGATAACATTAAACATCTATAACATAAAATAATAATGATTGTGATTTTGATGAGATTAGGAAGTGATTTATTTCTTAATACGTTTTATAATATTTTAATTTGATTTATTAATAAAGGCCGCTAATTTTTATGTTTTTATTTTTTTTAAATTCGTCTTCGTACTGATAAAATCATTTAATAACATGTGTAGCGATGTTCCACTACCTATTCTTACTTAGTACCTACAAACTCAAAGATGGGTACGCTAGATAAGTACCTATACCTCTGGCAAAAATCATCATAATTGTTAGATTCGTCAAGTTTGAGCGCTAGTTTATCCATAGGTACAGATTAACCTTTAAACCTATCTTTAATATAAATCCTGTTTAGAAACCTTACATGCAAGTTACAACATAAAGACAATAATTGATAACTATAAGCAGCGTATAATGGGCTAGTGGACAGGACGCCTCTTGTTCTGGAGATCGTGGACTCAAACCCAAGTGCCAACAAGTTCTCCATAATACAGAATAACGTAGGTATATATATATTCCCTAATATAGAGATTTGCTTGAAACAATTAATACTGTATGTGACTAATTGAACCTTTTTTTTAAATCAGTTGTCTAAAACGTTAGTAAAAACACCACTTGATCGCAGAGGCATTGTAGAACATGTTAACAGAATGTCAGAAAATAAAATTCTTTAGGGCAAGAAATAATCTGAATGAAAATTTTCTAAAACAAAACGATCGCGAGTAGATTGCTGATGCAAAGCCGTTAGTTCTTATTCTGAAAAAGAAGAAAACCGGCTAAAATAGATTCCCAAGAATTTTTTTTTCATAATTTCCATCATACAGAAACGTAGCTACTTATTTTAGTTATCAAGGTTTTCCAAAATCATTATTAAAGGCATTATGTGAGATTAAAACAATAATTTATGATTAGAGGTACGTAATTTTCGCAAATAAAAAATTGTAATATCGCATTTAAAAAAAATATAAAAGCGAAATTTCGCATTTATTCGCATAAAACATAAAATGTCTATAATAAAACACCTTTGAGTATTTTAAATATTTAATAAAAAGTTAACAATTGTAGAAAACCTATATAAAATATCAACATGTAATAAAATATACGTTTTCAATTAATACAATTTAGTTACATCGGCGACTTCTACTAACTGATTTTTCAGTTCCAATTATTTTCACAAGGATAAAGCGTTCGTTTTGACGAGTTACTTGATCGTTTACCTTTAAAATATAATAATTATCGATATTTCACTGAAATTTACTAAAAATTAAAACATCGCATTTATGAAATATATTGACAAATTTCGCATTTATCGCATCTATTTCGTAAATACGAAATTTACGTACCCCTATTTATGATCTAAGTTAATTCATTCACCCCCCTTAGAAGCCCACTTGGGGCCATAGGGAAGTACCTACCTACCACGAACTGTCCATTGCGCTCGACGACAAATTTAAATCTGTAAGTATTGATAACATGAAAAACCCTTATAGAAACTTGCTTATAAGCCAAAAAAATAAACTGTTGATAGTTTCGGTCGAGGGTGCTTGGTAATAGGTAGTCCATTTTCGCAGTTGTAAAAAACCAAGCTTATCGACACACGTTTCATAATCATTTCTTACACATGTTGAATCTCAAACGAAACTGTCCAACAGAGAGGCCGGATAATCTTGTTCAAGACGACCCTTTTCCCAACTTGGACATATTTATGTTTCATCGCTTGACCTTGAACTGCGTGGGAAGTAAATAAAATGAGGAAAGGATGTTATCCTTTAAGTCTATAACAGTACTTCCACGATAAACGGCGCGCGGCGGGATGAGATTCTAATGTTGTCCATACGGGTATGCTACACAAGGGCGGATCCAGGGGGGACTGGGTCCAGGTCTAGGTCCAATAATTAAAACCGTTAAACATACTGTTTTTATATATTTTTGTCTATTTTTAAGTACAGTACCTTAATTATTAAAAAACCTACTATTAACTTGTATTTACTATTATCAAAATTAAATTATAACTTCTTGTGACTTGAACATGGCTATATAACCCCCCCCCCCCCCTCCTCTGGCGCCAAATCTGGAGCCGCCCTGGATGCTATTCAACACATCAGGAAACTTTGTCGAGACGTCATTATGTCTGATATTTTTCTCACGAACGAATATGAAAAGTAGCTAAGCATAGAATTTATAATGTTTTTTGAAGCAGTCTTATAACAAATATAAAGTGTACAATATAACGTCTAAACACTGAATAGAAAAAGCTTCCCAGAGGTCAAACATTCTATTCTATTGAAACGAGAGCTAATATTTTTTACCTGAGCCTAAACAAACATCAATATGGTGGAAAGGGGTGGGTGGAGAGGGGAGGAGAAATCAAGTTCACTGTAGTAACACAACAACTATGAAATGAAATATGTTGTTAACATTACATCATAGTTGTAAAGAAGTTTTAATTAAAAAGAAATATAAAAGCACAGAACAATTAGCCAAGTAGATGACGAGTTGATCATAATAAAACATTCAATAGTCAATCTAAATTATATTAGATACGAGAAAAAATATCGAATATTAAAACTTGGCTAAAATAGGATTTACTGTAGGAGTAGATCTCCCTACTTCAGACACTCTTTAGGGACATCTGAGACATCTTGTTTTCTTAACTTTTCCGGCTTAAGTATGATTGTAGGTACATACTTGCTTACGATTTTTTTCATCCCCTTGAAATAATATCGAAGGTACTTATATTGAGGGGAAGTGGTAGATAGCTACTTTCGTGAATGCAAAAAAATGGTAAGCAGATAGGTGCCGATATAAATTTTGCGTAGGTACCTACCTTATTAGATTTTTTTTCTGTACCTACTTTTGATTTAGGTAGGTACATAAATAATTCAGTACCTGTGTATATAAAAACACTCTTCTCTGCAAAGGTGTCGTATACGCGACGGAGCTCAATATCAGGTCCGGTCCAAGGTGAGACAGTATTTCAAACACGAATAGATATTATTTAGAGTGGAAAAAAAACGGAAATCGAACCTAGGATCTCTTGATTAAAAGTATTTCAGTATGCCACTAGAGCATACCGACGTCAGTATTTCGGTCGATAAATTTACTAAAGCAAACCTTCGAAGATATTTGAACTAACGAATAATAACAAATCGACTATTAAGGAAAATGAAACAAAAAATCTGTCGGTAGCAGGTCGTCTGCACTGTAAAAAACACGTGCCTACATGACAGAGTTATTTTGTATCATCACACACATCCCGTAGGAATGCGAGGAGCGGGATCCTGCAGGCGCTGAACACAGAGGCCCCTTGTCTCGCGACCTTACATGCATCGGCCCCAAACACGTGTCCTTTGTCATTGCGTCCCGTGCCAGTGACAAATTACAACGCTTCTCTATTACAACTGAGCGGTATTTTTATTCAAAAAACCCTCGTCCGCTTATCTCTTGGCGTTTTACAAGTTTTTTTTACTTACTAACTGATAGATATTAATCTGAACACGAATGGGTAGGCATCATACCAATGTTTTCATCCACTCTTTGAAAAAAAAAAAAAACAAAATAAACATTTGGATTTACAACACAGTACTTAACTATAAATTCTGAGGGCCGTGGTGTGTCAAATTCTTTGGATGGGGACAAAATTATGTAAGTATCTATGTTAAAAATGTTAGGTAGGTTTGTTACGAATTACAATTATTAATTGCGAAAAATTACTTCATCTTGTTGAATTCATTTCTAGAAAATTCCTATATTTAACCGTCCAATCGTTACGTACCTACCTACATACCTGCTAAATACTAAAAGGGGCACCTAATCATGTAAAGGGCCAATGAAAACAGCTGTTGACATGCCGTCATCTTTGCAATGGTTCCTCTAAAAATTTTGAAATTTTTATTGAGGATTCCGGGACAAGTATTTATACCATCAGTGGGGCTAGTACGAGTTTAATCGAAAGCTAATTGCACGCTAATAAGCGCTTATAAACGTGCAAATAGTGTTCTAAAATAAAACGATCGAATCATTCGATCATTTTTGTATGGAAACTTTTCGAAACTCTTTCGATGATCGTTTCGATATTCGATCATCGAAAACTTATACTAGGGGTACTGTGTATTTAACTTCGTTGGTCCGTAGCTATTCATCCTGCAAGAGATTTTCTAGTTTTGGTTCATTGAATATTGAGAGCTCAGATTGAATCCTCTTCAGCAATAGATAATAATTGATTCCTATGTTGAAGAATTTTCTAAAAATCGTTATAAAGGGAAGCTTAGAACTAAATTAAATAAATTTATAGGTAGGAAATTTGTTTATTTTAAACCATCTAGTATAGATAGATATGAATATTGAACTAGATATACCTACAGATAGTATTAGGAGTAGACTTGTAGGTATGTGAAGGAGTAAAGCAAATTAAATTCGACGTAATGTGTAGACACATTGATTTTGGAAGCACACACAGCTGGGAGGCAGCGTTAATCCTTTGATAAACACTGGAAACAAACATCCCCCGCCCCCCTCCCTCTCTCTATAATTAATAGCAAATTGTCGATACTGCATTTTGGCAATATATACGGCGGGGGATGGGTGCACAGCCAGATTGATGTTTTGTTTGTTTAATGAAAAATTCCACTGCGAGGGTGAACAAAGCGGCACGCGACCCAAATATTCACCAACCCTGCTTTGTGTGAATGTTATCTTTTGTGTAATTAATCGCAGTTCTGTGGTGATCCGATTTCAACGTAGATCGACAACCATCATTCTTCCTTTATTTAAACTTTTCTCAATAATTCTAAACTAAAATGTTCTAACTTAGTTTTATAGTATGGTAACTCTACATGCTAATGCATTTAAAATATACCTAGTCTTGGTGGCGTTGTTGAGCGTTTCTTCGATGAAAATGGGAATAACGCCAGTGTTCATTTTGAAATATTGTCCAAGATGTGACAAATGTGTGGGAGGAGGTCATACACATTGCGCAAGATCGAGCGCAATGGAGAGCTCTTGTTGCCTCCCTATGCCCCTGAGTGGGGTGTAAAAGGGAGAATTATTATTATTATTTCAAATCATTTATTCATTAAATCACAATATATCATATGAAGTATACATCATTGTAAAAAAAATTAATAAAAATAAATTAAAATTAAATACAATGCTAGATACTAAATATAAAAATATCGGTATTATCTCTCATGATACATCACGATGTAATGTAATCATGAGAGATCTTCGAACTATAGAGAAAGGAACCTTCTTAACATCCTACATGAGGACAACAGAACTGCCTTTTGGATGGCATATCTGAGACCACAACAGATGCCAAGTTTCCCTAGATTGTCTTTAAGAGACTTAGGAATAACTCCATTCGTCGATATCACTATAGGTATTATGTGGGTGGTTGGTGTATGCCACATATCAAGATATTTAATTATCTTGTCTTGCTCGGCTTTTTTCAAATTTTCGTCATACGGTACAGTGATATCCACGAGATAGGTTATCCCGTTCCTACGATCAACCAATACAATGTCCGGACGATTTGCGTTAATCGTTCGGTCAGTCTGTATTGGTATATCCCAATATAATTTTGTATTATTGTTTTGCATTACCGAAATCGGGGTGTACCTGTAATAAGGTACTTCAAAATCGAGTAAACTATATTTCAAGGCAAGTTTTTGATGAACTATTTTAGCCACATCGTTATGTCTGTGCAGATACTCAGAACCACACAGGAGAGAACACCCAGACAAAATATGTCTGAGTGTTTCTCCCGTTTGGCCACATGCACGACATTTATCAATTATATCAGGTGTTTTAATAATATATTTTTTATAATTGTTAGTGACGATGATCTGGTCTTGTATTGCACAGACAAAACCTTCTGTTTCGCTAAATAGTTCACCAAACCTCAACCATCCAGTCGAATCTTCAAGACTTACATGAGATGAATTTAAAGTTTCGAAGAATCGACCGTGGAGAGACTTGCCTTTCCATATATCAACCCGATCTTGTACCCCAATTATCGGTGGCGAAACAGGATTTGATAAATTTAAGGGTGTGTACTTCAAATCACACGCAATGAGGTCTTCATAACCCAATTTATTCCTTGATGAGATAAAGTAAGACTGGAGGAGGTTTATTTCTTTGTTATTCATGTTTTTGATGTTTAACATGCCTCTACCACCTATCTTCCTTGGTAAATATAGTCTCATCAAGGAACATCTTGGGTGATGCATCCTGTATTGTGTGAGCAAACCACGCACCTTTAAATCTATCCTGTCCAATTCCGTTTGGTTCCACTTAATGATTCCAAAAGAATACAATATTTTCGGTATAACCCATGAATTAATGGCCATAATTTTATTTCTCCCGGAGAGAAAACTTTTCAAAACTTTTTTTAATCGTTTAATAAATTCATTTTTAATGTTATTTTTAATAATTTTGTGGTCAAAAACTAGATTTTGTTGAAAGCCAAGATATTTGTAATTTTGATTATCTAAAAGAGGAATGTTTGTAACAGATGAAGAATTATTTTGATGATTGTTTCGGATTATTCCTTTTTGAACATTAATTTTTGCACATTTTTCTAAGCCAAATTCCATTTTTATATCATCACTAAATTTTTTTGTAATTTTGATTAATTTTTCTAATTCAACAAAATTTTTACCAAATAATTTTAAATCGTCCATATAAAGTAAATGACTAAATTTAATACCAGACCTTTTTAATTCATAGCCACAATTTGAGGATTCCAATAATTTACTCAGTGGATTTAGAGCTAAGCAGAACCAAAGCGGACTTAGACTATCTCCTTGAAAAATACCTCTATTGATATGGATTGAATCGGTAATATATTTTCCAGAAGGTTGAGAAACAGATATTTTTGTTCTCCATTTTGACATCAAAAATTTTAGAAATTCTACGAGTTCGTTGTTAATTTTATATATTTCCAAAACTTTTATTAGCCAAGAATGTGGGACTTTATCATATGCTTTTTTGTAATCAATCCATGCAATAGAGATATTTTTCTTTTTGTGTTTCACCTGCTCACAAATAATACTGTCTATTAAGAGCAATTCCTTTGTCCCACGAGATCCCATTTTACATCCATTTTGTCTGACAGATAAAATATCATTTTCAATTAAGTATGAATGAATTTTGTTTGAAATTATAGATGTCAAAAGTTTATAAATTGTTGGTAGGCATGTAATTGGTCTAAAGTTATTTGGAGTTGAAGCATTATTGATTTTTGGGATCACGTGGGTTAATCCTTCTGTTAAGAATTCTGGAAAGTTCAAATTTTCAATTGCAGATTGAAACTGTCTTGCCAATATTATATGTGAATTTGTAAATTTTTTAATCCAAAAGTTTTGTAGCCCATCTTTTCCCGGAGATTTCCAATTTTGTATTTTTTTTAATGCAGTTTTAACGTCAATCAAATTTATACTAAAATTTTGCATTTCTGGATGTTCAGAATTAATTTCTTCTAACCAATCACTATTAGTATTATGGGATATAGAATTCGACCAAAGATTTTTCCAAAAAGTTTCCATATCATCTTTATTAGGTAAATTATCTGTTTTGAAATTTGAATCTTCCAGATTGGTAAAACATTTTTTTTGATTAAAGGAGAAGAGATGGTTCTGTTTTTTCCTTTGAACCCTTTCTTTAAATCTTCTTATCCGTTTAGCTAACGCCAAGACTCGTTGTTTAAAAAAGTCAATTTTTTCTATTATTTTTAAATTAAAGTTATCAATTGAATATATATTTTCGATATCAAAAATTTTCTCAACAAACAATTTTAATCTTGGTCTATGGTTTCCAGAATTAAATGATGTAAGTTTTCCAATTATTGAGCGAAATTTAGTAATTCTATTTTCTATTCTTTTTTGCCAACGGGGGGTACTTGAATGCTCAATGATGTTTAGATTTCGATTAAATTTAATTTTTGCCATAGTTACGCAAGTAGCCGCTGCACAATAAAGAATAGAATGAACATCTTGTAAATTTTGACAGGAGTTTAAATCATCTAAAATAATATTATTAACCCGACAAATAATTTTTTCAATAATTGGAAAACTTTTAAATTTTGGCAATAAAGGTCGAAGAAAGGGTTCTTGATTACGAAACAACAGAAGCATCTCTTCATATTTGCTCTTAATAGTGTCATAATCAGGGATATTAAAATATTCAAAGTTCTCGTTTGAAGCATCATTAGAATTTGTAACATTTGTATGGTTATCATCTGAACTTTCCAAAATTGTATTATGATGATTCATCGGAGAACTTAAATATTCCGATCTAAGAACGTCTAGTTCAGATTCCGATAATAATTTGTTTCTAATTATTACTCGAACCTGATCGGACAATCTTTGGGTATATAATTGTGAATAAAACACGATGTTATAACTGAACACTGATTTTATTTAATTACATTGGGTGCACATATTATTTTAGTTCATCACGCCATGACAGATACAAAGGGAAGTGCTTCTACAAATTATTATTATTTCAAATCATTTATTCATTAAATCACAATATATCATATGAAGTATACATCATTGTAAAAAAAAATTAATAAAAATAAATTAAAATTAAATACAATGCTATATACTAAATATAAAAATATCGGTATTATCTCTCATGATACATCACGATGTAATGTAATCATGAGAGATCTTCGAACTATAGAGGAACCTTCTTAACATCCTACATGAGGACAACAGAACTGCCTTTTGGATGGCATATCTGAGACCACAACAGATGCCAAGTTTCCCTAGATTGTCTTTAAGAGACTTAGGAATAACTCCATTCGTCGATATCACTATAGGTATTATGTGGGTGGTTGGTGTATGCCACATATCCTTGATTTCGTGAGCAAGATCAAGATATTTAATTATCTTATCCTGCTCGGCTTTTTTCAAATTTTCGTCATACGGTATAGTGATATCCACGAGATACGTTATCCCGTTCCTACGATCAACCAATACAATGTCCGGACGATTTGCGTTAATCGTTCGGTCAGTTTGTATTGGTATATCCCAATACAACTTTGTATTACTGTTTTGCATTACCGAAATTGGGGTGTACCTATAATAAGGTACTTCAAGATCGAGCAAACCATATTTCAAGGCAAGTTTTTGATGAACTATTTTAGCCACATCGTTATGTCTGTGCAGATACTCAGAACCACACAGGAGAGAACACCCAGACAAAATATGTCTGAGTGTTTCTCCTGTTTGGCCACATGCACGACATTTATCAATTATATCAGGTGTTTTAATAATATATTTTTTATAATTATTAGTGACGATGATCTGGTCTTGTATTGCACAGACAAAACCTTCTGTTTCGCTAAATAGTTCACCAAACCTCAACCATCCAGTCGAATCTTCAAGACTTACATGTGATGAGTTTAAAGTTTCGAAGAATCGACCGTGGAGAGACTTGCCTTTCCATATATCAACCCGATCTTGTACCCCAATTATCGGTGGTGAAACAGGATTTGATAAATTTAAGGGCGTGTACTTCAAATCACACGCAATGAGGTCTTCATAACCCAATTTATTCCTTGATGAGATAAAGTAAGATTGGAGGAGGTTTATCTCTTTGTTATTCATGTTTTTGATGTTTAACATGCCTCTACCACCAATCTTCCTTGGTAAATATAATCTCATCAAGGAACATCTTGGATGATGCATCCTATATTGTGTGAGCAAACTACGTACCTTTAAATCCATCTTGTCTAGTTCCGTTTGGTTCCACTTAATGATTCCAAAAGAATACAAAATTTTCGGTACAACCCATGAATTAATGGCCATAATTTTATTTCTCCCGGAGAGAAAACTTTTCAAAACTTTTTTTAATCGTTTAATAAATTCATTTTTAATGTTATTTTTAATAATTTTGTGGTCAAAAACTAGATTTTGTTGAAAGCCAAGATATTTGTAATTTTGATTATCTAAAAGAGGAATGTCTGTAACAGATGAAGAACTATTTTGATGATTGTTTCGGATTATTCCTTTTTGAACATTAATTTTTGCACATTTTTCTAAGCCAAATTCCATTTTTATATCATCACTAAATTTTTTTGTAATTTTGATTAATTTTTCTAATTCAACAAAATTTTTACCAAATAATTTTAAATCGTCCATATAAAGTAAATGACTAAATTTAATACCAGACCTTTTTAATTCATAGCCACAATTTGAGGATTCCAATAATTTACTCAGTGGATTTAGAGCTAAGCAGAACCAAAGCGGACTTAGACTATCTCCTTGAAAAATACCTCTATTGATATGGATTGAATCGGTAATATATTTTCCAGAAGGTTGAGAAACAGATATTTTTGTTCTCCATTTTGACATCAAAAATTTTAGAAATTCTACGAGTTCGTTGTTAATTTTATATATTTCCAAAACTTTTATTAGCCAAGAATGTGGGACTTTATCATATGCTTTTTTGTAATCAATCCATGCCATAGAGATATTTTTCTTTTTGTGTTTCACCTGCTCACAAATAATACTGTCTATTAAGAGCAATTCCTTTGTCCCACGAGATCCCATTTTACATCCATTTTGTCTGACAGATAAAATATCATTTTCAATTAAGTATGAATGAATTTTGTTTGAAATTATAGATGTCAAAAGTTTATAAATTGTTGGTAGGCATGTAATTGGTCTAAAGTTATTTGGAGTTGAAGCATTATTGATTTTTGGGATCACGTGGGTTAATCCTTCTGTTAAGAATTCTGGAAAGTTCAAATTTTCAATTGCAGATTGAAACTGTCTTGCCAATATTATATGTGAATTTGTAAATTTTTTAATCCAAAAGTTTTGTAGCCCATCTTTTCCCGGAGATTTCCAATTTTGTATTTTTTTTAATGCAGTTTTAACGTCAATCAAATTTATACTAAAATTTTGCATTTCTGGATGTTCAGAATTAATTTCTTCTAACAATACTTATTATTATTATTATTATTATAACTACCTATGTAATTAAAATAAGGCTTGCGTCACGTAAAGGACAAATTGTGCCAAAGGGCAGCAGAGAATTTCAACGACTTAACAAAGAGAAAAAAAGTTCAACGACTTAACAACGAAAAGGAAAGAAAAAGAGCATTTAGATTAGATGTGTATTTACCGATGCAGATTAAACAAATACAATTAATACAAAAAAAATTGGATACAGACAGAGGGCTAGGGCGTATAAGATCTTTTAAGCTAAGATCGAGAGAAGTACTTACCTACCTACAAAATTCCTCAATGGTGGTCACTTAGCTGTGATAGAAGAGACAATAATATACCTACTTAGAAGAATTTTCTAGTCAGCGCTAAGGATGTCAGTGCCATATCATCCCTAGGAGGAAAGGCAATACCTCCGGGGTGTATGTATGCACAGAGAGAAAATGTAACATTTCAATGTCGAAGGGCAAGTCTAGCCAAGTGTGAAAAGATCAAAATGTGTGCGCACACACCCACATACACTCGAGGAGAATTAATTTTATTACATTCAAGAGTAGCGGGTAGGTGGGTGTGTGCGTAGGATGAAATAAAACAAATTATGTATGCACATGAGTTCACTTTCAGGGCTGAAGCGCCGTGTTCCGTAAGGGGTAGGCAGAGAGAATGCAACTCTACTCTCTTATATCCCAGCACATTTGTTTCGCTTCTTCCACCGGCATACCATTTCTTTTGCAACTTTTTACAACCTCTCCTATTTCTCTTAACTTCTGAGGGCAGGTGCCCTTCCTTGAGAACAGAATCGATGTGTTCTATCGACTATAACGCCATTCTCAGTTATCCACGCTTTCTTACATCTTTCCTTTCAACCTTTTAAAATTTCTTCGTCATTCTGTTTGCATCCATTCTTTTCACATGCCCAAACTATCTCAATTTTTTGACTTTCACATTTGTCACAACACTAACTTCTATACCACATTCATTCCTAATATTCTTATCCCAAGTCTTTCCACATATTTTTCGCTGAGATCTTGTTTCTGCTGCATTTAAACTAGATTCTTCTTTTTCGTCCATGTCCAAGTTTCACATCCATACATTATTGATGATAAGAGTATTGGACTATGCACTAGTTTTTTGGATTGTTATTAACATTCTGTTTAAAACTTATTTTTTCTTCGAATAAATTAAAAAAGAGAGAAACCCTGTTATAGAGATCAAAGCAAACAGAATCAGCAAGAACTGCTAAAAGATATTATTTGGCCAATAATAATATGAGTATGTATGTGTGTATATAGGTATAGAGACATTATAATAATATGTAGTCACTGCACATGAACTTGTACTCAGTTGTTCGGAAGTAATTTGCTTCAATAATCAGACTGTCCTTTGTGCCCTTTGAAAATACAAATCAACACATCTAAATCTATAGTAGGAAGGCATGCAGAGCTAGCTTAAGTTTATTCTGGGGAGCACTATAGGCAGGCGCACGCTTAAAATAAAAACACGTTACTTAAGGTACTTTAATGTTTTTTTTTTGCATTCCTACACCGTACATTTAAAATCTCGCAATTTCAGAAAGAACTTACTGACAAATTAATCAAGATTTTATTCATAAATATTTTCCATAAGAGAACTTTCAAAACTATTGTCATCAACAACTGTCCAAAGATCGAAGAAAAATTGTAGTTGCTGTTTTTTTATGCAGATTATAATATTATCTAGAGTATGTTCGGGTATTATGGCACAGTGTGCCAATATGGAACACCACATTTATTTCCAAATGGTGAAATCAACCTAGCGAAATAACATAAGTTTCAAAACAATGCGCAGGATAACCTCACTTCCTTAATAGAATTATGTAGTCCTGCGAGTGTGGATGCGTCAGTTGCGTGAAAAAAAAAGTTTTTTGCCGTTCGTCATCTTATTTTTTTGGTAAGTTTTTTTTTTTTTTATAAAAATGAATCTGTGCTCACTCAAAGTGAACACAAATACACTCCTTGACTCTTTCACAGTAAGCTACTGAAAGCTTGTGTCGTGAAAGAGGAAGATGGTCGGCACCTGGGATCGAACCACGACGTCCGCAGTGCGAAAGCCGGCGTTGTAACCGCTGGGCCACCAACCACTATATTAGTATTTTTTAAAAAGGAGTTAATTCTGATCCCAGGTGCCGACAATCTTCCTCTTTCACGACACAAGCTTTAAGTAGCTTACTGTGAAAGAGTCAAAGAGTGTATTTTTGTTCACTTCGAGTGAACACAGATTCGTATATATAAAAAAAAATCTCAGTATGACACATTATTGCCTTGTATATAAAGTGTGGTGTAAACGTTGAATAATATAAGTATTTCTTTTATTTATTTTTCTGTGAAGTAAAATTTGAAAATCATGCATAATTGCCAATATGGCCCACTGCATATGAGGATAATATGCACCAGTGTGCCTGTCATCTGATAAACGTCTTTTGTCGTCAGATACGTCTTCTTCTCTCTCTTTCACCTTTCTTCCCATCCTTACCTAGCATCCTGTCTTGCTGGAGGAAGATCCTTTGATGAATACTGAAGATGACGGCCTCTAACTGGCAGCATGGATTCTCACCACGACACAACGTTACCCTGGCTAGCATTAGGGTGATCCACTAACATTTTATCTTACTGTTTAAAGTCTTAGAGCATGAGTCTTTAGTTGAATAATTATCTCAGGGTCTTGAGAAGTCCGAGAGCAAGTATTGTTCTTAAAAGGTAAAACAAGTGAGATTCATGAATGTAAACGCACTGTAATCATTTTATCGTTTATTTAAGTTCACCAAAAACACATTGTACAATAGTTCAACATTTAGATCTTTAGTTCAAAGCAAGGAGTATCAAATGAGTTGCAAAAATAACCAAACATTGTCACTTATTTAAATTATAGTTACATTGAAATGTTTTCTTTAAAATTATTATATTGTTTTAACACCAGTTCAAAATTATTCACAGATTCACCTTAGTTTATTACATATAACGTTTTCTTATAAAACTCAATAGTTTAACACCAGTTCAAAGTTATTTGTCGTTCACTAGTAACCAATAATATAATATTTGGCACCATACGAAAAATTACAAAACAACTAGATTTTATTTTATAGAATTATTTCGAACACGTATTCAATTCGGTTTATATCTTAACGCGTAATATATTATTTCTTTAGGAGGAGAGCTTGTGTTCGGGTGTGGCTCGCGAGGAGGCACACACCCGACTAGCTCGTAAGTTTACGAACAGCGCCGAGCCAGTCGGCGAGTACATCGACTTCCTATGGGGGAGTCTGTCGTCTAACTAAGTTCATAGAAAAATCATTATTTTGATAAAATGTTGAGAGGGTTTGAATACTCCATAGGAATTTTGATATTAACTGTAATGACGCGCTTTGACCGTTATAAATTTAAACTTTATGAATTATATATACTATTTCCTTTTATATTTTTAATATTATTTCTTTTATAATTCTCAACAGTATTTCACAATACGACATTCCCCTCTAAGTTATCCAAAACAAAAAAAATCAATAAAAAAAAAGCGCTTAAGCAGTATTTGACTTTAACCCAGACAATGATCTGACAGACAAACAATTTAACAAAAGCTCAACGTATACAAAACAACCTCGGGTGGCAAAACTAGTATGGATTTCTACAGGACATAATGGTTACAAAAGTTACAAAAAAAACTTAAAGAATTTTTCAATACTTTAGTCGGACCCCACAGCTAGTATTTTCACTATAACTACAATCGAACCTCTATTTACGCTAATCGGAACAAGCATGTCTTAACAAAATTTTTCCTTTAATTTCTTTTAAATTCATTATCATTATACAATACAAGGCATATCCGTAATTACTTTATGTTCTATTACTGGGTAGGTCCTTAAGGGAGTCATGAGTCTATACAATTTATCAAACAGCGTGTATTCAAGACTGACTTGACACTTTTATTTCTTTATACAATTTAAACCTGTGGTGCCGACAAGTAATCGTTAGAAGAAATGTGGAATATAGAGATTCTCACAACACAAACAGTGAGACAAATCTCGAGAATCTTCAGAGTAAATTACAAGTTTAATATTATTTTGGAATAGTCAAACGAATAAAGAATGTGTCCTCAGCATAATAAAAAAATTAAAAACAAAACATTAAATATATCAGGAGATTTGGAGTTTCACATACGTATTCTCTAAAGCGCTTTTTGTACATTCATCATTGTTCATTTCCTTCTTTCATACAAAAAAAATTGGTACCAAAATTTTGAATTAACTCATTCATTCATCTTGTACTCCAAACTCTAAGACAACAATAATTTTACTAAACAACGTTATGAAATTTATATCAGGGAAAATTTCGTAGATGGTATGCTGAAAACACATTAACATACAAGAGTATTTGGCGAACATATGAAACTTAGATTAACATTAGGTACATAATATACATTTATTTATCAAATTCTTACAACTAATGGACCCTATTTCTGTGTCGGTAAATTATTTTAAGTTTGGATTTTAAATTGGCCATTCCAGAGTACCAAACGTAAACTGGTTATTCACTAAGAATCACTTTATAACACTGTTCACTAATTTCTTTCTTTAAGACACAGCCTAATATGAGTTATTCAACTCCAAATTTTTTCTTTTTATGTTAGCTAATTTAAACCTTGACAAGTAATTGACTTATGTGCAACCAACGGAGTCCACTAATTTTTATCTATTAATCTTAACTAATTCTCTGTCTGCCCAAGTATAACAGAGTATCGAGGATGTTTTCTCGTGCTAGCCGAATCCAAAGATATACGTGGATTCAATTGCTCAAGGACGCCACGTAATTTTATAATTATAGACAAAATTACGAAAATTCTATAAAAGATAGTCTAAGAATTACTCACTATTAATATTATAATTTTCTTAGGATATGCAGAAAAGGCGTCCCTAATTCTGTCACGTGCAATTATACTAAGTGTACTTAAACTACTTATTTTTAAATATAAGATATATCTAAATATATAGATTATGACATATAAATATACACTCTGCATTCGGAGACAGGTATCAAACGCGAGATAACTATCGTAATACAAAGAACGAGGTATATGACTAATAATTACGATAAATTAAAATTATATACACGACAGACTTACGTAGTTATACACACAGTGGTGTACAACAATTTATTCGTCTGCAAAACAATGATACAAGGTGATCTTCTTTAAGTCGATCTGACTCTAGCGCGGTTATTTTTAGTTTATTACTCAAGTAACAACGCTAATTATTTTCAAAAGAAAATAATTCTTTGACTCCACCATTCACACGGGGAAGTCAGTATCCAAAAAAAAATTAATAACAACGCTAATCATTTTTCAAAAATGATTCTTTGACTCCACCATTCACACGGGGAAGTCAGTATCTCAATAAATAATTAACACATCAAAAGGGAGGAGTCTGTATTCGATGACTCACAACATTACACGAAAATGTACGTATAATCTTTCCGAACTTATGGTCACAAGAATCGGAGTATCCATTTGTACCTGTTGGCTGGAGAGGGATTACCAAACGTACCTCGATCACTAAACAGTATACAATTTAAACAAACGAAAGAATAAAACAAAAGGTACGATATACAACGTACCACAAACGGATTAACAGGATTCGACGCTTTTGCGTGGAATAACTTGTTTGTTTGTCCATCTTAAATAAGAAGGGGAGTCTATTGTAAGCCGATCCTGGCTCTAGCGTACAACCCTCTGAATTCTTGATTCAGCAAGTATACACCAATTTAGTAATTAACCAAAAGGTCTTCCTTGAAGTGTGATCAATACTTCCAAGGGTAAACAACTGATAACTCTAGTTCTAGCCTCCATCACGGATGACTGAACCTATAGAGAATATCCTAAAACTAAATTATGATTTTATTTCTAAAATCCATAATTCTTTCCTTAATACGCACCACACCCTCGCATATAAGGAGAAAACTCAAAACATCTTAAACCTAAATTATGATCTCGTTTCCGAAATCCATAATTCTTCCCTCATATATTTGCAAGAAAAATACAAGGAGTAACCCATAACATATTGAATGACCTGGCAGGATCACTCAATACTCTCTCCGTTCTATTATCAGGGGACACCCTATGGCGGCACCGATTTTGCAGTCAGAAGACGACAACAATAAACAAATTAACAATTATGTGTCTTTTACTAGACACATCCTTAGGTATATAGAATAATGGCAATACGCTTATAACAGGCGGATTACAACAACTTACTATATGAAGTATTATACTAATGTCTACTATCCTATTTTAGATATCAAATTTGTACAACACTTAAGACAGAACGCTTCATGACGTTATGCATTTTAAATAAACAAACAAAAAAAATCTCTTATACTAACTATGGTACAAGACATCCTAGTCTTTACAACTACAAGTGACACGTCTGGCCACTACAACCCATTCACACTCTTCATCCTTTCATACTGGAACATCATCGTAACAAAATTTGCTGTGATTTGATACCCCACAAGCCATACTTCCGAATTGGTTTGAGAACCACTGGTATGATATCAAAATGTTACGCTTTCAATGTCGGAACAACTACAGCCACAAAATTTCCTGAAGTTTGATACCACTGAAAGTATATACGCAGATAGTTTGAGAAACACTGGAATTCAGTACTAATATGAGGCTTTCTAATAACGGAACGAGCACTGCTATAGAATTTCATTAAATTTGACACCCATGAAACCATATCTCAGAATTGGTTTGAGAACCACTGGAATACTAATAATATGTGACGTTTCTGATAACGGAACTATCATCGCTATAAAATTTCCTCTGAATTGATATCACAGAAGGTATATATCAGAAATGGTTTGAGAACCACTGCAACATTAATCAAATATGACGTGTTTGACAACGGAACCAACATCCTTATAAAATTTCCCCTGAATTGATATCCATGAACCTATGTCTCAAAAACGGTTTGAGAATCACTGTAACATTAATCAAATATGACGTGTTTGACAACGGAACTAACATTCTTATAAAATTTCCTCTGAATTGATATCCATGAACCTATGTCTCAAAAACGGTTTGAGAATCACTGTACTAATAATAAAATATGACGTATTTGATAAAGGAACCAATACCGCTATGAAATTTCCTTTAATTTGACATCCAAGAACCTATATCTCTGAAATGGTTTGGGAACCACTGTATTAATAACAAAATATGACGTATTTGATAAAGGAACCAATACTGCTATGAAATTTCCTTTAATTTGACATCCATGAACCTATATCTCTGAAATGGTTTGGGAACCACTGTATTAATAACAAAATATGACGTATTTGACAAAGGAACAATTACTGTAACAATTCTTGCTGAAATTAAACACTCCAGATGCTATACCTCTAAAATGGATTGAGAACCACTGTACACGGATGGTCAAATCATTGAACAAACAAAACCACTATTAAAAAAAAATGAACGCATCTATCTGAATTCCATCAAGCAGGAATTTATTCACTATTGGGAATCGAAGTTTCTTACTAAAGAATTTACACTCAAAAGGATATAGCTCTTTTTATCGGTCTTACGAACTCATTTACCTAGAAAAATGGCTCTTAAAAGTAGATGGGGCGTATTGAATTCAACGAATGAATAACATCAGTTCAGTGCATGATAATATTATGGTACCTAGCTATTTCCGTTGACTTCTACGGCAAGAATATTCGCTTTATTATTTTTGTGAATTCAACAACTGTAGGTCAGAGACCTTGGGACTCTACACGTGTTCTCGAGGTCAACGATATCCGGTGGCGCGAAATAGCACATTCTCCATACTTAATTAACCCTCAAGCGCTCACATACAATCAGATTTCTCTATTAAAATTTTAATTACGTTTATTAAGTTTTCTGGAAATACTGTTATTTCAATCTATGGATCCTGATTACTCGCAGTACAATGGATGACAGATTCATTAGGGATTTCCAACCCTCACTATGGCAAAACTACACATATACCTGTTGTGTTTTTGACTTCTTCAGTAAGCCAGGTCTCCGAGCAACATATACTTTATGAAACGGGTCATGCCTTTCATCCATAGTAATTACAATAAATTATTAATCACAGTGAATTCAGTCACTTACCGGACCACTAAATACGCTAACATGAATAAGATAGCAGACCTGAAAATGGAAATCGTAATCTCGCCCATCCTCGCATCAACAGGGGAAGGCACGCAAGAAGGGTACATCCAGGAATTCCAAAATTATTTTACTCTATGGTATACTTTCAAAGGAAGAAGAAGAACTCTAATAATTTACAATTAAGAAGCACTGGTATATTAAGGATGAACGAAATCTCATACAAGGAACGAAACTGTGGTATTATTTAACCCATTCAATACAATAAGTCACGAAGAAGAAGAAAATAAATATTTCTATCACGTCGGTTTACTACTGTGTACTGGCTAATAACTCGTATGGAGGTAGGTATCATCGATTTGATACAACAAAAAAAAATTAAAAGGCTGCAACAGATCATATATCCAAAGTACCCAATGAGGAGAATGCAAATTGAATCAATACGTCTAGAATATTCCAGATCTCGAAAGTACATACAGCGGGTACGTAACTGCGCAATAAATTATTCTAAAATAGGTAGGTTCGTACGATCACATTATTTCTACAAAACATCGGGGGTTTCCAAATAGTTGGCAGATTATGAACACACAAAAACGGTTTTGGGATGTAAGAATTTGTATTCTGCGCAACGCCTTAATGAACTAGTCCCCAGAGGCGATTTTTCGTGCACACAGAAAACAGACCAAGGAATGAAACGGTTGATAATTATTATTATTGCGTCAGGGGTCCGCTGACCTTCGATATTTCCTGTCGAAACCTGTTTAGAGCGGCACGCTCTCCACACTCATACAAGCAAATCACAAATAATAACAATCCATTGGTGTACAATATATCGCGCGATATTTCTTCACTGACTAACGCTGAATCATTTAAACCTCTGAGAAAACAACAATGAAACTCCTACCCACAAACATACTGTTTCTCCTCCGATCACTGGGTTTAGTAATTACAATCTTTAATTTTAACTAAATTTTTCAAGATTAAGACAATAAGAAAATTCCCTTTCAAAAAAAAAACAGAATACAAAAAAAACTTTAGTCAAAGACAACAATTATCTTTCTAGCATTTATCAACTTTACGAATAAGAGAGAAGACAAGAAAATGTGCGAGAATGTACCATTCCAGAATATCTCTACAGAGCATATTAATTTTAGGAAGGACAACCAACACTTCCCAATTACCACTCTCCTATGCAAACTTTATTTTACAGGACAAAAGCTAAAATGTGGACAAGCCGAATGAGTAATCTTTGTACAATTTTTACAAATAAAACAAAAACAATTTCGAGACGCCTCGCAGTCGTTTGGCCATAGGGGTCATGAGAGAATAGAAAAAGAAGAAAATTACTTGAGCGCTGAAGAAAGCAAGCCATTCTGAAGTGATTTGATCAGAAGAGCATAACAAAATTTTTCGGATTAATTCCGTGATCGTTGACGGGTTTTCTCATCGCGGAACTATACTAGGTAGGTACTGTTTTACGTCATCTCTCGCCTGGCGTCGTTCTAACGGATTTAGGAAGCTCTGTCAGGAGCGTCTGACAAAATAACAGATTTAGGCGGGCAAATTTTTCGAACAAAGAAATGCACAGTACAATTTATGATTCTAGAAACAAATGAATTGGACTTGGTTTGCACAATGTTACAATTCTCTTGAAAGCAAATACAACAATAAAAATAGTCAGATTATCTTGTCAATTGGTTGAATTATACAAAAAGGGTTTGATTTAAAGTTTAGATTTTAAAATGCACAATTAATGTTCATGATCTTACTTGACTCCTGTTGCCTCCCTGATTATTTGCTCTATGTGGCCCCGCGTTGATTAGGCGCCAATGTCATCTGATAAACGTCTTTGTCGTCAGATACGTCTTCTTCTCTCTCTTTCACCTTTCTTCCCATCCTTACCTAGCATCCTGTCTTGCTGGAGGAAGATCCTTTGATGAATACTGAAGATGACGGCCTCTAACTGGCAGCATGGATTCTCACCACGACACAACGTTACCCTGGCTAGCATTAGGGTGATCCACTAACATTTTATCTTACTGTTTAAAGTCTTAGAGCATGAGTCTTTAGTTGAATAATTATCTCAGGGTCTTGAGAAGTCCGAGAGCAAGTATTGTTCTTAAAAGGTAAAACAAGTGAGATTCATGAATGTAAACGCACTGTAATCATTTTATCGTTTATTTAAGTTCACCAAAAACACATTGTACAATAGTTCAACATTTAGATCTTTAGTTCAAAGCAAGGAGTATCAAATGAGTTGCAAAAATAACCAAACATTGTCACTTATTTAAATTATAGTTACATTGAAATGTTTTCTTTAAAATTATTATATTGTTTTAACACCAGTTCAAAATTATTCACAGATTCACCTTAGTTTATTACATATAACGTTTTCTTATAAAACTCAATAGTTTAACACCAGTTCAAAGTTATTTGTCGTTCACTAGTAACCAATAATATAATATTTGGCACCATACGAAAAATTACAAAACAACTAGATTTTATTTTATAGAATTATTTCGAACACGTATTCAATTCGGTTTATATCTTAACGCGTAATATATTATTTCTTTAGGAGGAGAGCTTGTGTTCGGGTGTGGCTCGCGAGGAGGCACACACCCGACTAGCTCGTAAGTTTACGAACAGCGCCGAGCCAGTCGGCGAGTACATCGACTTCCTATGGGGGAGTCTGTCGTCTAACTAAGTTCATAGAAAAATCATTATTTTGATAAAATGTTGAGAGGGTTTGAATACTCCATAGGAATTTTGATATTAACTGTAATGACGCGCTTTGACCGTTATAAATTTAAACTTTATGAATTATATATACTATTTCCTTTTATATTTTTAATATTATTTCTTTTATAATTCTCAACAGTATTTCACAATACGACATGCCATATTACCCGCCTTATTTGAATTTATTTTATTTCTAGGTCATGACTCCTAGGATAGCTGAATCACAGAAAAAACGTCAGAAATGGAACAAAGAATCAATGATAAAAGCCGTGGAAGACGCGAGAAGTAAAAATATGGGTTTCCTTAAAGCTTCTAAAATATACAATGTTCCCAAAAGTACACGACGATTAGCAACAAAAAAAGAAGTTTCATCGAATCTAGTAAGTAGTTAGTACCTACCTAAGGGCAAAATTTGGGGAAGAAGGCATCTTTATCCCCTAACCTTGAAAAATCTCTTGTTGACTATGATAATATGAAATATTCTCTAAAACAGAAAGAGGAGAAATCTAAAAAGACGGATAAATGATAAGGAAGGAAAGGAGGGAAAAACAAAGAAAATGAAATCAAAAGGTTTTAAAAACTCGAAAAAGACAAGAGAACATAAGGAAAGCTCTTCAGAATACACTCTCCTATAATGACAGCTCCGATGAAAGTCCCGATAGACAAGATCAAGAAAATGCAAGATGTTTGTACTGCGAAACATTGTTTTCACAGGACCATAATAGAAAGCATGGGTTTAGTGTAGTGTTTGTAAGATAATGGCTCATGAAGAATGTAGTAGGAGAGACACCGACTTTTTTGTTACCTAATTTTGTAATAAAAATAAAAAAAAAATAGTATGTGTTTTATGATGGTGTGGTAATATGTAACACACGAATGTCGGCCAATATGGTCCAGGTCCATATTACCACCCATGTTTTGATTTGAAAGGTTGATTATTTTGGTATTTTCATAATGCCAATATATGTTTTTATTGAAATAAAAATAAAATCGCGTTTTTTTCTACTTTTCGCCGTTTTATTTAAAAAAAAGTCCATATGGTGTGCCATATTACCCGAACTTACTCTATATTATAATATAATAAGAGCTCACAAATGTTTCATACAAGAATGAGAATTATTTATATTTATTGAACAGAAAAATAAACTCAGATTACTACGTACCTACCTATATGTACCTACATATTTTTTTTAATTTAAGCCAAGTATGTTAAAGGTACCTAACCGAAATATTTACATAATAAATCAGATTTGTAAAGACAACTCTCGTTTAAAGAAGGTTTAACATAATTGAATGGAAGATGACCGTCATCGATATGCGAATCCACAGCCTTCAACACGTCAATACGAAGAGCAACAAGAGCATTTCACCCATAGGTCAACTCTTCAATCAAAAGTTTTCTTTATTTATATGCGGTCACTTACTGCTTAAAGATATTTATCCCCTGAACCTGAAAACTGAAAGCTTAAATAGGGAACTAAAAGAGTCTGATGAGAGACAGACGTCCTGTCCTGAGGTGAGGACTTGTTGTTTAGACGGAATATAAAAATATAGTCAAAACTATAAGCTACATCTAGATACGCGTATCAGATATTCAACTCAAACTATGTTAACGAATATACATATATGTAGGTTTTAAAAGTAGGTATGTAATACTTATTTATTCCGAATGTCTTTATGTGGAAGTAAAAAGATAGGTAACACGTAAGTCAAAGCTTATGAACATATAACTAGAATAATTATTTATGTTGGTATGTGTGTGTCATATCCGCATATAGCACAGAGTAGAGACAGGCAGGCCTGATTAGCTTTATTTATAATATTTGCTCAGCAATAATATTAAATCAATGTTAATTAGTTGGAACCGAACACAATATTCATGTATTTACTCCGTGACAAGCGAGAGCACAACCCACCACCCACGCAGCAGATCCACACACAATTATTTATACAGTCCATGATGCAAAAATAAGCATCACACGATCTATATTTTATAAATTAAGCTTACATGTATGGAGGGATCGTAGTTACGCGTAAAAGTCGCTGGCACCACGCGATTAAGTGGTGCGGTATAAAACAGAACTCAAACAAAATACAAGAAAAAATCACTTCATGTAAAATTAAGTCAGTATTACAGGGTAAAGACTCTGTGACGAAACAGCACGCCTTGGCCTTCGAGTCAATGCCAGTAAAACGGAGCTCATGGCGAATAATGTCTGCCCCGATAAACAGCTACCGATAACCAACGACGTCACCAGGTCTCCCGGGTGGATAAATTTAAATACCTGGGAGCGACCATTACCACCTCTGGTGACCTCGGGACTGAGCTCCCGATACGTATCGGTATGGCAAGTGTCGCCTTTAACAACATGATCAAGATTTGGAAAACGTCGGCGTTTAGTGTCGAGACGAAAAATGTAAACTGTTATAGGTATCCTATATGGGTGTGAGTCCTGGCACCCAAGCCCAGGCACAAAAAGTTTCAGCTTTTGAACTGAAGTGCCTCAGGAGAATTCTGGGCGTAAGATGGTACCACCGCATCACGAACGACGCTATACGCCGGCGCACTCAGCGTGAGCCCAACACTTCTACTATTGTGGGGAGGAAAAGTTATCAAAAAAGTGTTCAGTTTTCTCTATCCGATGACGGTAGTTTAAGGAATGTTCGGAAAATACTTCAAATTGTCTTTCAGCCTCAATGTGTCTTATTAAGTGACCAACAAATGTACAAAATGTTCGTGTGCTCATAGATTATTGTTAATTTGTTTATGATAATATTTCAAAACGGAATAGTTTTAAGCGTTGCGATGATTTACGACAATTTACGTGATTTGTTTAGAAATCCACTGATTTTTTTACTCTGATATGGGACACTTCAAATAATATATCGTTGATGCACACGAAACTTGACTTATGTGTAAATGTTGAGAATTCTCATGATTACGAGTTTCGGAGACAAACATTACCACCTAATGGCGAACGTTGTTAACATAAGGTGATCACACTAAGCCAGCCTTCGAAATAACAGTAGAAGACGGTCGTAAGCCCGTAGTGGTTTGTTCCATTTAAAAATCGAACATTAGTAATGAATTGTTAGAGTCATTACCTAGTTGTTATTTTTTCTTTAAGATCTAGTCCTGAAAAGGTCACAAGAATCTAAACATAATTAGAACGTTGTGCACCAACAAAGCCAATAGGCAATAAAGATGAGATATTTACAAAAATGGATATAGTCAGATCCTGGCGCCAAATACATGACAGCAGTCGCAGTCTTTAAATTTGGTTGCTCTCTTGTTTTCAATAATTTCCAACTTTTATCTCTATATTTCATTTATTATTAAATTTCTACTTGTTGCATACATGAGATTTTTCGACATGTTGAACATGTTGATAATTCTCATGATTAGGAGTTTCGGAGACAAACATTACCACCTAATGGCGAACGTTGACTGATGACTGCTAAGTATTAACTTATTATTATGTAGGCGCAACGGCTCCCTTCCCTTCTCCCTCCCTTCCTTCCTCTCCCCTCCCCCATACTTTTAATTTTTGTTAAAAATACTGTGTTTTACTAAAAAAATGAGGCACATACTTTAATTGGCGCAGTAAATTATAAAATGTTTTTCTTGAAAATTGTAAATATATAATAGGTATGTAAGCTGTTGTATCTTTAGAAAATAAAAAAAAATAAAAACGTTGTTAACGTAAAGTGATCACACTCAGCCAGCCTTCGAAATTTATAACAATAGAAGACGGTCGTAAGCCCGTAGTGGTTTGTTCCATTTAAAAATCGAACATTAGTAATGAATTTTTAGAGTCATCAGTTGTTACATAATATGTGTAAATTTTATTTGCTCATACCCGAATCTTGTCAATATGTTTAGGTACCTATTCAAAGACGATACGACAAATCTTATATTATTTCTTTTAATCACAAGTGAAATCATTATTTTGAATACACACATCCGTTACTTCATGTACCGGTAATGTTTTTTTAATTTTTGTAATTGTTTATAATTAAATAATATTAATTACCTACAATCAAATGAGTAGGTACCTACTATGTAGCCACCTAGTTATACATATTTTGAAAAATTAATTAATTGACATTTACAAATTATCTCTTTATGATAATTTAATTTATTTTCATGTAAATGGCGCATCAAAGTGAATACTTATTAAAATAAAATACTTAATAGATCAATGTTTAGTAGGTATAATCAAGTCACATTAATTCAGACGTCTCACATTAAAATGAAATTATTCCATATTAGGTATATATCTTACATGAAATCAATTATTTTTCCAAATTTATTATGAACAACCTACGTATATGAACCTAATTATGTTAAGTACTATTTCTACGTGTGCACAAATAAGAAGTAGTAGGTACCCAAGAATATATTGTTAGTTTTGCTCCAAACCGCTAAATACATATTATGTGCCGTATGTTAATTTAATTCTAACTTTTTCCTTCCCAAAATAAATTAATTATGCTCTCCTACACGCACAGGTGTTAGTTTAACCGGTGGAACTTAATGCTTTAATAAGTCTTTACCAGTGAGCCAGTCCCGTCCAATCTGAGAATGATTTCCAACTTGTAGCTGAAATTTCAAGAGATATCACATTTTCAGAATATAAACCGACTGGGAATCCAACACGGGACATCTTGTTTAAAAGTGACGCCTAGAACATTAGGCTACTTATTCTCAAAGAACAGTACTTACTGCAAATCCACCCTTGAAGACAAATACATACCTAGTGCTTTTGTTTGTGTGTAGTGTAAAAGGACATAGGTACTATGGTTTACCTCCTAGAAAAAGCCACTTTTGGAATCATCTATAATTAAAACGTTAAATTGAGAAAACAAAAAAGAGAGGAGATATATTAGCATAATATTCATCAGTCAAATCTAGATGGTATGTTTGACAGCTGTCATAATTTGACATTAGACCTGATTAGAAGCACGGCTACCTAGTGTGTCTTGTCGGAAGCTCCCCAGAAAACCTCCCATTGTTACTTTTTTTCAAATCTTTGAATTCAAATAATATATAACCAATGTACCTACCAAACTAATTATAAGCTCTTAGCACAGGTATTTTTTTTTTTTTTTTAATAAAAATGAATCTGTGCTCACTCAAAGTGAACACAAATACACTCCTTGACTCTTTCACAGTAAGCTACTTAAAGCTTGTGTCGTGATAGAGGAAGGTGGTCGGCACCTGGGATCGAACCACGACGTCCGCAGTACGAAAGCCGGCGTTGTAACCGCTGGGTCACCAACCACTTAAAAGTTTGATGCATATCCATATGCCCCTTTCCGCTTTAATGAGCTTTTTTTCGAATTTCTCAGCTCCAAACGACTCGCCTATCTGAAAAAGTTCATCACAGAAATTGTCCAAAAATAATTACTTAACTTAAAATATTCATCGAACCCTAAAATAAGGATGTATTTTAATTTATAAGTCTGTCCTATTGTCGATTTTAGATGGGTAAGTCTATTTTTACATACATCTTATTTTGATAGTTACCTAAGTGAGGACTAGAGGCACCAGTATATCAATAAAATAGTTCACAAAATAAAAAAATAAAGAGAGCTGTCCCTGTTTAAAAGAAATAGGCGACTGTTCTGTTGTTAACTCGATTTTAAAGATAAGAATTTATTATAATTTTTATGTCATAATTATTAAAATTATTACAAATAAATTAACATTAATACATTACATTTAATAATTATTTTTACCCTAAGCATATAATTTGGTGCGCGGATTATATTGTTTTAATATAATTAACTTCGTTAGTACATAAAGTAAGTACCTACCTACCTACCTAAGGTGTAATTTCACAACATTCATCAAGATGAGGTATTAAGATCGTTGTACGCAAAAATGTAATCTTTGTGCTAAAATAACGTTAAATTTAGACCAAAGAAAATAATATGCATAGGTAATTTATTTTAATCTAAATTATATAATCTGACATGTTTTATTTAAACTAAATTTACCGATTTATATTAAGTATAGATTATTTCGTTGTTCTAACATTAAAAACTTTACTGTTGATAGGACTATGCGTATTATTGATAAATTATTGGTGCCTCTTGTCCTCACTTGCAAATATCAAAAGTGCGAACACTTATAACCCGAGATCGGCTGGACAGATTCTTCTGATGTTTGATTTATTGGACTCTTCTCCGCTCCAGATAACAGAATAACTAATAAAAAGTTGAAAAAAAATGGATAAAAATTATATAAAATATAATATTAAGGTTAGTATAAGACGGATTTCCTGCGACCCCATCTATGAAAAAATCTAACAACAACATAATTGTCTATTGCAACTGATAATAGTTCCCTCTTTGAATACGAATGAAAAATGGACGTTTTACACGGGCGCCCGTTAAGGGAGGGGACATAGGGTATTGAAAATAGTCATAAGTCATGTTACTTTTACCTATTTTAAATCCCTTCGTGTTGGCATAAAGAACATTACTAAAAAGATTTTGCCCCATCTCAGAATAGTTTCTGCGGGCACCCATGATTGACGATTATATAAAGAGTAGGTATGTCACAAATGTTGATTTGCAAAATAACAAAGCATTCTTCTCCTTATTAAGGTCAGCATCTACTTATGAATGGTAAAAGAACAGGTAAAGATAGATTTCTTGGCCAAGATGAGTAAAAGATTTATAGAATTTATCTAACCGAAACAGATTTTACCTTCTATCTATGATTCAAAGGATCGGAATCTGAAGGATGGAAAAAATGGAGCATGCCAAGATTGTCCAATGACAAAATACTGAAGGACAGTCTACTTTATCAGTTTCTTAGAATGTTATTTTAATGATTTACCGTTACCATCAGGATGGACTTATCATATTTCTAAACAATTCCAACACCGATATTTATTCCAACTGATAAAATTAAAATCATAATTTTCCTTGTGTAAGAATAAAATAATA
Source organism: Mystacides longicornis (assembly GCA_963576905.1). Classification (NCBI taxonomy): domain Eukaryota; kingdom Metazoa; phylum Arthropoda; class Insecta; order Trichoptera; family Leptoceridae; genus Mystacides; species Mystacides longicornis. The sequence goes on along the minus strand of OY756421.1, from coordinate 20,577,035 downwards.
AGAAGATAAATGAGCCGACGAATGATCGGTGTTTGATTGACAGATGCCGTTTGGGGTCTTCGTTGGGTTCCAGGAACAAAGAGTCTCTATCAGACTCGCGGGTCTATTTGACTCCATGTCCATTTAAATGAGTCTTTGGTGATTTGTTGTTACGGTCTTGTGTGTTATTGTCAATAATAGGTAGATAGGTGTGTTGTGTTGCCACGTGAGCACCCGCTGTATTGTCTAATGAGAAATATGTTTTATCATAACTCTGTACTGTTCTATACACGATATATGTCTCGTGGATCACCTAAGGCCAACTTATTTCATGTCAAATGGATCAACACAAATATGTATGTATGTATATAGTAATAAGTTTCTTTGGCTGATTCATACTGCACATAAGGAATTTATATGAAGAAATGGCTTCATGCTTAAGTACACATAGAAATCAACGAGTGCGCAATACTTCAACCCAACATGGCCTGTGTAAATTTCGTCAACCCGAAATCACTCAAAATAATCATAAGATGTAAAGAAACCAACAAATCTAACATTTTTGTACCATAAAAAATGGTATGCGTCTATTAAAGTAATCAAACTATCTATTACATTCCAATAATGCCACTCTAATGCGGTGTTCATACGCGGCGATATAAGGCCAGACGATATCGCTTGCATAAAAAAAAATATCGCTCGGTCGCCCATTGATCGTGTGATGTGTTCACACGAGTACACCGACATACATTCAATCTAGTGCCAAGTGCGCTGATTTTGACGTTGTTTGAAAAATGGCGGACGTTAAGGAAGGTAGAAGTTACGGAGTGTTTGGGGTTAGTTTAAAATATTGTTTTAGACGATATAAGGACACTCCTAATTAAGTAAAAATAAAAAAACGCAGATATTGGGTGCAGAATTGGATTCTAAGGAGAAATAAATCTGGAGCAGTGCTGTCATCTGTCAAGAAACAGAACATACGGACGCCGCGCATATCTGCGCATGCGTGCATCGTTCCACCAGAAACAAAAGTTGAAAGGTAGTCAACTTGAAGCGATATCGCTATCAATCATTTTTATCGCTTCAGATTTATCGACAATCTGTTCACACGGTTCAATTGGCTGGCGATATTCGCCTCGTGTGAACACCGCATTAGGTAAGTTTCAGAAACGATAGAATTTTCACCTTAGTTACCTTTCTCAAAATTTTGTAGAAAGAAGTGGAAAACCAAAGCTTACCAAAGATCTAAAGGCATTTACTGCTGTGGGCCTAGACAAAATACAGTTGGCGATCGACTTCAAACGAATTCTTCGACAATGTAGAGTACGAAGAAAATTAGCTGTTCACTTTTTATATTTTTATATAAGTGTCATTGCTTGGTTTAAATAATTGTTTACATGTTCCAGTGGACAGATAATTTTTTCGCACTATACATTGGCGAAATCTTCGTTTGTAGTCGAACGCCAGTTTGAATTTGTCTACGGGGGCTAGTCTGTGATATCATGATGACTAGAAGACCGCATGAAAACTTGAGTTAGGAAACCTTTTAAGATTTCTTATACTCAGTAAGCAAGTTCATTTATGCGTATGTCAGTCAATACTTCGAGTCAAACACCAGCGTCCTGAGACAAAATAAAAAGTCGGATCTGGGTTTCGGATACACCGCTGAACTAGGCAGGTAGACAAGCTATAATGATAAAGTAGAATTGAATAGAAACAACAAAACTCTTAGTTTAAAACTGATTGACTGATTATTTAACACAAATCATTACTCATTTTCTTTACATTATACGTTTCATCTATTATATATTGTATTCTGCATAATGTAACCATCCGACACCTACGTTTCAATTCTATGCAGGGTGTTGAGCTATTCTATGGCTAAAATTTCAAACCTGAAAATTTATTAGGTAAGTACGAGCGTTATCGAGTAAAAATGATCGATTTTAATATTCAAATAGGTACAGAAATCGTTCTTTGACGGACATTTAAAGTGGTTGGTGGTCTGGCGGTTACGACGCCGGCTTTTCTTCCTCTTCCTCTTTCACGACACACACATAATATATATATATATATATATATATATAGTAGTATATATATATACACACATGCATTATATTTTGTAAATATTTTTTATTTATAAGACTTTCTTTCATTTTTGTCGTCACTTCAAGTTCACTAATAAATAATTTATTGTAGTTGAATGTATGTAGATAGGTACTTTTAATTTTTATGACTTAAGCAGCTACCTGAAAGAGGTATAACTTTGAAAGGATTGTTTATAAAAGAAAAGGTGAGGGTACGCCGCAAGTGCAAGCACGAGCCTTTGCATCAAATAGCAAATGCCATATGACCGATGACCGTGATGAAAGGACGCATAAGCGCTGTATTGAATGCGGATATAAAGTAAAGACGTCATACCAAAAAATAAAAATAGCTTAAGGATTCTATGTGCTTAATATAATTTATGATGGTTCATAGCAATTTTGTTTATTTATCACGGTTGTCCTTTAAAGTGAACTGCATGAAATGTGTGATGATTACTCTCTGTAACCTACCCAATAGACCAATATTTGCTCAAAACTGAGCTTAAGGTTTCAATGTGTCCTTTAACATGTACCTATCTAGGAATCATTTCAGTATCAATACTCTTATATATTTTTTTAATAGCAAATTTATGATAATTCCAATAGGTTTTTTTTAAGGTTCTATTTCTAAAATTGAAGATATATTATATTATACACTAAAGCATATTAATTTCCAGCAAAGTACGTACTAATATTGTTATTTCTGAAAATCACAGTTTCATTTTATTTTTGTTTTAAATATTCTATACGTACGAAATACTAACTTATTTTTAATCAAAGAATTCGTATAGAGCTTGCAGGAAAGAACCAGAGCAGTAGCCAGGGGGTTTAAGGGGGGTTCAACCCCCCCCCCCTCCATTCTTAGCCTAGAACCCACCATTTTATACATAAGTAGGTACCTATGTACCTTTACGCACACGAGTATGCTCCTGGAAGTACTTACAAGGAATAACAGAAAATGTATGCGGAGCATTATGCTGAAGAATGAAGAGACAGAGGTTTGTCTGGATCAGAAATAATGGTCATTAAAATCTCTGACTACCCCTTAAGTATGTACCTATGTGAAACGGCGTGATGAGGAAAAGAAATCTTTGTAACGGTGTTTTTTTTTAATTCTTATTTGAGAATAGGTAGCTGAAATAATATGTATGACTTTAGAGAGGAGGTGCATATTTTTTCGGATTTTTGACAGAGATCCCTTTGAAATATAGAAACAAATTTAGATAAGTACCTACCCACAAAACTAAGGCTACGTCCTAACTGAAAAGTTATCGAGCGATCATACAATGTTCTCAATTTGAACGATCCGTCCGCGTTTGAGTAAAAGCGCCAACACTTTCCAGTTAGGACACACGGTAACTCCAAAAATGTTCAGGTAAGTGACTTGTATTTCTTTAGAGGGCTACCATATCCTTTAAATGATTCGACACATATCCCTCGAGGCACAGTTAACGTTTTGGTCTACTCTATTGTCTTGGTTGTAGTTCACTTTGTTTTATTGTGAACTAATAATCCATCTTAGTTTTTATTGCCAGACACTTATTCCACTCCACAAGTATAATTACAACAGTACATACATACATACATACACCAGCACGTAGATACGAAATGGTCGTTCGTTTTTGACAAATAGATATTTGGAATATGATTTATTGAAGCTGTCACAAAAAATATATCGAAAATCGTTTTCATTATTATTCTAATTATGGATTTGACGAAATGACTCTTCCATATGTTATGTTTTTTTTAAGCACGTCAATATTTTTTTTCTAATCTGAAGGCTTGTCAAGTCAGTGTGACCATCCAGTACATTAAAAACAAAATAATGAAGGTTCAACGGGTTAAAATAAAACTGTATGTAGTTTGGCGTTAGAGGCAAAGACTCGTGAATATGGTATGAAATCCTATTCTTTCTGCTTACCTCTTTTGAGAAAGTACATAGAGGTTGCTTAATGAATATGAAATACCTAATTGGAAAAAAGCCTGAGAGACTTTGTATACCTAAGTTAGTAAAATCGATATTTTGTTATTGAAAATTGTTATGACAACTTTGAGTTCCAAAATAGTTCCAAAAGTTGCTAATGCTAGCACCATTTATGTTAATAGCAAGAATCAATTAAATAAGAAAAATCTTACAAATCAGAATATAATAGAACGTAAAAATTTGCTCAGGATAAAAAAGGTGAAAGTATCTAATGTGTATCAATCATGACCGACGTTGGTGAATTGGTCGTACTTTTGCTGTTCACGTAGAATCGAATTATTCAGGCTATTCAGCAATTTGGGTAGGGACTAAATCAATAAAATATAAACGATATTAACTTCTATGGCCCTGCCTTATTTTTCTGCTGATGTAAAGAGGGCTATCCATTAATTACCACGAAAAGTTCTGAATTTACAGGTATATTTGAAAAACAACAGTTTTCATTATAGCTGAACATCCTGAAAATGCTTGAGGCTGAATTGGTTAAGATTCTGACAATATTATTTTGTTGCACTAGGAATAACGAAACCGGCTCTTATGTCTGTCAATGAGACGGAACAGCCTCACGGGCCTGGAGGCTCTGACACATCACAACAATAAAAGACAAGACAGACGTGATTTATAATATTGGAACATTTGTTTCCTCGTGGTTATTAGAATGGCTCACTGACAGACACATACAGACCAAAGGTACCTACGTAATTAGAAATGAAATTTTGAACAAATTCTCCCTTCCCTATATAATAATATTAAGTTTAAACTATCACATTTACATCTCTAGTGCATGGTAGTCTAGTCAAGTAGTGGTCAATAAATTAAAGAAACTACGGGCCTACAGCCAGCTAATCCTCGATTCTTCCTAGGAACATGCAAAAACACTATGAACAATCTAACAAGATAACAGTGTTGAGTGCAAACATTTTGAAGTTTGTACAATTCACTACCCTCTAATAGGCAATACTCGTATGCCATCCTGTTTTTCTCTGACTTTTTGTCCCTACTAGCTATTTGGTTCTCTTGTCCCACGGCTCTAAAGCCGATGCGTTCCCGATATTTTCCATTCATGATATTGGTCTTCTTTCAGTCAGTCAGAAGCAGTCCTTGAGCTTATCACTTTCTCATAGATCTTGGTCCCACTTCTCGTGTGTAAGGTTCGATTTTTATTCGGGTGCTCTCTTATGAAAGAAGAAAAAAATACACTTGGAAAAAAGCTTCCAAACAACAAACTGAATGGGTCATGTTCTAAAATACACAAATTATTAGGTATTTTGTGCAAATGCGGTTTTGATGTTAAGTCATAGTAAAACCAAAAACTCAATACTCTTTATAAAAGACATATTTCATTGACACTTTTAAAGCTTAAGTTATCTTTTTCAATCCACAATTTACTCGCCTTCATTCACGGAGCCAACAATCTCTAATTAAAAATCAATAGCGTGTAAATCATTTTATCAAAATCCCACCTTTAGTAAGTTGGTAGTTCTTCTTGTTGCTGATGTATTTTGCGGTGAGGTACTTCAATATAAAATAACAAAAGTGATAGGTCACAGAGCCAAGGTCTCGACAACAATATTTTGATAACAAACCAAATAAAAAATATGGGCACGTACATAATCGTAAATATATTAAACACCTTTAGGTCAATAGATTTTTTCCATTCGAAAGATCAATACGTAAGAATCAATAATAAATAATAACGTCGCTGCATTGAACAAGAAAACGTGACAAAGTTAACAAAACAAAAATTCTTTGGGTGATAAATCATTTAAATGTCTTACATTTTTATTCCCAACAGCCCAAGTTCTGTTATTTCGTAAATAATTGCCACAATGATGTATGCCGGTGTAGCTTTGTGTTACGAAGAGATAGATACACAGTACGTTTCTTCTAACAGAATGGGACTCTATCATTCTACTAAGATCAAACTATCCTACATAAGAGTATTGATTCGTAAAAATATGCGAATGAGGGAACAATTTTTGTTACAAACTAAATTTAAACATTTTTTACTGTGGAGTCCTCTCCTCAGAGCCTTTATGATCATGACTTTTTTCATTCCAGATTTAGAGAACCAAAGACTGTTTTGAGATACGATCCTGGATAAAATGTTTGGTGACTTGCGAAGAAATACTGTAAAAATATTGATTTATGTTTTAATTTGAAAAAGGATGGATGTGAGGGACTTACACTGATGAACAGGATTTGCTTTTTCTGATTCACAAACTCGTTAGAGATGAAAAAGTACTTATTGCTAGCAAACGCTACAACGATAAACTCAGTACAGCATCAATCAGACCCCGAAGATATTAACTTAACATACCTATTTAAAATTGCTAAGGTTGAGATAGACTGATGGATACGTACTTACCTATACAGATGATGAGAAAATCTCGGGCTCCAAAAGGGAATATTGATAGCACAAACAGGGATTGTGCTATCAATAAGTGGTTGGTGGTCTAGCGGTTACGACGCTGGCTTTATTTCGCACTATTTCGTGCGGAGGCCGTGGGTTCGATCCCAGGTGCCGACCATCTTCCTCTTTCACGACACAAGCTTTAAGTAGCTTACTGTGAAAGAGTCAATAAGTGTTTTTGTGTTCACTTTGAGTGGCCACAGATTCATTTAAAAAAAAAATGTGGATCTCTTAAATGTGACACATACCTACCTATCTATACTGACATACAGAGCTGTTCCGAGTACAGGAAAAAATACTCGAGTACTGAGTACAAGTACTGCACACAAATATACTCGGAGTACAAGTACAAGTACTCAGATCGAAGTACTCGAGTACAAAATACCGAGTACAAGTACCGAGTACATCAGTGATTAATTAAACGCAAATCTTTTATAAACCTCTAACAACTTTGCGCATGTTTCAAAACATAATGTAATCGCGAGCAATTGAATCGATCATTACAACAAACTGCATGAAATAATTTTTTTACAAAAAAGTGTACCTATAACTATAATATTATTACATTAAAAAAAATGGGTAAAATAACGCCTCCACGTGGTGCACCCCCGGGCAACGTTATAACGGCAAAATTCTATCAATAAGGAAGAGAGAAAGCGGATAAGCCAAAGAGGATTGAATTAAAAACAAGAAAATAGAACATGGTATGGTAAATGATACAAATCGCAAAAACAGCTCTCCTCTGGGCAATAAGACAAGAGACCTTGGAAAATAGAAGAAATAAGTATGTAGTTTTCTAAGACCGAATATCTGACAAAACTGACAAAAGAGCTATGTATTGATGTTATACTGCTACAGGAAACCCACACAGCAAACTTAAACCAACTCACCACCAGAGGTACCTACGGTTCCCGGTTTCAACCTAGCTGGCGCTGTCCACGGCGTGGCCACCATTGTACGCGACGGCCTGATTTGGATTTGGAAAACATTGTTTTAAATCAGGTAATGTGTCCTTGGTCACCAGTCACCATCAAAATAGGACACAAAAGTCGTCAACGTTTACAAACCTGATAGACTCCAGTGGCCACACACAGTCATTCCTTCAGCCCTCCCACATCCATCTGTCATAATGCGAGACTTTAATAATGGGAGCAATCACACCAACTGGGGATTTAGAACCACAGACAATAATGGTGAGGACCTCAGGGAATATATGGAGACTGAGAATCTTCACCTCGTTTATGATGCCAAAGACAGAGGCACCTTTTATCAGCTAGATGGAATGGCTACACCCAGGACTTGTGCTTGTCCTCGAAGGTCTCGCGATGGAACTTCCAAAAGGACAAATGGGACATCTTCGCCGCCCATTTCGATGAGACATTGATGTCTCTCGTACCTACCACTGCCTACTAACTACCATAAATTTATAACATCAGTTTCAGAGGCCGCCAAACAGTCTATACCATGAGGAGAAGAATCTCTACAACAGTTAATTCCGTAAGACATGATCCCTACTCCGTAAAATGTGGCAAATTAAACCACCGGACCGCACAGCAAAGATTTCAGCGAACCTTGTTGCAAACAAAATAGTAGACAACGGCAGAGCGCCCGGAGACAAAACATTCCAACCTAAGGTTAAGGAACAGCTCCACACAACACAAATGACTGTCCAAACTGATCTACCCTGGTTGCTCCGTTCACTGAAACAGAGGTGACTTCAGCCGTTTAAACGTTAAAACAGCCGGTAAGGCTGCTGGGTATGATGGCATGTTGCCTGGATTATGCGATGTTCACACGAGGCGATATAAGGCCAGACGATTTCGCTTGCATAAAAAAAATACCGCTCGGTCGCCCATTGATCGTCTGATGTGTTCACACGAGCCCACCGGCATACATTCAATCTGTCAGGTGCGCTGATAGTTTTAAAAATGGCGGACGTCAAGGTAGAAGTCACGCAGTAATTGGGGTTAGTTAATAATATTGTTTTAGACGATATAAGGAGACTCCTAATTGAGGAAAAATCAAAACAACGCAGATATTAGGTGCGGAATTGGATTCGGAGAAATAAATTTAAAGCAGTGCTGTCAACTGTCAAGAAACAGAACATACGGACGCCGCGCATATCTGCGCATGCGTGCATCGTTCCACCAGATATAAAAGTTGAAGGGCGTTCAACTTGATGCGATATCGCTTTCAACCATTTTTATCGCTTCAGATTTATCGACAATCTATTCACACGGTTCAATTGGCTGGCGATATTTTAGTGTCCTGGCGATATTCGCCTCGTCTGATCACCGCATTACGGGCCTTATTTATTATTATTATTTTTTATTTGGTTCAACGGCCAACCGGCCTTTTACAATTTATATTTTAATATAGAGTGGTAGTGCACATTAGTACAAGGATAAAAAAAACTCACAATTAACATAATAATAATATGTATAACACTTTTCTATACAAAGGTGTCGGTATTGCCGGCGGAACTTATTATTTGAGGTAATTTTTTCCAGTCAACCGGTACCGTCCAATTTGAGACAGGCCAACCCCAGGTAGAATTTTCAAGTGAAAATACACTTACGAAAACTCTGACCCGGATGACTTCGGATCTGAAGTCCACGCCAGTACAACTAGGCTACCGAGGACAATAATTATTAACATAATAATGACTAATAAGAATACACTGCGAATATCCTTGCCGCGGGCCACCTGCCGAAAGAATTTAAAACATCTAAAGTGCTGGTCTTGTAGAAGACTGAAAAATTTCCGCAAGACCGTCTGCTACATAAGTTGCTTGAACATCTCATTCTCAACGTCTTCTTTTTGTTGTGTCTAAATACTATAAATTATGGGATTTAGCAGTATCAAAGTTCTGAATTTTTTGTTTTATTTTTTTTATATATATATTTTTACTATTCTATTCAACAGATTAGAGCCCATCATAAATCACAATTTTTTCATATAAATAATATACCTACTTCAGTTTTTACGTAAAGGAGCAATAGCAGAGCAGGATGTCAGACTATACTCTATAAAATGACGATTCCGTCTTTTTTTTTCAAAGACTTATTTATTTTTTGAAATAACTAATTCAATCATAATACACGGGTTTTAAAAACAACAATTTCGTCACCAACACTCTCGAATTAAAAACGAGAACCATACATTCACACTTTACCACTACTAATACTAATAACCACGACACCTAACAAGTCTCTACTTGCAATATAAATTCAAATTACGTATCATAGTAGGTTTAACGTATTCCAATAAATCCAAAGATGTACTCGAGAACTTGAAATGTACTCGAGTACCTTTAATGTACTCGAGTACCTTTGATGTACTCGAATACTTTGAATGTACTCGAGTACATTCTAAAGTACTCGAGTACATTCGAATTACTCGAGTACATTTTAGGCTCAAAAACGTACTGAATACAAGTACAAGTACATGTTTTAGAAATGTACTCGTGGACTGAGTACTGAGTACACCAAAAGTACTCAGAGTACAATCTACGAGTACTTGTACTCGAGTACCGCCCAGCTCTGCTGACATAGAGTTTTATTCTTCATTTCAAGACATTACATACCTTCAGAGTTGGCAAAAATCATATGTAGACACCTACACTTCATATTCGTGTCGTCCTATCTCCTGGGAACAGGGATCTTTTCATAATAAAAGTTAAGAATCCGACTTCAACCGAGCTTAAGCTAGATGAACCAATTAAGATGTTGCAGATATGTCGTGTTTGACACTCAGGATGAAATAAATACAGTAGATAATAGTTCAATGTGGATTCAAGTCAACAAGAGGAATATCACAGTCACATATATAACAAACGATAAGGTATAGATGAACACGTGTAATTAATCTAACATCTCGTCAACAGGGTAAAAACATTTAGCAACAAGCTCTTATAGGTTGACGGAGGTGTTGTATTTGCAACACATTCTGAACAAGAAGAAAGAAAGTCAACAAGAGGAATATCACAGTCACATATATAACAAACGATACGGTAGATGAACACGTGTAATTAATCTAACATCTCAACAGAGTAAAAACATTTAGCAAGAAGATCTTGGAGCCTCCTAGGTTGACGGAGGTGTTGTATTTGCAACACATTCTGAATTTGAAGAAGACATATTAAAATTGTGAGTGTCTATTTATACAAAATCTGACATGTTCCATGCTCAAAGGAGGTTGATTTTATTGGGTGTGTTAAATGGAGGCCCTGATGTGAGTACCTCAGCGCCGGAGTCACTAGTCAGGGCTCAAAAGGTCAGCTCCGCAGGAATATGACACGTATAATTTTTTATTCCAATTCTAGCTCTTTTATCGAGTTGGCACCTCTGAAGATCACGTTTTTGTCATTTTTAGCGTTCATCACCTAGGTAGGTACTATAAGGTAAGAGATTGACAACATTTTTCTGTGAAAGTGTTTATTATTTTTTTATTGAAAAAAGACAACAAATATTAAGATAGCAAAGTTGAAAAGGTAGCAAGCTTTGGTGATAGAATTTTGTATAACATATCTACCTACTTAATGTCATGAGTGTAATGTAATTTTTTGAACCCTATTCATTAATGGTAAGCATAGTCGCTTACTTCCCATCAGTTCAAATCCCAACCGAGTCATAATTTTACGAAACTACTTTACGGAAGTGCTTTTCGCTTGAATTTGGATTCGTCTGGCTCAGATTGGACGGGACAGTCGACTAGGTATTTGACACTTTTTTTATAAAAAATTCTCAATTTATTCCTTTTTGTTGTATAAAAAATAAAAATGTGTCATAAAAGTATATTTGTATGAATTAAGTTTATTATGTGCGTTATATAAATTTTTATTCGTTATGACAATCATAAAGGCCTAGATCCCTTAATCAGTTTTTGAAAATAAAAAAGAAAATATTATGTTACCGCCACCTGGTCCATGGCACCTCGTTTAGGTATTCCTCGTCAATAGCCATGACTGTAATTATGTTGTATTATGAATATTATTCTACTTCAGTTGTAACCTTATTGAATCGCACGTTCCAACTATGGGAATGCGTGGTGTGATTTTCACTTCAGGGTACTAACACACAGTGCCTCGGGTCATAAATACCATAACTGAAAACTTCATTATAATATAGGTATACCTAGATAATACAAAGTGATTTTAACTCCATTTATAAGTTGTATCTTAATAAATGTTGTGATTTTCAATAAAGTATCGATCAACTATGATTATTTTAGTCGATTGATAAAGCTGTCACAGCTTTTGTCCGGTAGATGGGTTACAAGTTACAATACAATCATACTTGTAAGATTAGGAATCTCAAATTCATCACCAGTTTAAATCAAGATAGACATAAATGACATATTATTATTACCTTTTAAAATGACCATCACTCATCTCCACAATGGTGAAAGTGATGGGCCTGCGCTGGGTGCGTATAGAGTCGTTCATGATGCAGTGACACCATCGAATACCTACCAATAATAGTTCTTCAAAATTTACTCTTTTTGCGTGTGCTTTGGACAGGTGCCATCATGGGCAACACATTCCTATCAAACAGTTATCATTTACTTCCGTCATGACACTGAACGTAAACGCTTTGCACATATTTTGGTAATGATGTTTGGCCATATCGCAATCTCAGCCCCGAAAGTATATTTAAAAAAAATGTGTTCAGGCCTATGGTTTTAGGTGATTACAGATAGGTAATAGTTGGTTCCTAAGTATAACTAAAATATTTTCTCTGGGATCAAACCTTTGACCTTAGATATGGAAGCCTCTTACCGCACCTATATTATAAGCTACCAACTCCATAAGTACCTCGCACATAAACAAGTAGACTTACAAGCTGCGTAATGAAATAACGATTGGCCGTTTCAGTGATAGGAGTTGCCTGGGCGCTGAGTCGGTATTTAACTTAGTACCAACATGGTTATATTGTAGTCGCGTCAAATTAAAAGCAATTCTTTCACTAGACACTCATCTAACACAGCCAATGGGTAAGTAGGTACGTAATATAAATGACTAAAAATATAATGATCATTTCACACCGTGGCTCAATGGTGCGGCCGTTGTGTCGTGATTTATCCCGCCTCCAGTTCGAATCTTAACTGCGACTGTTGACCACTCAACTTATCCGCAATGTTTCAATTTGTAAACTGCAATCGCTGCTATTTTTAACGGAGAACTTTTCAATACCACAGTTTTCTTCCTAGTCACCATAAATTTTATAGTTAGGGAAATAATGGAATCATTAGGCACAACAATCGTCTTTTAGCCAACATCACCTAAAATGCACCCCTGGTAGAAGCTTCTTAAAAGGAAGACACCCTAATGTAGAAAGTATATCCTACGTGTTATGGAAATAATATTATGTAGTTGTAGCTATCAATGTTTTCAATAGAAAACAAAAAATCTCTCATTGATTTTGAGGGTTCATGTGTTAAAATTTGCGTATACCATTATAGAAAGCTTTTCATTCATTTCAAGAGTTTTTTTAGGATTAACGAAGATAAACATACTTTTTCTTATTTTTACACTAAAATTTCGTAATTTTCATTGCTAGTAGCCACTTTGTTTCACTGAGGGATATTGGGCACTCGGATCAGTTAAGCTAGGCGTTATAGTTGCCAATTTTGAATATACCTTACCCCTATTTTCATTGTTTCTATATATACCTACCGCAAATTCCAATCGATGGGACAGTTATTAAAACCCAACACCTGCCAAATCATTTGTCAAGGGCTTCTTTCCAAATCTAACAAAAAGCAACACTATCCACCGACTTTGTGTATTGAGAGTTTTTTCTCACACCCTGCACTCGTTTTCGAGTGATTCGGCTGTTTGAAATTTCATTCGTGATTTCAGATCAAACGATTCCTGAATTCATCCAGCTAGACCATGAGAAATACATAGAGGTAGGTAACCAAATCAACATTAGTAGCAGAAGTAACAGTCGCAATTACATCTTCGAGGCGTTCTTTCTCATTTTCTCACACACATCACCAACACACGCGCGCGCTCGCAAGTATTGTTTCTATTGATCTTAACACAAAACACTCTTCATTGCCATTAATTTGTTTGGAACATTCATACAACATTTCTACACAATTATATTCTTTCAACATGCTAGGTATATGTAAGTATCTACATACTTGCTATACACCTCGTAATATTAATAATTGTGGTACCAACTTGGTATCTGCGTACCTCTCTCCCGCACTAAGAGTGTGGTGGTGTAACATTAAATTGGTCCAAATTGTATAACAGTCGACGAGTTTGAACCTAGCATTATTACCGAGGCTGGCAAATTAGATGATATTACCCGTTCCACTCAATCAGATGCCAAATACTACCTACTCTATATACCTACTTACCTAGTACCTATAGTTTTGTCTTGTTCTCTATTTTTGCATTCGACACCTATGAAAATTGATTTATTAAAGTGTTCAAAGGCTATACCTACAATACAAATGTGTATGTACCTACTTGCACATCTTACCGTCAACGATTTTTTAAATATTGTATACTTATATTATACACCAGAATTCCCAACGTGGTGGCGAACAACATCCCCTCGGGCAGCCGCCAACCCGGGAGACCTTCAAAACGATGGAAGGATAGTTGGAGTTCGGCGTACCAGGAAACTTCTTTGTGAAAAGAACAGATCCTCGGATATATATCAAGAGTAAGGAGAAGAAGAAGAAGTATACTTTAAAAAAAGTTTCCTTAACTTTTGATGAATTAGTAGAAACATTCGCATTTACCAAAATATAAAGGTAAGTTTTCCATTGAAACGGTTCCGTCCAGTCTAAGATGGAAACGCCACGCAACAGCTAGGTATGTAGTACCTAAGTATTTTACGATCCAGGAAAATTATGACAAAACTTCTACAAATTCTTAAGTAGGATACAAAGGTTGATGAGATGAAGAGAATCTTAAATAAACTTCATTGTATCAGTGCATTAGTTCAGCCGCCAAACCTTATAACTTGAGACATTTTTTAAAGACACCATTTCATGTGATGTAATAAGCACTGGAAATTTGAGTAAAAATAATAATAAGACAAATAATAATTTTTATGCTTTAAATTTCATGCATCTCACTAGAAAATTTGATGAACTTCCGATAATTTTATCAGTCAATAAAATATTTAAAACTGAAATAAATTAAGGCTATTTTGAACTCTGAAACAAATTATTAAGAAATACAAAGAGTTTGAGATGATTTCTTTTAACTTTTCAAATTTACCGTAATATGTATTACGATTTAATTGGTAAATTCGTCAATGCGAATGAGAGAGACAAAAATCACGATATTCTCCGCTAGACGCTTAGGTATATTTAGAGTGCGATTGGAATACCATATACCTATATGTGTTTACATATTTTTGTATTGTTTCTCAGTCAAAATTTGCAGTAACGTTAGTATTAGTAGGCATAGCTCAGCGGTTAACATATAAATAGCAAAAATTTTGCCGACATCGGTCGCTATTTCTGCGGACAAAAGACCAAAGCAAAAAACAAAGGAAGATGAAGAACAAAATGACGGTTTGAGAATGGTTTGTGAAGACAGCATATGACGGCAAAACCAGCGCTAATACCTACACAGTCTTGTGGCTGAGGTGTTTGGTGGTTTTGTTAATGATACGTTTAACCATAGATCGTGTCCCGATAAGTTTAGTCGTGACCACGTAAGTGTGTAACATGCAATATTCATTTCTTCTGTTTCGTTGACTTGCGATAATTATTATCACAGGGAGAAAAATCTCGGAATGAGAACCCAAGTAGGTATAGTGGTATGTTAGGTACCTACTTAAGCCATTAACAATATTGTGAGTGATATCAGATATACATTGGATGTTACAGTATTACCTATTGTAATGGGGCAAGCTTTTGTACTAGAGCTTGCCCTCATTGCTATGCCTTTTTTAATCACATCAAGCACTTAACTAGTGAAACAAAAAACGGCTGATATGCCAAGATTTTTATATCTTTAAACTGTTCACAATCACATTTTTCCCTTTTATAATAATTAAAATTCCCCTTCCATCCTCAAATTATACAAGGATGATTTCAAATTCACATTTTACCCTTTAATTCATAATCATTTCTTACATTTTTTGCATCATAACTAACTTCTAAAGGTATGCAAACTTTCTTTCTTATTTTATTTTCAGTAGACTTTATGCATAAAATTTTTGCCTACAAATTTTCATATTTTCATTATTATTGTACCTACCTACAGAGAAGAGCCAATATTTTTATCAACTCTACAATTATTGAAGATTTACAAAAATAAGGTAGCTTTTGTGGATTAAAAGCACCACTATCACTAATCCCAAGCTGCAAAAAAGTGATAAATAGGTTGCATAAGGCTGCAGGGCCTCTTGACAACTTTTTATATTTCAGCGTTTTACTCAAGATCCAAAAAACATTTGATACCTATTCCTACTTTACCTATAGGTATTTAAAATTTCCGTAGGTATAAACCGAACTTGGTTCTAATTAGTACCTATAGGTAATAATCCTTTCATTAAAATGGATTTTTTCCCCTTTTTGGCATAATTTAGACAGACCTATCCGCACATAACGTAATTAATAGAAGGTAGGTTTTTAAAGGATATGCAGGTAAATTACGAGTAATAAATAATCAAATAAGCATCGCATAGGCCACAAGTCAGCGCTACACCAAGAGTCACTTACATTCTCAACAAGGAATTAATAAACGCTGTGGACGTGATTCGGGAACATTATAAGGAGAACTATAGGTAGGGTTGCCATAACTTCCAGGGACCGATACGGGACGTTTCTCTTCCAATCTTCTACTTCTTCTTCTTTGCCATCTTTCTCTGTCATCCTTCCACTGCTGGATGTAGGCCTCTTCTAAAGTTTTCCATATTTTTCTCATTTGTGATGTTTTCCACCAGTTTTTCCCCGCAACCGGAATCTCATCGTTCGTCGATCTTTAGGGGACTCCCGATTGACTTCCGAAAACTTCTAAGTGCGACATTTTTGAAACCAAATTTTGAAATATAAAACATTTCAGGGTATGTTTGACGGTTGTCATAATATTTAGACATGATTAGAAGTAATACCACCTAGTGTGTCTTGTCGGAAGCTCCCCAGAAAACATCACAAGTATAGCAACGGCATTAAAAAATCATCACAGATAGTAGGTAGATAGTTAACATTAGGTACTACCTATTTTTTGCAACTGTTTTCGCTATACTTTTTCACATTTTTATATTAGGTATAAATGACATAAAGGTTGATTTTGTATTTTGCCGATAACCTTTGAAGAAAGGGAAACTACGTTTACCGACAAGTTGATTACACGTGCCTGCTATTGTTTTTCTATTGCTATTCCATAGAAATTATACCTTATAATCAGACAAGGATACCTACCTAATATTTCTAGAAGGGATGAAATACGGGACATGTAGCAATACGGGACGTAGGTATATCAACCCTATCTATAGAGTGACCTTCGGCTATAAAATGAAATTTAAAAAAAAAGTTTTTTTCTTGATTTTCGTTTCATTTTTTAAATAGTGTTCCTCCTAGGCTTTCTCACAATATTTTCAGCCAACTGTCTTTCTGAATCCGTACCACATGTTTCAGCCGTATTCATTTCGTCTGTATTATGGTGGACAAACGCTGGATTCTTTTTCATATACCTAGAACCATATTATAACATATATCAGTAGGTAGGTACCTACACTTTTTATTTCTCCAAAGTTGAAGCGTATTGCGTTAACAAAAATGAGCGCGTGGTTACCGTAGTTAATATAAATCTTGATTATCGCCAATCGCTTCCTAAAGGATCGTCTACACGGTGTTAACAAGTGCGCGCGCAGAATTATAATGAAGTAATGATCACAATCATATTGATGCGTAGAATATTCATACATAATTGTTATTGAATTAATAGTCGCATAACAATCTTATTACGTGGCCTATGATTTTAATAAAAAATTGGACGTGTTCGTGTTAAGTGTCGCATTCAGGAAAGGTTTAGAATCACACTCTGATCACTTCATGTATCATATTTTAATTTTTTATTTTAATGGTCAAAATTAAGATTTTATTGATAAAAAAAAAGTTAGTCTGTTATGGGTGGTTCAATGATGGATTAGAATTTCATCTTCTAAACACTATACCTACTATACATATTATTTTGGATTTTATTTGGTACCTATAGGTATGTAGATAGGTACATGTATTTCGCTTAAACTCGAGAAAGAAAGAACGAAGTTTCAAATGTTCGCTTAAACTCAGAGTAGGTACTTTTAAAGGGTGAGAAAATGTAGAACAAATGCGAGAAAAATAGAGCAATAACAATTTCGTTTTCCCATACAAAATCTGTCTGACTGTCAGATGTGACACAACAAATTCAATGATGATTTTTTTATTTTGAGTTGGGTACTGGAAATTAAGTAAGTAGGTATGTACCTACGACGTTTATCGATTCATCTAGTAAAATTTAATGTAGGTACAATTTCCGAATGAAATATTTTTGAACACTAGGTACCTATCTACAACTAAATAAAATAGGTAAATAAATACTTATATATTATATACTGGTCAATTTTAACTACATTTATTTGGGTAGATATACCTATCGAATATATATAAATAGTTATTGTATGTCTTCAAAATTGTTAGAAAGCTTTTACAAGCATACCTACATATGTGTAAATATTTAGATGAGTACACATTGGGGTAGCTTGGTTCACAAGAATGATACATTTTACACGCTACATGAACACAAAAAGGGAATCATATCATATTTTTACAGATGGATAGGTAGGTACGTTTAAATCAGGTAACTACTCCTATTTGAGTTTTTTACACATCGAAAGACATTTGTGGCCTTTTTATTTATATATGTGCTCAGGAATAAGACCTTTTAGATACCTATCTAACTATTTATCTAAAATTCATATTTCTAGTGGTAGCATAATATTACTTAAGTAGATGTAGGTACAGATTAATTTTACACCTTTCAAACAAATGCGCAGTAGCGTACTATGCCTATGGTCATTTTGATAGTTCTTAGACGTACCCTGTCGAATCTACCATTTGTAGGTATAAGGTGGCCAAATTGTCAACATATGGCACAAGAATCTATACATTTGGATCGTTTTGTTCGACCAATAATTATTGAAGTTTGAGTTAACCTAAGAATTATTTATAACAAAAGGCCTAGTTAATGCGGACACATTATTATGCAAGTACCTATTACATAGAAATAAATAAAATATGTATAAATTCATAGCGAAAAAAACACAAAATTTCAAAGATTGGAATACGTGCTTCCATATTAAACAGTAGGTAAGTTTAGAAGTAGAAGGTGCATCAAATAAAATATCCATCACTAGACAATTGTATGCACTAAGGTCTAAGTACAAAGGGATAATGCAATATAATATTTCATCGGGTAAATAGGTGCATGTCATACTTATAATATTTTCAAAGACCAGGGTATTGATGTTTCCTAGATCGTAGTACAAGCCTTGGTCTAATTTACTTCTGAAGTGTGATGCTTTATTTGTGATGAAAGAAGTGAAGTGTTTTTAATGTGCAAAGGCATAAAGGTTTTTTGTGTCGTGGCCTGCCAGATATTTTCATACTTAGAGAGCCACAGTTCACCTCTATAACGATAATGTGTCCCTAACCATAGGTACCTACCTACTAAATAATATACGAAACCGATTTTCTTTCTGGCGAGCCACGAAACACACGACAGAATCGAATTAATCTAGCTGAATTAAAACAACGAAGTGTGACTTTCACTGATGAATCTGGAATATAAATCTGGAAATTGGCTGTATCCAACAGTCTCTATATTTCTCTCAATGGGCTGCTGCAACTTTTCAATGACAAAAATGTGAACAAGATACCTAAAGCTCGGTATACTCACATGCGCCGCGAACGTGTACCTATCGTTATACCAATTTTATCAAAAAGATGCATGTGTTCCACGATTCACGAATACATTTCATCTTTCGATTAAATTGATGCAATGTCACACGTTCGCGGCGCAAGTGAGTACGATGCTTTAGAGACAAATAGGTACCTATGTGAAAATTGAACGGCTAACAAATTAACGAGTATCATTATTACGATATCTCTCACTTGAATTCAAATCTTGAACGATTCATATAGTCATTTTTTAACCAGTTTAAATACCTAGTAAAAAATCACGCACTTTGAAACAGCAGAGGAAAACGGTTGTAGCACCGTAGTGGTTAAAAATTTAAATAAACCATTAAATAGTCAGACATTATTAATGTAATATTTGCATCAACCTACTTAATCTATTTCTTCATCAATTAATTATGCATTAGGTAGGTATTCTCTGAAAAACCCTATCGAAATTGTAGAAAAAAATCAATATAAAGTTTAGATAATCTGTAAAGGCTTGGTCCACGCTTGTGGTCCCACCTTTAGAATAGAATCGTCTAGGGACATCCTCTCCAACTGTCAGTATAGTGACGCTGTATTACGTCATATTTTCACGATTGATTAAATATCAACAGGACCGATGTTGCCCCATTTTTTGTTATTTCATCTGAATATTATGTGAGCTAGTAAGAGGCGGCATTTGCCCCCACATAAACCCTGCTCTGGATGCCCTGTTCAGGTCTCCTGTCAAACGGATGTGTCATCTTTTGATCCCTTCACAATAATCCAGCCCACTCTTGTACCGAACTACATACTAATATAGATTATTAAATATTATGTTGTCCATACTTTACAATGGGGAACATTATGTAAGAAGATTTCAATAATATAGGTAGGTACCATATATGTACATAAGAAAGAATCTTTAGTTTTAGATTTTAAATGAACATTTTTCTTTACATATTAATTGGTAGATCGTGACAAATGGGAGAATAAATTTTAGAGGTAAAAACTTAACTATTTAAAATAAACGTACAAACAATTGACAATCATTTGAGGATTAAGAGAGAAAAATTGGAATATTATTATCTTCTCTTGTTATGCCACGAGCTATCCATGGTCTATCCTGAGTTTAATATCACGTAAAAAGCTCCACACATAAAAATAATATTAAAATAGACCACTTTCTACACCAACTTCTTTTAGACCCAAAATTAACATAAATTTGTACAAAAATAATGTTAAGTATCAATATAGGTAGGTACCTACCAACCTATCTTTAATGGTTTTTAGCAGCATTGAATAAAAAAATTCTTCTGCGTAAGTAGGTACCTACCTACTAAGAAATTTAATGAATTTATTACGGAAATAATAGATGCCATACGAATTTTCCACATTTTAAAGTCCACCCAAATTATATTACATCTTCCAAAATGTATAAAATACATAATTATTAGGTACATATTTTTATTTTTTATTTTTACAATTTTTTATATGTAGGTACTCTTAATATGTAGGTACTTTTCTATTTTATATAAAAAAAAACTATAATCTTCCGCTTGATTGGCAAAACACTTGCAATAAAATCGAGTACCTAAGAAGGTATGTTTATTTTTCTCCATTGTCCCCTATTATGCCACGGTACATGATCAAGCATAAAATGATATTTCTTAAATAGCATCATAATAAAGAATGTCATAATTCTATTGGAGACTTGTATTCAGGCTATTGTTGGTGTATTGTATTGTGAAATAATATTTTTATAATAATTCATAAATAATAGGGATGATAAAAGGACAACAAGGGTTTCAAATAAAAGATGTTTAAACATCATGTTATAAGGGCATCTCTGTCAAAATAACTTAAAGAAGAATCATATTTTTTTTTTCAAATTGATAAAAGAAAATAGGCTGCTCGAATGGAATTCTACTTCTGATGTTTTTCTCTGACACATCAGTCACATTTATCTATTCTGCCGGACCTTGAATTCACTCTCAAAATATTAAACTTTGCATAATTATACAATGAGTAAGTGAGCATACAATTAAATGGTACTTACCGACTGTAAAACTTTTCAAATATTTTTTAATCACCCCTCAGATAGGTAGGTAGATACTAAAACATATTGCTCAAAATTCAAATAGGTATTGTTATATTTCGCGAATTATTCATGTTCCAAATTCAAATCCATTGCTTACTGTGAAAGATGTCAAAAGTGTACCTATGTAAGTACCTATTTGTGTTCATTTCGAATTGTTTTAAAAAAGTATTTGTTCCAAATTCAAACAATTTTATGTTTCCCGCACTATTTGTCTCATATTCATTTTTTATTGTATTTCGTGAAGTTTTAAGGTTCCAATTTCAAAAATAGTCTTATTCACCGAGAATAATTTTTCCCGAAATTCAAATAGGATGTTCCTACCTACTTATTTTGATAATGCGTTAATCAAATTAGTTCTAAATTCGTTCGACATTATTTAATGTTGATCTATGATGTTATGATCGGTTGAGGCGTTCAAAAAATCTGTTCTGAGAAGTCTCACAGGTTGTTGTTGAAAGAGTAGGCTTAAAGGTCCGAAAGATAAGAAACAATGGATATGGTTTTTACATAGTTAACGCGGCGACAGTTTGTCCCTAACATAGTCTTTTGTTTAATTTTAAATCACAATATTCTAGTGAAACGGGTTTTTTTGGATGCTTCGAAACACCGTAGATAAGGGTAGCTCTTTAGTGCATGGTATTGTTTTGGCGGATTAGAATAATGAAAAAAAAACCCTTGTAATAAAATATGTTTGTTATGATACATAGAATTGTTTAGAGGGTATTATGATTATTATCAAACTAGGTATGTAGTTGTAACTGTAAACGAACATAAGTAGGTATGTTGTTGTTCTATAATAGACTATGGTTTAAACAAGACTTAAATACTGAATAAATAATGTGTAGAGATTATAATGTTGTTTTGAAATGATACATATGCTTAAGGAGTAATTGTAACGTGTAAAATTTAGTATTCCATTATTGATATAAAGAATTAAATAAATGAGAGTAATGATTAGAACAATATTTTAATTAGCCATAAAAGTAGAATAAAAGACTAAAGTTTCAACCAATCAGGCGTGAACACGCATGATTGTTTTTTGACAGATGAGTAATGTCCGTTGGTTCTTGCGCGCCAAAAACCGTGGCGTCACTCTGAAATCGGTTCCTCGGCGAACAGGGCGATTTTTCGTGCGCTCGACGACGCCATTGTGATACGAGTCAATAAGGACAAAAAAAAGAAACCAGTGTATAATATAAATCAGCGTTTACAATTAATAAGTATAACCAATAATCTAAGAACATATCAAGTTCTGTTGTGTTGTTTGGATAGTCATTAAAAGTGTGAATTGTTTGAGATCTGAATTAAACACGTGTTTGTAACATTTTATTTATATTTTCTTCTGATAATAATACAAAATAAACTCTATTAAAGTAAATTTGGTTTTCTTCCATAACTTTTATACCTGTGTGTGGTGAATCTTTGGGCTTTCTCCCATAAATTAATATACTTGTGTGTGGTGAATCTTTGGGTTGTCTCCCATAAGCTAATATACCCGTGTGGTTAATCTTCAAGGAACAGTGTCTCAGCAATTCTCCTCGCCCATTGTACCCTGAGAGAGTAAAGAGTAGTGTTCTGCATCTGAGCTATCCGGCAAGAAATTCTTTTAAGAGAGGACACATCCATCCTGTTCATAGGAAAAAGATCTGTTGTCTGTTCCTGAGAGGCCAGCTGTCCAGTCCCAGTTAGAGAGAGGAATCAGGACAAATTTTTCATTCCCCCGTTTCATTGTCGCTCCAACGTGTGAGGCACAGAATTGCTGATTCAAGAGCCAATTCCGAACATTCTGTCTACCTGGAAAGAAGATTATTACATCACCACAATAGAGGATTCCACAGGTGTGTTTTTCTTTAAACAAAATATCTAATTAAACTCCTGCTGTCGATTTGCCAAGTGAAACTGATAGCATATATTTCTAGAAATCATTTTGAACAATTTAATCTGAATCACCCAAAATCTACAAGTGTTCCTAGATACTCACTCATTGTATTTCATTCATTGATTATTGAAATAGTTCAGTCTTTTTTCTTCTCTTGTGATTGTTTGAATATTGGCTGTGGAGTAGTTACAGTGCATTTTTAAATCGTCATATTTCACTTGTAGAAATATTCTGTCTATATTTGAGAGCACGGAGACCTATTGCCATCTATCGATTTCTGCATTAAACAATGTGTGGTGGAATTCAGTGCTAAAATATAATTGTCGATAAAACAGTTTTCTCACTCCGTTAAAAATTGTCATAAGCCTCCAGAGACATCTATCGGAGAATAGATAAACCACCCCATTGATAAAATGTTCTAGACAAGTGAAAAATCCTGGTCATATGGTGAATTTCCTAGGCGACAAAAAGAAATTATATTTTTTATAATCAATATTGATTGCGTACATTGTCGTGTGCTTGTTTACTACGTTGAATCTTCTCTTCTTCTTCTTCTCGGAGCACACACATATTGAAAAGGGCCAAATTTGATATAAATGTTTTAAAATGTTAAATTTTTGTTACATCAATTCATTTATTGGTGTCGTATGTGATCTATACAATTCTTCTTCCTCTTCTCTCATGTCCTGTCAATCGTTACAGCACTGAGAATAACTTTAATTCGAGTTGTAAAAATTTTCTGGTCATATAGTGAATTTCCTAGGTGACCAAAAAGTTTCCTTTTAACAATCAATATTGATTGCTTAAAGTGTTGTGTGCTTGTTTACTACTTTGAGTCTTCTCTTCTTCTTCTTCTCAGAGCACACTCATGTTGAAAAAGGTCAAAAGTGACACAAATGTTTATGGAATTTTGAAAAGTTTGTTACATCATTTCGTCTAATGATGTCATAGTGACCTATACAATTCATCTTCCTTCTCTCACGTCCTGTCAATTGTTACAGTACCAAGAGAAATTTAGTACGGGTTGTATAGAGAATCAATAATCTTTTAATGTTGTTCTCACCAATCGTTAAGGATGACTTGTTTTATTACTACAAACAATCTGAAGGGGATCCGTCACTTTGCGAATCTTCTAGTCACTGAATAATAAAAAATTTTTTTTTCTTTTTTTTCGGTTGTGGATTAGAATTGTTGGGTTTTATTCCAATAACTTCTTAGATTCCTACTGACGAGATTGACTAAGTGATTAAACCATTTGGTGACTGTTGCGTTCTTCTTCTTTTGAAGTTTAGTTTACCACTAAGGTTTAATAATAAAGCGCATACAGAAACAAAGAGACATTTCGATACCCGTCAATACTGAACTTTCTTTTATTTTTCTTTGGGCAGTTTTTTTTTCTCTCTTCTCTTCCTTTGCGATTGCTAAAGTACGCTTCTTCTTCTTCGTTTGAGAATCTTTTCGTGACTAGACATTATGTCTGGAATCACAGATTGCCTTATACCACGTGTAGATTATGCCACGCGTAGAACCCTGGCAAAAGCGTTAACGTCTCGAAAAATTATTCCCCAAACCACAATAGAAGCCATGCGAGACCAGTGTAGACAATATAATAACATTATTGGTTCAGGCACAGGAACCGTGGATGAATCTCCTCCTGTTCTTGATTCAGAAGAGTTTCCTAATATCATAAGTGAGGCCAATGCACTCGAGTCCTCGCGACCTTCTTCTTCGCTCGAGCTACTTCCCGATGTCGTAACGCCGACTAGAACTAATAAAAACCGGTCTCCGCCACCACCTGAAAAGAGTAAACCCGTCTGTTCCAGTGCCCACGCACCCCCGTCAGTTAATTTTTCGGCTTGGCCCGTGCCACAATATGATGGTAATAATGAAGTACGTGAGTTCTTCACTCGACTTGAGGAAATAGCCAGATCTCGTAGATACCCCATTGAGTACTTGGGTGCCGCCCTTCCAGAATTTTTGAAGGATCGTGCCCTGGTATTCCATCGCACCACCTACTCAGATTCTCATTCTTGGTCTTCCGTTAAGAGCTCCTTCATTAGGCGTTTTGAAACTCCAGCTTCCTCCAATTATAAGAGATTGCAACTCCTTTCTGCTGTTCAGGAACCCCTAGAGAGTGCTGGCGACTATATTTCGAGAATCATATTGTTGAACCAATCCTTAGAGTCACCCCTTCGAGAGTCAGATGTCCTTAAGGCATTAAAGAGAGGTCTGCATCAGCGTTACGCCAACGCCCTAATAGCAAGAAGACCCGCAACGATTGCAGAACTTGAGGGGATTTGTCTGGAATTGGAAACTTTAACGGTGACACGTCCAAGACCTCGTTATGGTTTCCTTGGCCAAGTTTGTCGTCTGCCTATACAGGTCACCACCCCTCCTGTTTCTCCTTAAACGATAAAGGAGTCTTTTAATTTTTTTATTAGTTTTAATATGACTTAGTATTTAATCCTAGTCTTCACATGTTTGGAAACTAGCATAGACCTTACTACTCTATTAAACTGTAGATTTTAGTTTAACAATTTTTTTTTGTTGTCTTGCGGTAATATTCCACAAGCCGTGTGGGCACAACGTCAATGTAAAGACAAGGTGTCATGAACATACGGAGTTATACATGGAAATTCGAGAACATTCGAATTTGTTGCACGGCTCACTGTAGGACGAGCATGTGTGAGTAAATGACACAAGTTGTTGAGTGACTTGATCATGCGAGGACATGAATCAGAAAGTTTGTGTCATGCTTTGAGCAGATTGGTGTCTCCTGGAAAAGAACCAATAGGCTCCACATTATAGCGATGCGGGCTTAGAATACGCATATGTCAAATTTCCTTTCTTTTTTTGCCAGGTTTGTGGAAATTGTTTCGAGAAATTATCTCTTAACTCGCAGATCCTCGGCTTAGATATAGTATTTATTAGAATAATTCTCCGGATAGTTTATGTAAACCATCGTTGGTATCTAATGGTCTCTAGTTAGACTATTGAAATACTTTTCGAATCCCTTGTTTAAGATAATCAATTTTTTTTTTGGCAATGTAGTTGGTCTCGTTGTATGAAAATATTAGGTTCATGATAAGTGGGACGCCTCTTTTTCATGGAACCATATTGTTTGTTTTCTAAGATATCTTTAAGGATAGTTAATTTTCTATTCAGGGTTTTTCTGTTCCCTTTAGTAAAGACAGAATGGCGCCTTCTTTTCTGAGTTCAGCTCTGTATTTTCCATCAGAACATTGCTAGCCTTCGATATCAAGACCTTCGAATACCTCTGTAAATACTTGGGCAATACAGAATTTCATTTAATTAATCTAAGTTATATTAATTTTAAACTCTGTGCATGTTGTTGAATGTTGAAAGTCACCCTTGGCAAATCTATAAATAGATCTCTCTAATACTTGGAGCTACCATCGCTCAAGTTTAGGCTGTGTATAATAAAACAAAAGTGAATACATACAGTGAAAAATAAGTGATGGCCTCAGTTCATTTGGAACCTGTGGTACGCCAATTTAACATCCAAAAATTAATAATATTCAATAACTACACAGATAGGCATATGTATAGTATAATCTGAATTTTAAACCTGTTATAATTGTACTATTTTATATGTGTTGATCCTTGGGTTCACATTGACCCACCAATTGTATTCTATGTTTGTTTCTGTATAAATTTATATATATTATTCTTGAGATACTGATCGGATACTTTGGATTCGCTCTTGATTAACGCCTTTAGAGAATTATGGGTGAAGTAAGCATGTTTAATAGTTTTTTTTTTTTTTTTGGGACCCAACTTAATCTTTTGTATGAATGAAGGAAATGTAGAACGTGCGGAAGAATGCAAGATGTGTATGAAGAATGTATGCGGACGGAAACCAGTGTTCTCCTATTTTCTCTCTTGGTGCGGTCTGGAGCCACTCCTCCTTCTTTTTTTAATTCAATCAGTATAAATCAGACTTGAATAATGATAACTATAGTGCTGTATGATGTATTCTCCATTAATATCCAAGTTCTCATTTATGATTTGTAAGAAGTTTGTAATTTTGCAGTCCACAATTGTTCATTCCATTACATTTCATGCTTCCGTGTTAAGGTACAAAGATCATAAGTGACTTGTTAATTACTTTCAGGAATGAAAAGACCATTGCTCACCTATTCCATGGTGGCATATAGAAAATGTATAATGTCCATGGTCTGGATTTCATAGTATACATAATGTCATTTCTTTTGTCACTCACCTGAATTGTGAGCATAAATAAAGTATGTTGTTTGCTGGATAATTAAGTTATAAATTGCCTAGTCTATATAGAAATTATATTAATATTGGTTGTTAAAATATGTTTAAGTGTATTGTATGTTTGACCTTATGTATGGGTCATGTTACCGGAACTAGCCTTGTTGTCCGGCTTACATTTTGGTAATGTCTTTTGTTGATAACACTGGGTTGAATTTTCTTTTTTTTCTTTTGTTGTTTTCTTTTTTTTCTTCCCACTAAGCTGGAGTGGGGTGTAACGTGTAAAATTTAGTATTCCATTATTGATATAAAGAATTAAATAAATGAGAGTAATGATTAGAACAATATTTTAATTAGCCATAAAAGTAGAATAAAAGACTAAAGTTTCAACCAATCAGGCGTGAACACGCATGATTGTTTTTTGACAGATGAGTAATGTCCGTTGGTTCTTGCGCGCCAAAAACCGTGGCGTCACTCTGAAATCGGTTCCTCGGCGAACAGGGCGATTTTTCGTGCGCTCGACGACGCCATTGTGATACGAGTCAATAAGGACAAAAAAAAGAAACCAGTGTATAATATAAATCAGCGTTTACAATTAATAAGTATAACCAATAATCTAAGAACATATCAAGTTCTGTTGTGTTGTTTGGATAGTCATTAAAAGTGTGAATTGTTTGAGATCTGAATTAAACACGTGTTTGTAACATTTTATTTATATTTTCTTCTGATAATAATACAAAATAAACTCTATTAAAGTAAATTTGGTTTTCTTCCATAACTTTTATACCTGTGTGTGGTGAATCTTTGGGCTTTCTCCCATAAATTAATATACTTGTGTGTGGTGAATCTTTGGGTTGTCTCCCATAAGCTAATATACCCGTGTGGTTAATCTTCAAGGAACAGTGTCTCAGCAATTCTCCTCGCCCATTGTACCCTGAGAGAGTAAAGAGTAGTGTTCTGCATCTGAGCTATCCGGCAAGAAATTCTTTTAAGAGAGGACACATCCATCCTGTTCATAGGAAAAAGATCTGTTGTCTGTTCCTGAGAGGCCAGCTGTCCAGTCCCAGTTAGAGAGAGGAATCAGGACAAATTTTTCATTCCCCCGTTTCATAATATAAGATATTATAAGACTATTAGATTAATTATTGATTAAGGCACGTTAGTTTAATTACTGATAAGCATCTTAATTAAGATGGAATATACCTATGTGTAGGTTAAGAATTAACTAAGATAGAATTGATTAATGGCCAAAATTTGTAATAAGATTAATAATAATTAATATTAAGAGAATTATTAAACATGTCTAGTATATAAGATTTCCCTATATTCATAAGGTTGTAATTAATTTTAAGAATTAAGCTTTTAAAAGATTATTATTAAGAAATGTATTAAATTAAGGTTTATGAAAAACGTAGATCATAATACTAACCTATCAGTTAAGATGAAAAATCATGTATAAAGAAAAGATTTATTGATTACTAGGTATGAAGATTCATACGGAAAGATATGTTATAATTATATTATTTTATTATATGTTTCACGCGCGTAGACATTTTGTAGTGGTCACAAAAACCATTACCCTGTCTCCCTCGCACACTACATCACAGGCGCCTCCACCAATAAGATCATCCTTTGACTCCATTTTTTTCCCCCTTCCTTGTCCTGACTCCGCCTCTCGGAAGTTTTCTTAAAAATAGCTGTATTGCAAAGCGAGCCCTCATAACACGCTAATACACGTAGCTGCACGCATATATACTTACGCTACTAATCTGTTGCCTGATTAGAGTTTTGACGTAGTGTTTTGATTCGACAGTATATGTAGATTTATTGTAAAATATTTAGTTATTCGGTGAAAGTGTAATTTCGGTTTATTTTTGGAGATAAGCGTAGAGTGGTGTCGGGTATACTTTAATCGCGTAGTGACGTATTAAAATAAACAAGTAGAGATTAATAGTTACATCTAGTGATTGAGTTTATTTGCTAGTATTGTTTAAATAAATAATAGTTGTTGTGTAGTGATACCAAATTGGATTAATTGGCTGGTTGCAGTAGAGGTTTGAGTATCTAGTTTACTAATCATAATATTTGTTCATACCCAAGTTCGTATTATATGAGGATTTAAATTTTACTTGTTTTGTGTTGCAAGTTACACAGTCGTGTAACCATTAAATTAAATTCATTAGAAGAGCCTCTGAAAGGATTACTCAGAGGGGTCAGGGAGGGCATTCCTCACACAATACCTCCCACGGGTTGTAGTATACTAACCGAAGTAGTTTGAAATTTTTCTGTTTGTTTCGCTTATAGGTATTGCATAATATTTTCATGTTTTTTGTCTCCCGAGCCCTATAGGCGTAACAACTTGGCGCCAACGTGTGTTATATATTAAGCATTGACGAACTCACCCTGAGACGAGTCTTCAATTTTTATTATTTTTATAGTGATTTTTGTAGAAATTTCGAATATTTGAACACGCGGAGACCACGCGGTTTAGACTAGAATCCAATTAGATTTTTCTTTCTATCCGTCAATTGCATTAGTTTAAATCTTATTTTACATCGACAAATAAAATGATTATTTTCAATTGGTTCGAGTTATTACTACGTGTTTGTAAACTCTTTATTTTCGCGGTGGTCACGAGAAATGGGGCTGCATCGGCAGGTTCGTTAGGCGTTGACGAAACGCCACCCATTTCGTCACATGATGATGATGATGACCATAATGTGCCACCAGCTGACACATTAGAAACGAGGGATACGAATTTTGATACAAGACCGCAGATTGTTTATGTGAGAGATGAAGTTCTCAATGAGAACTTCTTCTTTAGCGGGTTACCTCAAGAATGTCCGAAGGCATTTATCGCAGATTGCCAAGAGTACTTTGCTCTTCGGAACATTAGGGAATCGGAGAAAGTCAGGTTGGCTGCTCTGAAACTTCGCGGTGACGTGAAAACCTGGTGGACTAGTCGCGGGAATGGGTTGCTGAGATGGTCGGCCTTCAGCGCTCTTTTATTACAACGGTATGGGATTGATAATAACAGACTAGCATTGACTGGCCATTTACTCTCACATAAACAGCAAGAGAATGAGTCTGGTTCTTCATTTTTGAGTAGAAAGACAAAAGTTTATGACCGGGTTTATGGAAACGATGTTATTTATTCCGCTGAATTTGCTTTCCATCTATTAAATTTGATGCTCCCACGTTACACCAATGTTCTGCGTAGAGAATTCACCAAGGAGGACATCACGTTCGACAGTTTGGAGAATAGAGTCTCCGAGATTGATTTTCCGACGGAACTGGTATACCCAGTAGTAAATATTGAGCCGGCACAAACTTCACATCAGCCTCAAAGGCGAACCACTAGCATTTCTTGCTTTAATTGCAACGGTCAGCATTTACAGAGGAATTGTCCATTGACTAGGAATAGGAACGATAGGAAATTTAATAATAGGAAT
Organism: Mystacides longicornis; assembly: GCA_963576905.1. Classification (NCBI taxonomy): domain Eukaryota; kingdom Metazoa; phylum Arthropoda; class Insecta; order Trichoptera; family Leptoceridae; genus Mystacides; species Mystacides longicornis. Next base: position 20,545,998 of record OY756421.1, on the reverse strand, counting down.
AGCGACGGACAGTTACATAGGCAGGTAAATAATAATAATAATAGAGGAAATTTCCAGTCAGATAGGCAAAGGTTTAATAATTATCAATCGGATAGCTTTAGAAACTCAAATAATAATAATTTCAATCAGGCGAGGAATTTTGAAAATAGGGGTAATCAAAATAGAAATAGCTTTAGAAGGAACAGTAGAAATAATAACGGAACTAATAGTCAGGATAGGAATAGAAATACGTTTAACAATAGCAGGCAGGATAGTAATAATTTTAACAATAATCAGGCAAGGAATAACTTTGATAATAGACAGGAAAGGAATAACTTTGATAATAGACAGGGTCAAAATAGGAATAATAATAACTGGAATAGAAATGGGCAAGGACAGGATAGAAATAATTGGAATCAAAACAGGGGTAGGCAAAACGGAAACCAGAACGCTAATTTAAACGCTCAAGGCCCTGGACGGAACGCCGGATCAAAGCCGTCTCAGGGCAATCACTAGAAAACGGATTAGAACATAGGGAGGTTGAATCAGAGTTACGACCGACTATTCAACCTGTAGCAAAGGTCCTTGATAATGATGTGAAGCTTAGGTCTAGAAACATAGTTTCTAAACCAATTTCTATAAATAATAATGAAACGTTAGATGAGGTGCTAATATGGGAAGATACGGGCGAAAGTAGTGATGGGCCAGTCGAGGTTCAAGCGTGGTTACATCGTGAAGGTAAGGGTAAAGATGTTGAGCGCGATAATTTTAGACTTTTGGGTTCAAGTTCCGAAGAGGTAGAGAGTTCACAACGCGATAGAGATAGACAAAGGTTATCAGATGTAGATTTAGATGCGATAGAATTTTTTGAAGAACCGCAGTGTGTAGCTATTGTAGATTCGGGAACGCCATTACTCCCGCGAATTAGAATGTCGTTTAATAATATAGAGTGTACAGCTTTGGTGGACTCTGCGTCTTCGTATAATATTGTATGTAGCCGATTAACTAGAAATTTGCGTAAGCAACAGACCCATATTGACAGATTATATTTAGCAGAACAAGGTGCTTACATGGAGGTAACGGCTAGACTTGAGACAAATATTTTAGTTCAGGGTATAGAGGTTATTTGTGAGTTTTTAGTCGTAGATAAGCTTAGGGATGATGTTATTCTCGGAGTGCCGTGGATGACGTCACAAAAGTGCGTTATAGATTTTCATAGGGGTTGCCTTCATTTCGGTAGAGTAGAAAGAGTGACGACGCATTTGATACCGGTACGTGGGGAAATGAAGTGTGATGTCGAATTGCCAGAGTTGCAATCCGATATACCTCGCGGACACCGAGAGAGTCTTATAGGTATTTTAAATGATTTTAAAGAGGTATTTCTTCCATATTCTGGCCCTGCTCCGCTACAACCTCACGAGATTAAGCTGAAAGATGCACGCCCGATTCGTTTACCTCCGTATAGGCTCTCTGATGAGAAAAAGAAGCATCTCTTGGCCCAGCTGGAAGGCATGCTGGCTGATGGCGTGATCGAAAGCAGTAGATCATGTTATAGTTTTCCGGTAGTTATGGTCCCCAAGCGAGGGAAGGATGAATATCGCTTTTGTGTAGATTATCGTAAACTCAACGACGTCACTGAGGACGAACCATCACATTTACCCATTATTCATGAAACGTTAAAAGATTTAGGTAACGCGAAATATTTCTCGTCATTTGATTTACAGAAAGGATATTGGCAGATCCCAATGTCTGAGGAGTGTAAACACTTAACCGCTTTTTCAACCCCTGACGGAGCTTGCTATCAATTTAGAGTTATGCCCTTTGGTTTGAAAGGTTCCCCAGGAACATTTCAACGGATAATGAGTCAAGAGGTCTTGGCTGGATATCTACGCGATTTTTGCCTTGTTTATCTCGATGATGTGATCGTTTATTCTAAAGATTGGGCTTCACATATGTATCATTTGAGATTAGTTTTAGAACGGTTACAGCAGTATAATTTGCGGTGCGCTTCAGATAAGTGCAGGATCGGTACCACAGAATTAGAATTTTTAGGTCACGTAGTTTCGGCTAGTGGTAACCATCCCCAGAAGTTACATGCAATCTCCATTGCAAACTTCCCAGTGCCTACTTCAAGAAAGAAGTTGAGGTCCTTCCTCGGCTTATCGAATTGGTTGCGCGAGTATCTTTATCGTTTTGCAGAGATAGCAGCTCCATTAACTGATTTGTTGAGCACGAAGAGGCCATTCAAATGGAATGCCTCAGCACAAAATGCAATGGATAGCATTAAAATTGCTATAAGTAGGCCACTCTCCCTATGCAGGCCAGATTTCGAGAGGCAATTCGTATTGCAAACAGATGCCAGCAAGTTCGGCGTTGCCGCCGTTCTATATCACGAGCGACCTGATGGCGGTCGTGATATTGTCTCTTACGCTAGTGCTCGTTTTTCTGATGCAGAAAAACGCTGGCATTCGAACGAACAGGAAGCATTCGCGGCTGTTTGGGCGATAAAGAAATATCGTCAGTATTTGGAAGGTACACATTTCATCCTACGTACCGATAACAAGGCGTTGACATGGCTAGAACGGGTTAAAGATGAAAGAGCTAAATTAACTAGGTGGGCATTGTTATTACAGGAATTTAATTTTACGTTAGAACACTGCCCAGGTAGGAAAAATGAGTTACCAGATTTCTTGTCGAGGAATCCGGCCGAATCTAATATCACTGAAGATATTGATTCGTTAGATAGGGGAATGTACCCCAATGTTAGCCAGGAGGGCTGGAAAGCAGATAGAGGTCTACCTCAGGTGACGCTCATTGGGAACGGTCTGGATCTTCGGGACGCTGAAGATCAGCAGTCTGGAAAACTGGCAGATCGTGTGCGTGGGGCCCAACGCACCGATCAGCGGTTGTCTCGAATGATAAACCATTTGGAAAGCTTACTTTCTGCCAACAGTCCACCAACAAATGCCCGTGATAGGCATTGGTTGGAGATATACAAATTAATTGATGGTTACTTATATAGACAGGTTAGCGGACAATCAGTTCCGAAACTGATCGTACCGAAATTTATGATCCCTCACGTTTTAAATTTTTATCATAACAGTAGGCATGCTGGCCACCCTGGTGAAAGGGAAACGCTTAGAGCGACTCGGAGATATTTTATCTGGCCAGGCATAAATAGAGATGCGAAAAGGTTTGTCAAGAGATGTATGACTTGTGCTCAAGCGAGAGCGTTACCAAGTCGTCCACGCGCGCCTTTAGGATCATCGGTAGCACAAAATCCTTTTGAGATTTTAGCTATTGACTTGATGGGCCCATACCCTAGATCAGCTAAGGGGAATACGGTTTTATTAGTAGTTACAGATATGTTTACAAAATGGGTAGAAGCATTTCCTATGCGATCGGGGAGAGCACCACAGATTGTAGGCTTGTTAGAGAAAGAGATTTTTTCACGGTATGGGTATCCTAGGGCTATTCTCTCAGACAACGGACCACAGTTTAGTCACGAGTCTTGGAACTCGGCAATAGATAGGTGGCAATGCCAGCATTGGACCACAGCGATTTACCTACCCCGTGCTAACATAACAGAACGCCGAAATCAAGAATTAAAAAAATTGCTCCGTGTTCACCTATTAGGGCGTGAACACAAGCGTTGGGATGAGCACTTAAGCTCAATTTTAGAGTCAATTAGGGGAAGACGTAACGACGCGTCGGGAATGACTCCAAGCCAAGCTCTATTTGGCTACGAAATTAAACGACCTGGCGAATGGTCGTCGGTAGCCCCAAATACTAAGCCGGAAAGATCAAATAGATTAGATATAAATAAAAATATTCGTCAAAACCAGGACCGGTATAGAAGTAAATACGCCCAGACCAACGGAAAGGTCCCTGGTTATGTCACTGGACAGAAGGTTATGTTGAGAGAACATCCACTCTCAAAACGCGTAGCGGGTTTTCATGCTGGGTTTGCACCAAAATACTCCGGTCCTTATACGGTTCTATTACCAGTAGGACGGGGAAACGTTTACTGGATAGATCGTAAAGGAAAACCTATTAAAGTACATTCAGACGAATTAAATTTAGCCCCTGTTCAACAGGAAGAGGTCCAGGAAACTGAACCTTAAATTAAAGTTTGAGTTTCTTATCGATCGGAATATAGGCTAAGTAGTGAAGTAAAATAAGTTATATTAGAAATATAGGACATAGTTAGAAATTATATATTATAAAAAAGAAAAAAAAAAAAAAAAAACAAAATAATACAAAAACAAAAAAAAAAACAAAAAAGGTTGTGGGTAGAACTTAGAAGTATTTAGTTGGTAGTGGTAAATACGTTTAAAACATATATAGAATTGTATTTAATGGTGGTGTGGGATGTTTTTTTATTTAAACTAGGATAACTGGCTTATACATTCACAGCTATCCTATATACTTATTACCATTGAATGTATTGGCGCCCTAGAAGGTTACATTAAGTTAGTTTACAGTTATTTAAATAACAGATTTTGAACGTTTAAGAGGGGGCGGATGTTATGATCGGTTGAGGCGTTCAAAAAATCTGTTCTGAGAAGTCTCACAGGTTGTTGTTGAAAGAGTAGGCTTAAAGGTCCGAAAGATAAGAAACAATGGATATGGTTTTTACATAGTTAACGCGGCGACAGTTTGTCCCTAACATAGTCTTTTGTTTAATTTTAAATCACAATATTCTAGTGAAACGGGTTTTTTTGGATGCTTCGAAACACCGTAGATAAGGGTAGCTCTTTAGTGCATGGTATTGTTTTGGCGGATTAGAATAATGAAAAAAAACCCTTGTAATAAAATATGTTTGTTATGATACATAGAATTGTTTAGAGGGTATTATGATTATTATCAAACTAGGTATGTAGTTGTAACTGTAAACGAACATAAGTAGGTATGTTGTTGTTCTATAATAGACTATGGTTTAAACAAGACTTAAATACTGAATAAATAATGTGTAGAGATTATAATGTTGTTTTGAAATGATACATATGCTTAAGGAGTAATATAAGATATTATAAGACTATTAGATTAATTATTGATTAAGGCACGTTAGTTTAATTACTGATAAGCATCTTAATTAAGATGGAATATACCTATGTGTAGGTTAAGAATTAACTAAGATAGAATTGATTAATGGCCAAAATTTGTAATAAGATTAATAATAATTAATATTAAGAGAATTATTAAACATGTCTAGTATATAAGATTTCCCTATATTCATAAGGTTGTAATTAATTTTAAGAATTAAGCTTTTAAAAGATTATTATTAAGAAATGTATTAAATTAAGGTTTATGAAAAACGTAGATCATAATACTAACCTATCAGTTAAGATGAAAAATCATGTATAAAGAAAAGATTTATTGATTACTAGGTATGAAGATTCATACGGAAAGATATGTTATAATTATATTATTTTATTATATGTTTCACGCGCGTAGACATTTTGTAGTGGTCACAAAAACCATTACCCTGTCTCCCTCGCACACTACATCACAGGCGCCTCCACCAATAAGATCATCCTTTGACTCCATTTTTTTCCCCCTTCCTTGTCCTGACTCCGCCTCTCGGAAGTTTTCTTAAAAATAGCTGTATTGCAAAGCGAGCCCTCATAACACGCTAATACACGTAGCTGCACGCATATATACTTACGCTACTAATCTGTTGCCTGATTAGAGTTTTGACGTAGTGTTTTGATTCGACAGTATATGTAGATTTATTGTAAAATATTTAGTTATTCGGTGAAAGTGTAATTTCGGTTTATTTTTGGAGATAAGCGTAGAGTGGTGTCGGGTATACTTTAATCGCGTAGTGACGTATTAAAATAAACAAGTAGAGATTAATAGTTACATCTAGTGATTGAGTTTATTTGCTAGTATTGTTTAAATAAATAATAGTTGTTGTGTAGTGATACCAAATTGGATTAATTGGCTGGTTGCAGTAGAGGTTTGAGTATCTAGTTTACTAATCATAATATTTGTTCATACCCAAGTTCGTATTATATGAGGATTTAAATTTTACTTGTTTTGTGTTGCAAGTTACACAGTCGTGTAACCATTAAATTAAATTCATTAGAAGAGCCTCTGAAAGGATTACTCAGAGGGGTCAGGGAGGGCATTCCTCACACAATACCTCCCACGGGTTGTAGTATACTAACCGAAGTAGTTTGAAATTTTTCTGTTTGTTTCGCTTATAGGTATTGCATAATATTTTCATGTTTTTTGTCTCCCGAGCCCTATAGGCGTAACAATGAATCTACACTACCTATAACCAATTCTGGAAATCTGGAGACATGAGAATAACAACAACCATATAACCCTAACCTTATAACCTTCCACGTTCTTTTTATTCTTAAAATGTCATCCAGTACCTATACCAATTTTGAACCATGTTAATGATGCATAGGAACGATCCTCATAAGGGATGAAAATTGCATTTTATTACTCAAATCGTAAGGGAGTCTTAAGGTTTTTTAAAACCATCTCTCAAACAAAAAAGTCATTTTTCAAATGCATAACGCCATTACCTATAGGTATAATTTTGTTTCCAAAATTGTTAACATTTAACCATAAAGAGGAGCTTTTCTGTCCTCTTAAGTATTGCCAAAAAGGAAAAAAAAAAAGTTTGCGACCGATAAAGCATTGTAGATCCATAAATAAACTACATACGTGATCCAATATGCACTCAATACTCTACAAACTCTACATTAATATCTTAAAAATATACCTGATATCATATTTATTTCATCGTGTTAAATTGAACATTCACAAAGTGCCGATGTCAAAAAATATATAGGATATTTCTGGTTAAGCGCAATGGAGATTTTTGTTGAAGGTATTATAATAATAATTATTAGCTTTAAAGCCATTTACCTACCTATTCCGGTTTAATCCTCACAACATTTTTTAATGTAGATGAATAGAGAAGAAAAAATAATGAAGATGTCGCTCAATGGCCCATATAGAGACGAAAAGTTGTGCAGATTTTCTCCAAATATACTTATATGAAACATTTAGAATCTCAATTTGATTTCTTGCTGAAATAAAATTACGAAAAGCATCAAGATCAAAGTAGCCCTAAAAACCATAACATCCCTCACATTCCTTCCTGAAAAGAGACTTGGACAAAGAATATGGATGGCCTCAAACGACAAGGTACCTGTACTCCTGATAATTTATGCTCTTATTTTTCAATTATCATATTTTATTTAGAAACATCATAGTGTTGGGTTTATAAAAAAAAACAACTTTTGGCTATTTATTAGTAGGTAGATATTATAATATTCTAATATAGACCTAGAGCAAATTCAAGTGTCATCAAACTCTATTCTTGGTTAGATATAAAGCAATAATAATAATTATTGACATTCACCCTGTAGCCACTAGACCGTGGATATGATTGACGTGTTTACTAATTTACATTGGCACTTTATCATTTCTTAAATGATAATAAATTTATCCCCAGTATGGATTCCCTCGGGTCCTTGGCTCACAACAAGATGCGACAACAATACTTTTTGTCAATAACCATCACAAAAATATGAAATGATTGCGTTATTTTTTTTATTGTAGATACTTAGATGATCCCATCAAATACAATATGGCTTTTATGTTCGTTTCTAAGAAATAGAAATTAATATTATTTTTTTACAGGACGGAAATCATCCGCTAAGAATGAGGTTGTACAAGTTTATTAAAGTACAAAAATAAATAATTTCATAGACATTTTTCAATACAAAAGGTACAATAATCACAAAGAACTATGTACCTATGTCAGCAAAGAAATTTTCATCATTATCAATTGAGTGTAAGTAGGTACCTTTATTTTACTTGTAAGTATATTCTCACATAACCTTATCATTATTTTTTGTCAAATGAATCTGTGCTCATTCAAAATGAACACAACTAAGTACCTACATTCTTTTAATTCTTTCACAGTAAGCTACTTAAAGCTTGTGTCGTGAAAGAGGAAGATGGTCGGCACCTGGGATCGAACCCACGACCTCCAGTACGAAAATTGGCGTCGTAACCACTATGCTACCAAAACTTTCCCATTGTGTCGCTTGGGGACCATTTTTTGTTTATTTTGGCATATTTCACTCAACAAATTTATTTTCTACCCTTTTTCAATATACTTACCTAGTTACTTATATACCTAAATAACTACCAATACCTAGATTTTTTTAAATATTTTATGTCAAAAAATATTAAATCTGCCATTCTAACCTGATAAATTAATGCCACTTTTGCATAATCTTAAAAAGACTTGCGCTCACCTTTAACCCTATCTTATTTCGCATAGGTACATCGTATTTAAATCATAGATCAATCTAGGTAATAATTTGAGTTAATTAAAAAAAATACGTACACACAAAAGTAGGTAGGTACGTAAATGTTGATAATTTCAAAACAGTTCACACTTTTTAATGTGAAGGAAAACAAATAATTATAGACAATGGTAGAAAATTCTTATTGAAAAAGCTGGCCTCGTTATCAATTGACCAACAAGTTCGCTTTTATTGAGGGTAAACTCTACCAGGTTACCTAAATTATATTAACAATTAATTGCATATTAATAATTAACTAAAAGCTTCCCTTGATTATGACGAGGGGATGAAACAAAAGAAACATGCCGAAAAAAAAACAATTGAAATGTGGCGGCGAAACAATAGACATATTGTGAAACGTGTGGCGAAAATAAATGGCAGAGCCGCGGTGACTTGTTGAAATATTTTAATGAAAGCGGAGCTCGCGTGTTGGTTATTTGTTTTACGATGTAAAAAGATCTCCTTTTTAATAATGTAACCTGGCGTATATCAAACAGAGGCCGCTCGGAGTCGAGGGAGAGGCCACAATTAATTGTTGACACTGCTACCCCGGACAGGCTGGAAAAGGTTCTTGCTCCACCACTAGGGGTAGTGCTTTTGTTATTTTTACATAAAAAAATAAAATAATTGTAGGTAACCATCAGATCAGCACCATGCAAACGAGTTTTCAAACTGCCTCCAAGATTACGTGCATTACAACTGAAGTTATTCAACATGGACTATTATATTCTATGACCATATGTATGTAGATATTTAAATAAACAGGTCTTTGAAAATTGCCCATCATCACCAACCAGTGGAGCTTCGACTAAATCCAGAAATAGCTGTTAAAACAAATGAAAAATGATATCAGGAACGGTCCCATGGATAGATCTGCATGAAGGAATAGAAGTTATCGAATATCCATCATAGGGAACCCTCAATAGGCAGAGAGTGGTTGTCACGAGATGCAGAAAAAATCTCTAAAAATGGGGATAGGTACCTCCCTGTTTCGGATGACATTCGATATGAATGCAGAGTAATCCAGGAAAAAAGTCACCTCCTGATCTGCCCACTGATGGGAGAGAGCTCTATCCTGATAACCTGATCCTGGCTACCGACAAAGAGATCTCTATTGCTGCGTATTGGAATATAGGGATACAAAAAGTAAAAGTGTTTTAATTCCATTTTTTGAGAGGTGAAATTAAATAAGAACAATGTAATGTTTTCATTACGTGCTACTCGCCAAAAATGAAGATCTGAAATACGACTGAATGAAGCTTTGTGTCAGTAATGTTCCTACTAGTTGGTAGTTTGGTACTTCTGGTCTCTGCCGCTCGACTGGTCTTTGGTGTCCGGTGACCTCTCGTGTCACTCTGCCGACGTCAGGGTTACATGAAATGCACTACTCATTTTCTGAATGGACTGAAAGGCATCATTGTTGTAGCCCATACCCGTCACAAGACTGTTTGTAATAATACACGGGTTCATCATCGTATTCTTGACATCGCATACTTCTGCACCGTGTCACATTGAGGGTATATCGAAATAAATATACCTAGCTATGTACACACATCGTAAGGGCAGTATGTTCAATGCTTCCAGAGACATGCCGCTTATTCCTTGGACAAAACAGAGACGGATCTTCTGCTGATCTGAGTATTTTTTATCAAGAGTAAACACAGCGATACCAATATTTTAAGTTTTTTCATTTCAATTTCTTAAACCAAATCAAGATTTTGTTGTTTATCTATTGAAGAGAAAGAATATTGGCCCGATAATATAGGTACGTGATTATTGGGCTTTTTTGTAATTATTGTGATTATTATCTGAATACAAAAAAGAATTCTAGTGCAGATTTTTAACCAACTAAATATAAACATAACAAAGAGCAAGTAGTATGTATTTTTTTGTTATTTAGCCATTCCCTTGTTGAAACTATTATTAACAGTGGACAATACAAGAAAATACCGATATTTTTTGTGAATTGTGAAATGAAATTAGGTAGGTACCTACTCTCGTTGATTTAGCGATCCTAATGCTGTTTTTTTTTTACTATTTCTCTTACTTTTCTCTCTTTTTTTCCTTTTTATCCTTATTGTTCATCTTCTTCCACAGTCTCTCATACGTAAGTACTTACTGCTAGTATACAGATTACATTTATTATTAGTAAATTTAAAAAATATTGTTGGATCCTTTCTGATCCAGACCTGCCCCAGTGGACAGTGCGTTCATTATTGTCTGATATCAGCAGGCCTTTTGTGCCGCATGTCGCGATAAACCGCATCACATGCGGCAGGCTGCGTGATTCATTCAATGCGAGCTTGTATCAATATCTCGGGTTAGCGTCCCTCTCGCAACTGCAGCCGAATGACCGCGCTCCTTCTTGCATCACAGGACAACATTCTGTTAACTTATGTCCCTATGTTATGTTTAGATAGCCACATTGATTCTGAAATTACCTATGTAAAATGCTATGTTGCATAATAGCAGAAAAACTGCTGGTGGTCACATCTGGAGGATGAATAGCTAATTGCTATTTCATCCCATCCAGGGCCAAAATGCTAAAGATGACAATGTCTTCAGAAGAACACAACAAGAAACTACCCCGGTTAACTTTGTCAAAGGATTTGACTGTGGTGAGACGAATAATAATTGCGCTCATGTGCCTTATATGGCACACGAAGAACAAATTCTTCAAACAACACTTTAATTTATTAGAATAGATGTTTGATTAGTTGCCATGCGATTTATTGGAGTTGCAAGCTTCGTATAAATACATGTATTTCAAGCTCTAGCTATGTACTAAAATTGGTAAACTTATCTATATAATACATACATAGGTAGGTATGTACATATGTAAGTACTCGTATTTTGTTTGTGATTTTTTACTTAATTACATAGGAGTCTAGGTAGGTTATTTTCGCACCCTCATAAATTCAAAATGGCAATATGAAGAGTCCTGCGCCCGTAGACAAATTCTAATTGGTGTTCGACTACAAACGAAGATATCGCCAATGTATAGTACGAAAAAATTAACTGTCCACTGGAACATGTAAACAATTTTTTAAACCAAAAAAGACACATATAAAAATATAAAAAGTGGATAGTTAATTTTCTTCCTACTCTACATTGTCGAAGAATTCGTTTGTAGTCGATCGCAAAAATGCATTTTGTCTAGGCCTACTGAGTTTAAAAAAATGTAAACCGAGGTAGATATTTTATTTTTATGTATTTACATAAGTCATTATTTTTGGTCTAACAATAGCAATATTCCATTTATTTTGATACTTGTTGGGAAGTAATCGAAACTACAGGATGCGACATGGTAAAAAATCAAATTTAACAATATGAGATATATCTGAATCCAAAAACAAAATGTTGGATTCAGATAGTCATAGGTAGATAGCTATGTATTTGCTTTAAAAAAAAATGGCTATTTCCCCATTGAAGTGTGTTGCATATAGAGGAAGTAAACGCTTATAACATAGATATTTATCACAATCAGAATCGTATATTAATATTGTTTGTCCTTCAAATAAAAGAGATCAACATACGGTTTTCATGAGCCGCAAATCGTCATCAGGCACATGTCCACCGCATCCTCTTTTTTTATTATTATTGTTCTGTCATTTTTTAAAGACAATTTTAATTAAGTCTCCCCGTGTCGGTTGTTTTAAATTAAGCGGAGACTCTTCAATCAGCGGCTCTAAACCCGTTCTAATTCTTTTTAAATGTTTCTCTACGATAGGGTTTACAAAATCATTTCCACACATGAATTAGGTGTGTTTGACTCTAAATAGCAATATATTGTTTACGAACGTCGGGTTTACATGAATTTTTATTCCAAATTATGTAGATATGTATTTCTATGAAGACAAAGTTTTTTTTTCAGATTATTATGCTTGTCAATATAAAAATATGAGTAGGTACCAACCTGTTTAAAACATTGCGATATATTCTTGTGATTTTTACAGATGGACTATGAACTACAAGTTTTCAAAAACATACTAAAGGTCACATTCAGAAACGATTTTTTTCCGTAAGACAGTTCACATTCAGGAGAGGAAAGTAAAATATTATCCGTTTTTTTAGAAAACGGTATACTACTATGTTGATAAAGTATGACACAATGTATACCATACTGCTATATTGGCTTTATACTTTGTTCGATGGATATATGAAAACATGCATTAGAAGTGTTTGGTAGCCGACTCATAAGTTTTAGTTGTTATAGGACTAATGTCCTGGCACAAGATTTACTTTTTTTCATAAGTATGGGTATTTGTGTTCACTATGGATGAGCTAAGATCAATTTAAAAAAGTAGAGTTGCAAAAGAAGTCATAGCAGTCAAGCATATGTATTGCCCCTTCCATCATTTTTTTTATTCATTCTAGTTTTTCTATCCAATCTTTCTCATATTGATGTGTTTTCTTCATCAAAATCGAGTTGAAAAAGACTGTAGAGTCATTATGTTTTTATACACTAACGACAGATAACAGTTTGAGAAGGAGTGGTCCTATTCATAATGAAAATCTCATTAAATTTGTGACTAGCCCACTAGTGGAGATAATTACAGGGTCGGCCGCAAGAAGGAGAAGGCTCCCTCCCTATGCCTCCTCCTCTCTCCAAACAATCTCCATTCAATAACTAACCATTATCTTGTTCATGACATTCCTATCACATCCAAACATTTTAAGGTATATGGCAACGGACACACAAAAACCATGATAAATCATGATGAAGGTGGTTTCTATATAAAAATAACCTACCTAGATTTGGGAACTTCTAGGTACCTACCCCGATATTGACGACCTTCAGATATACCTACCTACATAGTGAATCCATAATACCTACTAATAATAATGAGTTATTTTATTTCAGAAATATTCAAAGATCGGTTATCAGCCAAAAAAAATTGATTGGCATGGTTTTCAAGAATCTGATCAATTTAAAGTGTTAAGTAGTTTTATCACTATATAGTGTTGATTATCGAATTCCCCACCTCAATATTTTTATATTTCACAAAAAAAGGATTGCTTAGTGTGTGGGAAGTCGTAAAATATTTATTTTCACAGGGCGTGAGTCTAAATTGGACGATTTTATACAGGTGTATTTCAGTGCCGCTTAACAATTATTGCACTTACTAATAAATTTAAGACAACCTATATTCATTTAATAAGTAGGTAAGTATACAATACAATACAATTGAGGTGGTTGATAGACCAGCGGTTACGACGCCGGCTTTCGCACTGTTTCGTGCGGAGGTCGTGGGTTCGATCCCGGCAGTGTCGACCATTTTCCGCTTTCACGACGCATTTGCTTACTGTGAAAGATGTCAAAAGTGTATTTGTGTTCACTTCGAGTGAGCACAGATTCATTTATAAAAAAAAAAAAAATACAATCCTCCCTTTTACACCCCACTCAGGGGCATAGGGAGGCAACAAGAGCTCTCCATTGCGCTCGATCTTACACAATGTTTATGACCTCCTCCCACACCAAATCCCTCAGCTCTGCTTCAAAGGAGCGGAACACAGTGTGAGAGGGTCTTCCTCGTCTTCGGGACCCTGATGAGGGTCGGCCAACTGTCATTCGGCATCCTTAACACATGTCCCAGCCAACTCCATCTCCTCCCCACAATGGTAGAGGTGATCACGAACGACGCTCACGCTGGGTGCGCCGGCGTATAGCGTCGTTCGTGATGCGGTGGTACCATCTTACGCCCAGAATTCTGACGCACTTCATTTTAAAAGGTGAGACTTTTTTTGCCTGGGCTTTGGTCAGGTGCCAGGACTCACAACCATATGGGAGAATGGGCAACACACACGCGTCAAACAGTTAACATTTCGTCTCGACACTAAACGCCGACGCTTTCCAAATCTTGGTCATGTTGTTAAAGGTGCCATAAAATAAGTAGGTAGGTATAGCAGCATCCTTAATGAAAAAGGAGAATAAAAGAACGATGAGACAAATTGCCATAAGATAACGAAAAAAAGTAGCCTAATGGTAAAAAATTAAAGAGCAACCACAGTGAAATAAATACGCAATTGAAGTAGGTACATACGTACCTACTTACCTGTGTAATAATTGCGGCACAGAGGTAGGTACCTACTCAAAAAAAAACCATTACAGCTCCGTACATAAATCGCCATCCCTTATATCTGGAGGAGTTCACATGTGATATTTTATTATTTGTTTATTTTCATTTTGGAAATTAATAAAACGTGAGTTATGTGCTGATAAAATTGAGTCAGGCCTTCTCCAATTTAATCTGTGGTCCCATATCTCAAAATGGAACAATAAAACTCGTGGGTCGGATGGACATTTTAATGTGCTGTGGGCGGTGTCGGATCTCCCTTCTAAAAAACCTCTACGGGACAAATCTTTTTTTTTTTCTAATATAAAAATTTAAAACGACCAACATAATTAAAAAATATTTTCGTTTACTTTTTTTGTGTGTCAGCCACAGCCACTGGTGGTTATTTTACTGCGGTTCCCTGTTCTATACGTACCTACCTACTTTTTGAAATGATTGACTGTTTAGTTGTTTCATAAAATACAGGTTTTAGAAGATTGCCCAAAGGAATATGTAATACATAACTACCTACTATGAAGTACCTTTAATTTTTTGAATGTCCATCATTTAGTGTTCCGAAGAATACCTATATAATGTCACAATAGTAGGTAAATACCTACCAATGCTTTCAGTTTAAGACGGTATAAATTCAAAGTCTACGCTTTATCTGCATCTTCTTCAATCATCAAGCCTTGTCTGTGTAACAACTGGAGGGAGGGGGTGGGGGGGGTAGCATCTAATAAGTACCTATTAAAGACAAAGTTGAAGAAAGCCGATGACCTGACCGCGAAGATAAACTTTATGACTACGCAACTGACTATAGACCGGCATCCGAGGTGTAGAGGAGCTTTTCCAAGGGGCGCAGAATTAAGAGAGTTTCGCCAATGGTCGGCATGTTTGGGAGACCCGGCAAAGCACTTGAAGAAGAAAAAGATAGTATATATATTTTTTTAATGAATCTGTGCTCACTCGAAGTGAACACAAATACACTTTTGACATCTTTCACAGTAAGCAAATGCTTGTGTCGTGAAAGCGGAGAATGGTCGACACGGCCGGGATTCGAACCCACGACCTCTGCACGAAACAGTGCGAAAGCCGGCGTCGTAACCGCTGATCTATCAACCACCTCAATACTTATTATAATAGTAGGTACCTAACGTTTCTTACCTAGATACTTGCTATAATTATACACATACGCATACCTATGCTACTTGAGTTAGATTTTGCAAGGATCTTGTATTTTGGAGACTTTTTTCTTATCTAGGCACCTTTTTAATTATCTACAGCTTCATTCGATCAGTTTATTAGTAATGTACCTACTTGTAACATAACAAAGACGGAATGGTGATCAAAATTATCGGGAATATTATTCTCATTAATTTATATAGCCGATGTTACAACTTACGAAATACATTTAAAAGGAATATGAAACTTTGGTTGATGATAAGGGCGTTCTTCATGGGCGGGGTCCTTCCGCCGCAGCCTGATGATGTATCGGGGCCAGGAGGCTGGCAGGACGGTGAGAAAGGGAGATACTCCTGGCGTCTGACTCCCATCATTAACCATGCACCATGCCATAACCAGTGTTGTGCCTAATGGTACCTGTCATACATTCTCCCAGCTGTGATATATTGTCGTTTATTATTCATATTGTACAATCTGTTTATCTACAAAGCTGTCTTATTTTTCTGATTCTGAGTTGCGTCCCATACTACTTGGTGATCCAAGTCCTGGGATATGGAAGACCATAATATTATGTTCACCCATCCTCATCATAGAATTTCTGTTTTTCGGTCATTTTGATGAATCTTTTTTTCTATCCAGATAGGTAGGTACAAATGTTTGCAGGAATGCTCTTTTTTCCTAAAATATCCCTTAGCTGAGAAGGTAGATTTCTTTCTTGAAATATGATGTCTGTCAGAGTCATAGTGCAGAACTATTTTGCATTGATAGTTATAACCGTTTAGGATTTTCATTTGAAATAGGACGGTGGTGCGATCAATTTGACCTCCTGAATGGCGAACGTTGTTAACGTAAAATGATCACACTAATTAAATTGACAATTTGTCGAAGTTGGTGCTAACCTTAGGTACTCTAATAATGTTTGACATGCTGGAAACACTCATCAGGTTTGGGTTTTGAAATATGACCATCTTATGGTGAACGCTGTTAATGTATAGCTAGCCTTTTAGACAGCAGTAGAAGATATCATAAGGCCGTATTAGTCAAATTTAAAAAAAAATCATCTGCCATTTGAAATGAAGCATCCATTGATTTAAATATCAAAATGATTATTGGTTCTACATAGGTGAAATTGCGGTTATAACTTTTCATATTTCGGTTTCCCAACTCTATTAAGAAAATATACAGAGTTCAGGTATTTGCAATGTTGACATTTTTTTAAAGGACTTAATGGACCTGAGGATAAAACAATTTGTAGTCATCATCAATAATGGTCACTCGTCCATTGGACAAAGCGTGACAAGGTATTAATAAAGCGTGTGCATGTGGATTGCAACAAAGCGACCCGGTGTCAGACTGGCAATTTATTACCGAAATATTGTGTCAATGTGTAATTTATCCAGACAATGCAGTCCCTGCGAATTAATAATTGTGTTTCTTATTGCAGGTACCTACTTGCCTAGCTATAACATAGTACCTTTAGATACTTACATGAATCCATGAAATGACATCAGGATTGACAGGTTCTATTTATTTACCTACGTATGTAGGACTTTGTACTTATGGGGGTTGTTGGTAGACCAGTGGTATCAGTCGACGGCTTTTGTTTTGGGTTCGAATCTCTGTGCAAACCATTCCACTTTCAAAACAACCATTGCTTCGTGTATCTACTTAAAAGATGTCGAAAGTGTATTTCTGTTCACTTTGAGTGAGCCCATATTCATAAAAATGTATGTTGTCAATAGAGTGTAAAGTTCTTATTTTTAGTATTTGATTGTAACATAGCAAGTTATGTAAATTAATCAATTCTAAAATCCAGGCCATTTAAGATCACTCCAAATTAAAGTATTCCATTGTGACAGATATGAAACTGAAGTTTTTTTGTTTTTCAATCACTATTTCAACGACATTTCGCTACGTTAATACATACATTTTACTATGATTAAATTTAAAACCGTAACACGTGTACCATGGTGGAAGGATGATGACAAATTTGGACCAAATTTTCAACACTAGCGATCAACTGACGAGATAATTTGGAACACGTTCACTCTAGTTTCCCTATTGAAGATCCGTTTGTAGTAGGTAATAGATGTATGACTTGACGTGATTGAATTTTGGACTGATGGCTATCCGACTCACCCTATATATCACTCCACATCATCCATTTGGTTTTCCACACTCACGGTCATATTTTGGAGTGACACCGCTCCATTTGAACGGATGTTGTGATCGTGAATGGCAGGCCTAAAACAACGCTCTTTCTACGTATAAACCTTAAGATCATCTGAATTCTTGATTGTGTCGAATGTGCTTCGTGTACACGTTATTAAACACTTTTCTGGGGACGTCTTCCAACCATTGGAGCGGCGTCTTAGCTGTTTGGACGGAAGAACCGGAGGATATCAGGCTGACCGGGGATCGGAGAATAAAATGGGACAGCAAAGACCCCGTATTGTATAAGAGCCTTATCGAAGACCTATCAACTGTCCAGTGTCCCGGGCTACTATCTCCCTCGAAAACTCTGTGTTCAACAGAATAGAATCTGCTCGGGTCAGGATTGATGCAACACAAGGGCGGTGCAGTGGCTTTCTGAACAAGAGCCAAGGATCTTATTAGAAATGACAATAAGACACAGCAAGCTTGCTATGAAAGTAGGTACGTTTCTATACATGGATGTTAGTAGAGCTAGAGGAAATTAATGCATGAAGCATCACTCAACCGGTCAATATGTACCTAAATATTATGCCGAAGTTAAAGATGATATTTTGAAAGATCTGATGCGAGTTTGAAGATGTAAAGGAAATCAAAGGAAGGAAATTGTAACCTTTTCAAGTTAAATATAGAAAGATAGAAAGTATTAACACAGCAAAGACAGGTGCGAGTAGGTATTATATTTAGGTCTGTAATTACATAAAATGAAGAATAATGGATAAGGTCGCCTACAAAAGATCCTCAAAACAATACGGCGGAGTTAAATTCCTGAAGAAGAAAATCCTGAAACAAAGGTCTTCTGAGACTATACAAAGAAGAAGAAAAGGAATAAGGTCCGTAAAATTATATAAGAGTAGGATTAAATCATAAATGTATTATCACCCAATAGTCTAGATCTAGAACGATTAAAAAAATACTATTATGAATCCACAAAAAGCCCGTGTGACAAAAATGGTAACGCTATTAAAATTTGACAATAAAATAGATGACAAGTCTCTTTTCGGCGGTGTGTTTGGAACCATAGACAATAATAGCCGGCTATTGTCCATTGTGACGGTGGGACACTTGATATGAATTGTGTAACTTTTTGTGTATCACCAGAGAATAATAACCTGCGTGTGGGGGAGTCTGTCAGCGGACACAATACCTACCTGGGGGCGCTCGTGGGTCCTTACTCCTCATACCTACCTACTCTACTTTATGTGTTTCATTCGCAATTAATTCTTATACAGGTTGATGCATTCGTAGCTAAATAAGAAATATAAAGGTCATCAGGCGAATGGCGGTGAAAATTGGTAAGAAAATTCGGTGCGTGAAGTTATTAGAAAATTATAGAAGGAGCGCAAAGGAAAACAACCCCATTGGTCTCATCTATTTTGGGGATGAAAACAATATGTGATCAAATAGAGATTGATACATAGCTGGTATGTACTTGTTTTTGAGAATTTAAAGATTATGCCAAGAAATTTATTGAAACATAAAACAAATTTTACGATAATCAGATATTTAATTTAAAAGATACAAATGACACCAAAAATAAATACCGAAATATAGATTTTTTTTTAATTGGTAGGTAGAATACTTTATGGCCTTCAAATACCTAAGATTGGTTTCAAAAATAGACCGCCAACTTGAAGAGAAAAAAAAATAAAAACAGAATATGTAAATTTTTGTAGTAGGTATAAATATAGTACCTACCTATAAATATACCTACTATTTAATTTAGAGTAACAAAAATACATGCCTTTTTAAAAAAAAAATAGGCATGTATTTTTTGTTACTCTATTCTAAATTTACAATTATACCCACAGATCTATGCAGACGTTAACCACCACTAAAACTTTTCTTGTTAAAAATGTCACAGCGTCAACCTATTTCACTTATACTCATCATTCATCACACCACTCATTACATAATATTCGAATCTTTATTCGTTAGTAGGTACCTATGTAACTATAAAAATGTCACAGCGTCAACCTATTTCACTGCCACTTATACTCATCATTCATCACACCACTCATTACATAATATTCGAATCTTTATTCGGTAGTAGGTAGGTAACTATAAAAATGTCACAGCGTCAACCTATTTCACTGCCACTTATACTCATCATTCATCACACCACTCATTACATAATATTCGAATCTTTATTCGGTAGTAGGTAGGTAACTATAAAGATGTCACAGCGTCAACCTATTTCACTGCCACTTATACTCATCATTCATCACACCACTCATTACATACCTAATATTCGAATCTTTATTCGGTAGTAGGTAGGTAACTATAAAGATGTCACAGCGTCAACCTATTTCACTGCCACTTATACTCATCATTCATCACACCACTCATTACATAATATTCGAATCTTTATTCGTTAGTAGGTACCTATGTAACTATAAAAATGTCACAGCGTCAACCTATTTCACTGCCACTTATACTCATCATTCATCACACCACTCATTACATAATATTCGAATCTTTATTCGGTAGTAGGTAGGTAACTATAAAAATGTCACAGCGTCAACCTATTTCACTGCCACTTATACTCATCATTCATCACACCACTCATTACATAATATTCGAATCTTTATTCGGTAGTAGGTAGGTAACTATAAAGATGTCACAGCGTCAACCTATTTCACTGCCACTTATACTCATCATTCATCACACCACTCATTACATACCTAATATTCGAATCTTTATTCGGTAGTAGGTAGGTAACTATAAAGATGTCACAGCGTCAACCTATTTCACTGCCACTTATACTCATCATTCATCACACCACTCATTACATAATATTCGAATCTTTATTCGGTAGTAGGTAGGTAACTATAAAGATGTCACAGCGTCAACCTATTTCACTGCCACTTATACTCATCATTCATCACACCACTCATTACATAATATTCGAATCTTTATTCGGTAGTAGGTAGGTAACTATAAAGATGTCACAGCGTCAACCTATTTCACTGCCACTTATACTCATCATTCATCACACCACTCATTACATAATATTCGAATCTTTATTCGGTAGTAGGTAGGTAACTATAAAGATGTCACAGCGTCAACCTATTTCACTGCCACTTATACTCATCATTCATCACACCACTCATTACATAATATTCGAATCTTTATTCGGTAGTAGGTAGGTAACTATAAAAATGTCACAGCGTCAACCTATTTCACTGCCACTTATACTCATCATTCATCACACCACTCATTACATAATATTCGAATCTTTATTCGGTAGTAGGTAGGTAACTATAAAGATGTCACAGCGTCAACCTATTTCACTGCCACTTATACTCATCATTCATCACACCACTCATTACATACCTAATATTCGAATCTTTATTCGGTAGTAGGTAGGTAACTATAAAGATGTCACAGCGTCAACCTATTTCACTGCCACTTATACTCATCATTCATCACACCACTCATTACATAATATTCGAATCTTTATTCGTTAGTAGGTACCTATGTAACTATAAAAATGTCACAGCGTCAACCTATTTCACTGCCACTTATACTCATCATTCATCACACCACTCATTACATAATATTCGAATCTTTATTCGGTAGTAGGTAGGTAACTATAAAAATGTCACAGCGTCAACCTATTTCACTGCCACTTATACTCATCATTCATCACACCACTCATTACATAATATTCGAATCTTTATTCGGTAGTAGGTAGGTAACTATAAAGATGTCACAGCGTCAACCTATTTCACTGCCACTTATACTCATCATTCATCACACCACTCATTACATACCTAATATTCGAATCTTTATTCGGTAGTAGGTAGGTAACTATAAAAAAAAATATTTAAAACTTGTTAGGTACACAACATCATCTGCCAGCAAACATCTATATGGCGTTGGTCGAAATAAGCTGAATCTTAAAAAGTCTTATTCTCAGGCCAATAGGAATTGCACTAATCATGTTCAAAGACATAAGAAGTTGGAAATAAGGGAATATTACCAGATTAATAGTCCAAGTGGGTCCCCAAGAACCAGTTTGTAAGATTTGCTGCGGAACATACCTTGGTATATAACACAGCATAGAAATTAAATTAACTATAGAAATTAAAAATAGGCGATTAAAACAAAATCTTTACAATCGTCCTGTATATAGAAATATTGAAGCTGTTATATTATAGATTAGTTGCGGATCAAGGTGGACAAAATAGATCGTAAAACTAACTCCTTTGTCTGAAGGACTTTCTCAGGGACCTAGCGCCATTTGGCAGTCTTTTGTCAGCGGTTAACAAATAGATTCTTAGGGTCACCACAATTCAAACTTGTCTCGTATTTATCTATTTTTTAGCTTTGTATTGATACAAAAAATAATTAGCTCAAGTGAATACTAAAATCTATTAAATTTATTCATTGATAAACAAAATAATGCATTTATTTATCTAAAGTTTACTAGGTTGCCAATTTAATTTCATTATTTTTCAAATAAAAAATTCAGATATGTTTATATTTTTTGAAAAAAATAATAACCTTTTCTCTTGGACACTAATCGGACATTAAAATAAAAAAAAATCCAAAGAGCCTATGCCTAAGTATCCCTGAATTCAAAGCATGCTGTTGCAATTCTTTACCATCTGCAACAACCTACTTATGGGAATTGCGGTAGGTATATACAATAGCCACATGGATGTTTAGGGAAGGCGGAGGGGGGAATGTTACGGTGCGTTTTATTGAGGGGGGAGGGTCCAAAATTTCAAAAAAATCATTGATGTATCTCTGAAATTTCTGGATTTGGTAGGTGTACTTACCTTGGACACAAACAGTTTGCAGAACACTGTACTAAGGTACAAATGTAAGAAAATCAATGTTTTTATGTATATTTACCTTTTTAAGTTGAAATCAATAAACTTATTCCTAAATATTGTAGGTACCTATTAAAAAAAACAAAACACGTATATCTACATTAACTTCAATTCACGAAAATAATCTGCTTGGTGGGTAATCAACAGAAATATAAAATGATGGTAATCAGTGTTTTTAATTAAATAAAAAGAAATTGTGATAACCCTGTTACACACTTAAAGCATCTCAAAACGGTATAATATTATTTATTGGAATAATGTCATTTTGACCTGTTTCTTTCTGAACAAGAGAAACCTGTCGTACAAATAATAAGTATTAATTCCCAATATATTTGATTGTAATGGTCTCGACGACATTTTTATGCAATTTATAAAACTTGCCTGCGTGTTCAGGGCACCGCCCTTTGCAACAAAACCACAGGGTCTCTGGACTCGATTGTTATTCTCATTATGAGTTATTACAAAGAAAACGATGTCCCGCTTTGAGTCATGTTGACATTTAACAAATGTACCCACAACTAAAAAAAATGAGCGAATTTTAGTGCAAAAAAATGCCGCTTTACAACAAGTAATGTTTGCGAAGGTGTCATGGACAAGTTATATTTCAAATTTATAGGTGTCTAGCCGACTAGGAAAACAGACCTCACAGAATCGCATAAATACTGTAGGTATGTAGATAAAATCATTAGGATCATTCGACATTATTTTATGGCGTTTGTATCAAACCTCCGAATTATTTTTTTTCTAAGGATGAAGCAACATTTGTACAATAAACATTTCTAACAAATTGATTATGATCAACCTCTGATTATGGTCGACCTCGGTAGATAGTCTATTGACAAAAGCGTCGACTTTAGATCAAGAGGTCCCGGGTTGAATTCAATATGTTTTTTCACTTGAAATTTCTTCACGGGGTTGGAATCCTATCTCATATTGGATGCGACCGGTAGACTGGTTGATGATGCTTCAAGCATAGTTCCACCGGAAATTTTTATTGATTACGAGAGGTTTCCTTATGCAATTTTGCCCAGATTTTGTTTTATCAAGACATGTTCCGGAAAACATACTGAATGACAGAATCTGAAAACTATCGTTGGAGAGACCTGCCATATAGAAGTAACTGGTAGACTGTATACCTACTAAACGAAAGACACTTGTGGAGCTAGCAAGTAGTTTGAATAGATAATACCAAAATCTCTAATAGTTTGTTCAACAAACTCAATTTTATGACAACCCAGGAGATCGGCAATAAGATGGAAGGATTGCCAAGTCTAAATCTAAAGAGCCACTCGTAGTTTTTAGATAATTAATTAATCCTCGGATTCGTGTGTTTTGATAGATATACAATAAACATGGTTGAAAATGAAAGGTTACAGTAATTTAAAGGTAAGAAGTTGAAGTTGATACAATGAAGTCTACCTATATGGGACGTCTATTTACATGATCTTAAATGATGAAGATGATCATGATCTTTAACACAGGTAGACCCTCAGAATAGGAGGTGGGTTGGACTGTAGTAAGAAGAGGGGTATTAGTGCGACCTACCTGATGTGCTGGATTACGGATGGCTTCAGACCGGCCGGTTCTGCAATTTTTCTTCTGATTTCATTTAATTATTCTTCAGATTGTTCTCACATAAAAAACACAACTTTGTTCATCAACACGATCACACGGAAGCCAGTTCCACAACAACAATACGACAATAAAATAACAAAAGTTCCATTTTCAAAAACACTGATAACAATTTTATCATAGACAATTATTATTAATAAAAAAAATAATGTTCAAAATTAATATGTAGGTCACAAAAAGGAAAGAGATAGGAACTGGGAAAAGGACGGGTTCTGCGTCAACAAAAATTATTATGAAACAATACCTAGTACCTACTAAGATGAAATCTTACTTTAATGAGTCATCATTATGATTTTAAAATGTTAACAACGAAATGTACCTATAGCAGATTTTTTTTACTTATCATAATGTTACTGAATAGATACTAGATACCCAAAGAATATTATGATAGATAGGAAAGGTTAAAAAATCAATAGGCCTTCATTAAAAAATGATCCACACAATTTGATAAAAAAATGAAACATTTGCAAATATAAATCATACAAAAAGTATAACAATTAATTTTATATGTAACAAAACCCGAAAACCTTATTTAAAACCCCCTTTGGACCGCGCGACAGACGCGAATCGGCATCTTTTTCGTACCTTCGGGACATTTCATAATGATTTCTAGATAAAATTCGATCGACCAATATAAATTATTACTAGGCATTGTCAAAAAATTAAAATCTATTTTTGAATTATGAGCAAACAATGGCCACGCGGTGTCCTTTGTGACAAAAGATGGAATAAAAAGGGACAAAGGCGTGTTGGTCCCTTACATTTTCTAACATCAAAGGCCTCATCATAACATCGCATGAGACAAAACACACAAAGATATTATATATTTTATGTTATTTATTGTAGATTTTATTATTCATTTTAACCTCTTCACTCCACACCTAGGTACTTTATATTATATATTTTATGAAATGATATAATATTCTGATAATAATTTTGCCGGCCGTTCGCCCAAGAAGTCATCGTAAAATATTATCTGTTTTTAATTACAGTTAAATATAATAAAATAAATTTATTTTATTTGCTTATTTAATACTAATAATATCCAATAAATTACTCTATCAATGAAATGCTTGGTTCTTAAATAATTCGTAATACCTAATAGTTATGCAATAGTTTATTGGAATGTGTATGTACGAATTTTCTTATAGTTTTTGAAATAACGAACATTTGGTATGTTTTTCTTTATCAAAATAAACCACAATATCCCGATGGATCCATTTTGAACCTTGGAAATATTTGGCATACCTACCTAATTATTTATTTCACATGTTAATTTCGATTTGTTCTCGGTTTTTGTCAGCCAATTAGAGACCCCAATAGCACGGAAGATTTTAAATGCAGGACGTCGTCTATCAATTTAACCCCGAAAAAAAACCTTTGAAAGTATTTTAGCGAAATAGTAAAGTTTTTTTTTAAGCCCTGCACTCGTTTTCGAGTGATTCGGCATAGCAAAGTTGGTAACATACAATCACAAGTAGGTATTACTCAGAAAAAAAGATACTTAACTTTTTTCCTAGTGCAAAAATAGCCTACCTTGATATGTTTTGTATAGTCTGTGGACCAAGAAGAGTTCTTGAAAGAAACAGATCGGGAAGCTTCAAATAGAAAGAAGAAGAAACAGATTAATTTATGGAAAAAAATTTTGTGTCGTAATAAATATTTGTTTGTATACCAAATATAAGAAAACTGACCGATAGGTACCTACCTATTGATTTATAAAACCACAAATATTGTTAGATTTTCTAATCATCCTTAACAGTATGGTGTTGTTCATTTGAATATTTTCAAAATGATATATTATTTGAAACAAACCCTCTTGTATCGGAATGAACTATAGATAACATTTGAAAGCATTAATATTCACGAACAAATGAGAAAAAACAAGAGTCACAATCATTAATTATATCATAGTGAGATTTGAGAAATATTGAAAAAAAACCTTCGTAGGCCTCTCATAGACCGACGACTAAAAAAAGAAAGGACACGGATTGAAGTATGTATTGTCTTTTAAAAACACATTTGTCCATAGACAAAATCATGCCGTCCTCTCATATATGATACATGGACCTCAAATTAATAAATAATAACAATGTTCCATGTGAACCCTCTATCATCCCTGTTAATTTCATATCGTGAAGTCACCCGCGGGGTCCGTACACCCCCTGCTATTTTGTTTGCCGAGACGAATCATATTGTTTTTCTTTTTTTTTAGGTCGCGGACTCGATATTGTGTGTGTGTCTTTTTTTCTGTGATATTATTATAATATAATGTGTTTATTTGGACCTATTCGATTGTAGATCGAACTGATAAGCATAGATTATATTTTGTTTCAGATATAAACAACCTTTTATCCCGGAAACTTATTAAGTTGAATGTTAAAAGATAATACTAAACATACTTCCTATTAACGTAATCGTGTATTTCATTGTCGAGCGGTATATTTGTCTTTTTTCATTTGTCAGTTCGCCGCCACAGTTGACAATATACACAGGAAAAAACCTCTGTCCTGCGTTACCTTGAACAAATTCACCAGAAGTCTTTTTCCAACCCAGTTTTCGATACTATACGTAGCCACGATCTGTTTCCATTTATCTCTATTTTTCTTCAACCTTTTCATTCATTATCAAAATGATATAGAAATTGAATTATTAATGATATTGTAAAAACAGAATTCTCTTTTTATTAAAGCTTTCAGAAGAAGTTTTTTGTGACTGATCAAATATGTGTTTATTTTAAATGTTTTCGATCGATTAATACACCATGACTATGTACTATATTATTTTAGAATACCTTTCTTCCTTAGTTTTCTATAAAGAATATGGGAAAGCATTTGGAGCACTCAACAGTGTTCGATCGTGTCATATGACAATAACAGCATCCCAAATCTTTATCTCTACGTTATGTTTCAAAGGAATGGAGTGAACAGTGATTTCAGAACCAATTTGAATTCAGCATCCTTAAATAAGTAAGTTTATAAATAAAAACAGTATAATGTTGTTGACCAGAATAATGATGTTGACCAATTTTAACACTACAGTTCTGTGCCATTATATCATAGCTTTTGTCATGATTCAGTGGTCTATTCTTATTCCCATTCTTCTTCTAAAACACGTTGTCTCTAAAAACAGAGGTTTTTACTTATGATTTTCTCAAAATTATAAATTTGATGAAAAAATATGCGATAATGAGATTTTTGGAATTTAAACATTGTATATAAAATTTCTTCTTGGAAAGAAAAGGTTTCAAACACCTGTCAAAAAAGTAAATTTGAAAATGGAATCTATATCAAGATGCTGTGTGACGAGCCGTAACACGGGGGAGAAATGTCATCGATGTAGTAATGCGGCGTGGACCATCCACCGGGTTACCCGGCCGCTTACCTCGAGATAACATCGGTGACAAGTGACACAGGGGAGCTATGCTGTAATAGGGACACAATCGACCCCAGCATCAAAACAAACACGCCGCCTGATGGAATGTTAATCACTTCACTACGAAGGAAGATTAACAATATAAATGTGTAGATGTTTATTTTAGTGTTTTTGATATAATATGTATCTACTTATGCCTAAATCAACAATTCAAGTAGGCAAATACACAGTGGATGAAGGATTCTAGCGTCGGGGCGAACTTTATCTATTTCGTAAGTGAGTTTTATGTAACTATCCATTTTTCTGTAAGTTCAATAATTCATCCATGATAAAGCCACGGATAAAATTTGAGTAATGATTCCGAATGACAATTTACTGAGAAGAGAGCTGTTCTTCCTCCCATCAAGATCCCATGCAAAGATGAGGGAGACAGGCTTATATTATGCCCTGTTCCTGAAAATAGATTTGGATGTACGGAAAAAGTTCATTAAAATTGCGCCAGAGCTGTAGGGACCTCTTATTGTTTCCTTGTACTCCTAATTGGGGTCTCAAAAGTAGAATAGAGAGTTCAAAAATGCTTCGACAAGTTTTCAACCAAATTTATGGAAGTTTTCTAGTTGACAATATTTATGTTGGCTATTATGAAAATTTTTATATATTATCTCCTTAAAAAGAGTGTGATCCGCAGATTGAGCTGGCTTGGTCAATTCATCCAGGTGGTATAAGAATACGAGGGATGCCAAAATTAACAATCAAGCGGATATTTACTGCGGTTTTAGAAGATGCTGACCTTAGATGGCATGAAGATATTGAGGGCTTGGAGGAATCTCGTGACGACCCACGAACGTGTATGGTAATTAAGTTAGTAAGTGAAAAGAGCTGCTCTTGTCCACCATCTAAGGAGTGATTGTGGGCATAAACCCCAGAGATAACTATATTTAGGTCAGGTTATCGGCGACATTCGCTGCAGCATCTTCGAAGAACTTAAGAGACTGACGAATGACAAAGAGGAGTGGAGGGACCTAGTTAAAATGCTTAGTGCAGTCCAATCCCAGGATTGTAACCAGAAATATGAAACTATGTTCGAGTACATAGGCAGGTACAATAAAAAGTAGGAAAAAGTTTTATTAAAGTATTAAACAAGCCTTTCCTATATAAACATAGCAAATTTCGTAAACGTAGAACTGATATGAATCTAATCTTCAGAATGCCAGACAAAAGAAACAGAAGTTGACACCTTTATCACTGGACTACCAAGGTCGGTCCATCAATAATAATTTTCAATAGAATTTATTCAGCTTCAAAATGAAGCATCCGACTGATGATTGAACTATGATCTGTCAAAGAGGAGAGACGAAAAAGTACCTACCTCTCCAAATATGATAAAGGTGAGTGTATAGGTATAGGTAGGTACCTATATTCACCACCTTAACGTATTTATTTGTCGGGGCTCAAGGGGCCTGTGCACAATAACATTAGAGAAGACAAGCAGGCCGACCATTCCGCGTACGAGGGCCCGAAACTGCACAGTCATTCCATTTAAGGCCGCTGCTATCATCAAACTAAGCGCCATACCAACACAGAGTGGAAACAGGACAAGATATGTTTTCTAATGAAATTATTCTAGTGAAACAATAAAAAAAATATTTGATGCAGTAGGTATTCAGTATAAACATGGTTTTGTAGTTTACTGTCATTCTCAGCAATAGTGTAGGTACCTATTGTCGGTCCTGGGACCATATTCTCTATTTTCGATCGATGGGTTTTCTGGTAGAATTTTTATGACTACCTATCGTATGTTTTCTTAAAGAACTTTTCGGAATTTTATTAGAAAACCTATCGATCGATATTCGAGAATTGGGTCAACAGAATAGGGTATATTCTCGAATGCCGAACGATAGTTTTCTAATAGAATTTTTATGACAAACGTACATGTTTTCTTAAAAAGCTCTGGTACCTACTTGAGATTTTTTAAATCAAATGCGATTTTGGTAAGCTATAAAAAATTTAATTAAAAAAAATGTATATTCTAAATAAATAATTTTTAACTACATAACAGTTTCTGATACATTAAGTCCTCAACCAAAAAAAAAAGTAGGAGATCGCTGACGGAAATATTGAATACGATCCTGTACTGTCATATCTCTCCCATCCACTTAGCACCCTCGATCAGAACATGAAAAGAATAGATGACAACCACGTCAATAGAGCCGAGTCATCCATCACCTGATGTTCCCATCCTCGGAGGAGTCGCGCGGTAGGAACCCATCATCGTCTCGATGAAGAGAGGAAGAGGAGATTGAAAGGGAACCGCTAAGTTGTTTATAACCATCCAATAGAGGAGGTACCTACCCTCCCGCCCGATCTGTGTATGTAAAAGCCTTCCTTGGTGCTTGAATACAACACTGACACCGGCCCCAATCCTCATCATTGGGTACAGCTTAATTGATTCGGTGGAGCAATTAACGACTCCGTCTTTATCTGCCATCGCGTGTGACGACTTAAAACGTCACTGTGATTTCTTATCCTCGATTGTTTCCGAAAACTGTCTTATCATTCTTTATCTCGAATTTAATTCATGCATGGTTCCACAACCCAGTCAATCAGGTTGGGCCGCATCCTCCTTAAGAGTGATCGCCCACGACTCTCATTCCCACGCAGATTCATCCAGTAACATCAGATGCAGAACAACTCATTCACATCATCAGAAAACTTTGGCAGTGTTTCCTGAAATGTCTAAGAAAATTATATCTACGGATGCATAGGTTGATGCAGGACGCATTTTATATAGAATTCAACATAGAGACATTTTAGTCGTAGGTACCTATTATATAACAAATCTAAGATGAAAAGACAGTAACATATCCAGAAACCTGAAAGTAAAGATTGTCCGTTCCACGTGTTTTTAATTTTATTTTATGGAGTGGAGTCGTGTACTCTGCGGGCTAGGGACAAAGACAGAATAGACGCTTTCGAGATGTGGTGCTGGAGAAGAATGCTGAGAATTCCCTGGACGGCAAGAAGAACGAACATCTCAATTCTTCAAGAACTCCGCATCACGTTCCGACTTTCGTCTCTCTGTCTCGAACAAATATTAAAGTTCTTTGGTCATATAGCACGTAAAGGGGATGACAGCCTCGAAAAGCTGATAATGGTTGGAAGAGCGCCGGGTACAAGATCACGGGGCCGATGCGCTAGACCGACCAAATAAAACAAAACATCCACGCCACTACACTTCATAGAGCCGTACAGATGTACACTCCATAAAGCCGTACAGATGTACTACCAGATGGCAGCGGAAAGAACATCCAGGAGACTGGAAAGCAAAGGTTCGGGAAAGAATTCACGATGGGCAGGTCCCTCAGCAATGAGGACTACGACTGGTAGGGTAAGGTAAATAAAAAAAAATCATGGCAAGAAAGGCTTTGAATTCTGACATACATGGAAGCAACCTAGTTCCCAGCTTAGGCTAGGAGTGCCCATTAATGTCCTGACAGTAATTTAGGAGTTGATATTCATCCGATGAACATTTTGCACTTTGTAAGTACTTAGGTTTAATTTTTGTAGAGTTCGAATACCATCATAAATTGTAAGAGATATATTTAAGAATTTAAGATATTTGTGGTTTGACATAGTAAAATCTATGAATTGTTCAATATATTGACTATTTATTGCTGAATCATTCATAAACGAGTGATTAAGTTAGGTAGGAACCTACGCCTTTGAAGCTGAAGCCAATAACAAATAGCAACTTATAAGCTCAGCAGCGATGTCCACAACCCCTTACGACACTAAATAGTCTTGATTTTGTTGCATAAAGAGGATTTCTCAAAACCTGCTTAGGTACTATAAGAAGGTTTCCTGTAAGACGAGCGTAACCCATTGCTGTCTGTCGTATACAGGTGTGTATAGCTGCATCACAGAACGTCCATACTAGATGTCATGATTATCACCAAATTTTTTGTTTAAGATTTGGGTAAACGCATGTCTATAAGGTGGATGGGAATGGGTTAAGTTATTGTAAAATACTCCTAGACATGCAGTGTATTATTAGTGGATAAGAAGCTGCAATATCACAATAATTGATTAAAAGTGGATTTATTATACACACTAGCACATATTATTATTAAGTTGGTGTAATATAAAGTTCTGTCAGAACCACCGATACACATATGAACAGAGTCTAGCTGATCAATGATTTATGATCAATATAATTGATTAAATGAACTGACATCATCAGTGTACCTATGGGACCCGAGTGTACCTCCCTACACATATAATAATAGATGTACCTACCTACCTACATATACCACGTACCTATGTTTTTATGAACTCATTGACAATATACCGGTATGTATTTGCTTACATACAAGCATGTATCCTAGACTGTAATTTTAATTACTTTTTAGTCTCAAACCGAGCTAAGTAACTACCTGTATCTCATAATTTATTTATTTTGAAAAGGTATTAGGTATGCATATTTATTGGTCGCTTGGTAAATATTAATTGATTGATTTTAAGAAAATCAATTAATTGATGTAAAAAATTTCACCGAACGCAAGGCAGCAGTCGCATAAGGCGAGATTAAGATTCACGATCACTCCATACGGAGGTCGAAGACTCGGTTGCAGGAACAACATTTCGAGATATATGTAGAAGAAACGTCGAAATAAGAAGGTGAGGGAGTTTAATCGACAGGACGACCATATTATTATTATTAATAATACACGAATTCATTTCGTTGCATCTTTGTGTTTCCGAACGAACAAAAAGACGTGTATAAACAAGCGTTTAGTCAATTTTATTTGACATCATAAATATTAATATATTTTTTAGTTTTATTACAAGATCGTGCGCTGCAGATGGCATTTATAAAAAAGGGTAGAAAAAAATGATATCAAAAATATCCCGGGGTTTTAAAATAATTATCATATTTTGAATATTTATCCGGACCTTTGTGATATTAATTTATCACAGACGAAGCTTATTATCATATTATACCTACATGTTTGTCTGATGTTCAGCTTTAAAACTATGTAGGTAGGTACCTATTATAGTCATGGGTCATGTGTAACTCGTGATGCTCGCAGTTTACATATCAGAGTCACACTAAAGTAAAAACCTCCTTAGATGAGGAATATTTAGTTAAGATGCAATATACCACTGTAAAACGTACCATTGCCGATTGGGTAACCTAAGAATCAAACAGCTTAGGTATAATGCCAAAGATCGCATAAACAACTAAGCATATTTTGGTCCATAAATTGGCTTCTTCCTGTGGCTTTTGGCTTCTAACTCCTTCTTTACCTACCTTTAATCAGGCCGGTTGCTCCTGAAGGGTATTATTTGGAAAAATGCATTAAGCAAGAGATTCTGAGAGGCAAGGTAAAGGATCGATAGGCTTCTGAAATGTAAAATGTTAAAATTGAAGATGAACTAACTGATAAGCATCAGTTTTGCGGTTCAATCCTCAACTTCCCTCTGAAGGTAGTAGGTTCGATCTCCGATTCTGACCATCCTCCTCTTTCACGACACATAAATAACCTGTGTACTTGTTTAAAAAAATATACCCCAAACACCTGACCAAATGAAAATTGCAAACGAATTCAAACAACTCATGTCTCTGTTTGACGACTGTAAAGTTTTTAAATTTAACTCAAAACAGCATCTATTCTCAGATAGAGTCAGAAAGTCCATAATATAGGATAATCTTTGATATCGATACCTAATTTTGTACGGCCAAAACGATGCCTCAGCTAGATTACGAAGGGAAAGAAGAAAAATTTTGATATCAGCAAGCAAATCAACAAAGGAAAGGAAAAGTTAATTGGAATACGCATATTAGGAATAGGAAAATCCATGCTAAGACAGGACATAGTCCTAAGAGGATAAGATTTTTTTCGTACCTTAAAATATGTAGATAAGTTATGATTATTTTAATCATAATTCGTATCGTTAGGTAACAAACGTAGGTTCCTACATCTATTGTGAGTAAGTACCTACAATGTCATGGAAGGACGATGTGAAAACAATTAGGAAGGACCCAAATAGAGACAGACTCGAAGTTTTTATTGTCATTAATTATTATGATATTGTTTCCTTTTTGAATTCAACACAATGTCCTTTTATTTCCAGCGTGATACATTTTATTGTATTTAGGCCTTCCCGATTAGTAACAATCGCACCGTCAATTTCACCGGGAAAAATAATCCACAATAATCCACATTTTACAGCCTTACGTTTTTTTTGTTATCAAGTGGTTGGTAGACTAGCGGTTACGACGCCGGCTTTCGCACTGTTTCGTGCGGAGGTTGTGGGTTCGATCCCAGGTGCCGACCATCTTCCTCTTTCACGGCACAAGCTTTAAGTAGCTTACCGTGAAAGAGTCAAAGTATTTATTAAAAAAATGAATCTGTGCTCACACAAAATGAACACATATAGGTACCTAGACTCTTTGACTCTTTTACAGTAAACTACTTCAAGCATAGGTATGTCGTGAAAGAGGAAGATTTGGTCGGCCACTTTGGTTCGAACACCACGTTCTCCAGTACGAAACTATTAGCTAAAGCCAAGTAGTGAAGTAGGTTTTGTGAGACATCTTTTGAAATTTCTGCCAAGATTAGAAAAAAAAAATAAATGTATATTAAGCTGAATAACTGATTATATTTAAGAGAAGTCGTCTCATGTTAATGTTTATAAATTTTGACCAAGGTACTTACTTCTAAGTGGAGCACATTTGAAAATTACAAACAAAACTAGGTAATAGGTAGGTATTTAAATTTACTAACAACTATTATTGATTGCTAAAATCTAAAATGATTAAATTCGGTAACCTTTTTTTTTGAGGCCTTCCACCCGATAATTCGGTAACCTTATGGGGAACCATGTTAACGTCAAAATGAACTCGCAATATAACTAATCAGCTTTCAAAAGTGTAGCAAAAGAAATTCGTAAGCCCTTGTTCCAAATTCAAACAAAACAATGATACCTATAAACATAAAAAAAAATTGCAAGTGTACCTACAAACCTACCAATGCTAAAAATTTGAATATAGAGCCCGAGCGTGAGTGATTTTGAATATAGAATTTTAAAAATATTTGAAAATAAAGAATGCTATGAAGTGTTCGTTTAAAGTAGATACTTCTTCCTACCGTTAGATCTTGCCTTATCTCACGATTATAATATGTAGGGAACGCATTTATTAATTGATAACGCCATCTGTCGTGTGCATGGGTATAACTATTGAGTATCATAGACAATATTTTTATAGTTGCTGGAACGCACCGTGACATTTCCTAGTAATTAATATGGCTCATATCTATGACGTTCCACATCCCCATGTGATCACAAACTATAGGTACCATTTGAATAAATTATGTCATTTTATTTCTAAAAAAAAAATATTATTAAGAGCGATTAAAATATCAGGTTTAAGGAAAGTGAACCATAAAAGGTTTCATTTTTTTGTATCAATTAATTAAGTCATGTTATAATCACATCAAAAGAATAAAACTGTCATATTTTATACGAATTAATTAGGGATTAAAATTTTTTATCTAGTTTATTTTTTAAAGGTAAGCAGGTGTGCTAGTTAGACCATTGAAAAGGTACGAACATTTGTCGAGAACGTATTTCTTTTAAAAGCGTGCTTGAAAAGGGGTAATGCGATGAAATCAGCGTCCTTTTGAAAGTACTTATTGTCGCTTAAGAACATCCCAGAGAGAAGAACATCTCAGAGAGAACTAACGATCCCAACTCAGCTACAGAGATGTTATGGTAAGGATGCAAAAGGCACAGGATACACTGGCGTGAAAAAACTTCGTCTTGGAGTAGAATGGTCCAAATTGAGAAAAAGTGTGAAAATTGCTCAAAGCTCTATTTTCTTCTGATTTTCTATTAGTTCCCCCCGACGTTGGCGATCACAGGAGTGAAGAATTTCTCTCGAGTTGTCCAGAAAATATCTACAAAAATTTTAGTCTAGGATGGATTAAAATACCTATGGAGTTTAACTAACTTACTTGTGCTAGGAATGATCCTCATGTAAGACGAATTCAGAATATTAATGAATTTCTGTGAAATGTGTTTACAAGTTATTGTAAATGATTTTTTTTTGTTTCACAAGCGAAACTGTTAATACTCCAAAATTATATCCATTAATTATTAGGAATGTCCATTCCATTTTAATTTTAGATTTGTTCTCTTGAAATTTTTTGTTTGGTTATTTCTCATTCTCTCTTTTGAAGTTTTTTTTACGTATAACTAGGTAGGTATTTTACTGTTTTCGGCGTATTTAGGTACTTCTTTCTGCAAACCTTTTTCATAATTCTTCCCAAGACAGACTTGACCTAGTGGGGAGATTCACCGCTTGCACTTTGTTAATCTCGATTAATGTAATATGGTTATCCATAAGAGGTTTCATCTTGAATAGCCCACCATCAATTTTGACATTTGAAAAGTAAAAACTACGCCATTACTAAAAACGGAATGATACATGATTTAACAACATAGTTAAATTGTTTAAATTCACAGCAAACTGTTCACCATTTTGGTCCTTTGGCATTAATCCAGATTTTCATCGAAAAATCATATTCAGTGATGAGGCCCATTTTCTTCTTGAATGCTCGTAAATAAATAAAAAGATTGTAGGTACGTATTAAAATTGGTATTTTTAAGTCACATAATTAAAGAGTATGTAGGTACATAAAGCTGTAAATAATATTTAGATCGATGTATCACAGCACTCAACAATATAAGGATCTACAAAACAGGACACCGTTATAAATTTAATATGAGCTTTTTCTTTCAAGGTAGGTAATATCGAAAAAGTAATCGAATATCCTGGCTGTTGAATATTTTATGCGATCGAAAATGAACCAGTGGACACAGATTATTATTACCTTCTCTCCAGTAGACCCGCACAAATCCATATCCTCCTCTTCGTCAACCCCCAAGGGGATAGGGTGGAAGGGTGAGCCGTCACTCCCACGGAATAATAAATACGTTGTAGTGTCGAAAGGTCCGGAGATAAATCTTTGTCTGGTCTGATACTTGTGGATTGCATAATGTAGGCAGAAGAGAGATAATACCTATAGACTAGAGCGGGTGCACGAGGATGTCGGCATGCAGCACATCCATCTAAATAAACCTCTCTACCTTCCGATCTCGATAAGTAGTAATCTCTTCTGACGGATACATTAATTTATTTCCATGCAAGCGACTTGTAAGTTTTCTAGTTTTGTAGAACGAAATAAACGACTTTTTGTTTTTCCCTTTTTACGACATTGTTGACCTTTCCTTTCAGAGTTAACTCCTTTATGAGGAATTTTTCATATTTTTATAGATCTTCCGTGAGGAAAAATTCCGGTCAAAGCTGATTGTACGTGTAAAGAGCGACATAATTGATTCTGGATTCTGGTAAGCAAGTGTTGCCAATTCATTAAACCAATAACGAGTAGGTATCTATACCTATTATTATGCCATCACTATGGATTGGAATAGCGACATTTTCTGCGTCATTCTTTTTGGATGTAATGTCATATAAAAAAAATCAATGGATGTTCGATATTTAAATGGCAAATCATAATCATATTGGTTCTATGTAAGATCTAGTCCTGATGGAAGAGTTCAAAAGAGTCTACAAATATTTAGTACCTTTGTCAATTTCTTTGTGTCGCACTGTGTTCCGCTCCTTCGAAGCAGAGCTGAGGGACATGGACATGGTGTGGGAGGAGGTCATAAACATTGCGCAAGATCGAGCGCAATGGAGAGCTCTTGTTGCCTCCGTATGCCCCTGAGTGGGGTGTAAAAGGGAGTGTTGTTGTTCTTGTTGTTGTTTGTCAATTTATATAACATGACATTTTATAAAAACAGGATATAACCTACACCAGTTTTAAACTTAGAGAAGTTGTTGTTTCTCATAACAGAGGTCATGCCCCTTCTAGCAGCCACATTCCTCTTATTTCAACTCATTTTCGCTAAAAATCATGATCTTACATAGCGTTTCAAGCCAATCAAGCTGACATGGGTTCTCCTAGTCATCAAATTTTTGCATCAAAAAGCTTTCATCGTGGTCAATTCAGTTTCTGATACCTTGGATTCTTCAGTAGAAGGTCTCCCTTATCCTTTTCGAAGTTTTTTTTTGGTAGATAATAATGCGTGATATAAAGAAATCCAGGACTCGTCCTAAAACAGCTCGCAGACAGCCTGTCCTTGGCATCAGCTCGTTATTATTAATGATGTCATTCAAAAACCGCCAAAGTATTTTTTTCTTCGACCGCTCTTTTTGCCACACAAAATAAATAGCTATAAAATGGCAATAAAAAAGGCTAATATTGTTCGGTTCGTTTCTTGTTTGGTTCAGCCCTGCTGTGCCAACACTAACGCCACCCCTGCTGTGGGTGCCTACCATATCATATAGGTACCTACCTACTGTATCTATCTATCTATCTACCCGCTGAGGGAAGTAGGTATGTATGTAAAGTTATCACATGAGCCCTATAAAAAATAAGAAAAATTAAGAAAAAATAAGGTAGGCAGCCTTCTTAGAAAGTAGGTATACTTACTATTTTTGATTATAGGTATGCTTTCTCTTTTTGAATTTTAATTGGCTTTATAATTATCTGTTTTACCATTGGTTGGGGTCCCGAAGCCACTCATATTGTATTCCGTTCCTTGGAAACAGAGCTAAAGGATTAGACAAAGTGTGGTAGGTCATTAAAACTGCGTAAGATCGAGCTCAGTGAAGAGTTAGGTATTTATGCCTCCCAATATGCCCCTATGTGGAGTCACAAAGGGGGTTATTAAGTTTAAGTTAGATAGGTACATAACGTAACCTATCAGGTACCTACACTAATATTTAATGGCATCTAATCGCCAATTTACCTACCTATACCTAACCAATGCATGAAAAACTGGTCGAAAGCAGCACAAAACGGAAAAAGGTGAAAAACTTCAGTAAGAGGTCTACATGACGGCTGACAAAGTAGAAGGAGAAAAATGCACGAGATGGGTTAATAAACGTATAATATTAGGTAGATATAGGTAGGTATATTAAGTCAACAACAAAATATTTTATATTTTTTTTTCTAAATATAAATTATTAATCTATCTAATTCTGATAATCTAAAAACATTACATTTATTATGATTAGGTACAATACTTACGGACTATGTAGGTACCTATTCATAACAAACTAAATACATATCTATTAAAAGGTGCCTGTCTATTAAAATACATTTGCAAATTTAATTAGTCTGCTACATATGTAAAGGTACCTACCTACCTACACAGTATAAATAGGTAATTAATTATTTCCTAAACGTCGTGTTTTGAGAATGCAAATTTATTATGACTAGACAATCAGGTCAAATTATCATAATTTGGATGGACAGATAGGTACCTACATAGACTTCTAGATTTATATAGGTACCTACCTACTTCTGACTCCAATCCCTAACATAACGGAGCCAGGAAATCTGTCTTCGACCCTCTATCAAGTGCATGCATACATTATATACGTACCTATCCACATTCACTCCCAATGTGGAGCATATGGTCGCCTCTAGGTCCCATCGTGCACTTCTGATGTCTTGTAGCTGCTCCGCCTCTTGCCATTTCAGTCCGATGCTCTGATGCGTGCGTGTTGCCAATTCTTTATGGACAATGGACATGCTTGGATTATGTTTTAGACGCTGAATGAAAGTTGTCTCCTCCCATCAAGGTCTCGAAGATGAGGAAGTCCCTTTCAAACCTGTGTTCCGTTCCTTCAAGGCAGAGCTGATGGATTTGGTTATGGCATAGGAGGAGGTCATCAAAACTGTTTGAGAGGTCTTGTTGCCTTTCTTCCTGAATTGAATTGAAGGTATGAAACCTATAGGTACATAACACTATAGTTCCTAACAACTAACAGTCTAGCTAATTTGGCACTGGCGTCAAATTTGATGTTCATGAGTCTTACTGAAAAAGTTGACCCTGCCCAGATAGGTAATATATTCAATACATAATGTAAGGAGGGGGTAGGCAGCTGTCTCCTTTGAATTCCTTTCATCGTTCGTCTAGTCTAAAATCAACAGTTGCCAAGAATTCTCGATCGACTCCCGTCCTCCACATCTCTTTCCCAAGAACCGTCATCTTTAACTCCAGCGCATTTTCAAGGTATCATAAAATACAGGAGATCTTCAGAAATTTTACACAGCATCATATAGGTTAGATAAATAGACTCATTCTTGTCCTTTTGGAAGATCGTTTCCATGTTGGAGTACTCATAGGAAATACGTTTCAGAAGGCTGATGAATCAGGTAGCTAGGATACTTGGTGTGACCACATAGAGCACGTGCTTTTAAACAGTAGGTGAGCTCATGGATTGAGCAGGTAAGCAATTTAATTCTCATCAGAATTTTATTTCGGTGATCAAAGTGGCTGGATATCGTCGATCGCATAACCGAACAATGACTTATGTCATATACCTACCTACCATAATCGATGTCTTTAAACACATTTAGACACATTTTTAAGATAATTTGAACTTTGACGTCCAATATACCTAATGAAAAATTAATTCAAATTAACCAAAGTTGAACATATTGTATAACGTTTGTTATATTATTATCACAATCGTTCCGAAGTAAATAATGCACATCATACGAATTGAACACGAAAACGAGAAAAGCATACACCACCGCCATCTCTTGAAGACGTTTTTAACACACTTTATCACGGTATGGGTTATCTGTGCGTATAAAATTATACTTACTTTCATACGTGCTTAATGTAAGTAGGTAGGTAACTGCCATTAGGTACTGCAAACAATATTATGAGATCTTTGTTTATGGTTTTTATAGTCTGTATACCTACCTGTAGACACCTATCTACCCGAAAATGATACCTAGATACCTATTTAAAACGTTTATTCACCGTAGCTGGACCTTTATAGTCCATTCTATAATATGACTTTTTTATTATTTGTAGGTAGGTACACAACACAATAAAGGACATGCATTAAGAGTGTAATTGGAATAGGTACCTACCTTTTCACAAATTAATACGGAGTGCGTATAGGAATAACATTTTCAAAAGCAGTAAAACTCAAAAAAATACACCACTTCTCTTTTTGAAAAAAAAAACATTAGGTATGTAGGTACCTATTTGATTATTTTTAACTTGTGGCAATACCAACGTCAATTTCTTTCTTAATTATTTTAAACATAATCTTTTATTTTATTTTTCTCCTCTAAAATGATAATATGTTTAAAAACCTTTTTTTCAATGTGATTTTCGTTTAGTATCTACATACCTAATTAAAGAAATAATTTTGAAAAATCCCATCAAAAAAGAACATTGGTCCATTTCTTAAGACTCGAAATTCAAGCATTTTTCATAAATAGATTGGTTGTTCCATTTTGCAATTTGATTTATGACTAGAAAAATTAATCGATCCAGGCATATTGCACATCACAGCGAAAGCTCCCAGTCGGAAATTCCTGGGAACCATGAGGCGTATCCTCTACATCACAAGGAGCGCACGACCTGCATGTCTACTTAGAGGGCAGCGATCGTGGGCTCAGCGCCAGGCAAAGTTCATTCACGTTTCTAGTAGCTGACTTAACAGCTACCAACACTCCGTGGGCAAGGTCACTCGGAGACCAGACATAGTCAATCATATCTTTATTTAAAAATTAAAAAAAATACAATATGAAACATTTTTCATCCATTTTGGTCTGCTTACATTTGAAATATCCCCGCTGACTCTGGGCTCGTTTCAGCGAGAGGAGGGGTGTGCGCTTATAATATTTTTGTCACATCAGCGAATAAGCTTCATCTCTTTCGGTCCTATTACCCCCGGACATTTTTGTATGTGTCATCTGTTAAGCGACAACATAATATATAGCGTTGTCTCTTTTTCACTCACGAGTAACGCGCAGTCACCGAGGCTATCACCGTCTCTCTTTGTGTCGCATAGATGTCCTCGCGGGCGACAAAACAGTATGGCACATAGCCGTCCCACTCGCGCGTATGGGGAAAAATCGTTTTTGTCATTATTGTGAATTTTCCGAGTAAAAAACCGAAACCCGAGCATTTTGTTTCCTGTGGAAATTTGTATTTATAGTTTTGAATCATAAAATAATTAAAAATACGTATAAAGTTCAATGTTTTTTTATGAAATTCGTACATAATCCGCGTTTTATTACATCGCAATGCACATTTTATTTTAATATTTCATTTTCAACGGATAATCGTTTTTACTAGTCTGCAATGTTGCGTCCCGGTCGCACGCGTCGTTATGTGTATTTTCGTCTCTGTCCAACCCAACGTGGAGGCGGGGGCGTATTGTTCGCATCTAGTTTGATTCAGTCGCGCCAAACGCTCTGTGTCTGATTGTTGTTTTTCGCGGTTTCGAAGTTTTTCGTGAATTTTCACACAAGCACACACACATAGAAATAAATATAATAAGATAACGAACGCATATCTGTGTATTAGTGAGTGATAATCTTATAAGTTCTGCTGTAAGGTCGCCCGTTCTGAACCAAAATATTCCTCTGTTAGTGATATCCCTATGAAAACATACCAATGAGTGGATTATGCGAGTGACCATATGATACAGGTCAGTCGAATGTGTTTCTTTTTAATTCATTTCTCTTACAGTGGAGCTGGATTTATTTCTCAAGTGCAATGTTGAGGACGTGTAGATATTCATTAAACACTGAAAGGTTTAGAAAAACAGCTTATTTAAATAAGATAACAAGATACTGTAAGCGGAAAATTTGTTTTGTTTTGAACTTTTAGCGATAGCAAAACGATGGGTTGATTTGCCAACAAATAATGAAAGAAAATATTTTACTCCTTGATATAAATATTATTAATCGTAATGTAAATTTACTTATAGGTAAATAAAGTTACAATACGTTTTCATTACAATTCCTTGATAAAAAGAAGATATAATTACCTTATTATTTAGATAAACATTAAAATAATGGATGCTGATGTTTCATGTGCATTTTTTTAAATAAATGATTTGCATACCTATACGTATTGGATAATAATTTAAATAAAAACATTGCCACCACATGTAACCATAATTTGCCAACATTTCGAACCATATAGTTACATTAATGTTCTTTATAATTCTTAATTAATGTGAAAATTCACTACCTAACGTATCTACAAAAAAAATAACCTTTAAAGTCCATATGTAACTTTATAAGATATTTCTAGAACCAAAATAATCGGAAAATTACTGAAAGAAATGTTTGCACCTTATTTGTTTAAAATATTCATAGCATACTTAGATACATTTGTATTTCTTTTTTTATAAACATTAACAGCATTATAAAAAATCCTTCAAAGTGGTACCTTACGTTCCCAATATTTTGTTATTTACCCATAATACCTTCTTGAAATATATGAAAATTTGAAATGAAAGTAACTATTTTTCTCTCTTGTTAAATGCTGTTTCGATTTTAAATAGAGATATTCACTATGAAAATTTTATATTTACTTATCTGAATAACACCATTCTGAAAACTCAAACATATTTTCGAGAATTTTATGTAGGTATTGCAGAGCTTATTCAGAAAGTTTTCACAGAAATTTCAATACCATGAATAGATATCTAGTTGATAATAATTACCGAACAATGCCTAATCATTAGAGCTTTAAGTGTAGGTATCTAAATATTAATATACCCATACTAGATAAATATGTGTAGGTATACCTAAGCTTTATAATCAAAACCACAGATCAATACACGAGCGAGTAGGTACCATTAGATAATTCAGTCAAGATTCCATATTATTCCATTATGATTGAGCTTAATATAGATCTGTACTCAGACAGTGCCTAGATATCGAGTGCTTGTTCTATTTATATATCTACCTATAATATTATAACCCGTAGATAATTAATAGGTACCTACGTACCTAATGATTAGGCACCCCATAGGTACCTACTATGGTATTTTTTTCTTCTTGTGTTTCAGTATTAAAAAGCTTAGATATCTATTACTATACGAATGTGAGGAAAATAATTTAGGCCCCTTCATATATTTTCGGTGGTAACTTTGTCATTGGTAAAATAAATGCCTTTCGGCCATGGTCATCTTCAGTCCCTTATGTAGGTTCTTACTATAGTTTAAATATTTATGGCCAATTAAAATAAGAAGTGGGAATAACAATGTTGCACTTAAAAATTAAATTACACATCGCCAACGTGTGGAAAATTACCTAAGTATTCCGCAAGTTTCTTTTACTATACTTTACTAAATTAACCTTCATGCATAGTTCCTACCTTAGCCTTACTAATCTATGAAATGGTTTTATCAATTAATTGTGTGTAATTCACAACTTTTTACCATAGAATGTTGTCCAATTATTGATCATCTTGACCGTTCAATTTACAAGATTTAGGCACTTATCTTTTGATAACAAACTTGCTTATCACAAGTTTATATTAGGTAGGTACTGATGCATACTGTTCTATGCTAAGCTACATGGTTTCATAATTTTGAAGAGTTTGTGACATTATCATCATAATGCTTCCTTTATATGAAACCTGCATTTATATTATGTTTTATTACCCACTCAATATCCACTAAAAATATTGTAATATCTCACTAAATTATTATATTAGGTATATTTATAGATATGCAATGATCTAGATACCGATAATTTAAAATCTGTGTGTTTGCTTTTAAAGGGTGCCTACCTATATTCATATAAATTGTGAAAATACCTTAAGTTTTTCTTATACTTTTCTTCTGATACTCGTTATTTTAAACCTGTTTCACTTTTTCATAACGTAAAAAAATTATAATAATATAGCCATCCTTCAATGAGTTCAATCTAATACATATTTTCGTTCAACTGTTGTTGACACTTCAAGTCAACTGACCAAATCATTGTAGGTGATCTTAAACATCATTACCAGCTTTTGTATTTATCATAAAAACCTCAATAGTGGATTCGAAACGTACCTTAATCTTAATGAGATAGGTACCTAAGGTTCAATTGTTTATGGCATATTTACACAGTAGGTATGTA
Organism: Mystacides longicornis; assembly: GCA_963576905.1. NCBI lineage: Eukaryota > Metazoa > Arthropoda > Insecta > Trichoptera > Leptoceridae > Mystacides > Mystacides longicornis. Next base: position 20,501,344 of record OY756421.1, on the reverse strand, counting down.
CCTAAACATAAATAATTTACTTGATGACGCAAAATTTATCTCTATATTATGTATAAAAATGAAGCCCTATTTTCGTGGTCATCAAATCATGCATGAACAGCTGAACCAATTTTCTAATTCTTTTTTTGTGTTTGCTAATGTCAGAAGGTTCTTGTAAGGAAGAATTAAGAAAATTGCGCAGATCATTAGAAAATTTAAGGAAACTTAATGTAGGTATAAATAACCTTCTTAGTGCTTTCAACAATACCTATACCTAGTTAAATAATGGTAGGTACCTAATTAATGTATTATTATAGGTATATATACCTACCTACAAATTCGAATTCAATATTCATAACTTCTGTCGAGAAAGCTAGTTTTTGATGTTAATATAGGACCTAAATTAGTGTATAGTATCTAGGTAAAATGTAAATATCTTAAGTACTTACCTGCTTATAAATATAGCAACTTGAAAAAATCCTGTTCCTGATAAAGATATTTCAGCATATTTCCTTAGCCTATCATATTTCCCAAAAATTTAAACTTTTTTTTTTTTTATTTATGACGTTCGTTATTTATCAGGCTAGGTAAGTATCTAATATAAAAAGTGGTTGGTAGACTGGTGGTTACAGCGCCGGCTTTCGTACTGTTTGGTGCGGACGTCGCGGTTCGATCCCAGGTGCCGACCATCTTCCTCTTTCACGACACAAGCTTTCAGTAGCTTACTGTGAAAGAGTCAAGGAGTGTATTTATATCTTGAACATGATCAATATGCTGAAAAATACCTCCAACATAATTTAAACCCGCACTCCTAATAAATGTTCCACGTCAATAGGTATAATATAGATACCTACCTACTTCAGGGGAATAGATAAATTAGGTTTACCTACCTATATCTATTGATGTTATATAGCATACCCACGAAAAGAGTGTAACATGCATAAACAGTTTTAAAAAAGCTAAACTTCTATTGGACATTATTTAGCAATCCGTGCTTCAGAATCAATGCGGCTGGATTTGATAGAATAAAGACAAAATGCATGCAAAAACAAAATAATTTACGAAACAGGCTCAATGAAGGTAATTTTCTCATATTCTACCGTTGTCGTGAAGAGTTACGAACAAATGCATTTAAATGCATAAGAATATTTGGTTCGACTTATATTTGCGAAAAAACGTTTTCATAATAATATATATTTTTTTTATTATAGACCTCCACCCGGAATCGAGTGATTTTGGTCATAATAATATATTATGGAACATAATGAAACAAAAGATTGGAACCGTTTTGGAAATGAAAATTTGAATGCAATTTTACGTGTAGCGACTATATTAACGTGGAGCCAAAAATGTTGCATAAAGTATCTATATTAATAACAATGTTCGATCACTTTGTCATTTGAAGTAATTATTTGTACAACATTTAGTGATAAATTTCTTTGTAGCGGCTCAATGATCCCTATAAGTCTGCTTGTGGATCCCTGCCCTACGCTATAAAGTTGTTTATAGATAGTTAGGTATAGATACTTACTTGCTTAACCAACATTATTATTTCTATACTATAAAACAAGTACAGATATAAATACGAAGTGAAGGTATAGGTATCTATAAAGCCCCAATCAGCTGATATAGTAAACGTAAACAATTATTCAAATAGATACCCTAAACAATAATACTAGATATTGTTGAGGTATGAAAGTACATAGGTACATACCTACCAAGAAGTTATTCTTGTATAGAATTATTTGGTACCTACACTACACCCGCCTAGGCTCGCGTATCTAAACATAACCTACCATCGTTCGTATCTATGTACTGCCTCCCCAATACTAAGGAGATTAATCATTCATTCATAATCACCTGAATTAATTACCATAGTGGGTACTTAGGGGCCTACCCACATTAACTATTAAAAATGTCTAAACAACCCATTCATTCTTATGGGTACCTACCTACTTTTGATCTGTTTACTCTTATAAGATACTGAACTATAAAAGTGCAGTTTTTTATAGTCCTATCATATATATATATACCTACTTAGTACATTTGCTGCATGAAACTAAATTCTCTAGGTTTATGTATTTCTGAATGATTTTCACTATCCTGACTTTTTGTAGTCGCACTTCCATGTTCACGGGACTTAGAAAGTTTGTTAGTGTCCCGTGACCATGTAGAACGTTTGCTCACGAATAGAGTAAGTACCTACTTATAAAAAATCGTGTGGAAAAACTAAATCGTACAATCATTCGATTTTTAAATTTTATTCAAATATCTTATTCTGACATCATAGATTTTTTAATGTTTATCTCGATATATACCTACCTACCTATACAACCAATTGATTCACTATTTCATTGTGACGGTTTTGTAGACCTAACAACATCAGGACACATAAAAAATATACCTTGACGACTTTTCATATGGCCATAAAGAGTAGAAACGTCAAACGATCGCACTGTCGTGATAAATGTTGCCACAATGCTGCATAATTTTGTAATTTAAGAATTTTAAATTGATTTAAATAGGTAGGTGCTTTGTTAAATTGATTTAAATTAATCCTACTTTTGCAATTTTTTGCTTTCCAACTCTTATATTATTTGTCACGTATTTACTAATTCATTTTCCAGTATGGTCTTCTTCAAAAAACCGGAAAAACCAGCGAACACCATACCTTGCCTGAGGCAAGCCATGAAGCCGGCATCCCCGACGTATTTTATGAAAATACACCAGTACTTTGAGTTACAGTGGTTCGCTTAACGTTTATCATTAAAATGATAAGTTAAAATGATTTGTAGGTATATGCACCTTAAAATAATATTTTATATGCAAATTAGTTGGTGATGCGGTTTTGTATACATACCTATGCATACCATTAGCATTACATAGCAATGTTATAGGTTATAAGTACGTAGCTAGATTCAAATGCTTGGTCTGATTATTTCTCTTTCACGCTACCTTGTATTTTGTGCTTTTTATGAGTCCAAATATCCACTCAAATGTAAAAACTGTATAAACTATAAATTATGAAGCTTGTTCAGAAACATATATGTACATACCTAGGATAGGATAAAATAAATTGATTTGACATGCACGATTGACGGAGTTTTTGTTATTCCAAATAACTAAGCACATCTTTCTATTTTTTGGACTTGTTTCAATAACAACTCATGCCTATAATAGAGTATTTTTTAGTGAGGATTAAAGAAAATAAAATCATCAATACCTACAAATTAATACCTAGGTAGGTACTTAATTAGTAAAAATTACTTATTTCTTTAGATCTTTAACCAACAATACCTATTCCATTTTTTGGTAATACTTAGAAGTAGGTAAGTTCATATTCAGCGTAAATCGAGATGACATTGTGCAATAGTATGACTTTATATAATATTCATAACACACCATGTATTGCCATAAACACTTTTTAATATAATATAAGAAACCGGTATCAATAACTTTTATTTAATCCGAACATAATGCTAAGTAATATTTACCACCAGTAATATCAACTCTACTCACAAACATATTATCCATCTAGACGCGCACCTACTTGGACTGTGAGAAAATTCTTGTAAATATGGCGACCGGTAATTATAATTTTGATACTACCTACCTGCTTATTTAAATTTTATTTCATTATTAATCGATCGAACTATGGACATATAAATGTCATTTTTATTAGGTATCTATATTAAGATATAGGTCTATACCTATATTTACAAAGGTATTTAATAACATTAGTGCCACTATCGGAACATTCTCAGAAAAAATTCAACGTCGTAAAATCAATGGTTTGGGCACAGTCCTGTATTTTAGTGTGAAATTCGGAATTAGCTCAAAATTCACAAAAACGTTAATAACTTTTGAACTACCCAATATCGCTGAACATACATGGGAGTTAAATCGATAGGTATTGAGGTCCTCTACCTCCCTGCTTCGGGTTATCCACAGGTATTGAGATCCTCTTCCTCCCTGCTTCGGGTTATCCACAATCTCTGTTACACCCTGTAGTATCTCTCTCTCTGGTTTCAATCCTAGGATTGGCTTGCAGCAATTCCCTCAATTCTTCTCCTCCATTCTTCCCTGTCTTGTGCGGCTCTTTTAAGTTCTTCATATGACGATAGGTCCACCAACAGGTCCTCCAGGTACTCTCGACGTGGGCGTCCCCTGGAGTTTGTCCCCTCGGTCATACCCTCCATTATGCATGCAAGAGGCCTTCTTGTCTTATTATGTGGCCGATCCATCTTGCACGCCTTTCGGACAAGGTCCTGAGCAGGTGTCTTCCTCCTTCGATTCTTTGGAGAACCTCCTCGTTTGTAATGTGGTCTCTCCAGGAAATTCCCAATAGTCTTCTGTAGGACCACATCTCAAAAGCCTCTAGTCCCCGTTTATCGTATGTGTAGCGGACCCATAACCACTTTCCTTTTAAAGAGGATGTGGATAGTGTTAAAGATGGTAAACGACAATTAGCCGAGAACAGCACAAATGCTGAAGACAATTGTTTACTGCATTCATTCCCTTACTTACTTTTCGAGTCCGGACCTCAGACTAAAATATAATAAAAATAGCTAATGGACAATGGTCTTAGTTTCTTATGGTGTATGTAGAAGAACGTTCACATTATAGCGCATGTTGAAGGGTTCACAATATGGATCACAGTTTTTACCATAGGTACCTAGGCTTACCTATATAGATATAAGCACAGATAAGGGTTGTCAAAAACAAAAGGCCGGATGCACAATATGATTATTTTTTCTTTAAGCCGATGCACTATGGCAACGTTATCTTCCTAGACTTCTAGACCAAAAATTGTAGATACCTTCACTGCTGCAGAGCTGTTTTTCTCTAGCTAGAGTTAATTTCTGAACCTATATCTATAGGTAAAGCACTAGATTTAAATAATTTCTGCTAAAACGCTCTAAACCTTCCAACCTTTGAGCGGTTTCTGCTAGTGCGCTCTATATGTATACTGCTTATACTCTCCTATACTCAAAATATATCACCTTAGGTGTTTTTGTTCTAGCTAAAAAAAATACTCAATGTAGGTACCCATCAGGTTCCCAAAAATATTTGAAAATTATTTTTTTAGTGTGGAAGTTAAGAAGATAGTACCTAGATATAATACTACTTTAAAAAACTGGTCAATTGTTAGTCATACGCCTACCTATATTTCTATAACTATAGATACTTACTGAGAACTACCATAATAATAATATTATGTGATTAATAATGACATATAAATGGCTTTTATATTGAACAACTTGGGTATATAGCGTGTGAAATAAGAATGGACGACCATGTCCAACGAGCAGAGAGCAATGGGTGTCGATAGATATCTGTGATTTAATAAATGTCTCAAAGTCACATGGGTGAATGGTAATTATATGCCTACAACTTATACAAACATACGGACAGGTGTCTGGTTGTATGCTTCTACAACTACCTATCTACCTATATTATTCTTGTTTTATATGGGCGAGTACACTTGGGGGTCTGAACACGTGGGTCACTTAAAATGTTTTTTTTCCAACCTACCTTAATAAAATTTGCATGTTTTCCAATGGGCGCTCATACATTGCTTCTGGAGGCTGAAGAGTTCGCTAGTAGGTTCGTGTATGTTCTGTAGTACCTATAGGTACTTACCTCTTAGACATTATTGGACACTTGTTTATCAGATGGTCGATTGTTTGTGCTAATCTATGTATGAATCCATTTGGTGCAACCAACATTTAATCCTATTCGTTAGATTTTTTTAACATATTTTCTGGTTGAAGAGCCGGGCATTTTTCAATTAGATATATGTTATATAATATGATCAATAGGCATGAATAAGTAAGAAAGAAAATTAAAGGGGCGAAATTCAGGCCATGCACGCGCGCTTGAAAAATCATTTTATCGCAATGTAGATAAAGTCAATGTTAGTATTGTTATCGTTACGTTTTCGGCATATTTCGTAATTAAAAATGCCGTTATTGGTAATTGAATATGTTTTTTTTTATTATTTGTTAATTTGGCTTGATACTGTCGAAGTATAAAAATAGGCAAAAAAAAATTTTTTTTTTTTTAAATATATGAACATCATTAAGGGTTGCGACCTCCCATACCCCTGGATGTTTCAGTTCTCATTTCATCCAGACTTTATAAGCCAAAAAATGAAGAAAAAAGTAGACAAAAAGTGCAAGGTTTCAGAATAAAGTCGGAAGGACCTCATCTGATACGACAAGAAGAAGAAAAATAGATCCTTGCAAAAAATTATTCATTTGAGTGTAAATTAAAGAAAGTGAGTTGAGTTGACAATTATAATTAAATTAAATTAAATTGCGGATATTTTGAGTTTAATTTGAATTAAAACAACCGTTAATGATTCTTCCCAACAACTACACCACAACCAAATCCCACCAAACAAAAATAAGCAAATATATGAACAGGGGAATCAAAACATTAAACTAGATAAGTTGTTAATCTTATACAACAGTGTTTATAAATGTACATTTACACCCAAATAATATAGAGCCGATTCTATAAACAGAGCATACTTTCTTTCATGGTTGATACTAGACACCATGGAAACAATTATTTCCTAGCTAATTAGTGGTTGATGACAGTTATTTTTATTTCTCGTTGTTATTTCCTTGGTGACCATATCAACGATGAAGAAAATATACTTGGTTTTTCAGCTCTGGTTTTATGTTCGTTTGGTTTAAATGCACCCTAAGTGTGGGTTTACACCAAACGAATATAGAGCTGATTCCATCAGAAACAGAGCATAAGCTATTTTATGGTTAATATTGGACACCATGGAAATAATAACAAGCAAGACGTAATTAATGGGAGATGCCGATCACAGATTAGTGTTTTATCAACCATAGAATACAACATTCTCTACTTCCAGCTCTGCCTCCATATTCGTTTGGTTACTTTAAATGCACCCGAAAGTAATGAATTGATCGGGTTCTATGTTTGGTTTCAATCCACAAAATCACTATGTTGGTATAACCTAAACTTTATTTTACTTCAGTTCTTAATCCAAAATCCCCTTACTGTAAGAAGGCGAATAATAATTATTTAAATCCAAATAATGTATAGGTATTTATACAAGTTTGATTGTATTAGTCGACAACCACAAACACAGAAATAATGTTGCTTATTCATCAGTGGATTTTGGTTATAAACCAAGTTTTATGACTGTCTGACATCCTGTTTATGACAATGGCGTAGACTGTAAAAATATGCTGTATTTTGAGATTGCAATAAGTACCTACCTACCCGTTTATGATAATATGTTAGCCCCTCATCGTTATGTAAGATAATTCGATCTTATTTCGTTCTTCATATACCTACTTAATTTTGATAACTTAAGTACCTACCTACTTTTGATCCAATGAGGGAAAATGAGTAAGTATAAATATGCCACCTATATATGTAGGTATAGATACGTATTCTACTCATATCATGCAAACGAGAAGTTCTATACCATATTTCGTAAGCGCAAGGCCCATCACTTCTACCATTATGGAGAGGAGGTAGTCATGTCTGGGACTACAGTTAAGGATGCCGAATGACCGATCTACTTCCTCCCATCTCTCACACCGTGTTCTGTTCTTTAGAAGTAGAGCTGAGGAATTTGGGAGGTGGTCATCAAAGCTGCGCAAGATCGAGCGCAGTGTAAAGCTCTGGTTGGCTCCCTATGCCCTGAATGCGAGTAGGTATTATAGATAAAATTGGGTAGGAACCTATTCGACATATTATACGAAACGCTTTAAATTATCACACGACATCAAAAACTTTCACAACACAAGCTTTATGTGAAAGATGTCGAAAGTGTATTTGTGTTCCATTTAAGTGAGTCCAGATTCATTTTTATAAAAAAAATCATTCATTTTTATAAGAAAAAAAAATTCGTTAATTAAAAAAAAGTGATTTTTTTTGTAATTCATACGAAATTTTCTTGAACTTTCTTGACTCTTTTTCGGGTGTCTCCCCATAGATCTGTCGCAAAAGGCTTCTCAGGGAAGCATCTAAAGACTTATGCACGTTTCACTGAATATGTCTTTAACCTTCCTGCACCATAATCTTGAATTCAAAGAAACAGAATATCGAAGGCTTTATCTCATCATCATTTAACTGTCCTTTGGTTCGTATTTTAAATTTAACCAGAAACGAATCCCAAGGTTGCTGGATGTAACTCAACCCATTAAGCCACCTCGTATAATTAAAGGCCTATACATAAGAACATACCCATGTTATTAGGCATATCGCGTTCCTACCTACTTTGTTATCAGTGTGCACAATCTTTTTTGAGATTTTTGGCCGGTGCGGTGTGAAGATTTTAATTGTTTAGTCAATTTAATGGATAATTAAATTCGATGTAATTATTTAGTGCCCGCATTCTATTCTTTGTCGCTTCATACATTGTCGCTTTTTATTATAATTTGCATAAATCTAAATGTCTATTATAAAATGGTAGACAAGTTTAGTATCCAGAACAATCTCAGTAATTATTAGTTTAGTATTGGTAACATTTATTTCAGATTTAAGTAGGTATTTATCTGTATGAATTTGCAAAGTTTTTGACAAATTAAAATACAACTCAAATGACCATCATTTCACCAAGGATTTATGTGACAAACCTTATTCAAAAATATTAAATGTATAGGTACAAACCTTTCTCATACCTATACCTACCTAAATGATAATTTATTAACTAAATAGGTATGTTACAACTAATAGGTACATCTAACAATTAGAGTCATTAGTTGTTAAATATTCGTTAAGATCTAGTCCTGAAAAATGGCCACAATAATCTAGACATAATTAGAACGTTGTGCTCCAACAAATCCAATTGGCAATAAATATGAGAGATTAACAAAAATTGATATATCCATATATCCTGGCGCCAAATACTTGACAACAGTCGCAGTTTTTAAATTTGGTTGCTCTCTTGTTCTCAATAATTTCCAACTTTTATCTCTATATTTCATTTATTACTTATTAAATATCTACTTGTTGACGAATCTATACATGCGAATCATGAGAATTCTCGACATGTTGACAATTCTCATGTTTAAGATTTTTAATTATTAAGAGTTTTGGAGACTGAAACATTAACACCTAATGGCGAAAGTTGTTAACGTAAAGTGATCACTCTAAACCAGCCTTCGAAATAACAGTAGAAGATGGTCGCAAGCCCGTGGTGGTTTGTTCCATTTTAAAAATCGAACATCTGTAATGAATTGTTAGAGTCACTAGTTGTTACATATTCGTTTTTAAACTACAGCTTAGGTTAGCCGAATAATCCAGAAAATATTTAATTGCTCGACTAGAGGTAGGTACCAATTATCTTCGTCTCTAACTTTGTATCGCACACAAGTAGCCAAGGCTTGGATAATGAATAAATCAAGAATGTAAAAATTATGTAAATCACATATTGGATGCACTAATTAAGATTATTAATATTATTATTTGGTTAATAATTGTTGGGTGTCTGCTCTTTTATTTCCATGTTTTATTACTCTCCTATCGCACTATTTAATCTTTATTACAAGCACACACTATTCCTAGGTATCATCAAGAATAGCTTCATACCTCAAATTGTAGACAAGTTTAAAACGTGTTAAAAATAACAGTAGGAAATGTATTATTTTAATACTATTTAAAACGTATATTGTTATACAATCCAATAACATGATGACTCTCATTTAATGAATAATAATAATATTTTTATTTAGATTTGTACTAAATTGGCAATAAGCACAGATAGACTTATTAAGGCTAGTAAACGTAAAAAATAGTAAAATGTGTTGTTGACAGCTTTAAACAAAACACTGAAGAAAAAGCTCAATTATGATATTTTTAGTTCTTAACGTGATGCGTCTATCACAAATTTGATATTCTATATAATTATACAATTGAGCTGTTTTAAAAAGAAACTAGATTATTTCTAGCCAATATAGAAAATTTTATGTGATTCTCATACATATAGGAAACATTAAAAATCTAATATATTTTATTGCATTTAATGGTCTGGTCAAATGTTTATTATAGGTAGAAATGTGTTAAACCTTTCACATACCTACTCCGAGCGAAATATTTGGTAGGTAGGTACCTACATATTTCACCGAATGATATTTTGTAAATACATGATACTATGTAGGTACCTACCTAAAAAATTTGGGAATAATATGTCCTTATAGCGATACTTTCAGTTAGGTACCTACCTAACTGCACGCAAAATGTTCTCATACAAAATTTTCAAATCCTTCATTCTTAAATTTTTTCGGTAAGTCGACTGTTGCTATGACGATCAATAATGACATTTGTTCACGGCTAATATTGTTAATTCATACTAATAACTTTATTGTTTCTATAGGAAGAATGTCAAACTATTAGCGCTTCTCAACGTGGTATAACTGATTTATAGGACACTTAATGACCTTTTCCTATATAGGCACCTTCCATCCGATAGGATTTACTGCTAGAATTATAAGAAAGATAGTAATGTAGTAACAATAATATCTAGTAAAAGACATCATGCTGAAAATTGAAATCACGAATTTCACTCGGAGCACTGGCTTAATGCTTCGTGACTGGCGCCCGCCCTGCGCACGTGTATTACCCATTGTTACCTGGTTCTTTCTTACACAAAACATAGGTACCTATCTAATATTTTCACACATGTCAGTGCGTACTTAACCATAGATATTAGATCAGTAAGAAGTGCGTCTGCATTACAACCTGCCCGTATGTATTGAAGGTCCGTTAGTTTTCTCGTAGGTAGGTACACAATTATGCTTAAAAAATTAATGCATATGTACGTACTATACACAATTACTCACTTTTAACCTTACGTATCTGTGTAATATTGTATCAAATGCGTAAACTACTATCAAATAACTTGATACATAGTGTTATAGCTATATAAAGCTTTCGTGTCTTTGGTGTTCTATATGTGCTTAAAATTTTTCTTCTCTATTCAACAACTGCCTTACAAAACTATAATCGACGGTTCCTTACTTTTAGGTAGCTCTTAGCGTAGCGTTTTATATGGTGTGAAGCTTCCTTAAAGTTAGGAACCGTTGGTGAAAGTGCCCACGAGACTTTGCTGTAAGATTCCGTTTCAGAACAAGCTAATTTATATTGGGGATGCAAAGTTTAAAAAAAAACTCCTAGATCTTTGTAGGTAAAACCCATACATACCTATCTCTAAATAGATCAAACTTACCTAGGTACATTTCTTTTTCCTCTTGAAATCAAAATTAAGTAGGTACCTACCTACTTACCTAAACAACGATCACCGTGGTAAAAGCATAATATGTACCTACTGCCCCACTGCAATCTACTAAGTATTTATGTATCCATCCAGCAGCTAACACTCTTTGGAGTTTTTTGTAAGTATGATTTCATAAAAAATACATTTATGAAACGCCAAACGCTTTTCACTCTTGGGGTTGCTTATCTGTGTTTAGAAAAAGATCTGGACAATATCAATCGAACTTTTAAAAAGTACATTTTATAATATGTGGAAATTCCATCAGCATGTATACAATAATTAATCAACATTTAAGGGTGGCTGGTTGATATAGATACATGCGTATTACAGAGAAGTGATGAGTTATATATAACTACCTATACCTACCTCCCCGGATAGACAGACGACTGTACAATATAGGAAGGCGGGTACTTAGTACTTGAGGTAATAACAAAATGCCTTGAGCCATGTATTGGCACGCGATATGAAAATCAGCACCGCATAGGCACAGACCTAAGAAATGTTCGTACCTTTTTGTGTATCTACCTACACGCGTGTCTATCTTGTTAGTCTTAGACCGCAATAGACAGAACTGTCTGTCTATCTCAAACAACACGGACAGATACAAAACTATATGAAGATAATAATATGTTACACGTTGCTGACACAACTAATAAATTTAATCTAATTTTCAGACTCTTTATACGTAGATATATTTTTTTTTCTTTAAGAAATGAAATACTTATATATGATTATACGAAGAAAAAAAAAACTGCAGAGCAGATAAGTTATGACGGCCATCGGAATCGCCGAAGCGACCAACTCATTTGAATATTACACAAGAAATCGCTCAAATTGTAAACAACCTTCAACCACACTATAAACTGGGGCTACAATATTGCTTGGTCTATAGATTCTTGAAATTAAAAAAAAAAAAATATTGCTTGGTCTATAGACTCTTGAATGACAATTAGCTTGAATTAAATGGTAGATATTTATCAGTACTTAAGGATCGATCAACCAAGCTTCTCCCATTGAAATCACATTGCTATAGTGATAAAACACCCGGTGTTTTCGCGGTGTACTATAGCAACTTAACCCCTAAAAGGCGAACATTTTTAACGCATAGTGATCACACAAGCCATCCTTCAAAGCATTAATGTTTTTATAAGTTCTCCAGAATAATTTAAAGAACCTAAGTAACTGGTGTATAGAAAACAGTCTTTATCTCAATGTTTCGAAGTGTCAGGTCATCAGATTCCATAGAAAGAAATCTCCTCTAATATTTAATTACTCTATTGACAATGTCGTACTTGAGTGTGTAACTAAAATAAAAGACCTCGGTATCACCTTCTCTGAAAATCTGACTTTTAATGCACATATAGAGGAAACTGTTGGAAAAGCGATGAGAATTCTGGGCTTTGTATTTAGATTGTCAGCTGACTTGCAATTGATTCAGTCTTACAAGCTTTTGTTTGTTTCCCTGGTTAGGCCACTGCTTGAATACAACTCCACGGTGTGGTCTCCGAACTATACCATTCATGTAAATAGTTTGGAGAGGGTGCAGAGGAAGTTTTTGAGGCTGGTCAACTTCAGAAAGGGCATCCTATTGGATAAAATAGACTATTCTGCCCTTATGAATGAACTCGGATTGCTCAACCTGCGAAATCGCAGAGACATATCAGATCTCTGTTTCCTTCATAAGCTGATTAATGGTGCCATAAACTCCCCGGAACTTCTCGCACTTATTCAATTCCACATCCCAGCTAGATCAACTCGACAGACGTCTCTGTTTCGGGAGCAGACTACTAGAAATAATTATATGTTCCACTCTCCTATGATACGTATTCATAGACTTGGAAATCTGGTGGATGGTTGTGCGGACATCGTTGCCGACAGTTTCCTCAAATTCAAATCTGACATAAATATTTTCTTCCACTCCTTGTATAATTGACAATGGGCAACTCGATAACCCGATTCAACGCTATTTATCCTTTTTGTTCCTATTGACACATGCTTGAATTAATTTAATTTTTTTTTTTTTTGCGAAATCACTTAAAATGGACAAACTTTATTTAATTATATAATAATTAATTATCTACATTTACCATATTCTCTCTGACTCATCATTATAGTTTTTACTCTGACTTCTCATTTTATTTCTCACTTGATCTGACCAAAATTTCACCACGTTGACTTAAATATTAACTTTCTATTTATTTCATTTATTTAACTGTGATAATTACGACTGGAGACTATATATTTGTTATTTGTTATATCGTTATTGTTTTTATGTGTTACAAATTTTATCTTAATCGACGATGGATATAGAATCGCATTAGACCAAAATGACTGGCGATGCGATTTTATACTCCTAATTATCATCATAATGTATATTACCCCCTTTGATGTTCAAATTTTGTTGTTGTTTTATATGTACGAAATCAATACTTTATTAACATGTAAATGGCTTTAAGCCGTGTGTTGAAAATAAATAAATAAATAAATAAATAAATAAATAAATAAAATAAATATAAGGTGACAATATAGTTTCGCCGTTATGTCAGTTTTTTTAATTGAATCTGTGCTCACTCAAAGTGATCACAAATACATTTTCACAGTAAACTACTTAAAGCTTGTGTTAAAGACGAAGACGGTCGGAACCTGGGACATCAAGAAAATATACCTACTGTATTTTCCAGCTCTGGCTCTCGGTTCGTTTGGTATAAACGCACCCTTAGAGAATATTTTTGTTCACTTTGATTGAACGCAGATCATTTAAAAAAAAATCACACAACTATGCCTATGGGTAATTTATTCTATAGTGAATTTATTAAGTATAATTGGAAGAGATATGTACCTATACTCGTAGTGACGAAAATGCTCTCATTGCCGAATGCAGAATGAATGTTTAGTGCAGTTGATAAAAGACGAAATTTCACTGTGAAAAATAGTAGATGTAAATATTGGAAAGCGACGGATATATTTTGCCTAATCACCGTGTGCGATCGTTGATTTGCATACGCCTAGATATTCTTCTTTTCGATCACACACATACTTTGTGTTACATTGTTTTACATGAGCTGTGTCGAGATATCTTATTACACGCACTAATAAATAGTTTGCTCTATCTTCCTACACATATGCATATTATAAGTATACCTAGAGCCGTTCAATATAGTAAGTAATTAAAAGAATATAATCTGTATTTAAGAAAAAACTAACCGAAAATTATCAAGCAAGTACAAATGTATTACCGTATGTTATTATAGGTACATATTGCCTACTTCGGAATTTTCAACAGTTTATCAACTTACGAAAGATTATAATATCTACAGTACCTATACAGTTTTTGATATAAAGTAGGTACCTACCTACGCAAGTGACATATTATAACCTGTGTAGCTTACAAGCAAATTTCACTATGTAATGGAAATATTATTTTTGAACTAATAAACCGGCCGATTGAGTGATTAATCCAATCAAGTTTATTATTGTTTTTTTATCTAATTTTTCTTTGATTTGAGCTTAAGTGAAATATTATAATAATTTTCTAATACACTAAAATTTCTAATTTTATTAAATATTTTGCAAAATAGAAAAAAAATCTGTTTCGTCATTTTGTTTATTATGATTTAGGTACCTATATAAAAAAGCCAAACGAAACTTTTAAACCTCACTCTCAAACGGGGAGAGAAGAAGTAGTTACCAACAAAGCTAATAAATGTCAACACACAGTTGCCTATTATAATAAGTTAAGAATTACTGTTGAGTGTTGACAAACCATTAACAACGTTTGTTATTTATCTAAACGTCGAAATACGAATCTGACAAGTTGGTGCGTAGGTAGGTACCTACTATTCGAAAACTGTACCCATACGCCATTTGTGTAAAATTAAATATGCTTAGAAATAGGTAAAATAAGCAGGCATTTTTTTCTAAATGACATCAACAACTAGACAGGCAAATAAAACATAAATTCATAGATAATTATTAAAAATTAATTTGAGATTTGGAAAAACATACATTCATAAAAAAAACACTGGTAATATTTTATGTCACATAAATTTTCGTAACTAATTTCAAATTTCACACATTGCTCTTGAACTATGGGAGTGTTGACCCCTGTCGCAGCCGATGATAAATCATCCTTTGACTCGTTTCTTGTGTCACTTCTCTGAAATAAAAAACAATAGGCCATTAACTCCGTACCAAGAGAAGATTCTAAACACCACTCGACTGTTAAATGTTTCACCAGTGCTAATTAGCATTTCGATGGATTGCGAAAATATGCGGCATAAAAACTAGCGCAATAAAATATTCTAACCAACTTCTGATATGGGATAAATAGATAGATTTTTTCAGGTGCGAATCAGCTGTTCCGTTTATACATCCTTCCTGCTTCTTCAGATCTTGAATAATGTTGTTCTTTTACATTTTCATAGCTTATTCTTCGCTAGATATGAAAACAGTAGTTTTGAGTCTTCGACGGAACCCATTAGCAGATTTTTTATAGCGTTCGATTTAATTAATTAATTTACATTATTGTCGGTTGATCACGGCTTTTTACACATTTCATTTTATTTATTTCATTATTTCTGTAAGTACTATCCATTCTTTCAACACTTCCAAATCATCTCAACTTCTTATCTTGCATCTTCTCGTTATTCTCATTCGTTTCCATTTCCCGCAGAGCTTTTCCTCATATCCTTCAAAGAACTGTCATCTTTACTGCAACCTATAACTATATAATCCAACTTTTTTGTCCATGTCCATGTTTGTGAATACATAATTGATGGTAAGAGGATTGCATTAAATATATTCGGAAGAATCCAGGCTTTTTTAATGCGAATTTCTTGACATGCCAACGCAGTGTGCAAATCGCGTTGATAGACGGAAAAGTATCGCGTCTAAAGTGGAAATAGGCATTTAAAACACTGTTCCGCGTCATGCGATTCACAAATCTACGGACCAGCGCTTCCTTTACATAGGTATGGTCGTTACAATACTAAATTTATGTTCTTACACATCGACATTATTCACACGCGTACCAACATAATTTATTTAGGTATCTATATCTGACTACTGGACTGATGTTTTGGTTCGATTTCACTTTTTTATTGCTGCCATCATGTATATTGTTACCCACATATCAGACGGAAATCATATTTTAATGAACTACTACTAATATAGGTAATTTATTAATGGCGGTCTGACATCGTTTTGTCTTCCTGATAACTCATAATATACCACGAAGAAGCTAGTTATTTGCTGGCCTACTCGTATTGCAATCGATTTTATTGGTTTGCAACCAATGAGGCATCTTATTAGAGGAAGGGGCTTTACCATCGATAGTGTTTTGTTATATTGAAGGTAGTTCAAAACTCTATCGAATAAAATAAAAACTCAAAATCATTAACCTATCTTCATCCTCAGCCCCTCTCCGACATTGGACATAGGCGTCCATTCACAATTTTCATATTATTTCTTTGTCAACAACGTTATGTAAATAATATATCTATCCGGTCACTTTCTTTACATAGGTTTGCTGCTACCGTTTCTCGGTTACCGCACTCTAAGGTTATTTTGGTCCTTCGGGCATCTGTAATTTTTATGCTGTCGTTTTTTGGACCACATCTGTAACATTTTCCCTTTAGCAGTTAAGGATGTAACGTAACATTTTATAAGGTCAAGAAATAGGTCTATTGTGACATCCTTGAATTCATTCATCGAGCGCTGCCTCTCATTGTGCATCGTCTCCAGAGGCCTTTTGCAGAGTGACAGTGCCCTGTTCCCGGCTCCTGCTCTCCTCAAAAAGTCTCTTAGGTCTCCTGTTGATGCTCCCAAAAAAAAGTCTTAGATAAACACTTACAAAATAGTTTATTTTATGAATTAATTGTAATTGACATTGGAAACAGTGTACCGTTCACACAATCTGCATGTTATTGAGCCAGTATATATCTATGTATGTATGTATGTTTAAGTGAGTTCTACAGTCATTTCATGTAGACATCTTTATACAAATAACGTCCATGGATAGGCAGTTAATCGATACAGCGCCACGGTTGAATGGTTGTGAATGGTGCCGGTAACAGTTCCTTGCAAGATTCTCACTGGTCTGGTGGCTACACCAACTATCACACATTACATACCTAAGTAGGTACTACTTGCAACAATAGAAGGCAACTACCTATACTTACTAATTTAATTGATTCGCTGTTAGATATGTTACTCATCACCACGCACACACGTTTAAAACAGTAAGATACGCCATAATATATTTTAAATCCTCCAAAGTTGACATTTAGAACCAGTGTGCGTCAAATCAGGTACCTAAGCTAGAAGCATCTTGATATAGGTCATGTTACAGAAATCTTGAGTTGAGAAAGAGGAAAATGGTTGGCACTGGGGCATGGGGGGTGGAACTCACGAAAATGCACGACTGTAACGCTAGGCTACCTTGTAAAAGCTGTAGAAGATGGTTATATGAGTCTGTAGAGTTGTCAAATAGAAAAAAAAATGAAATTTGAATTGAAACATAATTAATTAGTATGTATAATGTAACAATCATAAAGTTGTAGGTAGAATAAGTATTCTTTCATATGTTATGAAAAATATTTCGAATGCGTGATGAGTAGATTATGTATATGATTATGATTTCATACAGTTCACCATGTGCGTAAGTGATCCGTATGTACGTGATAGGCACTCGGAAGTAAAGAAAATAATCGAAAAACTATTCTATGACCGTATTAGGCCATGTAAGGTTTATATTAAACAGATGTAATGAAAATTAATAAGCATTAGACCCCACTCTACAGAAGTATTTTACACCAAGGCCAATACTGTGCATGAAGCATTACATTCCTAACAGAGGTTAAGTCCCTCTGTTTATATTGACTAGTAGTCGACAAGTGCTCGAAATTCGACCATAACTAATTTAAGTTATAAGTTTGAACATGATTGAGGTTTGATTGACAAAGACTGAGTGAGCGCTTTTTCACAATTTTCTTTCCAAGACATTCCCAAACATGGATACGTCACATTTGAAATGTTGATATGTACAAAGTTCTTTTCTATTTAAAGACAAACAATATTAATATATTCTCAATTTGACCACAGATAAACAAAAGAATAAATGCTTCTGTGTCAATGTCAAATACATTAGAGTGCGTGTGTGAGTACCTATCTATTAGGTACATATCAAACATTACAGGAGTGTGCTAATGCTTTTTTATTGATTTAATGTATTTTATAATATGCATAATTAAAAAAAATATAAGCATTCGCCACTGCTGCTCTATATAAACTAAAGGTGTGAGAAATTTCATACTCCTCCGTCTGCGCAACTTTCGTAAAAATTGTCACAAAGATTTTGCTTCACGTATTAATATATAGATATCATTTCGTGTGTGCATTTTTAGAACATCCTAAATGATACTAAATGACATTCAATGACTTATATAAGTACCTTATTTCTTTATCAACATTAATGTGTGGGGTCCTAATAGTGATAGGTAACTATAAAGGGTCTGATGATTCTCACTCAAAGTGAACGCAAATACTATCTACACTCTTTGACTCATTCACAGTAAGATATTTAAAGCTTGTGTCGTGAAAAAGGAAGCATGGACTTATTCTTCTTCTTCTTAATTAAGACCTGGAGGCCTGTCATTCATGACGTGAGTTAAGCTTCCTGAGAGGTCTACAAACTACTAGCCAGAATTAAACTTATTGCAAAATTATAAAAATATTATTGTTTCTTTTATTTTTTAGAATAAGATTCATTGGTACCTAAGGGTATAGGTACTTAAGTACCTACTGTGTATGTTGGGATATGAAACATGGGTAGGTATAGGTATAGCCCAAAATTATATGAAACATCCTGGCAAGATTTTCTTATTATAAAACTTTCCTGGGGAGACGTCAGTTGCTTAGGTCAGAATAAGGTGCTTGGTGTTGGTCCATTGCAATTATTAGGTAGGTAGGTACCTCTATTCCATAATATTACCGCATTCTTACTTCATATCACTACGAACCGTTTTGGATAAACAGCGTGTCAAAAATAAAGTGAATGTTAAAAAGACCAATATCAGTAGCAAACCAATAACAATAAGTATCTGTAATTTACAATTTACGCGTGATTAATGAATTATTTATGTGAATGGCGGGGATTCTTACCGCACTCTAATGTCCTTCTAATTTGAATCGATTTGTGTAAAGTTAAAGAAACTGATGAATGTTTATAGGATATGTACAACATCTGTCACTTTATACGACACTTTAACAATCACACACCACGTGTCTACACTAACTTATATAGATAAGCAGAACATAGTAAGATTGCTATTGGAATAATATCTGTTTGGATGGATCATAAAAATACCTATGCTGTTTTGTTACTGTTCTGTACAGGTAGACATACATGATTCTAAAAATAATGATATTTACCTACTCAACAAGACCACAAATTACATGGTATCATTACTATGTGTTGCCATTATGGAGAAAATTTGGAAACGCTTTTATTTTTTCTAATAATGTGAGTTATACGACACCATTTATATAGAAATTTGATGTTTTATACCAAATTAAATATAAAAATGCATGCACATGTGGGCAATCAAATGACTTTTTAACCGGACATCGATGTACCTACCTACATAACAGAGTTATTTCACAAATACAACTCGCTAGGTACGTGTGCCTACTTTTGAAAACTGTATTAAGTACCTCTAAATAGCTTATAACCACAATTAGGTACCTACCTTTGAATAAAGGTTCTTACTTAGAATGCAAGTACCTGCAACCTACCACTATAGCCTAGTAGAATTGTGAATAGGACTCATACCTAAGACTGTCGTTCCTACTTCTTAATAAACTTCAGAGGGTTCGAAGCCTGTTTCAGAGTAAGTATCTTCTTTATTCATGACTCAATATGGTTCATACAATATGATGAAAACTATGTTAATATGTATAAATAATATCTATAGGTACCTAGGTACTTTCATATTTTTATAAATTGTTTTTGACCACGTTTAGATTTTCATTCATTTCATCCGTTACGTATCTACCTACCTAGATTGTTTTTCCTTGCATTTATTTTGGGTAGACGGCTCACTTCGTTTCTGCTTTTTATAGTATTTTTTTAGTTGTCGCTGTTAAAAGCAAGTCTTCTGCTTCTGATAGTGCTATATTAGGTAACCCCGACGATGTAGTTTACTGTAAACCTACTGCCCTTTCAAATCCCTAAAAAGTATTCGGTACATTTCATTTTGTTGAAATGAAAATATGTTACCCTTATCTATATCAAAAATGTTCAGATCATAGTTGCTTTCACGTTAAATTATCCCAGATTTATTAAAAAAAATAGTTTGTTTTCATTATAACAAGCTTAATAATGGGTGATGTGAAATGTTTCGAAGAAATAAATCTGTGTAGTTGATCAAACTTATATCTCAACCTTAGTCCGTGGATCAATAGTAGGTAAGTATGTAGTTGACGTCATCTATATTACGGTAATTATAGGGTGTTTCCATTGTGCGTGCAGAAAATAGATATATAAACACGGCACCACCCTGCATCATTATCTTTCTTTATTACCTTTGCACCGTGCGCTACATAAATAACGAACTTGTCAAAACGAGCGAAAAAATATAGCAGTAACATTAGATGTAGGGGACAATGACCATTCCAATTTTTATATTAACAGTAACAAATCAGAAATCGAAATCAACTTCAAACTTCCTTCTATGTAACTTCTTCTTTTGAAAGATATTTGTAAATGCTTTTTCAAAAAGCTCTGTTATTAAGAAGTTTGAGATGCTTCAAATCTGCATGCAAATTTAAAACTTCACAAATATATAATTATTATTGAATACTACCTAGTTTACCAGCAATCTGGGTATCCTTTTCAAACTATAACGATATTTCTATACAATCCTTTATCATTTATAGCCACTCGATGTATCTATGTTTGAACTTTTAATATGAGATTTCTATGCATTATTGGTGGTTAAACAGCAGTTTTATCTGCAGCCCAAAAAGATAGAAAGCTATACCTATTAATTTGCGATTATTAACTTTTCCAGAACAAAATATATGGAGAACTCGCTCCATATATTCATCTGTTTCTATTAATCGAAAACAGATTAATGGAAACAGATGAATGTAATAAAAAGTTATTAATTAAGTTTTTTTTATATTAACATCCATTTACATGATTACCTGCCAAATATTGCTCCTTCGCATTACTTAGACGTTATTAACAGTCAAAAACAGCGGTGATTGTTATATGTATTCGTGACTGTTGTTTCTTCCCATGCCTAATGCCTCAACAAACATTGCAGTTTGTTGCAACGATCCAAAAACAGTTTAAGAAGTACCTGCAGAGATAGCTAGGTGTAGGTATTATCCACTCGTTATTAAGTAGTGCATATTATCTTTGGATTGCAATACGATATAAGGCACTTAATACTTAGTAGGTAGTTTCCTCGCAACTTCCACTAACTACTAAACAATAATAATAACTCTCTTCGGAAAGTTTGCACGCGAGGTATTATTTTGGGCTACCAAACCCTCGACGTACAACAACATGTCTACGTGTGTCTGTAGAGTGAGACGCCACTTAGGACATCGCTACTCCACCAGGGACCCTTCGGGTAAGGATACTGCCGAAACCGTAAATTTATTTAAAAGCGTAGAAAATTTACCAGTATAACAAAATTCCTTCATAGCATGACCTGTTAAGAGTAGAAATCATTTATTCAAGCGAGCTGGTTTTTTTTCTTTAACCCTCAGCAAGAATATACCTACGCCAATATCCTATTTTTTGTGTTAAAAGTATGTTTCTGTAAAGGTGTTGTTTTATTTATATGAAATAACTTTTTGAATTTTATATCATGACTTTTTTCCATATTAAAAGTAAAAGTGCCCATATTCCTCCAAATTAGCCTATACCCACAAACATTAAACATTTATAAATCAAATTAATTTTTTCTTCAAATTCTTCTATATGTATAGGTATTATTGCCAAAAATAAATTTTGAATACTTATATAGGTACAAAATCAAAATCTTACAAAATCAAAATATACCAGACATTAAATAAATTTATGTTAAAAAAGAACTTTAAGAGCGCTGCACCTACTCTTATCATCAGAGATTTTATTCAAACATTGATCGAGCCATGAACCTACTTATACTTTGGAAGGAAATCAAATTCGTATAAAATTAAGCGTGTATTTTTACTTTTGTGGGGTCAGATTAATTTCGCCAGGCCTTCTACCGGCCCAGTGCATCTAATGCGACCTATCAGACAAAATAACGAAAAGGCGTTTAATTCTTATCGGAGGGATAAAAACTGGTAGTCGGATTCTAAATGCAATAATAGGCGGTTGTGCTTCGTGTGGGCTGATCTGTGTTTAACATCGCTAATCCTAACTCTTTGCAGACCCGGTGCTATCATTAGCTCCAGGAATCATACCAGCCATATCCGTCTCTTATACCATCCTTCTGCAGCACACTAATCGCCTGTTACAATCCCCATCCACTCTGGAACAAATTGTGAAACGCTCCTCCTTAAGGTCCTACCCAGCTGCTTTTTATTGCAGTACATCACGAATCTTCTCGAATCATCAATAATGCTATCAATAATTATTTATTAGTATCTTAAAACGGCAGGTGGATTAAGGATCGTGAATGTTTTCTTCCTAACACCACCCCAACTCATTTCTAGTTCTAGGTTAATATTTCAGATCTGATCATCCCTCATTTGCTTTTGTATCAGGTAAAAGATATCCCTACTTTTGAAGGATTATTAGCAGTAAATTTTATGTGCGAATATTAGATATCTAATGTTTGCCACTGTAAATTATTAATGACTTCTATTAAAGGAACATCTGGATTTAACATTCTCTATACATAGAATGACTCCATATCTAGGTGTTATAAATGGTTTTTCATTTTATTTTATCCGCAAGAAATGAGAAAAGAAGTTGTGTTTCTATAAGCTTTCTGGCAACCTAAGTAAAGGTTTAAAAAAACAGTTTTATGGATAAATATATTTTTCTTCCAAGATTCCTATCCTCAGGATTGTAAGACGCCTCTTTTTTCCATTCGATGGTTACCCCACACGAGCTCGAAGTGTCCCGTTTAGAAATGCTCAATGCGACACTTCAAGCCAAGCATTTGTCTCAGATTTCTCAACCATAGCTAATCTTATTTTTCTCCTTTCTATACTAAAACTCTTGTTTTTATGAGCGTTTATATGAAAGCTATGCATTTACCTACAATTTTGCTATAGATTAGTCTACAGAAATCTATCATCCAACGCATATTGTTACATTAGTTTTTCTTTTTCCTATTTTCTGTTGTTTGTCTTACTTTTAACCCGCTCGCTGTTAATGTCTACGTATATACTTTACTGGTGTTCTTATTGTCCATACTATTTGTGTAATTGTTTGTTATAAAATCACTGTTTGTATATTTGTTTAATAAAATAAAATAAAATACTGGTTAGGTACGTTATCCAAAGGTTTAACTATATTAGCTATTAAATTATCCTAAATAATCTCCTAATTCCCTTTTCCTTCCCATCACAATTCACATGATGGAATATTGTAGTAATTGTGGTAATTTTTGTCCCATCATACTCGTATTTTAACAAAATCCCTAACTAATTTGACTGAATATAAAACTTGTAAAAATATGATGTTCGCCGTGTCAGTGGACCATTCAAATTTGCTGTCATTATTATTTGAACCTATTTTGAATAATTTTGTCTCACAACCACATTAAGTTAATTGTGGTAACAACTAAGTGTCTCGGGAGATACACAAACATTTAAACCTCCCGACCATTCATGCTCTATAATGCAGGGGTATTCAACTCATTTCTGGACCCAAAGCCGTAAACGTGAAAAAAATGGACGAGCTTTGTATTTTTTTCATGTTCATACACGTACTATCATAGAATATGCCGGCTAAGATACTATTTTGAAAAACAATTGTCATCGTAGTTGTGAAAATCAGTTGAGAATCTTCTTCTCTGGTTTCAATCCTAGGATTGGCTTGCAGCAATTCCCTCAATTCTTTTCCTCCATTCTTCCCTGTCTTGTGCGGCTCTTTTAAGTTCTTCATATGATTGGCATCGCACGTCCACCAACAGGTCCTCCAGGTACTCTCGGCGTGGGCGTCCCCTAGAGTTTGTCCCCTCGGTCATACCCTCCATTATGGCATGCAAGAGGCCTTGTTGTCTTATTATGTGGCCGATCCATCTTGCACGCCTTTCGGACAAGGTCCTGAGCACAGGTGTCTTCCTCCTTCGATTCTTTGGAGAACCTCCTCGTTTGTAATGTGGTCTCTCCAGGAAATTCCCAATAGTCTTCTGTAGGACCACATCTCAAAAGCCTCTAGTCTCCGTTTATCTCTTTCAGATAGGCACCATGTCTCGCAGCCGTACATCAAGATACTCCATACATAGGTCTTGATGAGGAGTAATCTCAGTTTCAGGTCAATATTATTTGATTCTATTATTTTAAACCTTTTATTAAAGGCAAGCCTAGCCTGATGTATACGGCTGTCGACCTTGCTCTTAGACCGCCCGTCCCATGTTATCTTGCTCCCGAGATAGACAAACAAATAGTTGAGAATAGCATTCTTAAAATCTTAAAAATACAAACATTCTCAGTTTTTTTAAACAAGTAAGTAGTACCTACCTTTTAGATCAATTAAAATTCGTGTAATTTTTCAGTATGTTGGTATACTCGCAGTAGGTACTCACACCTTCCTGCTTATCATTAGGTTATATTTTCAATATCAGGAACTATTTTCATGAAATATTTCAGATTCTATAAATAAAATCATCAATCCAGTCAGAAAGTAGCTACCTACCTATGTGAATGTCAGGGGATGTTTAAGGTAAAATTCAAAAAAAAAATCTGAGCCGATTGGCCATCGTACTCGAGACATTTTGATTCGAAACAGGCGTTTGGATGACTTTTCACTAAACAAAAGAACAAAACTAAACTACGTATTGGTAGTCCATTAGTTCTGTGGCGACCCTGTTCATGACGACATCATCAACCAATAGCGTTCGACCTTGTTCATGACGACATCATCAACCAATAGCGTTCCTTCAAGATGTCGTCATCCAGTAGCAGCCTGCCACATCGTACGAGGCAGCACACCAACCATCAGTCACCAACAAGTCTTCACCAAATCCGCATACAGTCAACACGCACCTTCTACCTCGCGACGCACATCGCGGTGCGCCACTCGGCGCCCGCTCAATAGTATTTTCTGTATTCTGTATAACATGTTACCTCTTCAATAAACCGATCCACCATACAAAACCTGTGCATTCTCACTCTACCAACCACCTATACCCATAGTGGTGACCCCGACGTGATATGAACACGCATTGACACGCAACCAGCAACCTTCTGAAGCGCTGTCCTGCCGAAAGGATGGAAAATGGGTATTGCAGTAGAGTGCCTCACACAAATTGAAAATTCAAACAGTGCTTACAGCCGAGACACGGAAAAACCGGCGCAGCAGCCATCGCAACACACTGGACCACCCAGACTTCCGCAAATCTCGGACACGTAGCAACTAGCATCTGTACACTACGTCACATGAAGACTCAACTATCTACATGTCTTCGAGAATTAACAACACGTACGAGCAAGAAAGGACATTCCAAAGTAAGAAACATTACTTAGTTGTCTCTTAGCTCAGCAACTTGCACACTTCAACATGCTGTGAGTCATTCAACGAAGTCTTCAATGAACTTCTCATTTTCGCCACGATTTTTTTCATCATATCAACATTTTTTCTCAATGTTCAAACCGTCACACATATCTATCAGACTTGGACATTTTAACTTGTCAATGGATAGTGACCAACATAGACAACAACAAATAAGCATCCTCGCATCACCGCTGCAAAGGACTGCTTGCCTACGCCAGAAGAGACACTAGGTAGCAGCAAGGTTATTCTTCCTACGCTGGAACTTCAAATGACCATCGCTACTCAAGATCCTCATAAGCAAACGCCACTTTGAGCACGACGAACGACGTCACTCATTAAAATATGAATACTGAATCCCGAGTACACACGCTCTGGCATATTCATATGGCAGCACCCATAATTCGACATGAATTATTGACTAGCAATATATAGTCAGCAACAGCAACTAGGATCAGCACTTCTTCATTGGCACCAACTCAAAATCTATGTAACGAACAAGAAGAATGCAATCGTGCAAAATAAAATGACCCAGCAACAACTAACGCTTACGCAAGCAAAAAGCAAGCAACATCAGTTTCAACAACAGAAACAGCATACGAAAGTGCAGCACTTCATATTTAAAAAAAATCTTAACTTTCACAGTGCAGTGCAACAATATTTTTACATTCCGTTCTCAAAAGCATCAATCTGTTACATCAGCATTTTTTATCAAGACTAAGACAATGCAATATGACTCATGAACTCGTCGCAGTGAATTGTTTACTTTACACAATCTTATATCTAATCAAAACACCGACCTACGGAGAAGCAAGCTGTGTAATATGATTCTCAGAACGCCAATAATTAAAATTATTCTTCGGCGAGTTGACACTTGCAGTGGATATCAGAAATCCATCCGTGAACATTGTTGTTTTGTCTACAGTAATCATGTTACAACACTTCGTGACAATCTTGCTATTGTATAACTAATACTTATTATTATTTTATCATTTTTGCATTATATAGATTACTCAAACATTATTGTACAACTATGCCTGCTAACCAGGGGTGTAAAACCTTTTGGTCGCGACTGACATAGATGAGCAACATTTTTTAAGAAGCATTATTCGTACCAATCTTTTTCTTCACGCATTGGACATCAGAGTACCTAATCATGAATATCTTCATGAACATGACAGCTTCCACGCTGAACCTCGTGACTCCGTCACTTGGGGGGGAGTACTGTGGCGACCCTGTTCATGACGACATCATCAACCAATAGCGTTCGACCTTGTTCATGACGACATCATCAACCAATAGCGTTCCTTCAAGATGTCGTCATCCAGTAGCAGCCTGCCACATCGTACGAGGCAGCACACCAACCATCAGTCACCAACAAGTCTTCACCAAATCCGCATACAGTCAACACGCACCTTCTACCTCGCGACGCACATCGCGGTGCGCCACTCGGCGCCCGCTCAATAGTATTTTCTGTATTCTGTATAACATGTTACCTCTTCAATAAACCGATCCACCATACAAAACCTGTGCATTCTCACTCTACCAACCACCTATACCCATAGTTCAAACACCTTCTTGTCTTATACAAACAGGGTTTCCAGCTTTCATGACATAATATATTTTGGGGTTTATTTCCTACTAAACGAATTTGTTTGACTCTCAACATATTGAATTCAATAAAATATAGCAAGATAGATAGAATATGGGACCAAGTAAGACCGAAATCCAAGTAACTCAAAATGTTTTATTGTCGCTTCACAATGCTCAGTCACATCGGTGTGGACTGT
The DNA here is from genome assembly GCA_963576905.1 of Mystacides longicornis. Classification (NCBI taxonomy): domain Eukaryota; kingdom Metazoa; phylum Arthropoda; class Insecta; order Trichoptera; family Leptoceridae; genus Mystacides; species Mystacides longicornis. Next base: position 20,473,581 of record OY756421.1, on the reverse strand, counting down.
TGATATACAGAGTTGAAGGCGCCTGGATTGGGAGGCTTGTGTTAGATGTAGATAGGTAGGGAGTGTGTTATGTGTTTAACATAATGAAATAGTATGCAGCCAAGACAATTATTTTAATGGTATCTAATATCATTTAATAATGCTAATCATACAGGTAGGTAGGTAGGTACATACAATGGCTGGGACACATTGGCTATCTCCGTATTCAGCCGAATGTATCATTATTTTAAAAGGACTCTAAATGTTTTCGATTAGTCCTTTCCAACCTTGTAATTTGGTGCACCACACATCATTCACAATATACGCTCTTCTTAGTATCATCTTAACTAAACACATGAAATTTTTAGATAAGAGGTTATGTAGGTAGGTATTCGAATCTTTCATAAAAATTTTAAGTAGTTTTTTTTTTGAGAAACCAAGGTGGTGCCGGTGGCCAGAAAATAATTTCGAAGGGGAATGGGGATATCGATCATTTTAAAATGCATAAATTGAGAAGATCTATAAACACTCAAATAAATCAATATAATACAAGCTCAAAAGTAACACATTACAAACATCTACTCACAAATAGAAATAAAAAGAGAAAAACATATACTTAGTCGAAATATGAGCGAATAGATCAACTAACAAACCACTACGGGCCGTCTTCTACTGTTATTTCGAAGGCTGGCTAAGGGTGATCAGTTTAAGTTAGCAACTTTTGCCATTAGGCGGTAATGTTAAAATTCCGAAACTCCTAATAATCATGAAAATTTTCAACATGTTCAAAAATACCATGCCCCGGCAGGATTCGGACCTGCGACCCTAGTCGTCCCACGCAGAAACGGTAGCCACCGGACCAACTGACCCGACGCTAATTTCTTCACTCTGCGTGTACATAACAAGTGGATGTTTTTTTTAATACCTAATTAATGAAATATAGAGTCATCTGTTGGAAATAGTGTGAACATCTAGCTAGAGCAACCAACGTTTTATAGATACCTACTGCTGGAGGCATGCATTTTATAGACGGTGAGAAGCTGTATAAGAAAATGAAACATAAACAGAATGAAGATTCGAAATGAAATACCAAAATTGACGTAAAATTAAACAAGGTTGGTGCCTATTTAGGTATATGTATTGTCGTACGTATATTTTCGAAATTCGCCATAAGCCTTCCTAACTACTTCGCTACGAGAGATTGTGAAGTTCAAGTTAATAGATTGCAATGATGTCATCTTTGGACGGTCGAATCACGCAGAGCGAACATCCGATAACATGTCCTGAAGTGTATCCGCTTATTGTAATTATTTATTAGTCGTCTGCGCACATACCTTAAAAGTTTATTATTATTAGATAAGTTGGTAGGTACATTACATCATTTTGACCAAGAGACGGTCCAGGACACACGTGTAAACCTAATTGAACTAATCGCCCTCTTCTTGCGGTTCTTAGAACACATCTTGTTTATTTCTTACAAACTAATAAAATGACGATGGCCATTCGGTACATACCTCGATGGCATTATTTATTTCATATTATAAAAATCGTTGAATTTGATTTTTTTTTCGATGTACGCTAGTAAGTAACTCACATGTCAACTTCCAGAACGTGAATTTTTATAACAAAAATAACATAGATATATAATTACCTACACCCTTTTAGAGCAAAAGGAGGCAACAAGAAACCTCCACCACGCTCGATATCGCTCGGTTTCTATGACTTCCTCCAACATCATGTCCAAATATCTCCATCAGCTCTGCTTCAAAAGCAAAGAACACGGATTTTCAATAACTCAATTTTGTTTATACTATCCCAAATTAGGAATAAATATCAGGACTATCAAAATGCGAGCTTTTCATATTTTCTATAAACGAATAAGGGCGATTTTTGTTATTACATTTGCTTAGGTACATAAGCACATTATTGCTCTCGGTAAACATTATGAACCTTCACATTAGATCAAAGCCTATGTAAGTACCTACCTGTTTGAAAAAAACACTGGAATTCTTTGTAGAACGAAAACTATTGATGGAATTATTAATAGTCGCCATTCAGATTGTGTTAATCCCTTTTAAACAGCCAAATTATACCATAATATACGATAAACTATTGTGCCTTTATTAAAATGTCCCCACCGTAAATGACAAATTAAATGCCAACATTTCAAGGATATTATTAACAACCAGAATTTCCCAAACCGTCGCAGGAAGGGTTTGGTAAAACAGTTCGCTAGGTTAAACAATTCGCCCGGCACATCTTTATAATTTTTTATAAATTACCCAAATAAAATCACTTTTGAGAATCGTTGATTGAACACCATCAACCTTTCATTAAATTAAATGTCTTTTCTCGTTGGTACCACTCAACCATTAATGCCATTCTATGTGGTGTGTCTAAAAAAACATACGAAACACTACTTAATCTCGATACATGAAGAAATTTAAAGTTTTTTTTTAATGTGTACCTACGTATTTCACAATATGTCATAATGATAATCATTTCTATAATAGGAATACAAAAATAATTTAATGTGAAAATAATGGACGCTATTTCTATACACAAAATGTGTACATACGTTTATTATAACGATAGGTGCCCATGTGCGTTTGAGGCCACGAAGTTTTCTACTAGTCTAATTGCTACTAGGAACTGTCAATTTGTTACTACAGCTAGCTATGTTTGTGCTTAGAAAAACCTCAACAGTCTGGTAATCATAGGTTTAGTTAAACGACATTTATTTATTTTTTCTGTGAAATTATAGTCGAACTCGCGCACTGCTATTAACAACTATTTTTTTCCGTTTAACTACATTTAATTACATTTCATTTCTTCAACTCTTTTTATACATCTTTTACATTGCTGGAATCAGAACAACAACACTACCTACTAACAAACACTCAAATTAAAAGATTTTTTTTAAGGAAACTCGTTTGAGTTTATTTGTATTTTACAACTGAATCCAGGATCACTCAAAAAGAACAGAAATATTTCCTAAGCAAACTAATTGATATATGTATTTGAAACCACCATATTTACAAAACGCTCAATACAAATTCTTCACAAAGTACATATATAAGTTAAACAACGAATGATGGAGAGAAGGATGTTAAACATTAGTCTAAGACCTAAAAGACAGGAAGTGAAATGAAAGGACCAAAGTTACCGATGTGACATATTAAATAGTGTAACTATAATGGAACTAGGCCGACCATATAGTGAGATCATCGGATGACAGGTAGATCAAGGTAACCCTGGAGTGGAGGCGAAGAACAGGTTATAGAAATCGAGTTCGTCGAAGGAATGTCAAGAGACAGAGAATCGTGGAAGTCAGAAAGTGAGGCTTTTATCCAACAGGTACTGAACGGATCAAGCGTCTCACCAACCATGTTGATATGCTAAACCTCTTCAGCTGACAGTCTTCTTCTTCTGTTCAGTTCTTCATGTTCATGGGATAGGGATGTCTAACTACGCGATAAAGTCTCTCTTATATAGGTGGATCGTGGATCAACCAAAGTTGGTTGCTCTCTTGTTCTCAATAATTTCCAACTTTTATCTCTATATTTCATTAATTATTGTAAATATGTATTTGTTGCATACATGAGATTTTATGTTGCATAGATGAGATTTCTCATGATTAGGAGTTTCGGAGACTCAAACATTACCACCTAATGGCGAACGTTGTTAACGTAAAGTGATCACACTAAGCCAGCCTTCGAAACAACAGTAGAAGACGTTCGTAAGCCCGTGGTGGTTTGTTCCATCCAAAAATCGTCATTAGTAATTTTAGTTATTAGATAATTCGAAGTTCGTTTGTTTGATGGTATCGAATCTATACTGATGTTAGTTATGTACGTATGGCCTCTTCAAAAGCATCCATTTAACCTTTATTTTAACATCTAAAGCTAAACTAATAGGTACCTGTTTAAGGTTTTTTTTTTCTTAATGACTTTTCACTTCGGTTAATATTATTTTGTCAGCAGTCACTGCCTGATGAAGCCTTGAAATTTTAAATCTACTTTACAAGAGAACAACATTATCACATGAAACGACCGCGGGACAGCAAAATTAATGAAATTTGTTTCATTAATTTTCATGCAATTTAATCAAACGATTACAACATTAAGATACTTGTATGATAACATATTAAGTATTGAGGGGAGGAGAGTATTTCATATACCTAGTGGATATCACTTGCAAAATCTTTTATGTCAAAATTTATTTGTAATAATTACAGCATAGAAGCTAGCACTGATTTTTTTCTTACAATATTAAACCTGATTATAAAGGAACAAAGACACAATTATTGTATTTGACTAATTATTTTTGAAGGTAGCAGTCAAAAAACTTTTCATGCAGTTAAGCAATAGCGTACATTATGCGTTGAATTGAATGGAACAAAACCCGATTTAAATTATTAAGATAATGCGTATCTACCTAGTAATTTATGCGATATAAATTTTAATTAAATTTTAAAAGTTATAGGTATTATATAAGGTAGGTACCAAAATTGTGATTTCAAATTAATAAGATTTTGGAAAAAAAAAAAAACTACAATTTCGGCACTTTTTTTTCATCCAAACAATTCAATAACGAACAAGTATATTTGTCCATACCTGCATTGTATAAAAAGGTCGAATGTAGCTACTTATACTTATATTTTTGCTTGCTGCTTCAGCGGCTGCCCATCTGCCCCAGATAATGATCCAACAACCTACTCGGTACACGGAGTACCTATACCCTAAACGTTTCATACACGACTTTTCTTATACATATATTTGTATACAAGTCAAAAATCTTGAGTGTTTATACCAATAATAAAAATCTACGACCAGAGATTCAGTTCAATTAATCACACACAATATTTTTTTTCTTTGCAGAAACTGAAAAAAATTGTAAGAGATTAAAAAAATCTGATCAGAGCAGTTAATATTATAGTATCAGCTATTACTTAGAACAGCTGCAGTTACCAAAAGAGGCAAACCCTTTCTTATAGTTTCGCAACTACAATATCAAGCCGGCTTGCGTTTGCATAAATTCATTCATAATACTTAATCAATATGATCTTTTTACTTTTCATATACCTTAATACCTACCTACATAAAAACAAGTAAATGTAAATATACTAAAGTAGGTACCTACATTTATTGTTCTGTATTTCATCACACTTTACCCCATAATAATACAAAAATAAAACCTCCAATTTCTAGAAAATTATTAGTTAGAAGTTGGAATTACGACACTTGAGTGTAGGTACATATATCTACGTCTGGGTATAGGTATAGATCAAGCGATGTATGTATGTATAATAACAGGTTGCGTCTCTATGTCTACCCCGTATTTGCACCTCCCGCCGTATTTCACAGTCTGTCATCGTAATAACCAACAATTATTTTATATTAAAACATATCATTCACCCCCTACCCCTCAGTATATCATTTTAATAATTCCATATATTTACGTGGAGAATTTAATTTTCATCGTGTGATAATATCGTCAAACGTGTCTGACACACTTCAACCCTAGATTTGGGTATTTCTTTTGTTATTTTGAAAATTTTATACCTAAACTGGCTGAAATCGGTTCTAAGTTAGTTTTTTACAAGGGGATGCCCTTGTGTATGAAATGCCAAAAAAGGGGGAAACATTTTTTAAAAATAGTTGGAAGTATGGTCATGCAATGTCCTAAAAGACATTATTGTGATATCAGAAATAAATTTTTAAACTTCTAAAGTTTTTTGTGGAAATATTGGTTAGTAAAAAGATTTTTCCCTAAACCTGCCTACATTCTCTTATAAGAAGAAAAGTTACATTTTGAGATATTAAGGTAGGTACCTACCTACTATTTATATTTTTATCACAATTACAGAATGAGTTTCAGGTGTTAAATTTGTAGTTGATATTCTTAAACTGACTATAAAATCTATAGGTAGGTACTATAAAGGAAAGTCGAGTTAGTGCGAACACTTATGTATAACTTGAGATCGGCTGTAGGTATACAGATTTTTAAGATACTTACTTGGTTCATTTGATTCTTCCCCGCTCCGGATAACAGAATAACTAATAAAACATCGAAAAAGGGATAAAAATAATATAAAACATAATATTAAAGTTAGTAGGTATCGAAATATATTATTTTACCAATAAAGTGTTTGTTATTATTATTATTATTGAAACTGGTATACTGACAACAATGCCATTTGTGAAAAAATCCATAACAATATAATTTTTATTTACTTGACAACCATTGAGTTTCAAAACATTGGTACGCAGATTTTTGATAGAAAATCTTTTAAGCTTTCAGAAATATTTTTTTAACATTCAAACATATTTTAAACGCATTTTTGTATAAATTACAAATTTGAAATCAATATGCATAGTAAGGACTACAGGACAACGTCTGTCGGGAAAGCTAGTATTGATTAAAAAATTGTTTCCCTAAACCGTGATCTTAAGTAAAATAGGTAGGTACGTACATTCTCTTAAGAAGAACAGTTACATTTTGAGATATGAAGGTACCTACCTATCTATAGTTTTATCACAATAACAGAATGAGATTCAGGTGTTGATTTTGTAGTTGAGATTAGACAAGATATGGAAGGACGGGGGCATCTCCAGAACCTCAAAAGTTCGTTTGGTAAGGGCACTAGTCTTTCCAATATTTTCTTACGGGGGCGAGACATGGACAATAAAAGCCCGAGAAAGACAGAGAATCGATGCATTCGAGATGTGGTGCTGGAGACGTTTACTTCGTATCCCCTGGACGGCCAGAAGAACCAATACGTCAATTTTGAGAGAGCTGAGCATAACAGACAGACTTTCATCCTTGTGCTTGAAGCAGGTTCTCCGGTTCTTCGGTCACATTGCTAGAAGAGGTGAAGAGAGCCTGGAAAAATTGGTGGTCCTTGGTGGAGTCGAAGGTTCGTAAGGCAGAGAAAGAGCACCCACGAGATGGACAGACCGAATTAGGGCAGCTACAGGCACAACAGTTGTTGGAGCAGTGCGGATGGCGATGTGTCGGGAGAGATGGAGGACTATACACGATGTTGTTGCGGCAGAGAGAGTTCCAGGCAGTCGTTTGTGATGATGATGATTCAAACTGATTGTAAAATTAAAAAAAAATTAGGCGAACATTGAAGCAGCGTTTATCTAAAATTGCCCCCGTCATATTATTTCTGGCAACTTTGGGTAGACAATTGAAATGAATGTATTGTTTTACTGTACCGGACGGCAGTAGGTTAAAGACAATTTGTGAATGTGTATATAGACCTTTATGATTTGAACCATTTTCGAACATTGCCTGCGACATAGATTTATACCTATTAAGGGTGGGTGCACGGGGTCTTCTAACTTATGACGACCGCGGAGTGTGTATGTCAGTCCGCTGAGACTGACGCATTTTCACTACCGCGGCCGCCGGGTTCGTGATTTACCCGTGAATGTGACCTCGTGCCCCCCAACCCGAATATTGATTATGCATAGGTTAAGTGATCTTAATTATGTATATATATTGAATTGCGATTCCGTTGTGCATCCCGTCTCGGACAGCTAATAAAGGATTGGTTTGTCCCTGAAGAGCCGAGGCGGGGGCCAACATCTTGTACATATGATCCCTGTGTAATGTTTACTGATTGTTTATGTGTATCTGGGGACATCTGGGATGCCTACCAGAGACTTATTCTGGTAGAGTAATGCATGCTGCGTCGGTGGCTCGGCTATGAGAGGCCGAGCAACACAGCGCAGGCCAATGAAAGGTGCATGAATGCGCCGAATGAAGGCACACTAGTGCTGAGACACTGGTGCGGCCAGGCATGTAGTGTCGGTGGCTTGGTCGTGTCGCGGCCAGGCATCACGGCTCATGCTCGTACTGTAAGGTACATGATTGATTTGCGGGATCGCTGATTGCGTAACCTAGCGTAGGGCGACTGTGGCCGGTCTGCAGTATTGAAACTGCGACCGTGCATCACGGCTCATGCCAGTACCGTGAGGTACAAGGATGAACGCAGGTTGCTGATTGCGCAACCTAGCGTAGGGCGACTGTGGCCGGTCTGCAGTATTGAAACTGCGACCGTGCATCACGGCTCATGCCAGTACCGTGAGGTACAAGGATGAACGCAGGTTGCTGATTGCGCAACCTAGCGTAGGGCGACTGTGGCCGGTCTGCAGTATTGAAACTGCGACCGTGCATCACGGCTCACGATTGGGAATATCTGGGGGGCTTGCTGGATGCAATGACATCGGCAGCCCCAGCATAGAGCTCAGCGCGCTGACTGACGTCTGGTGGCGCGGCCTATGCACAGGGGATTTGTATGGGGCATAACTTGGGTTTGACGGGTGCTTTCCGGACACGGAGATGTCTGGCGAGGCTCGGCATGAGGTGTAGGCCTGCCAGCCGCGGAATCCTATTCCAGGCGGCTGGACAGAGCAGCACAAATGCATAATTTGTAATATTAACTTGTAGGTTAATTTGGTTGGCACACCTCGGTGTAAAATCGTGAGGCGATCTCAACGATACCAAATACACCGAGGTGGGCATTTGATTTCATACGATAATTCGCATTTAGGCGAAATTATCGATAATTATCCACCCCGCCACGCAGCACTGCGATGCATGACGTGGTGGGGAGCGCCTGCGTGCGCCTACTGTGTCCGCGCCGTTCGCACCAGCCTGCGAGCTGGGATCGACGGCGCGGATTTGAATATAAGCACGTACATTTCCCCAATAAAGTCAGAATATCTTCGTTTACACTTGGTGTTTCATTCTCTCTCTGCTCTCCCGCTCTACTCGGACTTGGACCTTGGCTTGGACTCTGCACTGGACTGGACTCGGACTTCTCTTTGGACACGGATTGGACTCTCATCTCTGGCTGGCTCTTTGGACCGTGGCACGACCCATGCAATTGGACCCTGACTACGGCTTCTGAACACACCGCTGGACCGAACGATCTCTCGAACGCGCGTCAGGCCCGAAGCAAGTACGGCCTGCGTGACTACTAGGAGATCGCTTCGTCGAGGGCGCCGGGCGAAGAAGAAGACGATCGCGGAGCGGCCGGGCGAGGAAGAGGAGAGAGGCGTGAGATCCCGTTGCCAAGCATCCACCCTACACTTGACCGTTCCACCTTCGGTCCTTGTGCCGTACGCTGTGCGGTACAAATTGGTCCTTCGAGCCGGATCGGTAACGGGATGCTGTTCGCGCTTGTGAAGGAGGGAGTGGACGAGCCATGGACGTCTGCGGACTGCTCATCCACCACCAGCACCATGATGGACGAAGCGGTCATCCGGTTCCTGCAGAAGCAGATGGATGACCTGAGGGGAGCGCTAGCCGCCAACCAGGCAGAGCTAGCGTTTCTCAAAGCGGCGAACCGCGAACAAGCACCCGCGAGTGCTCGAGTGACCCGCGAGTCAACACACGCGTGTGTTGACACGAACAGTGAACCTTGAACAGTTAGTCATCAGTGAATTTAAGTGGCCAACTGGCGGTGAATCTGGACTTGCCGAGTCAGTACCCGCGAGTACTGCCGAAGTGAACCGCGCAACGACACCCGCGAGTGTCGCCGTGGACAGTGCTGCAGAAAACACGGCCATCCAGAACCCACCTAGCGGGCGCATCGGTGATTCGATGACGTCTGCGGTGACCGGATGGTCGATGACGCAAGTGAGGCCCGCGAGCTCCTTGCTAGTGAACGAACAATCATTGAAAACGGAAAGTGGACAGCCGGTGCTGTCATATCTCCGCGAAGTGACGTCACCTAGCGAGCGCGCCTATAGAGCGACGCTTGCGGTGACTGAGCAGGAATGGCTCTTGCATGAACCCGTAGCCGGTGCTACAGAAAGGTCACCTAGCGAATGCGCTGAAGCGACATTTGCGGTGGCTGAGCGAGGGAGGCCCGCGGGCTACTCGCAAGCGAACGAATATTGTGTGCGCGTTGAACAAGAAGACTGTGACGTAACGCGTGACGTCACCCGCGGACGGGTGACATCGGGTAGTGGACAGCCGATGCTGTCGTGTGCCTATAGAACGAACGCCTGTGGGGGGCCGCCTAGCGAGTGCGCCGGTGAACCGGCGACGCTTGCGGCGGTACGGCAGGTGGTAGGCGCCGATATTACCACTTATCGGTGCCATCCGTGTGTGGGAACGGAATGTTCCGTGACACGGGCCGAGCTTTACTGCGGTGAGCTCAGGAACGGTTGTGGCGAGTTACCTAGCGGGCGCGTCTTGTATCCGACGACGCCTGCGGTGACTGGACAGCCTACTGGACAATTGGGATTAAAGTGCTTGTGTGCTACGATGAGTTTCTCAATTGAAAAACCAGGACAAGTGTCAAAATGTCCTGGCGTGAAAAGTGGCCCTGCTGGGCAAGTGAAACGAGTGCTGCGATACCACGCTCGAAGTGCTGAAGCTGCTGCAGTATGCACAATGCAACGCGTTGTGACCCCTATGATTTGTCCGAGCGGACTTGCTCAGACAATGGGGCGACGCACGGGGTCATATGGGCTGAAGCCGGTGACCCCACAACGTGACTGGATGTCACAACGGGGGCAGGGAAACTGCTCCCGGGATCTGAAAGCTGTGCGGCCCGTTGCAGCCTTACAACCTGCACGGGACGACAGTGAGCTGGAACGGGCATGGAGAAACCATGCTCGATGCACGAGAGCCTCTCGACCCTCAGAGGTCGGGGCAAAGTGCAGGATGACGAAAGGGCTCGCTATGGGACGGGTCAAAGTCAGACGGAAACTCGCGGGGAAGGGAGCGCCTATCAAATTGCGACCCGAGATCCGCGAACATGCCCAATGGGTGCCGAGCAAGGGCCCACGGCATTTGAAGGTGGGCCTATTAGGCGTGAACGCCACCCACCACCCCTCATATGCCAGAAGGCGCGAGAACCTCATGAGGGAAGAACCTTTCAAGACAGTGGTCAAATGGAGGGACAGACTCGACGGCTGGTTGCCGAACTTGAAAACTGGGTGGCCCGCTGCAGCCTTACAACCTGCACGGGTCGACAGTGATAAAAAACGAACAAGAGGGTGCTTCGTTCGTCGCACGAAAACCACCAGATCCTCAGAGATCGGGGCGAAGTGCCGATTGTCAAAATCGCTCGCTGAGTTGCGAGGCATGTCATCCAAGAAGAGATGGCGACAGAACAAACGCTGGGTGCCAAGTTTGGGAGCTGAGAAGAAGCCAGTGTTGATATTGCAGCCAAATCCAGACTCCGAAATGCAGAACAAGTGCAGCGAAAATGTGCATGAAACTGAAGAGGTGGTGGGTGCCACCCCCCACCCGCAGACAACCGCGGAGGCGCTAGGCAGTCACCTGGGCCCGCGAAGAATTGATGTGGCGTCTACGTCAGCCAATGTTGACGCCACCCACCACCACCCCTCAGACGCCAGAAGGCGTGTGATTCAGATGAGGGGAGTACCTTCCGACGTCAGAGCTTGGAAGGACGAGTCACCAATGAGGAGATGGCCATTGTACAACGGCGGCCTGCCAAGCTGGAGAGCTGAGAAGAGGCCAATGCTGAAGTTGCAGCTACAAATTCAATGTGTCAATGTCGAGAAAAGCACATTGAAAGCGCGTGATGCTGACGAGGTGATCGATGACACCACCCACCCGCAGAAACTCACGACCGAAGCCGAGGAGGTGCCGGGTAGCTACCTGGGCCCGCGGTTCATCGAAGTGGCGTCTACTCCTGCAACTGTAGACGCCACCCACCACCCCCCGTCAAACGCCAGTGGGCGTGTGCTACACACGGGGGGAGAACCCTCCTGCTCTCCAAACAATAAGAGCTGGGAGGTCAGGCCATCGACGAGACAATCGGTGGCCCGGAAGACACTGTCACTGGTGTGGCAGCCCGATACCGAGGAGGTGCGAGGCAGAAGTCTGCACCTGCTGACATACGCGGTGAGACCAGGGGGCGTGATCGCCACCCACCGCACATCAGAGAGCAGCAAGGCGGTGAACTCACGAGGGGAGGAGCCAGCTACCTGCCAAAAAACGACGCCATGGATAGGCGGTCGTCCCGACGCTAGGCGTCATCGTCATAGGATGCGGGTCAGGGTATCGGCCAGGGGGTACCAGTCTGATGACTGGACGTCACGCCCACCTGTGTCGGCCGCCGCATCCAGTAAGGAGAGGGCGAAGTCCCTCGATAGGTCAAAGGCAATGCAGTGGCGCCGGGCACGCAGAAAGGCCTGGCCCACAAATATAGCATGCTCCTGCAACGACGGATGGTACGAGCAACAACAAGACCCTGAAGGGAGGACTGTGACGGCGCAGTACATCACGGCGATGAGGAGGTGCCAACCGGGGACCCACAGCGATGCAGCCATGGGGTTCGACTGTCGTCCGGCTGATGAAGTTAAAACTCCCTCGGAATTTTAGAGGGGAGTGTACCGGACGGCAGTAGGTTAAAGACAATTTGTGAATGTGTATATAGACCTTTATGATTTGAACCATTTTCGAACATTGCCTGCGACATAGATTTATACCTATTAAGGGTGGGTGCACGGGGTCTTCTAACTTATGACGACCGCGGAGTGTGTATGTCAGTCCGCTGAGACTGACGCATTTTCACTACCGCGGCCGCCGGGTTCGTGATTTACCCGTGAATGTGACCTCGTGCCCCCCAACCCGAATATTGATTATGCATAGGTTAAGTGATCTTAATTATGTATATATATTGAATTGCGATTCCGTTGTGCATCCCGTCTCGGACAGCTAATAAAGGATTGGTTTGTCCCTGAAGAGCCGAGGCGGGGGCCAACATCTTGTACATATGATCCCTGTGTAATGTTTACTGATTGTTTATGTGTATCTGGGGACATCTGGGATGCCTACCAGAGACTTATTCTGGTAGAGTAATGCATGCTGCGTCGGTGGCTCGGCTATGAGAGGCCGAGCAACACAGCGCAGGCCAATGAAAGGTGCATGAATGCGCCGAATGAAGGCACACTAGTGCTGAGACACTGGTGCGGCCAGGCATGTAGTGTCGGTGGCTTGGTCGTGTCGCGGCCAGGCATCACGGCTCATGCTCGTACTGTAAGGTACATGATTGATTTGCGGGATCGCTGATTGCGTAACCTAGCGTAGGGCGACTGTGGCCGGTCTGCAGTATTGAAACTGCGACCGTGCATCACGGCTCATGCCAGTACCGTGAGGTACAAGGATGAACGCAGGTTGCTGATTGCGCAACCTAGCGTAGGGCGACTGTGGCCGGTCTGCAGTATTGAAACTGCGACCGTGCATCACGGCTCATGCCAGTACCGTGAGGTACAAGGATGAACGCAGGTTGCTGATTGCGCAACCTAGCGTAGGGCGACTGTGGCCGGTCTGCAGTATTGAAACTGCGACCGTGCATCACGGCTCACGATTGGGAATATCTGGGGGGCTTGCTGGATGCAATGACATCGGCAGCCCCAGCATAGAGCTCAGCGCGCTGACTGACGTCTGGTGGCGCGGCCTATGCACAGGGGATTTGTATGGGGCATAACTTGGGTTTGACGGGTGCTTTCCGGACACGGAGATGTCTGGCGAGGCTCGGCATGAGGTGTAGGCCTGCCAGCCGCGGAATCCTATTCCAGGCGGCTGGACAGAGCAGCACAAATGCATAATTTGTAATATTAACTTGTAGGTTAATTTGGTTGGCACACCTCGGTGTAAAATCGTGAGGCGATCTCAACGATACCAAATACACCGAGGTGGGCATTTGATTTCATACGATAATTCGCATTTAGGCGAAATTATCGATAATTATCCACCCCGCCACGCAGCACTGCGATGCATGACGTGGTGGGGAGCGCCTGCGTGCGCCTACTGTGTCCGCGCCGTTCGCACCAGCCTGCGAGCTGGGATCGACGGCGCGGATTTGAATATAAGCACGTACATTTCCCCAATAAAGTCAGAATATCTTCGTTTACACTTGGTGTTTCATTCTCTCTCTGCTCTCCCGCTCTACTCGGACTTGGACCTTGGCTTGGACTCTGCACTGGACTGGACTCGGACTTCTCTTTGGACACGGATTGGACTCTCATCTCTGGCTGGCTCTTTGGACCGTGGCACGACCCATGCAATTGGACCCTGACTACGGCTTCTGAACACACCGCTGGACCGAACGATCTCTCGAACGCGCGTCAGGCCCGAAGCAAGTACGGCCTGCGTGACTACTAGGAGATCGCTTCGTCGAGGGCGCCGGGCGAAGAAGAAGACGATCGCGGAGCGGCCGGGCGAGGAAGAGGAGAGAGGCGTGAGATCCCGTTGCCAAGCATCCACCCTACACTTGACCGTTCCACCTTCGGTCCTTGTGCCGTACGCTGTGCGGTACATTTACATTCATATTAAAATGAGGTAAAGGCAGAACCTATTGCCAGTCTACCGCACTAACAGCAGCGGCGTGGAGACAGAACAATGACACTATAATATCAGTGGATCAGATAACTCTAATTTGAGTAATTTCTACAATTTTCCCGCAATAGCTAATACTACGTTTGATGGGCGTACAGACGTTTAATGACGCGTCACAAATAATACGAGCCACTTTTTCTAGAAAATCTTCGACCTTTAGTATAGATCTTACTGATTGGCTAGATGAAGCCCTACAAAAAACATCCATAATTTCTGAACGAAACATGACATACGGATTAGGTGTAGTGCGTTTTTTTCGGAGTTTCGGAGATTGCAATCGTTCAGACAGAATCATTTATAAAAAAGGGCCGCTCATGTCAGCAACAAATGCGCGGGTTTATAAATTAAGAAATTGAATTTTATCAGTAGTTAAACCTTTAATTCTGACATTAAAAGCTCGGTTCAGAGCTTTGCAATTATTCTTTTATCTTTCCCATCTAGCTTGATACACGATATTATATCGTGCCTTTTTTAAAGTAAATCGCTTCACATGAAGCAAATCTTGTGTTGTTTGTCATTGTCAAAAGCTTTCTCATAATCTATAGAACATTAGTACCTATACCTACATCTTTTTGTTGATCAATTAATTTTTAGTTAGGTTATCCAGCTTTAACCTTTCCTTCCCGGTGCTGTGTAGGCACTACGCATTGCTCCTTTTAACCTTCAATATCTTTATAAATATAATTTATACGGGGCTGAGGCTTTGGGTATTCCTCCATCATACATTTACCTATCGAATCAAAAAATAATACTGAGAATAATCATTACTTATGGGGTGCATCCATAGGATTTTGTAAGCATCGGTAGCGAATTTACTAATACCATCGAAGGTGTACTCCACTACAGTCAATGTTGGGTGGGTACCTACCTACATCCACGGGAACTATGTTAGTAGCTACATGCGCGAACATTTAGAAATCACGTGATCAATAGCATGACGTCTCACTCGCGCGCACTCACTTCTCCTAGAGTGACGATGAAAAAACACTTCTACCTTCAGTGGTGCAAAACTGATTATTTACGATCTATAATAAAATTATTATTTTAGTATTTTTATCTCTTTTTATAATATAAATATATTATTTGTATGTAATTGTGTATTTATTTATAGAAGTGCTTTATTCATATGTAATTACGTTGTGAATCTTTTACACCTACCGTATTTCACAATACTATTACTGTGTTATAAAAAAAAATCAACTTAGAAATATATATTTTTATAAAACCAATTGTTACTAAGATTTTGTAGAAAGCTCTGTGTATGTCTTTGGGGAAAATGGTTGACAGATGAAGAGAAAGCGAGTAATAATAATACTGCAGACTATTTCCATTACATTCATACGGTCAAAAATTAATACACAAGATTTTATCGACAAAATGTGTGGGGTACAAGCCCCCAATAAAACAAGAAAACAAAATTTGCAGCATTAAATTTTTAACCTTTTATCCCTACTCCTAAAATATGTATTTATTGAAGTTGGTTTATTTTTAACAATTTTGTTTTACTTTTTGGTAATTGTTACACTGTAAATAACAAATTGTATTTGTTAATATTTTGTTTGTTTTCAATTCAATGACAAAATAAAGGTAAAAAAACAATAATAAATAAACAAATTTAGGTAAAAAAATAATATAATAGTTTTAAACCACTGTCATTCTCTGTGTTCGCCAACTGCACTCACACAAACACAACCCAGTCGCTCCTGGACTTCCGTACGTGTGTGCTGTGTAACTTGTATAGACAAGCCGCCAAATGTATGGGAGAATACCTATGTTTGTTTTTTTCAGATTTTTAATATTTAAAGCAATTATGGATAAAATATTTTTATTTTGAGGCTTCATTAAAAGCTGTAAGAATATAATTATCATGGTTTGAAAATGATTGCCTTATTTTTTGGGACTAAAATAGCTAATTTAAAAATGTGTAGTGACTACACAGCACCGTAACGCGCGGAAGTTTTTTAGCACAGTAAGGGAAAGGTTAAAGAAACAGACATTGAGTAATATAACTTTAGACACTGAAACACTAAGGTTTTAAACAAAATATAATCAAAATATCGTTACGTCGACTCTCATACTATGAGAAGAAATCGTTTGGTTTTTGAGTTGAAAGATTTTCAGCGGGAATATAAAGGTTCATATTATTCTTTACGTTGAACCGGTCACCAATATTTGATGAACCTATAAGAACAACGAGTAGGTACCTACGTAAGTTAACGATGGTCAATGTTGACCTCCGCATCATACAGAATAATATACACATTGTACATACAAAAATGATAAAAAAATGCCCCCAAGCGATAGTTATCTTCTTAATAAGCGCCCGTGTGTACTCCATATAGGACACATGATTACCGTCCTGTATGTGAGTCCAAGTAGGTACCGGAGATTGAACGTGAGAGACAAAATATCTGATGTAATTTGCTGTTCTCAGAAAAAAATATTACTTACACTTTAAGATATGTGTGGGATCAAATAATACAATATTAGATCAGGTTTGATTATCAATTATATGGGGTGACCAAATGTTTTAAAAGATCTTTTTCAACTTCTTTTAAAAGTGTCCAGACAGGTCAGGACCTTGACTTTCAGTGCAATACATGTATACAGTACCCCTATTCCGAGTATTACTCACTAACGTAAGTGAGAAACTCAAGTAGGGGCGCTATGCACGTTTCCATATAAAATTTTGTTACTTCACGCCAGCTTAAATGTCACGGAAACTTAGAATTGGGGTAGGTACTTCCCTGTCTTTAACTGCATGAATGTGTTTCTCAAAGGTTTGAATGCCAGTACAAGTCCTTAAACAATACGAAACCATGATATCTGTCTTCATGTAAATGTAAAAGTTCTGGGTATAATTTTCAAAAAACACTCTTGTTTTATTTTCGACAACGCACATAAGCAGTGGGCGTAAAATATAATTTTACATTAGGTATAGGTACACAATTTTTTAGTTAATCTATGTTATTTTTACTTTAAGCTTGTTGTCACCGTATGGTTAGGCTACGATTTAAATCACACACCTATACCTACCTACTATATTTAGTGTTGATAAAACTATTTAACCAAATTACTAATATATAGATATGTACCTACGCAGATATCATAAATCACTTGATGTATTAGATACTTATATTCCTTAATATCTACGTATTATACCTATTATATTTGCCTGCATATTTAAGTTTAGATCCTATTATTTTATAGGTCGCTACATAATGTATCTCGCACTACTGCATTTAGTTTCGGTGGAGATTGAATAAAAACATATGTAGTTGTTTTGTGAACAATGCAATTTAGTATCTAATCGGTGGGTATTCCTCCGCTTCCGCAAAAATCATAGGTATTTTAGTAAAAAAAACGTCTTATACCCAAAACGATTTTGGAATGCCCAGCATTAATCATTACCACTCTACATTTTCGTACTTTTAAATTATTAATCGATATTAACAGTGTTTCTTTTTCATTGCAGGAATCACAAAACGGCGGCCTGGACCGCTTAAACTATTGCCGGCCCGAGGATCGACCTCTGGTTGTCAGAGATCTATTGAGAAGTCGAGGAGTGGCTGCTGCTGGCCTGCCATTGAATCTACCTCCTCCTGGACCACCAGATCCTCGTCTACTCCACCAACTTAGACTAGAAGCGGAGTTCAGAAAGCTAGCAGAACACAGACAGCAAGCTCTACACGGATTTAGAAATTATTTAGCAGGGTATCCTTCCGACTTAGAAGCTTTCAAATTCTTTCGAGATCAAGCCAAGCTAGCTGAACAACATGAAAAATATCAGGAGCATGTTCGGGCAATCGAAAATTATCAGAAACATCATGATAAGAACAAGACATCTCCATCACCTATCGCGGTCAAAGCAGAAAGATCACCGAGTAGGAGGCAATCTTCTCCGGTACAATCGCCATTACCGAGTCCTAAATTATCCAGACCACCTTCTACGTCATCTCTTACAAGTCAGAAACATAAGCCTATGAAAGAGAGTCATTCGCCACATAACAACCAGTCCAGTGGGTCTCCATTAAATCGTCTCCAAAATATGCAACCCTTTGATTTTAGAAAAATTGGATCAAGCCTCAACTCATTTGTTAACACAACTCCTCACCAAATGAACCCCGAATATAACAGTTACTACCAGAGAAAAAGAAGATCGTCAGATACATCAAGTGAGAGCAACCATAATTTAAATCACTACGGTCTGAACAACCACGTCTTACATCTACCTCCTCCTGTACCACTCCCGCCTACATCACTGGCCATGTCTTTGAATTCGTACGGTCATTCAGCTGCGATGGCTGCAGCAAGTAATTCTCTCATGGCCGCGGGTTTTTCAAATTTAATACCTCAAACAGGAAGAAAATCACCATCTGTTGCAAATTCAGATTTGAGAAGCATGACCGGTAGTAGTGATTTTGGTTCAGAAGAAGGTCGTTCTGAAGATGATGATAATGCACTGAACTTAAGTAAAGATATTGTTCATAAAACACCACGTGTTGGTCGTCCTCCGACTGTGACCAAACCTCTCACCCCATCTAAAAGACAATGGGGTTCTTCTCAATTACCTTTGAACTTGGGAACTCATTACATAAATCCTGCAACAGGTAAAAAAAGAGTTCAATGTAATGTATGTTTAAAAACTTTTTGTGACAAAGGAGCCCTTAAAATCCATTTTTCTGCCGTCCACCTAAGGGAAATGCACAAATGTACAGTAGAAGGTTGTAATATGATGTTTAGCTCTAGGCGGTCTCGTAACCGTCACAGTGCAAACCCTAATCCAAAGTTACATTCTCCTCATATGAGAAGAAAAATATCACCCCATGATGGTCGAAGTGCACAACCGCATCATGTTTTGATACCACCTCATGCAAATGCTTTGACCATGCCTCCCGGAGGGACATTGGGACCTCTTAATCCATTTGGAGCTTTTCCACTGCTCACTCCTCCCCCCGAAATGAGAAACCATCCAGGTATGACTCCAACTTTAGACTTTAAGCATGGTTTAGATTTATCATTTCAACAAAGATATGAAAGAGCAAAACTTCTACAAAATAATGTTCAAGATAATGCATGCAATAAAAACAATAGTGATGAATATGATCAGGTCGATGATGATGGAGACGACGAAGATGATGGGATAGTCGTCGTCACTGGTGATGATGACGATGAAGATAATTATCAAACAGAAAGCAGTGATCATAATGAGCATAATATAGAAGAAACGAAATCGAATGGAATGTCTGATGAACCTGAAGATTTTAGTATGTCCAAATTGAAAGACACATATACATCACAGCAAATAAAGGAACCTGAAAATGGCACAAAAGATCATTCTTTATTAGAATGTAATGATATAAAAGATGAAAATTTGCAACAGGTTTCTAGTAAAAGAAAGCGAAAAAGTCAAAATCCAACACGATGTGCTATTCCGATTCCAAATTCTATGGAGCCAATTACATCTGAAAATGAAAGTGATGAAGATATCAAACCAGTAATGCTCGCCACAAGTGAAAATCCCGTATTAGATTTGAAAAGAATAAAGACAGAATCTCCTGTTATAAACGAAGAATTAGATTTGAGAAAAAAGGAAGAACAAAGTTATGATGAAAGTTTTGAAAAAGATCACCTTAAATCGGAATCACGAGATGAAAATATCAAACTTGAAGAAAGAAATATTTTTACAAGAGAAGAATGCAATGGTGATGAAACAGAATGTATGAATTTGAGCAAACCTAAAACGCCTCATTCTCCAGATGAAAAAAATGCTTTTAATGAAGCAGAGAATTTAACAGTTTCTAAAATGTCACCAACAGACTTAACAGAAAAAACAGAATCACCAAACCCTTTGCAAAAACTTGAAAGTCTTTCACAAACAGATTTTAATGAATGTGTGACTCACAAAAATGATAACCTCGATAGTTCCAAATATTTTGAAATAAATAATAGTAGTCCTTCACCCCCGAGATCACGATCATCGTCTGTAGATAATCTTAGTGATCATTCAGGTGATAGTCAAAATGAAATCTACGGTCATTTTGACAACGGCGTATTTATAAGTACGATGGATGTTCCTATAGATAAAGAAAATCCAAGAAAATGTTCGGCCTGTGGTAAAATATTTCAGAATCACTTCAGTGTGAAAACTCACTATCAAAATGTACATTTGAAACTAATGCATAAATGCAGTATAGATGGATGTAACGCAGCCTTTCCGTCTAAGAGGAGTCGAGATAGGCATAGTTCAAACCTTAATCTCCACAGAAAACTACTATCAACCTCTTCTTGCGAATCCACACCACCGTTTCCAGAAAACAATCCTTTGGCTACCCTGTTATCAAATCCACAACTGCATACAGAGTTTTTAGCCAAAATTTATGGTGACGGCAAGGGATTGCCCTTGCCTGAAAATTTATGTGGTGATTTATCATATTTTAACTCAATAAGAAATTTTCAACCACCAAAAGCTGAAGACTTGACTAAAAATAACAACGAGGTGGATGATAAAAGTGAAAAAATAAATGATAATAATTCAGAGACAATAAAAAATGATTTCGTTCATCCACCACCACCATTCCTCCTGCCACATTTCAACATGTTCCCGGGATTTCCTAGTCTTCCATTTGGATTAGTGCCGCCAGATTTAAACGGTGCTTATAAGAAAATGTTTCCAAATAACGTTGATTCATTTATACCAAAGTCGAACAAAATCGATCCGACATCTTTTCAAAATGACCTGATTTATTGTATCGAAGACGAAGCACCTAATCCGGATAGTGAAGGAAAATTCCCTTGTAGGAATTGTTCATCGCGCTTTAGAGACTTGGGTTCGTTGAAAGATCATTGTGAAACTCTGCATCGCTTAGAACTATACAAGTGTCAAGTGGATGGTTGCTGCAAGGCGTTTCTTTCCCGAACCAAGAGAAACATTCATATGGACAATCCTACAGCGCATTCACACATGAAACATCTGTACGACTCGGACAATAGGAATACGTGATAATTTAAATAAGAGACTTTTGTATTATAATAATATTATTAAACTTCTTTGTTATATACTTTGTAATGTGTATTATAATATTACTATAAGACTTTTTATGGACTTTGGCATTCAATGATAAATTTAAATAAAACTATGTTTTTGGTTTACTTTAATTATAAATTTATTTATTTCTTGCAAACTTTGTTATTCTCCTCAAGTCATGTTCCTCTATTGTTTAAAGTAGATAATTAGAAAATCGAATCTCTTGTAAATTATTTTATCGTAAATATTTTTTACGTATTATGAAATAACTGCGTGTAAAACCAAACCACATTTTTTTAAGAATCTTTATAAATAATAATTATTAGGTACCTACGATAAAAACAAATTTTGTTTTTATTATTATAGATACATATATTTGAAGTGGTCACATTGTGATATCAATGACAATTTTTTAGTATTGACTGACATAATTTTATTATGTAAGTACTCATTCAAATTTAGTCATAGCTTTCTTAACGTAGGTAATAATTTTAGCCTATCTTACCTATCAATATTTTTTTTGTTTGTCTGTGATTCATTCCTTTGTACCTACAGCAGCTAGTGACTTTTTTATAATTTTTTACAATTTCCAAAAATATCATATTATGTAAGTAATAAGAAAAACACAGCTTCCATTACACAAAAAGTCAATAGTCTCTTTAAACAAATGCATTTTTTAAAGTCTTGATTTAATCGATAATAAAATAAATATCCATTCGTATTATACCAAAGTACCTAATCCATATTCGGTTAAAATTGTAAAACCACTACACTTCATCAACTTTCATTAAAATATATATAGGTACATATCTTTTCTTTAACCATCTCGCGTCCATTTTTGAATATAGGCCTCCCCCAATTGTCGCCTCCCTCGACATATATCTACAGTCCTTTATTTATTTTCTATATTCATGTTTTTGTTTTAGGTAATAAAAAACAATAATGCATAAATTAAATATTTTTATCTAAAAATATGACTCTTAGCTTTATGAATTTTTACTCAAATGCGAATATCATATTGATACGCCAGTACCTTTAAAGGAATACTCTAATAAATTTAGGATTAAAATAAAAAACTCAATTTTGTTTTATATTTTGTGTACCTACCTACTTAGGTATTTGTGACTATATAGTTAATTAACTTTTGATTACCTATCGTGCATTGTATAATATTATTTGTAAATACTCACTGTTAGGTTTAAATATAGAAACTACCATAACCTCCGCGATTAAAGTCAATGTTTTTTTCAAGACGTTAAAAATATATGCATAGTAAAAATATTTATTAGTAAGTAGAATCAATATGTATCTATAAGAAAAAAAATATTTTATGCTTCATTATACTGCGAGATTATTTAATGACAAATATTCATCAAGACAAAAATCGTTAATAACAAATATTCATCAAGACAAGAATAGATTACATTCATTTTATATCATTAAATGTTTCATTTTCGGCTTTCTTTGCCTTTGGTATGCTTTTTATGCATCCTGTAATCTCCGATTAATTGAAGAAAATTCAGTCCCTCAGGCTCCTCTTGCAAATTCATAGCATATTTGAAAACCTTCGAGCAAAATCTTAAATTTAAAATTTAAATTTGATTAAATTTAATTTAATTCGAAGGTGTCTACGTCTACCCTATCTTAAGGACTATATTGAACTATTGATTGCGGTTTCAGACCAAAAAGGGTTACAAGACCTGGTTATGGCCAAGGTTCGAAATATATTGCATCTCAGACTCAAAAATGGTTATATGGATTTGCTATAGATATCGATATTCTAAAATAATGCTCAATTTTTTATACATCAGTTCATACAAAATACTACATAGTTTTGACATCTAGTAGATATCGTTTAAAACGAGTTTAATAGCTGTAATATATTTTTATTGTTTAATTTCATATATCATTTTATTTTTTACAGAGTTATTGTTTAATAAACTTGGTTATGTAATCGATCTGTTGATTTACATACCTAGGCTAATATTGATTCATAATATTTTCACTCAATCAAAAGACTTGAATATATCAGCCGGCAGCTAATTTTTACCATTTATTTTTATTTATCCACCATTTTCAAACGTGCGTTATTTGTTACATTTTTAAAACTATTATTATTTATTTAAAAATTAAATACCATAATCCATACATAAAATACTATATAAATAGCTGATTATTCCATAATAAAATTACTCCTTAATAAAATATGTAATGTTTAGCTATAGGTAGGTAAGTATATTATGATCAAATTTATGTGCAATAAACAATGATGGGTGTGTAATATTTCTGAAGGATCATTGCTAAAAAATAAAATGTCACATAGTCGTCAATATTATTTGTGAGTATATTGTACTTACCTAATTTAAAATGTACAAGAAAAATCGATTTCAAAATGTACCTATGTAAATAAAATGTGACTATATTACCTACGTATAAGGACATCGCTACGCGTTTAAAAATATCTAAAATATTCTCAGCATTCTATAGCATAGAAATAAATAAATATTTATATTTAATTTAATGTAGGTAATTTTTAATATGTATCTCAAAATATTTTTAGTTATAAAGAATAATTATAATAAATTGCATTCGATGTAAAATATTATAAAATATTATTTGTATGAAATGTAAATACTTCTTAATGTTGTAATTGGATATGATTGTACACACCATATTAAGTAAACTATCATAAATTGCAAAAAATACAAGACAAAAATGAATATCATCCATCTAGTTTTTTTTCATAATTTGGAATACATACCCCTTTCGCCTTTCATTTCTCTACTAAAAGGAAACTAGTGCAGATACCTAACTACTTTGAACAAGTTTTGAAGTGACAATCTCTAAATTTGATGAATTTCTGGATTGGATCTTTGTTTCGGACCCCACTTCTTCATCATATTATGATTGATTAGGCATGAAAAAAACTTATTTCCTTTGAAACCTACATTATGTGCCTCAATAAGTACATAAGAGGGCATAGATAAGCTGTCCTTGAAAAAATTTACCCAGGGTGAATAAGATAACTTGGACTTTCTGCACTGGCTGGATCGTGGTCATAATACGTTCAACTTTATATACGACCCCTTTCTGAGATTTGAATGAAATGCCTCCATATAGAAACTCAAAATGCCAAAAATAAGAATATTATTTGGAGCCAAAACTTAAACGGTAGATAGGTGTATCTTAGAAATGTATGTTTCGCATTTTTTTTTCATAATATGATAAATAGTCCATTCAGGAATCTATTTTAATGAAAGAACTTCGAATAAAAAAGAATCAAATGCTGTTATCACAAAATGAGTGGAGAGAATGTTAGCATGGTAACTAGAATGAATGCGAATAAGTTGCTTTTACATGTAGAGAGAAACACAAAAGGTTTGTATACATCTGAAAGTATATATAGAATGACGTTGACCGATCATATCGGCGCCGTCCTAAAAGAGAGCTTATCTGGAGTGTAATGAAAAGGAGAAAATATATGCGGAATAATAATTATGTTGTTAAATGAAGCGGAGGGGGTTTGTCTGGATAGGAAAGGATGGAAGTTCGTACTCTTTGCCAACCCCATGGGATGGGTAAAACAAAATTATCACAAATAATATCTAGAAATGGTTGAGTGTAGGCAGACACACATGTCTAATATTAGGTACTATAAGATTAATCCACCTAACTAAATGGTTAAATTATCACACGAAACAAAGAGTAAGTACCTATGTGATTTATAATTCAAACATATCATTATGGACCATCCTTCAGGACGATATTCACGCTGTTTGGTATGCTATAGTGAGGTAAGTACCGTCAAAACGTATAGACACTTATAAAATATAACATCAGCCTTCGATCATCTACTTAAATACCTGGCACCAATGTGTAATGGTTTCCAGAGCCTCCCTTCATACATTTTTGACATGTCTCCATGCTCTAGGTCATACACAATATCGTGTGGGACTTCACAAGGTAATGTTGTCAGCCCAGGGCTATCATTCAACGTTCTTAGAGAAACGCAGTAAGAGCGTAATATATTCGAGTTACATTTTTATAAAAACTTAAATTTGTATAACGATTTGCTTTAAGAGTAGATGACAAATGGATGATTAGCTGAAAAGAACTGACTTTTTCTAAAATAATGATACATCTCCGTATGTAAAACTTATAATTAACAATCAAAAAAATTAATATAATAAGATAAGCCGGCAATATAATAATAATATAATTGATATTATGTAATGCCGGCTGATGAAAGAAAAATCGTAAAATAAATAACTTCTGTTCATCAATAATTACAAATTAGTGACAAAATTGAAAAGCTTTTAAAATTTCATTTTATTCGTGGTGTAACGTAATTTAAATGATGATTTAAGGATAAAAAAATTTCAACATTTTTTACTTACTTATTTTATATTCTGTTCGTAAATTCAGGGTGACATGGTCGCAGAATTCATAGTAGGTAAACTTTAAACAAGCCATTGCAAGACTTAAAAGTTGGTATTCACATATGATTGCGCTACATGGTTACGAACCGTTAAGGAAATCATTATTTCCCGATTACCAGATTTTGAAAAAATGTTTAAAATTTTTCTTTTATCAAAACTAAATTGAAAAAAAAGAAGATTTTTTTTTCAATAAATAATTTACGCCCTTCTGTACATATTCAAACTACAATATAAGGATTTGTCCACCTGAGGCAAGAAGGACGGAGAGATCATTTCGAGCCCATGACAAAGGTGCCTTATGCTTTATGTGTCCTGCCTGATACCTACTCAAAGCAATAACTATTAATATTTAAGAATTTCAAGAATGTTGTCCAAACACGATAACCATTTTGGAGTTGGTACACTTCAAAACGTTTGATTTTCAACATAATTGTTTTTGATCACAAATTGTTTGATCAAATTTTGTTCTTATTTAGCAAGATGTGGGGATTTTATTCTAATTGATTATAATATATCATCAATAATGCATGAAATAAATATGAATAAAAATGAAAATTAACTAATTTGACATGTCATCATTTTTTTTTAAAAAAGTCACGACATGATTAAGATTTAAGTTAATATTTTTAATCATAGAACACGTTCTTGTTTTTACAGAGGTGACGAACAGTCAGGAGATAGAGTTGAATAAGTAACCATTATTCTTACAAAACTTGTCATACTAAACAGCCCTTATGCGAGAAGACTCAATTAAGGATCTCAATTTAGGCCCTGTGGCAATCATTGGCATTAAGTATCTATATTTTATAATGTAGGTCACATTAGTTTTGCTTCATGATTCTCCATCTCTAACTTTCACTCTTTTAAATAGTTAAGGATTAAGTACCTATTAAGTACTATTTTTATATAAAAATGAATCTGAACACTCAACACTCAAGTGAACACATAAATACCTGCAATTTCGCCATCTTCTTCCAACCACTTCGATTAGAACATTCGTTGGTGTTGTGAGTGTCTATAATAATAATAATAATACAAAGCCTTTATTGATAAAATATACAAATATAAAAATAACATGCTTACAAATAATTATTAACAACTAAAATATACTTAAACAAGATTCCTCCCGAAAATGAGTATTTTTTATAAAGACAATAATTCCTTTATATAAGCGATACATTCTCGTATGTTTTATATTATGGATGATGTATATAGGTATGAACCTATTTTGAATTCATTAAGGTTTATTAATAGTTGATATAGAATTTGCCTCTCAAAAATCAAACAAGAATAATTTGCGCAATCACGGCAGGATTCGAAATATGCGAGTTATTTTTCATAAAAACCATAAAAATATTTACATAATATGACGTCAAAGTGTTCCTCTTTAAAAGGACTTCACATACACGTACATAATAATAGCTTTATGTACAAATATAGCTACACATGAGGTTATGAACATATAAGTAGACACAATAATGACATCAACGCTGGAGGGAGGATTCCAATTTGATGTAAATTTATAATTTTTGAAAATAACAATATTTTTAAGTTATGATAGGAAGAACAAACCCCAAAATATTCGTGATGCGACAAGCGTGAGAAATTCTCATCTGAGAAATGCGTGTTGACGGGTCACGGGGAATCATCTCACATCATCTATGATTTATTTAACAGGCGATTAATATTGCTCATCTCGTTGGATTTTTGATCCTCTGTAAATATTTGCCCAAACATAAATTTTATTAACAAACCTAATAGGATATAGTTGTGTGAAGAATGTGGTACTGGAAAGGGATGCTCCGGATATCTTGGACTGGGAGAAGAATGAATGCGTCGATATTGCTTGAGATTGGAGTCTCAAGTACTTTCTGAAAACGAACACCTATAAATTTGATGAAGCGACAACACTGGATGAAAGTGACAATATTGAATAATAGTAGATAGGAGGTAGGTAGGTACAAATCTGGTTCCATGGTAGTGAGGCATGTGCCAAACTGGCTGGTCTGGTGCCCTGCAGCCCCGAGGTACTATTATCTCTCTGTACGCGCACACCACCTTCATTATTATGTAAATCTACGTAAATTATTCACAGCCTCGTTACAAATATGTACCTTTAAGATGAGATTATTATTACAACAAGCACAAAATACGAGTCATATGTAAGTGTCAGTACACTTTAAAATCACACATTACCCAACTTTTGTGGGTAAAGACGATAATGTGTGTGCTATGCTTCGTGCAATACTGTCAGGTAATTACACATTCCTGAGTAATCCATATTCCAAAGAATCACGCATCTTTATGGGTAACTTTTTTCTCTGGCAGGTAACGCAATGGAAGCAGTTTGTTTACAAATATTATTCCTCTCCTTGAAAAGTCTTATACACTAAAGGTTTTTTTCACATACAAGACTAATAGGTACAGAGTGCACATCTTACTGTGTTCTGACAGTTTTCATTTTTACTCTCAGAACATTTTTGGTCACAGCTGAAACGAAAAATCGCGGATTATGACAATCCGCGATTTTTATCACATTGATTTTCCAAAAGGATGTATGTAGAACTCGACGAGTAAGGAGGTGAGTGCTTGATGAGAGTTTATATGATATCGTTGGATGTGCCTGCACCATTCGAAACATAACAAAGAGAGATAGCTTATGAAATGAGTGGATCACCTAAAACGGAGCTGGTCTTGAAATGTTTCCATCATGCATGTGCTCGTGTTCTAGGTGAACCAAAATCTCTGAAATAACAGCCAGAATCTGGAATAAATGAAAGGAATATGAGAAGGCCCAAACCAAGATATATATTAATGTAAGGCAAATCGCAAGAACCCATTGAATGCAGCGGAGTAGGGATTTGGTGATAAAAAGGGGATGAAAATGGTTTATAAGAGAAAGAAATATTTGGAAAAAAAATCTAACAGAGAGACTTTATGGTTGGTCGCTCTTCAAATGTATCATCAATATAAGACAGTGTAAATATAATACAAAAATTGTTGTAAATCGTATATACCTACCTAATAATTGTAAAATAGTTTTTAAGCTGTTGTATCTTCTAAATAAAAAGACAACTGATTAGTTATTAGATTAGTTATGTGTGGCGTGAACTGAAGGATCCACGACTCTAGATGCGTGTTATAAAAGCCATATGGTCAGTGGAAAGATGTTGAATGGTATCAAAATCTTTCCAAATATAATATGACTTACGTACTGTTGTGCATTAGACAAATAATTAAATGAAGTCAAGACGTCAAGCTTTTGAACAGTTCAGAACAGAAATAGAATTTTTCTAGGAGATTTCTATCTTTATTTTCTACAAAAGATTGATTTCCTGTCTCAGATTGGATGGTCAATAGTTGTAGGTATATAACAACCATGCATTTATAGTAGTTAGGCTAGCCATACCACTTTTGTGAATTCATTTAGAAACGTTAGGTAATTATTTCAATTAAATGTAATGCTTGCATTTTAGTTCAAGTATATTGGCAACTTCAGCTTCTTTCATTGTTGAATGTAAACTAATTTTTAAGTACCTGTATTTTAAAAAAATTTAATGCGATGGTGACTTCTTCTTCTTCTTCTTTGACCATGTCCGCTCCCTAGTTGGAGTATATGGACTCCACAAGTCCTCGACACGCCACCCTGTCCCCTGCGGTCCTCACCGTCTCGTCCCAGCCGATTCCAGCACCCCGGAGATCAGCCTCGTACAGCCTTTTTGATTGTTTGGATGGGCCTACCGCGTCTTCTGTTACCTTCAGGGTGGTAGTCGAGGCTCAGACGCGTGATGTCATCCGTAGGCTTCCTCAAGACGTGGCCCAGCCAGGTCAGTCGGCGGGACCTTGGGTCGGCGGGGCGGGTGATGAGTGGCTTACCCGTTAGGTCTCTGATCTCTTGTGACTACCTACACAAAAAAAACTATTCAGAACTATATTCTGAAATTATCTTATTGTATTCTGAAATATTAAATCTTTATCTATAAAATGGAGATATATATAAAATGGTCATCGTATCACACCTGAATTTCTGTCAAGAAAAGGTTTTTATGAAAGCGAAAAAAAAGAAAGTCTGTGGAATATTAGAAAATTTAAGAAAACTTAACGTAGGTAACCTTCTTAGTTCTTAGTACTTTTGACAATATGAACTTTTCTAATTTCAATTGACGTTTGACAAACTGTCAGGTGGTTCCCATCAGAATGTGCCCTGCAAACATCGTTTAAATATAGGCATCGGTCAAGATTATATTGGTTAAATATGTATTTAATTTCTAACTATACAAAGTAGAATTCTATATTTAAAGTAAAGAAGGGGAAAATGTATGTCGAAATAACTAGAAAGTAATGAATATAAGCGACCTACACTAAGTTATTAAATTTGGGGTGCATGAAAATTTACATAGATACGCACAAACGATATTTTTTTATATTGTGTGTAGTGCCTAATTATTACAGATATCTTCACGAATAAAATTGATTCCAAAACTCTTGTCAACGTTTCTACAATTTACAATTTTTTTGTTATTGTTGTAGTACCTACGTGGCGTCCTTTAGCAGCCATGTGGTCTGCTCCTTCCGTGCCTCAGCCTCCTGGTTACAGCTGATTTGCATGCGCCCTGCTGGAACCTCGGCACGGCATATTCTGGCTCTCAGTAAACAATGGGGGAAAGTGGCATACGTTGTACCAAGTTTGCTATTCGTTGCAATCTCCAAGATAGTATTATTCGTCAAGCATAGTAAATCATACAGTACCTACATAAGGTAAATATTATAAAAAAGGACCTAAATGAAATACTCATATAGTTTAATTGACTGAAATGTTTCACACAATGAAGTTATAAAAAATTAAACAAATGACAAGCTTTATATCCTTCGAAAGTAATCTTCGCAAGTATCGTCAACGACATTTTAATACATTTGTACTTACAAAAACTGCTTATAAAACTTACCTATAGTTTTAGAAACGACCAACAAGAACCTACGAGGAGGTCAGAAGAAGATAAATAAAGAAGCTATGCAATATTTGCGAATGGACTGATGGCTTCTAAGTTACAGAACATGATATACCAAGTGGCACAAGATAAGGATACTTTTATCGTTGTCATACCAACTTTGAGCGGTCGAGACCATTAAAGCCTCCATTTGAAGCATGGGAGATAAATAGATCGGAACCCTGATAAAAATATTAGATAATTCTTAACGATCAACTGTCATTGAACATTCATGAAGGTACCTACTTCATATTCAAATTTAATTTCGTTACCCAAACTTTGAAATTGAATGAAGAATAAATACCACCAGGCAACATTTACACCGACTTGCTCTTCTCTATGTGGTCTACAATGTAGGAGCGTGCTCGATGAATAATACATCGCACAATGGATATCAGTCTCGTGTCTGCATCAAGATATCTAGCTCGCACGAAATACTCGCTGCTGTTGCGCTCCTTGCTGTTGTATCAAAAAAACCCTGGGGCTCCAAAACCTCGTGCCCTGCTGAACCAAATATCACAATATAAACATGAAACTTCAGCTGATTCGTGACTGCATCGCGCACATGCTACTGAACTTATTTTATTCCATCTTTCATATGTCGATCGATAGTAAAATGTTGATAGGCGTTTAGCTTTTTTATCAAAATATTATCTTACTATGAATATTGATTTCGAATTTGAAATTTATATAAAAATACGTTTAAAATATGTTTGAATGTTAAAAAATTATTTCTGAAAGCTCGGAAAAAATTCCATCATAAATCTGCGTACCAATACCAGTATTTTTAATATCAGTGGTTGTCAGGTAAACAATAATTTTGTTGCTGTAGATTTTCTCATAGATGGCGTTTGTGACGCAGGAAATTCGATACATACTAACTTAAATATTATATTTTATATAATTTCTTATGTATTTATTAACTTTTTTTTTTCAACGCTATTCTATTATCCGTAGCAGAGAACAATCCAATAAATCAAACATCGGAAGAATCTGTTCATCCGATCTCGAGTTATAAGTATTCGCACTAACCCGACTTTCATTAAATGAAAGAAAATTATAATATAAATTTATAGACTAGCTTTCCCGACAGACGTTGTCCTGTGTTCCTAACTATGAATATTGATGATATTGAATTCGAATTTGTATGGTGATGAATTAATTAGGTCTATCATTTGACCAATGTGATTCCGAACGATGCGTCTGTTTTAAACCATGTATATTCCATCCGCATTCTGTCAATCACACCAATTGACAATTTCTGTCAAAATTTCAAAATTGGAATAAAAATTATAAGGTAAAAAGTACTAATAAGGTTGTCTACGTAGAGTTTTCTTTTATTTTCTAATTTTCCATGCATTTTTCTAATTTTTTTTATCAAAAAGGACATTCTCCTGGTAAAATCCTACACGGCAAAAAAAGAATTAGCGAAATCGGTCCAGCCGTTTAGGCGTGATGCGATGACATCGGGAAATAAATAAATCCTCTCCAAGACAGGCATTGCCTAGTGGAGGGAGTCACCAAGTTGTATTTTTTAATTATTGTGTTGTTTTTATTGAATAAAGTTATTATTATTATTAATAGCTCTCCATTTTTATATACCTATGTATAAGATATTATAAGCTCGAATGTTGAAAAGTTTATTCGACAAACATCCCACTTTGCTCCATTCCGGATGCGTAAGAAAAATGATTTATCAAAAACAAGAACAAAACAGTTGTTGGTAGTATTTGTAGCCCAATGGTTTCCAGACCGACAGAAATCCACGAGCTCGAACCATATTCGTGGGTTCGAATCCCGGCCGTGTTGACCATTTTCCGCTTTCACGACACAAGCATTTGCTTACTGTGAAAGATGTCAAAAGTGTATTTGTGTTCACTTCGAGTGAGCACAGATTCATTTAAAAAAAAATATATATTAAAGAGCTTTGCTTAGTACCTATGTAGTTACCTAATAAAGGTGTATGAAGTGTTTTTGAATCCAACACAGTCATTTCTAAAAAAAAAAAATATACCTACAAAAAGAACAATGAGACTCTTTTCAATGAATGAATAACCAACTAAATGGAGCATTCCATAATTATTCAATTAGTGTTGGTTTTCTTGCGCCATTTTTTTTTTAATGAACCTTTACCGTCTTCTACAATAAACTGTTTCGAAGACTGGCTTAGTGTGTTGACATTACCTTTATAACTTATCAATTCATCGAATCCACTTAATGTCCATCCTAAGAATCTACGACATGTGTAACATTTCGAAATATCCCACGCTCCCGACAGAACTCGTAGAAGGTGGATAAATAAGCACCAAGGATTTTGTTTTCTTCCCGTTTAGTTTTCCCAAATTATCATCACCAAGACTGCGGTCACTCAAATATCTCATAACTGACAAGCTAGCTTGCTTTACTTAAATTTGAAAATAATATTCTTAAATAAATTACTTCGTTCGTACCTATAGTTGTTCGCTCCATTTACATATACATCTCTCTTTATTTAGTTCCATGATTAAGACAGATTATATTTTTACGCTTGTTTCGTGTTATATTCTCTTGATAAATAAAAACAATTCAGAAATCGTGTCTTGTAACATTGTAGGGCAAAAAGCCTACATAGATACAAGTCCTAACTACTTGATGCAATCAAATACATTATAGATATGAACTCATAATAAGATTAACTGGAAAAGGGAGCAATTTCGATTGCAGGTAATGGTGAGTGGCTGGTGCCTACGTGTCAGTAGCTATCAGCACCACAATGCACGGTGAAATACGGTAGGCTATAATCGAGATAATGAGAAAAACATCATTTTTTCATGGCAATCGTAATCTCTGATCGACCGATAGCTGCAAGACAATTTGATTAGCTTCCCAAATTGTTGGGCAATTTCCACAATCATTATTGATACGCGTGCGATGTGGAATCCATAATAAAAAAAATATTATAATATGTAGCGTTTTGGATTCGGGTGTTTTGTGAGGAATCCATTCCTTATAGCCGTGGGCATACCGCACGCAATTACACCAACCCCCGCATGAGGTTTCAACAACAACTAATGTAGCAGACACAAATGCACAATTGTCCAAATCTCAAACACTTGTTATTTCGTTTCTTTCGCTCATTTATTTTTAAACTAGCTGTGATACCCATGCATTTCTTGAATATATGAATGTTGCAGATATTAAAATAATCGATGAAACGCCCGATTACATATATATTTTTAAATTATTCGTTAAACTTCTTTTTTGCTTTTGCATGGTGTCGTGTCATGTCTAACTTAAGTGGACGATCATTAGAAAACTTCATTGTCACGACCAGCTCGAAACGGGTCTTTCTCAATACAAGTTTCCTTCAGCGAGCGACACTTGAGGTCTTCTTGAATTAACCTATGATTAACTCTAAGTAGGTATACATAAGTACTTTTCAAGGTTAACCTTTTTACTAATTTATTCGCCATTTTCTTTATTTTGAAACAGATATAGGTATTCCTATCCACTAAACGTAATCAAAATTCTCGATAGTCCTACAAAGTAACCTACCAAGTCAACTTCTGATCCTCAGAAAATTTGAAATATGAATGGTTGTGAAAAAAACGACTGTTTTTCTCGCCAACCCGGAGGTACCTACCTCACAACAATATCAAAGGTACCTACTCTACAACGTGTTGTCAAACCTGATAGGTTCCTACTTACCATATTTTCATCATAAATTTTCTAACCCATCCTGATTTTTAAGAGACCTATGTCTTCCAAAACGTTCATAAAAATGTGGGTTAAAACAATTATGGAAGACGTAAAATGAGCTACCAGTAAGCGTCTTCTACCCAAAATATCAATAAAATCTACCTATAAACATTTTAAAAATAATAATTCGAAACGCACAGAACAATCGCAGCATTATATCAGTTCGAATACCACACTGTACAGATCCAGTGTAATCACGTCCAATTTACTTGGACAACATTATCATTTCCATGTGATGGCCAGCAGTTTGAGCGCATTTCCAAACGTTTAAATATTCATATAATGAACTTTATTACTGACAACCCGGTCCGCTTTTATCAGAGACAATAATTTGATTTATAATTTTCAATGGAAACAATGAAGATCGGTTTATTCGCACCAATATTTTGTTGGTAGTTGTACCTACCTTTTCATTGGCCTGTGATATCTTTCTGTAACATACATTACTTTTTAGAGATCCTGTTGAAGGTCTCAAGGCCAAAAACATGCAAAATGATTTCATAATGGGAGCCATAACTTTGGGTAATGACGATGTCGAAGATGTCGACAGTTTCAAATATCTGGGAGTCTGTTTGACAGCAAACGGCAGGGTAGATAAGGAGCTCTCCATAAGAATTGCAATGGCGAGCTCGTCCTTTAACAGCATGAGAAAACTGTGCAAATCCACCAACTTCTCCACCAAGACTAAGCGTCACCTGTTTAATGCGTGCATTATGCCAGTGTTGTTATATGGTTGTGAATCCTGCCCCCGTAGACAAATTCAAACTGGCGTTCGACTACAAACGAAGATTTCGCCAATGTATAGTGCGAAAAAATTATCTGTCCACTGGAACACGTAAACAATTATTTAAACCAAAGCAATGACACTTATATAAAAATATAAAAAGTGGACAGCTAATTTTCTTCCTACTCTACATTGTCGAAGAATTCGTTTGTAGTCGATCGCCAACTGTATTTTGTCTAGGCCCACTGGCATCTGACGAAGGCTCAACAGAGGAAGATTCTTAGTGTTGAGAACAGATTTTTGCGACAGATTTTGGGGATAAGGTGGTACCACTATGTCTCAAATGAGACCGTACGCGCCAGAACAGCACAACAGTCAATCACCTCAGTAATCCAGATTCGCAGATTGAGTTGGCATGGCCATGTTCTCCGCATGTTCCCCTAGAGACTTGAATATGCAAGACTTTTCTACAATCCGGAGGGGACAAAAAGGCGAGGCAGGCCGAAAAAGATGCTGGACTAAGCTGGGGTGAAGCTGTGCAACTGGCGCAAGAAAGGCTTGGAGGAACTTCGCGGCGTCCACATGCTCCACACTGGGAGCGAACGTGGATTAAGTAAAGTTGAAGGTCTGATAGATTTGGGAATACCTACTATATCTTGCCGCATTTGCAGATCTTGTGTCCACTTTCTTGGTTTAACATATATCCTCTTAAACGCTTGTTTAAGAGGATATATGTTTGTTGTAAAACCTTGGGTATTTTCTGTCGTCCCTATATACCTATGACAATATTTTCAACTTCGCACAACTTTCGGATAACCGATGCATTCTGGTGTATATTCTCTCGAAAGCTTTTACCGATAATATAGCCGAGAACTTTCATTTCGCTGTTTTGAAAGAATAAATATATACCTAGGTACTCACAGTTGACTCTGACAGAATAATTATGTATAGATATGATTTATTTTTAAAATTAAATAAATAACACTCTTCTATACCTATACATACCTACCCCCCTGTGATGGCGCATAATCGATCGCAATGGACAGCTCTTTTGCCTCCCAGTGCCCCTAAAGGGATAATGATTGAATAAAATAATACCTACATATTTGTAAGCATATAACCGGGGGAAATTATTGTTTGCAGAATTCACTACCGGTCAATTGATCCCGTGCAGAAATTTCATATATTCCCGATAAATTTTACTCAACTGTGTGTCGACTTCAAATTTATGCCATTATCAAAGGTGCAATCAATGACTACCTAGGTACCTATACCAATTGTAATTTATTTGAGGATTTAAAAATGTAAATGATTCGTTTTTTGAGATGATCGAAGGGAATCATATATAAATAAATAAATATATAAATTAATGCTAACATTTTTTTAGCATTGATAATTGTTATATGGGAATACCTAAATACATGGTAAAGAGAAACGTGGGCTTATTTGTAATTATATTTAGAAGTTATTAGTTTTAAAGCACCCCTCATTTGTCTTTAGAAACGACTTTTGAAGTGGTTGGTAGTCCAGTGGTAGGTACTTATCAGTCGGCGGCTTCCGCACGTACCTACAGCGTATTGAAGATCGTGGGTTCAAATCCCGGTGCCGACCATTTCCACTTTCACAAAACAAGCCTTTGCTTATATAGTAAGTGTGAAATATGTCAAAAGTGTATTTGTGTTCACTTCGAGTGAGAACAGATTGATTTAAAAAAAATGGTAGGTAGATATTAGGTACTTAGGAGTTTAAGATTTAAAGCACCCCCCATTTGACTTTAGAAGACGGTCGGTAGGTAGGTACCTATAGCTACAGCGTATCGGGAAACAACATTCTAAATGTTTCTTTATAGATTCTTGTGTAGGACTTGTGGGCTTAAATTGAATGAACAGAGATCATTAAATGTTGTTCTTTGAATGCCCGTTCCAAGCAAACGTCAACGAGCAAGCCTTGGAATCCCGATACACATACCTACATATGCTATAGAGACGTTAATCATAATTCTTCCAATGCCTGTGGCCACCCTAGAATACTGTGTAGGTATTAGGGTGCTTCTTATATGGTCGAAAAAAAAATTTATTCTAATTTTTTAGGGGTCATCCCTGCATTTTATTCTATACTATAATTTATTGCTACAGATTTTTTTTTTGAATTTTTAAACAACTTTTAGGGGTCGCTACCTCTCCAAGAAAATATCATAAGTCGGTATAAAAAATAAAAATAAATATATTTTAACTTTATTTTTATTTAAGAATTAAATCCTACAGAAATTTTAAAATAAAAAAAATATTGATATATAGATATGTAGCTATTATAACAATAACTGTAAGGAAATTTTCCAATTTACATTCCGTCTCCATATATTTTCTATACAAACTTTCAACAGCCGGTAGCAACCCCTAAACTATGTTTTAAAATTCTGAAGAAAATCGGAGTTCCATTTTTTACATAGTAGAACTGAATGGCAGGGTGACCAGTTGACATTTGAAAATTCAAATTTTAAGAAGCACCCTAGTATGTAGGTATACATATGTCTGATTCTGGTTCGAAATTTGTACTTAATGCAAATTTTGCGTCTCGTCTTTGAGCGAGCATTATTAGAACATTCCATAGAATGTTGGCAAACAAAGACAGTGCAAGTGCAAAGAAAGAATCGTCTATATAGATATCTCTGTTTACACACGAAGAATGTGTTAGAATAAAATGAGCGTTTGCTCCAAATCCACATTTAACAAGAAGTTTTGTAAAAATCAAAATGCATAACGTACCTACCTATCTAGGTACAAGTTGAAACTGTTGAAGGTTTCGCAATCCATACCTATAAAGAACCCCGCCACATGTCCCGTATTATTTACATAATATTCGTTAATGATAGGAGGGCAGTTCGAAGGCCATATCGCTCACAAACATGAAGATCTCTCTTATATTTTTCTAATTCGTATTCGTGTCTACTGTGCGCTTAAATTACCATAAGAAGAAAGGATATGCGATATGTAAATTGTGATATATGCTTTAGGCTTTGTTGTTCCTGGCAAATTATCCGTCATTACAGGTCCTTAATTTTCAGAAATTTACCGAATTCGCCAGTCGTTAATAGTTTTGTTTTCTTTCTAATAAATAAGCTGCCTACTGGAATCTTGAGAAATGCCTTCAGGGTGGAGAATTCAATTGCCTATTTGCATTCAGACACACCTTATTGCTTGCTTCTAGCTACCATTCTACACAAAATTATATTAAATATGAATAAACAAAATAAACCCTAAAAAATATATAGATAATTTTTTTTTTGATAAAGATATGTTGGTAGGTACTTACGTAAGTACTTACTCTAGGTAGGTACTCATCTGTTTGTGATTTTTGGGAGAGAATAAGTCATGAGAAGACGTGTATCTTCAGAGAAGATATGTGGTGGAGTGCAATTAATTCGTTGTGCGTAGGTACCTACGGTGAGAAGCGCTCTCGCGTGACTACATCCAAATCATCTTCGCAGTGATATAATTTTCTCTGGTAGGTACTTATCCATTTCCTTACAGGCGACTATTTAACAAATTGCACATATTGATGTATTATTTTATTGTCTCTTAAGTAAGTGCCTTTAGCTTACTCGCTGAACGAACTTTAGTTTTAACGTCAGGAAGCTTTAGGATTGATTATTCTTTATTAAATATTTTTATTTTGTTACATTTGAATACCTATCTATGAAAGTTTATGTGGAAAAATACTACGAAATATTGAAGATACTACCTAGGTAGGTACCTACTTTTTGTATTGTGATGGCATATGTAGACATTACCTACATAAATTTTATATAGGTAGATATTACTTAACAGGTCACTATAATGCAATTTGGACACTCAAATTTTTAAAACTTCTGATTTCAAAACAATTCTGAAACGGAGGGCTATTAGAGAAACAGTACCTAGCGATAAAAGATCATTTATGAGATAAAAGGATTGTACAGTGATAGATTTGACTGACAGGATGAAGAAGACAAATCTACATACATAAAGAAGACGATATAACGACGGCTTAAGAAATTCCTCCCATGCAATAATAAATAGACATCCTGAACACTGTCAACAGATGTAAAGTGACAAATTTCATGGCAAAACATAATATTCCCTCCTGCTGGTCATCTAGGGTAGAAGGGGTAGGTATATATTGTGGCGATAGATAGACTATTGGCTCAGTAATCACAGAAAGTGGTTTGGATTACCTGATAAGAAATTTAATAAGTCTTACTCAAGATCGAGAGGAGTTCATAGTGATAATCACTAACCTCCATTGGGAGAAGCAAATTAAGAAGAATACCTTTCGGTGGCGTTTCTTTTACCCAATAATTTGATATGATATGATGGCCGTGGGGTTGTCGGCATAGAATAGCACCTCTGCTCTTTTTACTGGTTTTTCGAGCATCCTGTAAGAGGCAGGAAATAGTAAATAGTCCAATAAATACCTAACATTTCTTGTTTCTTAAAAAATAATATCTAAAATAGCCTTCTTTATAAATAGGTCGATCACCAAATAATAGTTAGTGTATGAAGCTTGGATACGCCCACCATAAGTACAATGCCATGTGACAACTGGGGACCCCGCCCACCACTCAGGTATCAGCCACCCGCTGCATCTGGTGACACTCTCAGCCTACTTGTGACATTTATATTCTGACTCCCTCGCACTAAGCGGTTTTTCCGCTTTGAAACGCTGTGTCCCTTTCACTACTAGACTCAGATAGACTATAATGCAGAGTGTTATTACCTATGTCAAATATATTGAATAATGTTTAGTTACCTACTTAAGTTTAGTTTTTCCTTCTTAAAGTTATTATTTTTTATTTTATTTTTTTCATATATAGATAGATAGGTACTATATGTATATAACTATATCTAACAATTTTTTTGTCTCCTATTTCAACGAAACTATAGTCTGAATATATAAAATGTTCCTACCTATGGAAAAAGAACTACCTACTTAAATAGTTCCATTTTCACGATAAGTTGATGAGCGCTTTCTTCGACATTTTCACGAGACTTAGTACCTACACCCGTACGCAGTTTAATTTCTACACTCCAGCTGTCATACCTAACAAGATGACCTCACACGAAGTGTTGATTAGAATAATTTGTATGGATTGAATCAACACTGGAGTAAAAGTTACGTCATCTTGACGTAGGTAATAACAAAATGACCCATAGTTACCTACCAAAGTGTTAGAATGTCATCTGCATACGGGTGTTACTGATGGGCTACCAATCACTTCAATTAGGTACATAGGTTGTTTGAATCTGTTAAAATACTTGTGAAAAACACTTGTATTTTGTTTTTTTTAAGGTAGATAAGTAAGTAGGTATTTTATAAGTACCTAAGTAGGTTTTTTTAAGGTAGATAAGTAAGTAGGTATTTTATAAGTACCTAAGTAGGTTTTTTTAAGGTAGATAAGTAAGTAGGTATTTTATAAGTACCTAAGTAGGTTTTTTATTAAGGTAGATAAGTAAGTAGGTAGGTATAAATAACAGTAGAAGACGGTCGTAAGTCCGTAGTGGTTTGTTCCATTTAAAAATCGAACATAAGTAGGTAATGAATTGTTAGAGTCTTAGTTGTTACATATTCGTTAAGTAAGTAGGTACCTACTTAATGATTTTTTTTGGATATTTTTTGTGAAAGAGAAAGATGG
Organism: Mystacides longicornis; assembly: GCA_963576905.1. Taxonomy (NCBI): domain Eukaryota; kingdom Metazoa; phylum Arthropoda; class Insecta; order Trichoptera; family Leptoceridae; genus Mystacides; species Mystacides longicornis. The sequence goes on along the minus strand of OY756421.1, from coordinate 20,432,618 downwards.
TCGGCACCTGGGATCGAACTCACGACTTCCGTACGAAAGCCGGCGTCGTAAACAATATAAACCACCAATTACCTCTAAGTGTAGGTTTCCAAAGTAGATATCTAATAATAAAAATGTAGATTCATCAAGTGACCGACCTCGGTAGCCTAGTGCTAGGTAGATGGGTAGGTATAGGTATAAGAGGTCTGGGGTTGGATTTCCAGTCGGGTCAGAGTTTTTCTAATTGGTTTTAACTTGATATTACCTATTTATATCCGGGGTTGACTTGTCTTAGATTGGACGGAACCGGTTGACTGGAAAAAATCCCTCGGACAATAAGTTTCGCCGGCTATAGGTACTGCACCTTTGTAGGTATAGAAAAATGTTAATTTATTTACTTATCTATCTGTTCATTTATAGGCATATTTTTAATTACAATCTCGACCTCTCGCAGGTAAGCTCAGGTATGTCAAATTCTCCATGATTTAGAAAAAGGCGCCCCTGGCCCTGCTTGTAATCAAAGAAGCACAACTCCCTATACTTACAACATAGATACCCATAAGGCTTCGCTATGTGGGTGGGTATATAGCATTCAGAGACACACAATGAGGCTTCCGCGCACACCCATTCCACTCTCATTGGTCTAAACAACTGTCACCATATACTCGGCGACACTTTTTATTGGCTGTCAATTTTCTCTCACATTGTGACACACGCCCACTAAGTAAACTCATTACATAGATATGATTGCATTGTCATCTTTTGTAAATATACCTGGAAGATGAACTGTACCTACCCGTATTCTAAGTTTTATCGGAAGGTAGGTAGGTATACATTTTGTATGGAAAACGTCTTTACGTTTCGAATACGAGAATCGCTTTTGTTTCTAGAAATATCTTTGTGGCGGCGCTATACCTATCTACACGTTTCCCATACAAAATGTGTCGTGTAACACACACTTTAGGTACTTCTGTGTCTACTTTCTGATAAAACTTAGAATACCTACTTACGGGTAGATACCTACTGTCTGTGAGATCTTGGATAAGAATTTGGCACCAACTTTAGGTAAATACCTATCCGGGAAAAAAACAAAAAGATGAATGAATGTGTGTTTATGAGATACCTAATAGTGTAGGTATAGATATAGGTAGGTACCTACGTATCCGTTTAAGACCCTCCACACACGATGCGTTGCGTTATTTCCTGGGAAAGATTCACGAATACCTACCCGTTAGAAAACATTGTGCGCGGAGGGCCTTAAGCTTCACTTCAAAACATGCCTATATAGATAGATAGACAGAACACCATTTACCAAAATCCGAAATAAGGTGAGTAGGTAAGTAGGTACCTACCCTAACGTAATGCAACTAGGGTCAAAATGGTAAAAAAAACAATAGATAAGGGCTACTGGGATGGTAGGAAAAGAAAGAGATTGCGACAATCGTAAAGATTTCTTCGCTGAATGGCGAGAATAGTGTTATTTGTTTTTTGGCCCTTGTGAGCTACTTTGAAACATTAGTTTAAAATACAAACCATACCTATACCTACCTAATTTATTTATTTTAACTTGAGTTTTCGGCATTCAAATTTCCATTCACTTAGTATGATTATAAAGGTCTACTCACCTAAGCGAAGGACCCTAAGAGGACTTTTATTGTTTCCATTAGTTAAGTGGTGAAGTTCTATTCGGTCAAAAAATCATTTTGTATTGAGTACCTACTTATATATATTGAGAATCCACTTGTGTATATATATTGTTATCTGAACTGACTCCGATCATAATATTCACCCTTTGAATCTATTTGCATAGCAAAGTGTTTATTATAGTAGCTCTGGTACTTGCGGGCTAAGGGTAGTTCAGCACAACCACCTCTATATAAGTACCAACCTACCTATCTACCCACATCTACTTACGATGAAAGTTCGGTAGAAGGTACCATACAGATATACGGTGTTTGTTAAGTACGTTGATCACAAAACTTTAAGGTGTCTACGACATATTTATATTTATAACCATGACTAGTTTTCGGGAGCAACTACTCCCTTCCTCATACACCTACCTAGACAAAGACTGAGAAAAAAGAAAGCAGTAACTATGCCCCTAAGTGGGGTTAAAAGGGAGTTTATAGATTGGATTAGGAAAAGTTGAAACGAGAATATTTTATTTTGAATTAGAAGGAAGTTCGACAGGCGGGTCAACTAGTTTGTAATAAAAACGATTCCTCTACGGATGTATGCCTAATTTTTTAAAAAATTCAAGAGATGGCGGTGCAGTATAAAATAAGTCACATAATATGCAGTAGGTATGTTCAGTTAATTTACATACATATATTATGTCTAGCAGTAGGTATAAGAATAGAACTGTGTTGCCAACGTGGGCGAATTGTCGCCATTTGGGCTACTCAGAACGAGAATGGGTGACAAAAAAAAACTAAATGTAGACCTACCTAGTTAATTTTAGGGATCTTTCATCTTTCCGGATACCAATTTTGTTAATGACCTTTTTTAGGGATCTTTCATCTTTCCGGATACCAATTTTGTTAATGACCTTTTTTAGGGATCTTTCATCTTTCCGGATACCAATTTTGGGAATGACCTTTTTTAGGGAACTTTCATCTTTCCGGATACCGATTTTCGGGAATGACCTTTTTAGCGAACTTTCATCTTTCGAATTTTCGGTTGGGCTACTTTGTGTATGAAAAACGGCGATTTTAAGCCAAACACCTTTGGCAACACTGGAATAGACTCCATCATAAGCAAATTATAATGGAAAGATTCTCGTATATTACGTATATTGAAAGAGATCATCCTGTAGTTGCATCAAGTTAGAGCAGAGTGGTTGAACCAATATAAACAGATAACCACCAACCCATAACCAGAACATGAAGAGAAGGAACCCCGGGTAGCAGATAGCTGTTGGGGTGGCAGTGGGTGATCTGTATCGAATAGGGGAAGAAGGTTCAATACGATACACCGCACCTATCAATTGTTATTGAGCGCAACACGCGGTGCCGAGAAGCCCAGATGGAGAAATCATTCCTTGCCTCTTCTAATTATTATTGACGTTAAATAGGTATACGTAGGTACTTAACCAATAAGGCTTCTTTGATTGTCTTTCATGACTATTATTTGTCAACATTGAATATTTGCGTGAACATTGAATAGTTGTGAACATTAAATATTTGCGAACGTTGTTAACGTAAAGTGATCACACTAAGTAAGCCTGTAGTGGTTTGTTCATACTATTTAAAATTCGAACAGTAGACATAAGTCAGTCATCAGTTCAACATATCGTTTCTAACGTTTCATGAATATAATTTTGTTATCTAAGACTACCTTTGTATATAGGTAGGTACCAAACTAATCAAAAGCTTATCGATGCTCATCTTCGTCAACCTGCTTTGCAAATTTGGCCTTGTGATGGTGAAATTCAGGGAACTTTGAAAAAATACTCGCTATATCTAGTTAATCCTTTTTCTCACAATAATTTACTTAATCCTTCATTATTTCTATACATTTTTTCATAGAAACATTATTTGTCAAAACATCGTAAAATCCTTCAACTTTTACACGCAGTATGATGTAAGTACCTACGTCAAATGATATTTTGTATTATCTTCTTACTTAAATCCACTTTCGCTCCCAGTTTAAAGCGCCTACTTTAATGATTATGGGTGCCACATAAATTTCTTTAAACCTCACTAGGTACTGACAAAAGTTTTGACTGGGCCCTCAATAGCATAATATTATGTCAGGCTCGATTTTCTATTGAACTTTTGCTTCAATTTTTATTATAGATACATAGTACGGATTCGTTTCAGTTATTTATTATCATGGAAGGGAGACCATTGTCCATAAAACTCAAGATCGATTTGACGTAGGTAATCTGTACCACTAGTATAAGTTTTCGATGATCGAATATCGAAACGATCATCGAAAGAGTGTCGAAAAATTTCCATACAAAAATGATAGAATGATTCGATCGTTTGTAGGTATATACGAGCCACCGATTAATCCCACTGGACTACCAACCACCTCATTAGGTGCTAGATAGGTTGCTACATGATCCAAAATCTTTCTCTTCCTCATCCACCCAGGACCTACTAAGAACCTACTTTGTAGGGAATGCTTACGTTCAAAATCGTATTATGATATAAGAGCAACGTCGCTAACTAACTCGTATACATACTATTTGACCACATTAGGTAATACTCATTTTATCCACTTGTTTTTTATTAATAAACCGTGGTAGATACCTACTATGTCTGAAGTAGAGAATAGATTCTAGATGTGCGAGATATCCACGACTACAAGACAGCAAAGGGTTGCAAGGTGGAGGGAGGAGAATTTTATTAGTTGGTAATATATTCAGAGGGGGTGGTAGAACCAAATCAAACGAATGGTCTTTGTGGATTAAACTAAGTGGAGTAGGTACTATAGGGTTTTTTATTTCACCACTTGGTACGTGTGTGTTTGCTGCGGAGCCTGACCCGACCAATTCATTACCACCCTCACTATTCATTGTGTTTTACGACGGACGAAAGGGTGATGTGGAAATGAACCCTTTGCGTTGTTGTTTTCTTCAATTCAGAAGGTAAACAATGTCTAAACACTTAGAAGACAAAACTTCAACACTTTCCTGTTATTAAATAATCTACAAACTGATTAAAACGAGTAAAAATATATAGAAATTCTTCAATTTTACCTATCATCTTTGCAGAAGGACATCCATACCTACTAAAATGAATTTTAAATGTCTCGATATACCTACTGTGTATCAAGGAAGTTTGCGATGTTTGTAAATTATGAACTGACTCTTGGCACAGGTACCTACCTACTTCTTGAACAATAAAATTAAAAAAATAACGAGTAGAATAGTAAGCAGGCCAACGAAAGAATTTGCTTACTTCTCCCTCGTAAATAATTATTGTAAATTATATGTACCTACCTACCTAACTTTTAAGGTATTATTACATTAAGTATGTATGAAAAATAGTAATAATACCTATAAAAGTATACATCTTCTGCATCAGAAACCTTTATCATAGTTGTCTATTCTTTTTGAGCTATTCTCATTTTCACTCTTATAAAATTATTAAACGTGGTCCCATATTTTGGTTGTTGTGAATAAATTTCTAATATCTTAATTTAGTCTTCATTCAAACATTTTAATAAAATATGTAACTTCTTAAGTTTATATACATACGTTGAGCTCAACTATAAATACTCAAAAGAAACAAAACTTTTTAGTTCCCTACCTATAAAGATTTTTATTTTTATTGCTGACTTAAAACATAGGTACACGTTCTACATGGCCACATGAGATTAAGAATTCATGACTATAGGATGAGGTGTTGTTGGTGAACTTCCATCTATCATCCAAGATTGGAACACTATTCATCACGTTCATATCCCTGTTGTCATATGTAGTGAGAATGATCGCCTTTGAACACCTTTTTATGTCATTAAATTATTTACCGATAAAGGGCATTGTCTCCATAAAAATTTCATCAGTCAGCCACTGGCCCCACGGCAGTACGTATCCCGGAGTCCCCGGAGACTTCCCTTCGTCCGCCTGTTAGTATTGTGGGGATGTCCGCAACAACAATGCAACGCTGCATCAAATAATTTTTCAAGATGTCAAAAGCGATGACATTTCACCCTCAATAAAATATTTTTTATCACCATTTCAAAAACTTGCGAAGTCCAAATTTTATACCATATACTTATCGGTAGCACAACACACTATTTAATTTATATCAAACGCATATTTTTTTTTAAAATTTAGTGAAACGAAAGGGATGATATTGAAAATGGCAATTTCTATACAAAAAGATAATTGGGTTCAACGAAATTCGAAACGGAAAAGGAAAAAGACCTACCACAAATTTGTGTAAACAATGTTTTTGTAGATCATTTTATCATTTATCACCTCGTGTTTCTTAAGAGACAGGCAAATAGCATAAACCGTTACTCTTTTATTTGACTTTTTTTTGCTTTATCCACCGATATTACATTTCTCATACAACCTAACCTATTGCTGTTAATTCTGACCTGACTTTCTTTGTGAATGAAATCTATCTGTTCAACCTCGCTATCTTACACCATTCAGCCTTTTAAATTCTTTTTATTTTCCTATATTGGCACCAATTCTTTCAATATGCCTTAGCCTTCTCAACTTATTTAATTTCATATAATATGTAACAGCACTATGTTCCGCTTTAAATATCCCATTTCACAATACCCGAATTCATTCAACGTTCATTTGTTTTTATAATTGCCACCATGTACGTGGCTGACATTTTATGTATTTTCTAGGTTGCACAATCGCTAACAGGGAAAATATTATATACAAGCCAACAATATCGAATATAAATATGAGAGGGAATGAATATTTTCATATTAGATATGCAATTTTTTTTTAAATGTTTCTGTGCTCACTCGAAGTGAACACAAATACACTTTTGACATCTTTCACAGTAAGCAAATGCTTGTATCGTGAAAGCGGAAAATGGTCGACACGGCCGGGATTCGAACCCACGACCTCCGCACGAAATAAAGCCGGCGTCGTAACCGCTGGTCTATCAACCACCTCAAATTCTTGACAATACATGCAAAAAAAGGCATGTTCCCTTGCCGAAACCAGCCTTTGAAGATCTATCAAAACAAGCATATAACTATGTCCATTTCCTTTGGTGGTATCCTCCTGGGACCGCGGGGTGCGGAGAGATTGATCATATTTTGAATCCGGAATTTCTTGCCCCCTCGACCTCCATCGCTCATACTTTATCCATTTATTCAAGTCCCTTCAGATCAGAGAAAAACTTCCTTGGCCATCTATAGGTAAATATTCTGTTTGTATCTAGTAGGTAGGTGCTACGCGTTACTTACACATCTATGAATACATATTGAGAAACGAATTCCCCGAGCAATTCTAAAACCATGAACCTACTTTATTATTCAACACTGTTGTTATATAAGTAGAGATGAGCAGTTGTGCTTTTTACAGATGTTTGTATATTTTGAATTATGTAGATATACCTATCTACAATATACATTTATATAGTTGTAGGTACCTAAGTGTCTTATAACATTAGGTCAATAACTACCTATCTAGGCACCTTCCACCATTTTTTGAAGTGTGTGTTCTAAGTAGTTTTTATTGTTTTGCACTGCTTTTTACAACGGGCTGCTGCAGCTGTTTTGAAGGCTGGCATAAGTGCTTTCACCATCAAGTCGTCACAATATAGATCTATTCCGTATGGATGTTTGAGTAGAACAATATAAAGATGTAGGTACAAAATCACATTAAATATATCTTCTTACACAATCTTCTTATTTTTTTTTTCCTTTCAAAGACACTATGGAAGATAAAATTATTTGATATTTAACCAACTTTTAATATACCTACCTAGTGTAACCTGCTTGGCTTTATGTAACTAAAATGTTATTAACCATTCTTCAAACATGACTGCCTTCTCTTTCTCCCATTCTATAGGACATTTTCTAGGTGGGTACCATCTTCTGATTCATAAATATCTCCAATTCCTGTTCTTGTGTTCCTGATACTTGAACGCAGAGTTGTTGTAAGCAAATTTGTATGATCTTAAAAAGTTAATTCTTATGAACTGTCAAACATTTTGAGCACAAAACTTCTCTTTCATGTACACCCAATGAATTATGATGGCTATTGTGTATTTATTTCCAATATTATTTTTGATTAACAGTACTTACTTTATTATTTTTATTTACAAAATTATTGCATTATTGCGTTCAATATTCTGCAAACGGAAGTATTTATCGATACCTAGATATATCTTTGTACTTACATAGAACATATATTACCTATCTATATTTGCACAAAAACTTAATTATGTGTAAGTACAAAAGTGTACTCGTAGGTACCTACATAATATGTGCAAACTTTATTCGAGTAGGTACCTATGTGTATAACTAACTACCACTAGACTCATGGTAGTCCACGAGGATGTTTTATTAAGGTTAAATAATACCTAATTAGAATTTAGTTTAGACTATCGTAGGTACATATTCCAATATATCAATCGTAGATAACAATACTCAATGATTGAGCCATTATGCACCTACTAAGATAGATACTTTAAACGTTTAAACATATTGCGTGCACGTAGGTCGGTGTAGATTTATGTCAGGTACCTACCTATCGAACAAATATGATAAATAAGTAGGCTACATTACCTTGCACTTTTTGCTGGCAATTCGATTGACCTGTTACAGTACTAATACCTACTTGAAATTCTTGAAAATTCTGGATTCTGGCAGTTTAGAAGACATAATTAAGGAAAATTCTTTTGGGATTAAAAAAATTAATTCTAAACAGTTTGAATAGGATCTGGTATAATTAAATACATTCTTTTTGAAGCTAGTTTATGGATCAATCTTGTCTCATAATAATATAGACACTTGGTAACTCCTTTATAATTGATATTAATTTATTTTTCAAGGTAAAAAATTAAACTACGCATGCAATTTTGTAAAAAAACCGTCTTCTACATAACAATATGCATTATTATCAACATGAGTGACCTTAAATCATTGAGTTCAAACCTACTTAAAAGGCAGTGTCCAGTTGTAGGCATGCATCATTTTCTTAAATACATAACACATTAGCCAATATTTACTACTTGTGTTTCCGCACATATAGTTCCGTTCATTGCTCTTGAGAAAAAACAGCACATAGGTATACTCGTAAAATATAACAAAGAACTATGCTGCATATGCGCACACAGCAATAATATAGGAAAAATATATGTAGATACACTGAACCGTCCATATAAGCGGATTCCTTGTAGCTTTATCAAGTAGGTATACCTATATCTACCTACTTAATTTTCATATTATAATAAACAGTTTTTTAAGAAACTCGCACACAGCATAAGCCCATCACTTCTATACTATTATGGAGAGGAGATGGATTTGACTGGAACATGTGTTCAGGTTGCCGAACGACAGTTATAAAGTCGAGGAGAGGGTCAAGATCCCGAAGACGAGGAAGACCCTCTCATACCGTGTTCCGCTCCTTACAGTGAGATTTCACTGAGGTATATATTAAGGATAATGATGAAACACTTTGAAACCTTAACAAAATGTTATACGTACGTCGTACATATCATACACTTTTGAGGCTTTGATTTGAATGACTAGAAACCTAATTTGATACCGAGTTTGTAAGTCTTCCCTGACCATGTAGGACGTATCTACAAAACTATAGTCAGAATAATAAAACATACCTATGAAAAAACAAAAAGTTGAAAAACAGAAAGTTGTATTGTAATGCATAGGTATGTTAATCAAGTTTGTATGTTATCTTTATAAAGTCTACTTAATACTCGTATCCTAGTTAGAAACGTTTGTTAGCTATATCCACTTACTCACAACTAACGGTTTCATGAAAATTATACGAAAAATAATTGTTCGAAGATCATATTTATCGAATGACAATTGTTCGACTCAAAAATGTTCGAAAAACAGTTGTACGAAGACTCATTTCTCTGAAATTACAAACAATTGTGTTTTCGATCAATTTTCCTGTCACCACAACAAACATTGGTACATTAATATCGCTTTGTAAATAAAACCATGTATACCTAGTATCTCGGTGAGTAAATTATATACCGAATTCATAAAAGGTGCACGATGTATTTCTTTAACAACGCGTAATTAGGCATTAGAAGTTACACAAATTGTTAACTTATCCATATAATTAGATACGCCAATAGCACGGCTGTGGATGCACCCTCCAAAGGGAAGATGAGTGGCCTGTCTGCGTTCTGTTGACCACTGTTGGTCGGGCATTATGCTATCAATATAGCCACGGCAGATGTTTGATCCATGGAACGTATTTTCTTTCTGGATATATCTACTAGCATGCATGTAGGTATATATTTTAACAAGCGAGTAATCCATGCGTCGCAGAGCTACTAAACATTTTTTTGATGGAGGAAAGTTTCATCATCAATATCAAAACCGATTGAGGTTGCGCAGTATCAGGAGACTTGTAGTACCTAATTTGTACTATGTTTTATATCCAGGAGTGGACGTTTATGGAATAATGCTAGAAATATAAGATTTTTTTTACATAACTACCTATCTATATCTCAAAACGATACCTTAAGGTGGTATAAAACATTAAAATGTACCTTTTTAAGTAGTAATGGAATCCAATTTTCAAAAATTTGAATTTGTTTTCAAACGAACCCATCTATCCAAACATAAAGTAAAGTACGTCCTTCCCAATTCCAATCCAATCCAATCTCCATAGGAATATTGTAAAAATTATTTATTAGGTTACATAAAATTCCTGATGATTTTTATAGAACATTTTAAATTTAGTCTAGCTCATAGCTTAAGATGGATACCTATTGGATAGGTATCTTGTAGTACCACAGGCCTCCATAGTTTAAAAGCAACTAAAAGAGTCAAACCAAAAACCACAGTACAATACAGGTATATACCAACTGTATTGTACCCCTGACAATGAACATAAAAAAGATATAGATTGGATATAGTTCCTCTTTACACCTGGACTGTCCTGTGGTTGCATATTGCATGGGCCATATCAACCTCCAAAACTTTTTTTCATACTTAATCGTAAAAAACACACACAACAATACACAGTACCAGAATATGTATAAGTACATACGATATGCATCATTATATACCTACAACAGTGTGTTAACCATACTCCGAAAGCTCCATTCAACGTAGGTACTGTGTAGGAAACGGCTTGCCTTTCTTGGGCTCAGGAGAACAGAGCGGCGCCTTCTTTGACGACAAGGCACAGCCTACGGTGGGTAGATATTGTGTAGATATAGTCTTTCACATACCTACTGCGTTCTGCCTAACGGTCACCGAATAATAAAAACGAGTTCAGCTTTAAATGGGTGTAGGTTGTAGGTAGGTACTGTAAAATCATGATCTGATAGTCAAACATTTAAAGTCCATAAACATTTTTAGCTTTCCAAGCCGTGAAATCTAATATAAAAATTATTAACCTACAATCAATCAATCAATTATTACTGAATTGCTGAAAAAGAGAAGTGCGTAAAGGAATTGAAAAAAAATAAAGTAAATCGGCGCGGGTCGTAATCGGCTTTCTACGTGTTCTTACCCAAAGGGTTGAAACTTGCAGAAACCTATTTGTTCATTAAAGCCACATAGTATAGTCAATACTTACATACCTACATGAAATAGCCAATAGGTACCTACATATTTCTAAAATATATGGTATTTCCGCTTATTTCCGCTTATTCAATGTCACTGTCTTCACGGCTCTGGCAAAGGGCTTTATAGGCTGTATCTGCTTGATATCGTCCGGCAGCGCATTATATAACAATGCAACAAGTATCTACCTATAATATCGTTTTTTTATCAATCCAGTAACAATACAATGTTGCCACTAAAATGTATGCGGTTCTAATAAAATAAATCGAATCATTGGAAAGGTGCAAGATTCTCCACAACTCTTAAGAGTCATATTAATTTTCCTCCATGATTGATTAAACAAAACTTTAATATCTTTTCACAGCTATTTCATTTAAGTCGTAACGTTTTAGTTCAAATTCCTGTTTTATTTTATTATAACCAGGTTACTTCCTAATGAAACTTGACCGATGTGGTGGTATTCAACCAAACCATACAAGAATATGCAAACATAAAATGTATCTTAACAGTGCGCTTTAGACGCTCAAGAATCGATATTTCATAAGATGCAAACTACGATTAGTTGGTAAATTATTAGTTCAATAATTAACGAAAGATTCGACATTGAGGAACACGTCTGTAAACCTCGACTTGAAAATGTCGACTGCGTGTATCTACTCGTATTCGCATGTTTGTTAAATTGAAATTAAAATTATTTGTTATATTTTTTTATTCATCACATCAATTTTAAGTTTTTTTTTTTTTTTTTTTTTTTATTTTCCAAAAGAAAAGTACATAATACAATATAATAAAAATATATGTAATGGAATATATTGCCTCACTAGACCTAAGCCTGTTCCGAGACAATACTAATAAAGATAGTAAAATAATGTTCAAAAATGTCGCTGAGAAAAAACAAAATAAATTTTACTATAGATTTACTATAGATTTAAGCTATATACTATAGATTTAAGCATCCTTTTTTTTGAGCTAAAATCTAATTTTGTGTCAAAGGCTCCCTTATGTACCTAGATAAGGATATAGCTATAGTTGACTTCGGTCCGCAGTAGGCATTCGAAGCATATTTTGTCTATGAAACCACATCGCTAACGTCTCCAACAGATTCATACAGCAGTTTACTTCAAAAGTACCCAAATGATATTATAGGCATGTATATACCTACATCAGTTCATCTCGTAAAGTTTTTACAGGTAAGTAAGTATTGGTAGTAAACTTAAGCGCGTCGTTAATATTGAAATTGAAGTGCGCGCTAAATAGATTGCAGAATAATGAAATTATTAGACGTAGGATTAATATTCACAATATGAAATTAATTCACTCGCATGCGAGTAAACAATACAGCGATAAATCATGCGGTACAACGAGATTACAATGTGATGTATTATGTTGCACGGGCATCAGGTATGTGAACTGCACCAAGATGTGTACCTACTTACTATACGATCAGAGTATATAGCTGCAGAACGTGGTGTCCTCCTACTAAGGGAGAAGACCCCGTAATAACTATCCGGGATTGTGTTATGAGCGAGTACCAGGCTAACACAGGGCAGTAACTACACACTAGTACTGATAATGCTGTAACACAATTTTACTCCCAAAAAGTAAAGATTTAAATGATTCGTAGATATATCATTAAACAGTTTGTTGTTTGTCTTTTTTTTTCAGCTGAATTCCAGGTTTCAAGATAATTTTTTTCATGCTCAATTTTTTTCCAGCGATAAAACATTGAAATATTTTTTAACATAGGTAATATGACCAAGGAATAAATTCGCAACATTATTTTCATCATCATATTTCTAAAGTCATGTGTCAATAACTGCAACTGTGAAAACAACTAGGTACAATCGACTATCAGATTTTACCTGGATTAAAATCTTTTCAAAATAGCCACAGACTTTCAGTTCGATTCAATCGTCGCTGAACCTTGCAATTATAATTATAGTAATGTTAGATATCTCAGAAACTAGCCATCAGAAAAAATCGTATTACATTTGATACACAACATATTTCTTGGAGAAGGACTATTTAAAATCATGTTACGATTCTTAGAGACATTATTTGAAAATTAATTACGAAGAAAAACCTCACGACGCGCATCGACATATTTGTCACAAACGTTTATGCTGTACTGTCCAAACATGCGAGTCTTTATAATTTGCCCTTTGTTGCTAATACCTACCTGTTTACGCTAACTTGAAGACAATAACATTTTCCGGGAAAGTTATTCAGTAATGAGAAGTTATATAAGAAATGGTTGTCGTGAAGTGCATGTAGATGCTAGCTTATCCTACTCGTTTGCCACCAAAATTCTATGCACCAAAAATTGGATAAAAAATGGGAGATGAAAGTTTTGAGACTGGAGCGGTCCCTTCATTCAGGAAGGTGGGTACTTCGGTGCAGTCTTGATAACGAGACAGAGACAGGTATCCCAGGCATGCCTTAAGCTCACACTTAACAATGGCACCGTGCAGTCGGTAAGGCAAGGTAACATTGTTCCTGACACTCACATACGGACGGGCGGCATCTGCTGGGCGGGGACATTCCTCGTGTAATACCAATTACATATTATTCTGCGCAGTATGAGTGTGCGAAATGCAGAGACACTCACTCCAAAGGTACCTATATATATATACCTACTTGCAGAGTGAGCTTTGAGGACTATTGTACGATAGGTTGAGCAGATATGCTCTTATACCATCCATAATAATGGAAGTACGCCAGGTATCTTACAGATTAAATTTTCCACCTAATTTGAAATCGATTTATTCACTGAGATTGATCTAAACAAATCGTTTTTGACTTATAAGTCTACGGTCTATTGAGTGAATAAATATACCTATCGTGCTCAGTCTTAGAGTCGACATTAAAATGTGATAACATCTGGAAAAAAAACTATGCTAGCTGATACCATAGACTAAGAAATGAATTGATTGGAACGAGTGAATAAACTGTGCCGAAATAAATTATTGTACCCAAATTGGTTGGGGTAAAATTATGTTTATTGGAGAGATACAAAATGTAAGAATGGGTGACGGCTGCAGAAAATTGTAGGTATGATATACCACATAGGAAATCATTTTATTATAAGTAAGGAAACTATAAACTAGCTTCCAACCAAGGTACCTACTAGGTTTCTAGATAACAACAGTTTAAAAATCATCGTTGGTAAATAATAAATTGACCATAATTTAAAATAATCAATTAAATAAAATTTATATAAATTTAGAACAACAACAAAAAAATGTGTCTGTTATAAAGATGAGTTGTAGGACAAGACGAATAAGGAACCTCGTCAATAATAATTGTACCTACACCAATAAAAATATTGGAAATGTTTTGTTTTGATTTATATTAGATGTCTGGCGTCCAGGAGATAGGCGGGACCCTTGTGGAGCTGATCAGGGACTCCGCAGGACACTGAGGACTATAAACAATACCTATAAATATTGTACCTATATAATAACACTAGGGTATATAGATGACTTCTAGTATACTTATAGTTACTATAGGTACCTACATGGATATTGATTTATGTACGTAATGTAACTAGGTACTTACAGATAAACTCTTAGGTCACATAAGACATAATGTAATACCTATGCCATCAATAGTTTGTTACTACTGAAATAAAAATTACTTATTCCTTCTTGGGAGAGGAGGATGCGAAAGATCGAGCCGGTGCGTTCTTGTTGCCTTCCTATACCCCTAAGTGGAGTCAAAATGGAGTATTGTAGGTATTGTATTATCTTCGCTTGAATGCCTCGTAGCATAACAACTCTACGCTTTCCATGCGGATTTTCGAGGAAACCTTTCTCTTAACCCATGATTCGTATTAAGTATATTATAGGGATATCTACAATGCAAAGTCTTCAATAGGAATCAAACTTAGATAGGTATATAAGTAAGTACCTACACAACACTTACCTAAAAGGTTAAGAAAATGTCATCCTTTTCTCTTATATATCTATTTACAACTTGTACATATACCTGTATAACATGGAGTTGATAAATGTGTCCATCATACACCTATATCTAGATGCATTACAAGTAGTTATACCTTCACAGATGTGTTGGTAGGTATATCGTGTTTGTAATGAGCGAAACAAATCATTAATCATATTACGGGCATATAGGTATGCATGCACCCACCTACCTATAGGTATACGTAGCTATTGAATACCCCCTTATTTAAATTTAAATGATACCTAGGTATCTAGTATAAAATCACAACAGTCTACACACATACCTACATACATACGTAGTGGGTCATTCACAAAACATAATATGCGGCTAGCGACGTGTCATGTGAAAAGATGAAAAATAAATCAATCATTCGTTGTTCTACACGTCAGGAAACTCAATCAATTGAATATCAAATCGTTCTCATATGAAAAATAATCAGACATACCTATGTATAGATACATATGTGTACCTATACAGATTAGCACCCATCAGGCATGTAGGTATGATACTTCCTACAATGTTATGACTTCTTCTTTATTAGCCATTCCCACCTAGAAGACTTGCAATTTATTTATTAAAGTATGTAGGCACCACGAGGCTAGATCCTCTCAAAATTGACAATCACCATGATCTCTCACCTGTGTACCATAATGGTTACTTTGATTCCGGTCCATACATCCGTCAATTTATTATTTATCCTTTCTTTATGAGCTCAGGTGAGTTATATTACGAAGATTTGACACAAAATAACAATGTAACCAATAATAAAGGGTAGGTACCTACTTTTATATGATCCTACACAAGCGGTTAGTAAGAATATTAGAAAATTTAAGAAAACTTAACGTTTGATAACCTTCCTAGAGCTTTTTATACAATAAACTCTTTTATTTTAAAATTTTAACTAACGCTCGATACCTGAAAGCTGTTTGATAGTTGGTGAGATTGTCAGAATGTGTAAAAATCGTTGAAAATATATGCATCGGTCAGAATCATATTGGTTGAATAGGTAAGTAATTTACCATAATGCAATTTCGAATTCAATATTAAAAGTTAAGACCACAGGACAATGTTTGCCGGAATAGCTAGCTCGCTACAAATTTCGTACTTAGGCTATATTATACGGTATGATCTCCGGCCTAAGAACAAAATAAATACGAAACGATAATAATTGTAATAATACGACATAGTAAGAACCAAATGAGGAGACCTAAATGGAATTTTTGAACGAATACACAAACATTACCTCCTGATGAAAGTGTATTAAAGATTAAATTCAAAATAAATGAGGTAGCGAAACGAATAGATAAAAAAGAGGCTTATTCTTGCTACCGTAATGACTCCCGTCAAGCTAACACTCCGAGCATCATAAATAATCTCCCGAGTTGAATACATTCCCCACACTGCATTCGGTGTTATTGTCATCGTTTTGTGAGAGATAAAATCCATTGACAACCAAATTACACACATCTCCTGTCACCAAAGCCTTTGTCGTACCTTTTTTATACGTAAAAAACCCGTGTATCATCTTCATCCGGCGAGTGGCCGCCAGGTGATCGCCTTATTGATAGGAGGACCGATAGAGAGACCCCCTCTCGATTATCTGAATTAAATGTTGGGTGTGTTTTGTATTGATGTAGGTAGAAAGATGTTCTTGTAAAAAAACAGATGACCATTTTTTATTTTTTGATACGAGGATAAGTCTATTAATCATCACTGCCGTATCACAGAAGGATTTTAATACACACTCTTTCTCAAACTTAGTTTTAACGGAAATTTCTAACATATTCTGCTTTATTTAGGACTTGTTGCTGTAGCGTCCATCTTTTAAGCAGGGTGGTTTTTTGTTGATGATATCTCACCTGTTGCTATTTTCACCGCTCTTATAGGATATATTCTTTCAGGATCGTCTTTTGATTCTACCTCATCGCTCGACATCGCAATTTTTTCTCGAGTTTTCTTCTTCTTTATTTACCTAGGCCTTATCGGCCTCTTAATTCAAAGACTTGTTCCCCTTGTGAGTAAGAATCCCAGCTATAGTTTTCCACATGCGCGGCGAGTCCCATGAAGTTGATTATGTAGTGCGATTTAAGGGATTCTGCTTCTATCTATTCTTTAAATTTGACTATACCAATCTCTCCATCTTCAATCTTACATATTGCATTATTGATTTTGGTGTTTCTTACACATTATAGGTAACAATCTTCACTGGAGAGCGGCAATCCAGTAAAACTTCAAAAGGATTATTTTGGCAGAGCAGTGAACGTAGGAAGCGGACTAAAAAAATCCAAAACTATTAATGGTAAATATCATTATTAAAACAAAGCACTACTGAATTGAAAAATATTCGATTTTCTGTTCTCAGAGTTTTAGGATCAGTTCATATCCCGTAGTTACATAGTCTCTCGACTGCTGGTACAGCGTATTGCTCCCTACTGTCTACGTACAACGAGAAGTGAGTAGGTACCTGCCTTCTCATCTACGAAATAAGACACCCGTGGATTGTCTTTAAACAACACATGTGTGTCGTGTTTTAAAGGTTGCTTGCATTTCAGAAGTCTAAAGATGGCCGTGTAATACACGCTTGACGTAACTCACATTTATTCGGCCTCCCGTTTCGAACTTCGTAATTCCCTCTCTTAAGCAAAATTCGTCTTCCGACTCCAGAGAATCCTAGGATGCCAAAAATCGCCCTTGTGGAAGAAAACTTCTTGTTATGTATGGCCTATCCATCTCTCACGGTGTTAAACTTCATCATCTCACCATCAGTTATTGAAGTAAGTACCTACATCTCCAAAAGTAGTCATACAGTATTTTTTCGTCACATTCCACACCCTCTTTCAGAATATGCTTACACAAATTAAGATTCAGAGCTTTGGGTTGATTTTCAATACCTGGCTTTTAAACCTTCAGATATCGAAATCATTTCCTCAAAAAACAAATTAATCTAAAATTTCGATAGGTACCTACATATTCATATGTGCTGTTCTTCATAATATGATGAACTAAAAATATCTGCTACGGACAGAGCGGAGTGGAGAAAATTGCATACATAATTTTGTGAACACAGGAGATGATATTAATAGAAATTTTACAAAAAAGGACGGTAAAATTAACAGGTGATGTATGACTCAAAACATGATTAAATGCTCTATGTTGGAATTCGACAATTAATTAGATAAAGCATATTGGCAGAAATGGAATGGTGTGTTTTAACCACAAAATGAATATATTCTTATATAAACAAGCGGATTTGAATTTTATCAATAGGTATATAAAATACTCATCAAAAACAATTTACATACCTACGTAATTAATTATTATTTCCACATTCATAGTTTGCTTCAACCCTCATCCCTTTACAGTCTACATTTGACTCTTCGATATAGGTTTTAACAGTTTATCTTTTTATACCTATGTATACGAAAATAAAAACGAAAATAAACTCATGTAAGTACATGCTCAAGCGTGATTGTTTCTTCAAATCAAATCGATACAACAGTTTAATTTTGAGTCGCGATATGTTAAGGCTATACCTACGAATAACGATACCGAATATGACAGAGTATAATAGAAGTAGGTAGGTATAGAATAGCCAGTGATCCGGACACCTCATGTTGTGATCTGCAGAGTGTGTCTAGCTTAGTGCCTACACTATAACAGCCTTATAAGCTCATATCGTAGACTCCACATATGTATGTACGGTGATACTCTTCACATTAATAATTACATGTCACGGCATTGTCCGAGTGATATCTTGAATCTATCCAACGGGTACAAAGACGCGCTCACAGTTCTCAACCGAGCAACTAATCTAGTTTTCAAGTGACTCCAGTGTTTTGATTTTACACATACATGTGAATAGGTATATGGACACTATATAGGGAGTTAGAAAGATGCACGCCTTCGGAAATAATTTAAATCTGTTGAGATTATTTTGTTAGAACAACTTTTATGAAAATATTTTAAAGAAAAGACAGTTTCCTCTTGTAAGTCGGCCTTCTAACCTTCACTTTGTTGTTTTAGAGGATTTTTGTGGATTTGGTGATCTGGTGGATTCTTTTTTCACTCTCACGAAGCACGAAGGATTCCTTTTTTTTTCATTTTTCTTTGTCGTCTTGACCGTAAAAGCCGTCGCTTCAATACCATATCTGAAGACATGGGTCACATATAGGTATCATTATTCTCTGAATAATCGTTTCGTACGAGGTTGTAATCTATGGTTTTTTTTTTCAACAAAACCCCTCCAACCTTTGCAGCTCACAAACTATTTATTATAATTGTTCATTTATCTTGGAACAATGCAGTTCTGGTTCAATCTTGGGAGTGAAAAGAAGTGGAAAACTGATAAAAAGCATTGGATAAAACTATACTCTAAGTAGAAGAAGTTTTCCTTTTAGGGTACTTTTTGCAGAATTATTCACAGAAAGGTTAACAACTAGTCAAAAATCCTATTCTCTCAAAATAGCAGTTTTTGGCACTTTTTCTCAATCGATTATACTTAATGATTTCGCGATTCACTAACATACCTACGAAACTGAAATTTACGTTTTATTGTAAAATGAACTTTAATTAAATAGTTTAGTTGCAGAAAAATGTGAAAATAAATCTTAATGATTATTGGAATTTGTTTCATTCACCTAAAGAGGAAGCGACAACATGTGTAAGCAATTGAGTTCAATTCGAACTAAACTTTTTCGTGAATTAGGGGGCTTAAACCAAATACTTAGGTACATAAGATAATATTATCTTATTTTAATTTAGGTACAAACTTTAAGACTTTTTCTATTCAAGATCTATTTGTAAATTCAAAGTTTATCAAATAATTGGCGCAAAATGTCGTTATTATCCATTTTTAATTATCATGCGGTTGGTTAACTCCAATGACGTGTGTATGTAGCAAGCTTGAGCTTACAAAAAAATTAACCTTACTCATACGTTAATGATAGTTAACGAAACATCACATAATTGTTTGGTCCCAGATTTAATCATATTAATATTTTGCTGTGTTATAGTAAATGAGTAGATGGTGTAACTCTACAGTAGGTACTAACTAATATTCCGCATCTACCTTTTGTAAAAAGTCGTATCCATTTCGTGAATTATAATATACGGTACCTACATACATGTTCAGTGGCAATTTCAGATTTAAAAAAAGAACGCTGTAAAATTATTTTACCTAGGAGAATTTTGTTATATCTTTATGTTTCGTCTCGAATGAAAAATTGTTAGTCTTTGTTAGGATGTTTCTTCAGCAAGCACAATTTTAATAACAATTTCACAAATCTAAAAATTTAAAAACAATCTTCAATTCGTGCCCCTACATATTATTTGACAATAAACTAATATTCGGGAGCGACTTCTCCCTTCCTCAGTTGAACAAAGACACAGCCCATTTCATCTACATAATAATTCAGAAATGTTTGTATATTTGCTTTTTATCGTATGTCGGAGCATCACGCTCAAAATACAAATGCTACATCAGATATGAATCTGCGCAGAGCCGTGCAAAATGCCGGAGAAGGTTCTTAAATAAAATTTGCTGCATTAACTTTAATATATTTAGAGCTATTTAAAAAAACTCTATTTTTTAGGATCTTCATACAAATTTTTCAAAAGACAGTAAGCCATCTTTTGGAAACAAAATTACTCATGTAGGTAAACGTTGAATGGAATCTTGGTATTACGGTATGAAAATGTAATAAAATAATTGGAGATTGATTTGTTATACATATAAATGTTATTCAAATCTTATGATTCTCAATAAATAAAGATCAATGGTTTTCAGGTGATTAAAAATTGTGTTTTTATGGATTATTTCACAGATGACGTTGTTAGGCATTACGTTCTATACTAACTTAAATATCATATTTTATATTCTTTCCTATCTTTTATTACTTATTCTGTTATCCATATTATTCTCAACAAATAAAGATTTTTAATGAAAAAATTTGCAGTATAATGGAGTACTTTTAAGTTTGACATATTTTAGTGACATTTGAAGTCGGTACAACAGCTGCCTTTATCACACATAGAGGGTGCAGGGAATGTAGCTAAGATTCAAACCATAGAGAGAGTAAAACTTGCAAATTATGTAGGTAGGTTCGTATAATAGTATTTGAGGTCGGTAAAACAGCTGCCTTCATCATTAGTCAATCACCTAAAATTTGTACCATTCCACACATAGAGGGATGTAGCTAAGATTCAAACCATAGAGAGAGTAAAACTAGCATAATATTATGTAGGTAGGTTCGATTGAACAGTGAAATTGAATCAAGTGTGAGATGTAACATATTATGATACATGCAGTTTTTTTTCATGTGAGTGGCAAACTATAATTTTTCTTCTTTCTTTTTAATAAACATTAAAAGTGTCATTCTTCTTTTTCTGTGCTTATGTCAGTTATAGAGGTATGTTATGCAATGGGAAGCTAGACTAGAACGTGTTTAATTACCTACCGATCAAGCCTGACAATCGGAATAAAAAACGTAAAGCAAGACGGGTAAAAGCTAGTGAGTGATAACTGTCAGTTAGGATACTAGGTCGCTAGTAAAAAATAAAGGAGACTTTATGTTTCCTTTGAAAAATAGTGCGTTTCGTAACAACAAAAGTCGCTTTTAAAGTTTAGTGTCTTCACACTAACTCCTACTTTTAGGCGGAGCTATTTTTTATGAAACGGGTCAACTTAAAAAAATTTAAGTACCTACCTACCTTTAGCTAAAAAGTTCTTTTCTTGCTTTTTTTAAAACCGTCCGTTAATGTAATTTTCACGAAGCAATATTTGAATTAAGCTATCGGCCCTGGTAAGTATAATATAATCTAATCAGTGTTTTTAATCTCCCGTACGATTCATTTTGTCATTATACGCTTGGTTCATGCTAGGTGTTTCTTTATCTATGGACATTCATACGTCAGTTATGTTATGAGTATAATAGTCCGGTCAAATCTCATCTTTTTTTATACGTATTTATAACAGATAATAATAATTATTGTCTCTGGATACAAAAGAGCGCCATATTTGATCACCGTTTCAAATAACGATCACCCTGGGTGGGCGGAGAAATAAAAAAGACCATAGAGTCATGGACGCGATAATTATACTTTTAATTGAACATTTTTTAATGTTGTATCATTATACTGTCCGCGAAGATGTAGGTAGTTAAAAATGAAAATAAAAACATATCGCTAAAGAAGCGATTCAAAGTGTTCACCATGTACCTATGTAAACATAGGTAGATACACAAGCCAAATCCTTCTTAGGCAATCCACAGAGATTAGAAAAATTTTCTCATCTTACAGTACAATTATGGGCTCAGGGTGAACTTAAATACACTATCAATAGGTATCTAGTTGCATGAAATAAGAAACGTCGACTTCGCGGATCGAACTTGTAACCCTCATTATAGCCATACGGAAGTTGGCGACTGGACTTCTGGACTACGGACCACTTAACTGAATATTTAATTTTTATTTTATCATATTTTAGAAATGTAAGAATAAAAAGAACTTCATATTAGTTCAAAATATTACTGAAAGGCATTTTGTTGCCATTTTTCATATACTAACACCTATCTTTTATAGAAAAGTTGCAGGATTAGGAAAAAATAAAGAAATACAAGACATGTTTTAAGGTTTCCAAAAAAAACATGTCTTGTATTTCTTTATTAAATTACAGACCAAAACTTATTTTTCTAGTCTTCTTTATCCGCCATTTATTAAATTAAATTGATAGAACATAAAATGCTTTAAACTATTTATTAATAGTGGGTGGAAAGCTATTAACTTCCCCCCATTTTCCGCGGGTAGCTACCCTGTACACTAAGCATTTGCAAAATTTTCAAGCCATTTAATTGCTGACATATTATCAGAGTCATATTTTTTTAAGTAGGTAGGGTGTTTTAAAATTGAAATAATTTAACAACCATGTCAAAAACATAACTGAATAATAAATAGGTAGACACATTAGGAAAAAAAAAACACTTTATTTGACGATCTACCTTGATTTTTCGTGAAAGATGATTTACCATTTTATTGAACCGAAACTCCGTTTAGAGAAAGTCGGATATGAGAACTAACAGCAAAATATAAAATTTTCCACTGCGACCAAAAGCGCGCTGAGAGTTTCAGAAATGATAACCCTCAGGAGCATAGCCGGGAAGATATGGAAGGCCAAGGCAAATACCTATTCTAAATCGAAGATGTGACATGAGAAAGGGAACTTAAGCAGGTTCTGGTGTGCATATGAGAGCAGAAAATACTCATCCATACTTCCTGATATGGCATCGGACGGCCAACCCTATGGAAGACGGCTCAGCCAAACCACCAAAGAGATGGAGGAACAATTTGAGTCAAATTCGCAGAAAGTTCATCCTTCTTGTCAAATTACAGGCCACAAGGCCTAAATTAAGAAGAAGAAGAAGTATAAGGCAATTAATTTTCTTTCCAGTTTCATCGTGATCAAGACATTTTTTTTTTGTTGTGAAATTAGAAGTGGTCGCCACCAGAATCGAACCCACGATCTTCAGTCGACTGACACTACTAAGCGTACGTTTGGAAAAGTTCAAATACAGTTATTTTTATTCTAATAAACCCCTTGTGGGTCTGGAAAACAGTAGGTATGGATATTATTAAAAAAACGTTTCCAGTATTTTGGCGTCCCTTGTATGTTTAGGTACATAATAAAAGGCGTCGAATTTAAATGGTCGTCTCGACGGAAGTGACAAATCGTTTCAATCATTTTTCACACGGAAAAATTATGGAGTCGACAACCATAGACATTCGAACCTAATTCATTAATCAATTAATTTTTTTCAAGCACATTTACCTATTTTTCTAGATTATGAATATAGGTATTGATGTTTTCAATAGTAGGTGTTATCAAGCTTTGATTGGTGGTAACTACAAGTCGATAAGCGTTCTTACCTACAAGTTAATACCTCATGGCGTCCTTACCTACAAGTTAATACCTCATGGCGTCCTTACCTACAAGTTAATACCTCATGGCGTCCTTACCTACAAGTTAAAACCATACCAAATAATCAGAAAAATGCATTTTTGTGTTTGAATTCAATGTACGAACCTTCTTTCACCACAGTTAATTTTCCAAAACTTTCAATCTTCGCTACATACTGGAACGTAGATGTACTTACAATAACGTCCATATTCCAGTCCAACTCCATACATACCTGTTAGTTACATAATATATATTAAATTACCTACGCAATGAAAGGTTAGTTATGGTTTTTTTTAATGTTCAGACGTTGATTGTACCCACCTAACTATGCACAATAGCCATGCGGGAGATACCTGTTATAGAAGCACTGGAGATTCTGTGTGTTTATTTCAGGTTTTTTATTTGTTTGTGTTGGTCAGTGTTCTGTTGGTATCTCTATTAAATAAAAATATTGTAATCTCATAATTCTTTGTGATTGAATCAATTGAACCACTTTGAGCTTGCGAGCATGGCGAAGGAATACTACTTTTTCACGATATTTGTCATAATGTGGTTGGTAGACTGGCGGTTACAGCGCCGGCTTTCGTACTGTTTCGTGCGGACGTCGTGGTTCGATCCCAGGTGCCGACCATCTTCCTCTTTCACGACACAAGCTTTAAGTAGCTTACTGTGAAAGAGTCAAGGAGTGTATTTGTGTTCACTTTGAGTGAGCACAGATTCATTGAAAAAAAAATTGATCATAATTTGTACCATACACCCATAATATATCTAAAAAGATTTTAAAAACAAAGATATCTTGCAGATATTTTTAACAAAAATGTGATATTCATATTATTCATAAGTTTATACCTTAAATTATGAAATGGTTTAAAGTTTTTAACGACTCATGTTTCTGCAG
This sequence comes from Mystacides longicornis, assembly GCA_963576905.1. Classification (NCBI taxonomy): domain Eukaryota; kingdom Metazoa; phylum Arthropoda; class Insecta; order Trichoptera; family Leptoceridae; genus Mystacides; species Mystacides longicornis. The sequence continues at coordinate 20,407,626 of OY756421.1, read as the reverse complement.
TGTTTTATATATGTACATAGAGATGCAAAATGTAAAAAAATAAATCAAACTATGAATGGTTTACGACTCCACACATATAATCTTCCAGTATAATGGGTGTGCTTTGAAGTGACTGGCACTTTTAAATCCTGAAGTAGTAAGTAGGAACTTACATACTTGACTCACAGCTATTAGGGTGAAGTTACGTGCAAAATATAAACGGGTGTTTTTTTTAACAAAATTTGGATGAAAAATTGCTTGAAACTTGTTTAAGAAATTACTTTAAACTATAGGTACACATTTACCTACTTTCCAACTTTTCCAAGTCCTCATTCGCTTTTTCGAAGGTTATTTATAGCTTATTGTGGTCATTTGTAATTATGTATTTACAGCGTTCATCATGAGGTAGGTACGTAGCTAAATTTATTCTCTATTCAGTGACGACATGTATGTTTATATGGGTACAACTAAGCCAGTGTTTTTACATAGTGAATCATTTGTTTCTTTTATTTTCTACCCTAAGTACCTATATTCATTCAACTAAAATATTTACAGAACAAGCTTATAAATACAATTTTAATGTATAAAAACAGACTAATGTATAATTTCTAATGTTATCATGGTGCTTTAAGCGCGCGCCTGAAAACAGGCAAACGTCAGTGGGAGAAACCTAATCATATAAATATTCATTAATTTTATGATAGAACTATATAAAATTAAATTTTAATATATTTAAATTTTTCCATAAAAGAAAAGTCGTTATTTTAAATTAATATAAAAGAGGTAGGAGCTTAGTTTGCTGAGATTGTTCGTAGCCCACTTTAAAATGGAAATAAAAAAAATTTAATTAATATATTAGTAGAGATGTCAACAACAAACACTTGACACCCCAACCCTCTTGTAAGCATACTGTTATTATTTAATGGCTTTCACACAATTATTGTGATGTAGGTAGGTACCTACCTTCATTGTAAGTAGGTATATCGCAAATTTTCTGCTGATGTACCATTACGTAATAACTAGGACTATAAAACGTGGACAAAAAATAAGAATGTCATAATATGAACGTCGTACTTCCTATTTGGAAAAACTCTATGGGAAGCAATGAGGTATGGAAGTTATTATTATATGAAAGTTGAAACGATTTAAGCAAAGTGAAAGAAAATAAGGTTGAGCAGATTACAAAAAGAATTTGCAAGAATGACAGAAATGTTTTAAGAATGAGTGATAAACTGAGAATGACTTGGATCGACTACATCAAGCCAGGTCTGAAGCAGCGGAAATAATACGAGAGGTTGTATAGTATAAGTAACGTCATGTCGATAGAAGAAACCTAGGAAGTGTTCTTGGATGAATATAAATAGTGGAGGTCCGTTTTCTCTGCCTACTCTTTAAAGGACACGGCGTGATGGCCGAAGAAGATCGATACCTGGAAGCTTAGGGCGACTACCAGTAGTACAGAAGGTCCACCGGTACGATAAAATGACAACCTTATGCCGTGTTCACACGAGGCGATATAAGGCCAGACGATTTCGCTTGCATAAAAAAAATATCGCTCGATCGCCCATTGATCGTGTGATGTGTTCACACGAGTCCACCGACATACATTCAATCTGTCAGGTGCGCTGATAGTTTTAAAAATGGCGGACGTCGAGGTAAAAGTCGTGGAGTACTTGGGGTTAGTTGAAAATATTGTTTTAGACGATATAAGGACACTCCTATTCTTCTTCTTCGCCCTCGCCTTTGTCCCATTATTTGGGGTCGGCTCTCCGTGTCCTGTTGCGCCAAGATTTTCTGTCCAACGCCATCTCTGTATAAGGACACTCCTATTAAGGAAAAATAAAAAAAACGCAGATATTCTAAGGAGAAATAAATTTGGAGCAGTGCTGTCAACTGTCAAGAAACAGAACATACGGACGCCGCGCATTTCTGCGCATGCGTGCATCGTTCCACTAGAAACAAATTGAAGTGGTTGGTAGACTAGTGGTATCAGTCGACGACTTTCGTACGCACAGCGTATTGGAGGTCGTGGGTTCGAATCCCGGTGCCAAAAATAAAAATAAAAAATAATAAAAATAATAAAAAAGATTTTCTGTCTACGCCATCATCATATAAGGACACTCCTATTAAGGAAAAATAAAAAAAAACGCAGATATTCTAAGGAGAAATAAATTTGGAGCAGTGCTGTCAACTGTCAAGAAACAGAACATACGGACGCCGCGCATTTCTGCGCATGCGTGCATCGTTCCACTAGAAACAAATTGAAGTGGTTGGTAGACTAGTGGTATCAGTCGACGACTTTCGTACGCACAGCGTATTGGAGGTCGTGGGTTCGAATCCCGGTGCCAACCATTTTCCACTTTCACAACACAAGCTTTGCTTTATGTGAAAGATGTCGAAAGTGTATTTGTGTTCACTTTAGGTGAGCCCAGATTAATTTAAAAAAAAAAAGTTGAAAGGCTTCAGCTTGAGGCGATATCGCTTTCAACCATTTTTATCGCTTCAGATTTATCGACAATCTGTTCACACGGTTCAATTGGCTGGCGATATTTTGGTGTCCTGGCGATATTCGTCTCGTGTGAACACCGCATTATTCTGAAGTACGTTGGTATCAACTGGGTTCAGGGAGTCCAAGATAAAGCGGTGTGAAAAGAGATAAAAATTTTAAAAGAGGAATAGCAAAGTAGATAAAGGTAGGTAGGTACCTTATAATATGAAATTTTGCTAATAAAACGATTTATCAAAATTTATTTAAGAATAAATTTGTTTTGGATTATGTCGCACAAAGCTTATCTTAAAAGCAGTTACTAGATACCTAGGTACCTATATATCTCTCCAGCAATTTGTTTACAAAAAATATTATATAACATTATGTACCTATGTAAATACCTACATATGTAATGTTCGTGGCATGGAATTAATATCTAGTATTATTTATATATTTTGACAGTGGTTTAAAAATCACAGTGACCTCCCGGTGTTAGGATAAATAATCTCGCCTTTATGGGGTTTTATAACAAACTCAAATATAACTTACATATACCTACACAGGCAACTGGAATATTGTGTACATATATGAATGTACGTAGGTACCCTTGCTATCTTGTCTTTAACCAGGAACAAATTTAATTTAGGTACTAAATTTTATCATCATTGAAATACCTAACTATAATTGAAGTGGTTGGTAGACTAGCGGTTACGACGCCGGCTTTCGTACTGTTTCGTTTGGAGGTCGTAGATTCGATCCCAGGTGCCGACCATTTTCCTCTTTCACGACAGAAGCTTTAAGTAACTTACTGTGAAAAATTCAAATAGTCAAAGATTTTTCACTTTGAGCGAGTACCTACCTACAGATTCAATTATAGGTAGGTATACAAAAAAATCCAAACTAAGGCCCAAAATTACAATACAGGCTTAAGGTCCATCTTAACGGTGAGGAGCACATTAAGCTTCGCTTAACAAAATTATGCAGATTACAATGTCTCCTTAGCACGAATTTGGGGCTTATCCTACTCGTTAAGTTAAGGGATACCCTGGGGTGTCCTCAACAGCGTAAAGCTCGCTTAACTCAGTTATTTTTTTTCTCGCTAGGAGGCGCCACAAGTCACTATACGGACAAACTGACATTTAAAATGTCGTTATATAGCCGCGCAATAATTACGCTTTTTGAAGATGAAATGTCTAATTAATTATGATTCATTACGCTTATTTGTTCGCTGTTGCTTAGGTTGTTTCACTAGCGATTCTATTTGGATTTATTCGTGACCCTTTCATGATTATTTGAACACCACATTGACTTATACACACTGTTCGCTCTGTTTGATAATAATTACAAGATCGTTTTGCTTTAACCTAGTTGAATGTATGATATATGATTATGCTTATTATTGAACACATCTTTCACTTTCCGTAGCTGTATCTTAATTAAGTTAAATAATCGAAGCAAGGGTCGTAACACATAAATACCAAGTCAGAATCCAAGAGCGAGCATCCATAAAACCAAAACAACACAAACAATGGCGCGCGTCCCGGTGAACATGACAGATGTGGAGCGTAATGCATAGATAAAACCACGATAAAAGATAAGTAGTACTACCAACTTAACCATATATACGGCTTAGCCAAGCCGCAGTCGAATTTTGATTGATATTCTCGTGTGAGTGGTCCACTCCACTTAACTTTTAAGCCTCCTCAATAAAGCTACAGGATAAGCTACAGATTGTAATTTCGGCCCTTAATGTCACTTTCATATAACTTTCCTTTTTATCAACCAAATCATCATTTGTTGTCTACTGCTACTATGTATGAAATTTGGGTCTTTTACGTTCCTACTTGCCTCTCATCAGTGTTCCGATGTCGCAGTAGATATCACTGTAGGGGAGACCGAGGTAAGTTGAAACAAATGTGAGTTGAAACAATGTTCATATCTCATCAACTCTATGGAAATGGTTTGACAACGCAGCAGTTTTGATTCACCGACAACGTGATATCAAATTCCTCAGTATGTGTCGATCCAGTTCGGCGAGTGGTTTTGCTGTTATAACGTACATCCGTAAAAATGTACTAAAAGTAAGTTTTCTTTGTTTTTTTTAATCATGAATTATGATACCTAATATTTGTTATTTTTTTATTATTAAAATGATTTTTAATAAGTTGATTATCGAACTTTTACAACATAGCTTTAGTTTCTTATAAAACAATTACTTTCAATATTATTTTGATGTTAAACCGCATGAAGTTGGTATTTTTCTTACCGAGGTGAGTTGAAACGCTTTGTTTCAACTCACCTCGGTAACAATCATGATATTATTTAATTATAAAATCAATTCTATTTTTGTTTCAGAATGTCAAATAAATATATTAGGAAAACAAATAAGAGGTGAAGCTGCATTAGAAATATATGAATTAGCAGCAGAAGTGGTAAACCTAAGGAATAATAACCTACGAGATGCGGCAAAATCTGGGCAAAATCTTATAATTTCAATAACACATCACTCTACCGCTTTATAAAGAAACTAAAAGCTCACCCAGAGTAAAACTAGCTAAACAACAGATTTTTTATATAAAGTGAGAGTAAAAAAAGAAAATAAGGGAATTAAACTGCCAAAATGCAGTAAAAGCAAGGATGATGATGAAGAGGAAGATGGCTGCTATTGCTTAATGTGTCGTTTGCAAATAGTAGACCTAATGAAAAATGGGTGCAGTGCCTAGATAGCAAAGGTTAGGATGAAGCATGCACGGAAGGTGAACTCAATTATATTTGCCAAAATTGTCTCTCAGATTAAGTTGTTTTAAATACTGATTTTAATGTTGATTATTATGAATGTTTTTTTTAATATATGTAGGTGTGTTTTTTTATTGTTTTGACCAAATAAATATATGTAAGTAAGTAATGAAAATACCCATTAGAATCAATGATACCTAGGGAATGTGTGTTTTTATAATAGGGAGGTACTTATAAAGTGCCATATGATTTTATTTTATTATGTTGCGAATTTTCGCAAACAAACAGTTTTTTAATAGGTACATAATAACAAATACACGAATAATACAACACATAAACCAGCAAAGTTTTCCAACATTACTTTTTTTACTTGATAATATGCATTTTTTCCAATAATATGATGTAAGTCTTACGAGTAAGAAAATGATAAAAATAATTTGTATGTAATTTGATCTCAAATTCGCTCATTTACTTTTGATTACTTAATAATATGATCTCATTTACTTATGAGTATGTTTATTTTTCCATAAATATAACAATATTTCTATGAAAATGTTTTTTATTATAACTAAACCAATTTTTAAAATGTGCGTTTCAACTCACCTCGTGCCATGTTTCAACTTACCTTGTATCTAGGTGTAAAAAACGCCTTTTGATGTTCGTATATTAATTATTATTATCTCACACCAGTGCAGCGCCAGCGGTTCGCTCTATATGTAGGTACCTAATAATAATAAAAGGGTCTTTGATTTTTTTTGTCCATTGTTAGACACACAGTCTGCAGGTAACACTATAGATTTTTTTTGTTAATGTGAACGAAGATGATTGACCGAACGCAATGACATGTGCCTTATATTTATAAAATTAGAATTACGCTAATGAATCAGAACTGGTATTTATACTATTAGCGATGTTTCGCGGTAGCGTTAATCGAATTCATATACCCTGATTTTTGATATCAAATATTATAGACACTGCGGTGTGCGCATCTCACGATTTTTTATTGACCTCTGATATCGAATTTTATAGACACTGCAGTGCGAACATGTATTTTTTTTAAAGTTGACCCATAAATCTTTGATTAAAAATTTAATTATATTGTTTTATTAATATTTTGACACATCAAAATGATGTTTTATCGCAGTATTTTGAAGATCACTATATAGCTGATCAATTTAGATATAAAAAGGGATGTTTTTGATAGCTTAAACACCTTGTATCCACGTTACTAGTTTAAATATCATGTTACACCGATTATTTAATTGTAAAATAATTAGTTTCTTGCTTTCGTGGTAAATTATGATATATTTAGTCATTATTAATAGTTTAAAACATAAATACACGTATTTTAGGAAGTAAATTGAATTTACCTATTAGAATTAAATACTGCGTAGTTTGTGGAATAAAATTAATGCGCAATTAATTAAAAACTGCGTAGTTTCTTGGATCTGAGACAGTGATTGCCAACTGGTGAAATATGTTCAAAATATTGTATTATTATTTTTATTGTAATTTGTAAATAATGTACTTTAATAGTTATAAACTAGGTTAAACTATCACTGAAACTCTGTTTTTCCTAAATAAATAATAAAATGTATTAAATAATCCAAAATGACCAGAATAGAGAAACTATTGTAAGATCATGTATGTAAAACTTGATTTAATTGATAAACAAATTGTATAGCTTTGTTTGATTGTTCAGTAAGAACATATTATATGCAAATTTACATCGAAATAATCAATTTCGAGATGCCACTTTTTTAGTAAAAATTTTGTGTTGGCACTCAAGGTTATTGAGTGGTCGATTCCTGGACGGAATCAATAAAATTGTGTTGCAGACGTCCGATCCGTTTCCCATTGTGGTCGATTTTTGTACCTATTATATAAATATTGCACGTTAAACTTTTGGTGTTCTTAATCAATTATCACGAATACCTGCAACATCTCATCGATAAATGCTTAATGTTCATATGCCCTAGTTATAGATACTTGATTGTTATATACTGATGACATTGTATCTTGTATAGTTTGTAAGATATTTAACTAAATGTCCAAATTTCATAGTGAAAATTTTTGGTGAATTTTTAGAAAATGGAGGCCTGTGATTGGTCAAAATAAACAATGATTTTGATTGGTTTTCTGTTTTTGAGATTTAGTATAAATAAAGGCGCAGTTGTAAGGCAGATCATCAGTTCGAATTGTGAATTACTCGTCGGAACACTTTGGAACTCGTGATCTCGCCGGACATCTGCCTTCAGGAATACACCGCTAGTTTCATTTCTACCCTCTCATTTCCCTGGTGATCTGGAGCCTCTCTATTGGACCAGCTGCTGCCCTGAGTCAATCATCCATATTGGTCGTAGCCTTGTCGGTTACACTAGGTGAGTTGAAACAAATGGAACGGGTCTGGTTTTTGCTAATTATCTCCTAGAATGCTTGAATGAAATTATTTTTTGTGAGGTCATTAAAGAGTATACTAATTTGGACAATATCGTTTTAAGTTTCACTTTTGTGAGATTGTCCTGTGTTGAGATATGAGCTATAATGTAAAATTTGTTTCAACTCACCTCGGTCTCCCCTACCTACTTACCTCATTCCTTTTAAGGAATTGTAGATGGTTCATAAAAAATCCTCAAGACCGCGCTCTTGTTGCCTTCAATGGATCCATTAAGAGTCTATTGATTGATTGATTAAAGACCTGCCAGTATTACTTGTTCCAAAAATCGAACGCAAAAATTGAAATTAAACTAATTTTTAACATCTTTGGGCTAAGTATAGACCCAAAAGTATAACCCTCGTTATAAAGATAGCTATATATTTTTTAACAATTTTGATAATCACCTTTTCTGAAAATTTGCCGAAAAAGTCCATATTTCAGCTAGATTAAACATGCTGTTAAAAACGCAAATAAAATCCTGTGAAATTACCTTTGTACCACCGCTGTTTAATAATGTTTTTATCTCTAAAGGTAGCTGACGACGTCCCTGAGTATAATCACAATGTCAAAAATACAAATGTTTAATAGTCCACGTCACGCGACCATATTTCAATGTCAGGTTGATCATGAATGAAGAGTTGTCTTCTTCAAAATCCACTCACCACAAAACAAAGATGATGACTGAGGAATGAGGTTCCTGTTCGGGCACAATTTACAAACGATATCAAATATAACAGCTATATTTTTTAGGTTTTTTATTACTGCGGTGTAAACTGCAGCCGATATAATAAAATTGAAAAGCAATAGAAGGCCCATTCTTTACTGTCACGACCTCACATGACACGACAATAACGCGTGTGTAAAGATTAGCGCACGAATCATTGGACAAAGCGCAACGCTTTAGGGGACGTCCCAACGCTAGAAGTATCTTAAAAAGTAGGTACATAATTCAATGTTATATTATTTCCACAAATTCCATTACTTCTATGAGCTGATACTTGTTTCTACTTTAATTTTCACAAAAAAATAGCTTCGAATAATCGCAGAAATGGAATGCTTCGCTTAGCTTCAAATTTTTATCCGAACCGTTTTTATTTTTTTATCAAAATTCGTTGACAATATTATTTTCATTTAATTTCTAAATAAACTCTTCTTCTTTCTCTTTAAATAGGTCTGATGACCCATCTTATATATTTTTGATAACCTTTGGTGATAAATGTAATTTTTTCGATATTGTATGAAAATTGTTTCAACCTCACAGACACAACGATGTTCGTGAATATAATTATAGGTAAATATGTAGGTAAGTACCAATAACAAACCACGATTAAACAACTAGCGATAATTAGATATGTACCTATTCGATTTCACTTTATGTTAACAACGTTCGCCAATAAGTGTTAATGTTCAAATCTCTCCTTCAAAAAACTCCCAATCACGAGAATTTACAACAAGTCGAAAAATCCCATTCCCCGGGAGTATTCGAACCTGCGTCTCTAGTCATATTTTGGAGCTACGCTAGCCACTGTGAATTCTCTTTTAACAAAGCATAATTTAGAGAGATGAATGGTTAAGTGCTTAAGTAGCAGTAGGTACCTACCTTTATCAACACCAACCCAAAATTTTTAACGTGTGCCAATAGTGCAGCTTGCAACCATTTATCATCTCACTTCACTACGCAATACTGTATATGAGTAGGCATAGACATGGAAACAAATTTATAGAATAAGATGTTTTATTAAAATCTCTTTTTTCTCAGACAACAGAAAACATGCTTTCTTTTAGCATGCTTATAAAATATGATAACAACGATAAGACACGCATTTTGATTGTATCTATTAAATTTAAAACAGAAACTCTTTTACCGTAATGGAAGGATGATGACAGAATGAGACAAATAATTTGGACCAAGTTTGAATATGTAGGTACATACTAACGATCAATTCACGTGACGAGACGATTTCGACCACGAACACTCGAGTTTCACCATTGATAATCCGTTTGGAGTGATGGACGAATGACTTGACGCAATTGAATTTTGGACTGATGGTTTTCCCCACTCACGGTAATTTTTTGGAGTGATATTGCCCCATATGGACGAATGGAGTGATCGCCAAAGGGCGTCCTTCAAGGTAACAAATACAGTATTTTTTCATAAGCTACTAAGCGCAGGACTAATACATTCTCATCTTCTCTGATTATTCCTAGATTATTCAGAGTTTTGAAAGGATTTGTACTGACAGAAACCACTAATACCTACTATAGGAAGAGAGATTGTCAGTAGGTAATCACAAATATGTTATATGACTGACTGTATTGTCTTTTATAGATATTTATGTATTAGTAGTTTCTCATCTAATTTATAATATTTACTTAAAGAAGAGAATCATAACAATAAATAACTGTGAGTTAATTTAAATAATATAAATGAATTATTTATTGGGAGATAAATTGACATAATTAGAGGGGCATTACATAGAAATGTGTCAACAATAAATTCGACGCTGTGTAAATACTCCGTGTGTGGGACGTCATCTCTTCTAACAAAAGTCTAAGCGCTTTTTCTGGTCGGATTGTTTTCTCACTCAGAAGCAACAGTCAAAGATGAAGTTCATTGTATATCCACGTTTTTTGGATGTGGGATTATCAAGAAGAGAAATCACTATCGAATTTATAAGAAGAAAATCTTGAGAGATCGATCTTGATATCGTTTTGCACTAAAAACTTCCGATTCAATTTCAGTGAGTCTAACAAAATGCTGCAACCCTTTCAGATAGCATATTAGATCATTTTTTCGTGCCAAACTGTTCCAGGGGCCTTTGAAAATGTTAATTTTTCGACAATGTAGAGTAGGAAGGAAATAAACTGTAGGTACATTTTTAGATAAGTTTCTTTGTTTGGTTTAAATAGTTGTTTATATGTTCCAGTAAAAAGTTCTTTTTTTCGCACTCTACATTGACGAAAAATTCGTTTAAGTCGTTCGCGAAATTCAAATTGTCTACGGGGGCAGGCTAGATCGAGGTACCTACATACCATATACCTAGCCTAATCTCCCTGCTACCGAGTTTTCAAAGAAATTTATAATGACATTGCGATAGATTCACTAGAGAACGCGCTATAAAGGGAGTATGTAGGTATGCATGATATTGTTTTAGATTTAGATCGATCGCAGTGGAGGTCCCCTTTTCCTCCTTATGCCCCTAAATGGATTCAGACAGGAAGTATTGATTGATTGATTTATTGAACATTTTACAACGATTAAGTTTCTAAAATTTCAAAAAGTTTTCGTTTTTAACAAAATGTTTAATGAAGAAAGGTTTTAAGTTGATCGGGTATAAGCCCTAGTAATCTGATTGTCTACTCTTAAGCGACACACAATAAATATTAGTAAGTATCCAATAGAAACTAATTTATAAAGTACGATAAATACTATAATGTTAGTTAATGTGTGATTGTGAATAGATCTAAGCGCCATTATTGTCGTTATTAAGATTTCGCCTAATTACCCCACTCACTCGGGTGGGTGCGACCAGATACGAGTTCTTTATATCCTCATTCTGTCGAGTCGTGATCTCCACATCATCATCATTAACATCGCTGGCTTTGTCTTTGGTTATGCTGTAACTCCACATCTTACAATTCTACCTAAATACCTTTAATTAATTGCATAGAACAAAATATTTTATAAACACCTTATTGGGCAATTTGACAATACATATGATTAGCTATGTATTCCATCCAACTAGTTGAAAGGTTAAGTAGTAAACATTGAATATATACGAGTATGTACAACTTAAATAAAACTTACACACAGATAAGGTACTATATCTACCTACGTATATAAATATTTTTATATATATTTTTTACGGAAACTCTATAACTACTGCAGAAGTAACAATTGTGTAATTTTTTTTTAGCGGTAACGTTGTGAAGGTCCATTGTATAAATACAAAACTGCAGAAGTGTTTCAAATTACGACAAAATCTACAAACAGCCCGTAGAAAACAAAATATCTACAAAATCATATCTAAGAAATTTTATTTCATTGTCCCTTGAAATTTTGCATAATATCTGACTAGAGTATTTTATTTTTAATGCAAACATTTATAGTAGGTACCTAGCTAATATCAATTTACAAAACCACCTTACAGCAGAATGAAATACCATTGTGTCATGTGTCAAGGGAGCTTAAGAGAAACAAAGTGTATACAACGGTCATTTTGACTTGTCCTCCATATCCTGTGATGACAATTTGATGAGAAAAATAAGTAGGTATTTAACACTTTTCAGACAACAAAAGTTTATGACTAAATCTAAGATGAAAGATGACCTTGAAATTCGAGCATCAAAGAAAGAGGTAGGTAGGTATGTATACTTACTTATATTATCCTTATATCGGTACATTCATTAGTAGGTAGGTACTTCGTCACAGCAATAATCTTATCTACATAATAATTCAGTAATGTATGTATATTTATTTATTTATTTGTTTCACTCCAACTGTATGTCGCAGCATCACGCTAAAAGCGTAGGTTCTGCGTTGAATTTTTTTCTTCGCAGTTTTTCGCAAATACAATTGTGGTAATCTGAGATACAAATATTTACATTTCATTAAATATATTTTAAGTTATTAATAAATTTCTAAAATTATGAAATCTTCATAGTAAAATTTCACTAAACACGGAAAGCCATCTTTTGAAAACAAAATTACTCATGTAAAAATTACACGGAATCGGAGTAATGCGGTATGAAAATGTATTTAAAAGATTGAAGATTGATTTGAAATACATACAAATGTAATTCAAATGTTATAAACCTTATAAAATAATGATTTTCATAAAATTTATCAAACGCTACTCCATTTTGAAGGAAATTTTGACATATTATAAGAATATGGCCACCGTTGTTAGAACAGTTGTAGCCATCGGAATCAAAGTTAAAATAGATGCCTCCCTGCATATTGTAATGTACATAATTATTTTTATATAGAACTGATGTAAAATGATTCAAGATAATAGAGTTTAGGTAATAAAATTTATGAATGAAAATTTAATTTGAAATTTGTATGAACATCCATAAAATAGCAAGAATTGAACGGTAAAACAGGTACTTACCCACATCTGAATCTCAAAACATTACCAAAGTGAATTTGACAGCTCAAATATTATGTTGCAGCAAACAATAGTAAACAAAACTTCCTGTTTATTTTGGAAAAGAATCAGATATGTAATTATTTTGGTAATAAAATTCACTTGATTTATCCACATAAAAATTAATAACAGATATTAGATAATAATATGTAGGTATTAACGACACTATTCAAAATTCTTATGTAGATAAATGCAAACTTATGTTTTCTTCCTTATTATTTATTTTATTTAATGTTATATTCATCATAAAACAAGGTGGGTAATATTTTTAATAAACACAACACACAACACAGAGTGGATGGAAGCATTCGGTTCAGCAGCGTTTCTTGACATATCCAAAATCCTTGCAATGCTCCCATCTAGAAAAAACATAATTCTATTAATATGTGAAAGCAAAATACAGTGATAACATGGCCATGGTTGTAAATATATAAGGCGACATTAGAAAATTTCGCATTTTGACAGGGATTTGTTTTAAAAATACACATTATGAGAATTTGATTAGAATCGATATTAAGGATTTAGAAATATATCAAACTACTTAAGAACTTCATATAAAAATAAAACAATCTTTGATGTATGTGCTGCTTAAAACATTAATTTAGAATTTTTAGTAATATTATTTGTTTCAAAGTGTAGCTTTTATACCTTTTTAAGATCTTCTTAAAATCCATTTAGACTGCATAATGCACCAGGTATTATTGTTTCAGATAGACTTGAAGAAAGCTGCAACTCCATGACTAGAACATAAAATACAAAATAAACTCTCAAAAAAAAGTTTAGTTACACTAGGGACAGCTAATTCAAAGTATCATATTTTATACTTATATATTTACAATTCACAACTAAAAAAATCATGAAAGGTAGGTAAATGAATAGCCTAATCTTAATAATTAAAATAGCTTAGGTACCTACGTAGAAAATATTACAATATTAAACAACTTACAAAATTTTTAAATATAGAATTCCTTTTGTTTTCGTCGTCTGTCAGTGGTCAGGATAACAACATGACAGTAGGTTACCATAGACGAGCTTTTTAAAATGTATTTCTTTGTCTGAGCTTCATAATATGAAAACAAAAAATAAGATTGATTTTTTCAGGATCTTTTACCACTTTAATAATTCTTCTACACATTTAAAGTGGTTTTTGAATGAATTTTTTTTTTATATAAGTAAATTAGAAATATAGGTACATCAGAAAATAATTTATCCAGATATTTTTTAGCGTTTTCTATGGTTTATGTATTGTCATATAAAAATCTATGGATATGTCTTTTTTGTTGTCAAACTAAAATGTAAACATTGAATTTTTTTACGGCTTAGATATAAAATCATTTTTTGGGAATAATAAAATAGGTAAGCAAAGTTAATTGAGTAAATATTGTTTCAAAATAATCGCATAATTACAATACAGCTAGCCTATTACATTAATTTATTTTTTGTAACTATATTTTTTACAGGATAGATTAGGAGATATTTTCAACAATAACAAGGATGAATTTCTAAAATGTACCTATGCATTTTATTGTTGGAATATCCAAAATCGGTAAGTCCCGTATTATTATTTGATAATTGTACCTCTTTTCTTATTTTTGTCTATATTTAAATTACATAATGTTTTTTTACAGATTAATTTTAAATGGTTCCCCCAAAATTTATATTGAATGAGGATATAATCAAATTATGTATATTGGAAAGTATTCAATGTTTTCGGAGTTTGGAATGTAAAAAACACAATCGCAATCGGTAAAATTGAACTGGCAGCCAATGCTCTTGAAAATTGTGCCATATGGATACGCTGTTACAATACTAGACGACATTTGATAAATAAATAACTATCGGTAACAGTACCAGAAACAGGAGGTTGGTAGCCCATTGGTATTAGTTGACGGCTACGTACTGTGTACTCAATTGTGGCTTTGAATTCTGTTGCCGACCATTTCAACTTTTACAACACAAGCATTGTTTTGTGTGAAAGATGTCAAAAGTGTATTAGCGCAATATGTTGATTGTTCTATAAGACTTTTGAAAATTGAGAATAGGTTTTCAAGATTTTCTTTTTATGTGTTCACTTTGGATGAGTTCAGATTCATTTGTATAAAAAAAATGTGTTTTGTTGAGCTGTGATACGCTAGAAGCAACCTCGGTTTCATACATTTAGTATGATTAGTATAATTATCATTTTACAAAATAGTAGTTGTGTGTTATATTCATTGAAATTAAATAAACAGAATGTTTTCATTTATTTATAACCAGAAATAAACTGAAAAAAATTACATATTGTTTTAATTTTCTATAAAACATCTAATAATATATTCTCTTGAACCATTTCCAAACAATAGATGTTTTATAGCGATTCTTAGTCTTAGTTAAATAATGCCTCCACGACAAATTAATGTAAAGGATGAGAATTCATGGATTTTGGTAAGTAATTATTTTCAAATGATATTTCTGTGTTAAAATATCAAATAATGTGATATTTTAAAACAACTTACTATATTATTAGTGGTGGTCGTACCAGCAAGCCATTTCATTAACATTTCTTATAATAATGTATCCCATAAACATAGAAGCAAATACTCTCATAAAATGGTACATATTTCTAACTTTTGAAGTTTGCCAATTATAAAAGCATTGTAGTTACCTCCTATAACTTACCTAATAATGACTTATGACGTCAAGAGGAGCATATCAGTTTGTGAGATAGCTACACGTAGGTTCGAATCATGCACTTTTCAACATGATTACATCACAGTTAAGCTTGCTATGATGGGTAAAGGATATCATCATCAGATTTATAAGAAGAACCACCTACCGAGAACTTTTTTAATGTAAAAGTAGTCACACCTCAATGTGTTGTTACTACACTTAAACGCAATAGATCTGTTGATGAAAAAGCTAAACACAGGTTTGAAACTTGGTGTGGGCCTTAAATTCTTCAACTGTTGCGTTAAGTTTTGATGATTAGGTGCCGACGTCTAAGTTTACTTATATTTGTAGATATATTCCATAGTGAGAAGCTTTACTTGAACAATTTTTTATAAAGTTTATGCACAAAGAGGTTGTTAACGAGTGATGGCTCAAAAAAGCAAAGAGGTTCTTGGAAGCCCGGTGGTATCAGTCGATGGCTTTCGTTTGCACAGCGCACTGAAGGCCGTGGGTTCAAGTCCTGCCCCCGTAGACAAATTGAAATTGGCGTTCGACTACAAACGAAGATTTCGTCAATGTATAGTGCGAAAAATGAACTATCCACTGGAACATATAAACAATTATTTAAACCAAACAAAGACACATATAAAAAGGGAACAGTTCATTTTCTTCCTACTCTACATTGTCGAAGAATTCGTTGGTAGTTGATCGCCAAATGCAATTTGTCTAGGCCTACTGGTGTTGCCATTTGCACTTTCACAACACAACCCATTGGTTAGTGTGAAAGATGTCAAAAGTGTATTTGTGTTCACTTTAAGTAAGCCGAGATTCATTTCCTTAAAAAAAAAATGATAAAAATCTGTATTAAAAAGTCAAAACTTTTAATAATACAGGTAGATATTTTTATTTTATTATTTTCAAATAAGTGTTAATCCACCTGGACAATTTGTTAAATATAAGGAACATAAAAAGCTTTTTTGGTACTTAATTGCAGAATAATAGAATCAACATTGTGGTGAGAGCCCATAGCTCACCACATATAAATCGAGCACTGTCTTATTAACTATGGGGTAAGCATAGAGAATAAGTCGCCATGCTATGATTATGACTTGCAGCGCTTTCTTCTTGCTGATGAGGTGTTACAAAAAAATAAGTACAACTAATTATATACTTTTTGTAAGGTTTGTGTATTCACACAGTGAAAGTTCATTTTAATCAACAACTAATTATATACATTATGTAGGTACACCATACTTTTATAAAGCTCTGTTTGTAAACTTCCATAGATCAGTTGCTATAACTCCCATTATTCTACAACTTTTTTGTGGACGGGTAAAAAAAGCTAGTCTATATAATAATTTAGAAATGTTTTTTTATTTGCCTTTTGTCGTTGCTTTTCGGTATGTCGGAGCATCACGCCTAAACGGCTGAACCGATTTCACTAATTCTTTTTTTGTCGTGTTGGCTTTTATCAGTAGAAGGTTCTTATGAAAGAAAAAATTAAGAAAGTTGCGTGGTAAATTGGGAAATTAAATAAAACTCGCATTAGCCCCTCCTCTATCTAATTAATAATTCAAAAATGTTTTTTATTTGCTTTTTACCGTATGTCATAGCATGACGCTCAAAATACAAATGCTACGTCAGATATGAATCTGCACAGAGCCGTGCAAAATGCCGGAGAAGGTTCTTTAATACAATTTGCTGCATTAACTTTAATATATTTAGAGCTATTTAAAAAACCCTATTTTTTAGGATCTTCATACAAAATTTTAATAAACATTAAAAGTGTCATTCTTCTTTTTCTGTGCTTATGTCAGTTATAGAGGTCTACAAAGCAATGGGAAGCTAGACTAGAACCTGTTTAATTACCTACCGATCAAGCCTGACAATCGGAATAAAAAACGTAAAGCAAGACGGGTATAAGCTAGTAATAATATAAAGGAAAGTGCCTGACTGACTGATTGACTGACTGACATACTCACTCATCAACGCACAGCCCAAACGGCTAATCGTAGAGAAGTGAAATTTGGAAATCAGGTAGGGTTTAATACAAAACCTTTCACTAAGAAAGGATTTTTTGCAATTGCACCCCTAAGGGGGTGAAAAATAGGGTTGTATGTTTTTAAAAGTATACGAATATCTCGGAAACTAGACATGGTACGAACTTGATATTTGGCATATAAATTCTCCTATAGAAATGAGTAGTGGGGTGTATGACCTTTTTTCCAAAATTTTACAAGGGATAAAAAACTGCACATAGTAAAAGGGATGAGTTTTAAGTGGCTCCTAATAATATAATATAATTCATAAAACACTTTTCCATACAAAGTGAAAAAACATTTAGAAAAACTCTGACCCGGGACCTCGTGATTTGATGTCCACGCCATTATAACTAGGCTACCGAGGTCAGTAATTAAGTATGGCGTACTTACAAATTTCTTAAAAAAAACTAGTGTTTTGGGTCAATTCGTGTTTATTGGTAAATAATTTAAAGCATCGACAAACAAAATTAACTGTTACACAATAAATATAGACCCTACCATTGTTTATAATGGTAACCCTGTGTGAAAAACGTTTAACGAAATAGGCAGTTTGGACCCGTAACGTCCCGCCCTCGCCCATCTCTCATGAATGGATCTGCCGTCTAATAGCACCGCGCTGTTTGGTCTCTCTTTTTCTAATTTATTATTGCTCGCGAGTTTTGGACAATAATAACAAAGTGGAAGATGGCAAAATGTTGGCAAATTACTGCTGCGTTTGCCCAGGAAAGGGCCGTTTTTGGTACACACCAGGGCCCAAAAGTCGTAATTTTTTTTAATCAAAACAGTTTTTTTTAACCCCTTTGCACTCGAAGACGAGGAAGACCTTCTCACACTGTGTTCCGCTCCTTCGAAGCAGAGCTGAGGGACATGGACATGGTGTGGGAGGAGGTCATAAACATTGCGCAAGATCGAGCGCAAATGGAGAGCTCTTGTTGCCTCCCTATGCCCCTGAGTGGGGTGTAAAAGGGAGAATTGATTGAATTGAATTGCACTCGTTTGCGAGTGATTTGGCTAAGTATCTAATCAAAACATTTATTTTTATTTCATTTACCTGCCTACCTACTCTATCATATCTACCAGCTGGTTTCATTGAGACTCCAATATTAGCGAGTAGGTGCAGGAAAGTATAAATAATCGCCCCTTTATTTAGCACTTTCCTTTATTGCAACTTTAATCACCTGCACCTTCTTTCGTTATAGTAGATGGGACGATCCTGCGCCGGCTAAAGTCTTGAAAAATTGATTATTTTTTATCATCCCTTAGTAGATCCTTGCCGACCTTGGTAGCCTAGTGGCATAGGCGTGGACTTCAGATCACGTTTTTCTAAGTATTTTTTCACTTGAAATTTCTACCCGGGGTTGACCTGTCTCAGGTTGGACGGGATCGGTTGACTAGAAAAAATTGCCCCAGACAATAAGTTCCGCCGGCTATACTGACACCTTTGTATAGAGTGTTAATTTATTTATTTATCCTTCTGAGCATTGTTCCCTTGTCAGCATAGGCAACATATTTTTTTATATAAAATGAATCTGTGCTCACTCGAAGTGAACAAAATTACACTTTTGACAACTTTCACTCTAATCAAAGGTGTCGAGAAAGTGTAAATGGTCGGCATCGAGATTTGAACACCCAAAATCTAGCAATCAAAGCAATATTATCTACATCCTATTCAATATTTATTGAATATCGATTAAAAAAATTTTTTGGCTGTTTTAATAAGACACAAAATATAATGTTGGTGTAAAAAGATTCGGAGTGGTCCTGCAATAGAGCAGCTATATTCCGGTATAGATCTTGGGGCTACCGACACACCCAATCAATTAAACCTCTTAAAAAGTCCATAAATAACATAAGGATCCCTCATTTATAATAATTCGCGATTAACTAAATCTACGGGCAGCGAACGATTACGTGAAATTGATGCCCTTTTCTAAAAGATCAACCTTCAGGCCCTTTTATTATTTCACTATTATTATTATTATTATCTAAATAGTTTGGTAACAATAATTATCAGCAAATTACAGAATATCGCAGTGGACTCGTTGCCAGTTTAATACCTATACTTAATAATAAAAATTCCATTATATTGTGTTACGACTCGCGTCTGTGGACCGCTCAATTAAATTGACACCGCGAGGTACAACAATTATTTCACAACAGCTCTTTTCCACAATTTTCAACTACATTTAGAAAATTAATAATATGAAATGTACTTTCTATTAGAAAAAAATAATATTTTTTAATGAACACAAATACATGCACTTTTGACATCCACTAGCACTAACCAGAGGATTGTGTCGTGAAAGTGGAAATGATCGGCACACTGAGAGAAAAGTAAGGGGGAAAAGCTCGTATTTCTTGAGTTTTTTCTCGTAAGAACTGTTTTTTTTGACTCAGAGTGAAGCATTGGTTTTTTCAATGCTCCGTCATTGAATTTTCATACGAGGTATTTTCCCGTACGGTTTACTGGAAATTAGCAGGTATTGGAAAGGAATTGATCTATGCAATGTCATTGAATTTTTAAATGATAGTTCATTGGAAAAAGCAATGCCGTCATTAATATATCTAAGTAAGAGACTTCATATTTTCTATTAACGTACGGGAAAAAATCAATGCCGTACGTGGTATAAACCGTTACATCATTGAAAAATCTAAGTAAGGGCCTGTATATTTTCTAGTAGCGTACGAGAAAAAACCAATGACGTACTTGGTACGACCCGTTACTTCATTGATATATCTAAGTAAAGTCCTTTATATTTTCTAGTATAGTACGAGGAAATACCAAGGCCGTGCTTGGTACAACCCATTACTTCATTGATATACCTAAGGAAGAGACTTTTTATTTTCTAGTACATTATGAGGAAAAACCAATGCTGTAATTGATTCAACCAGGTAGCAACCCCTTTCTTACCTATTACATCATTGCTATCTAAGCTCTCAATACCTACCTAGATCTAAAAATTCCACACATCCAGGTGATTGAGTTTATCTTCGTACTTGATACGTTTTCTCCCAGTTGATCAAAACAAGACACTATGGAGGTATTGATGACTTGATGAAATTTTTGCGTCTCCCTAGATTACATTCAGCTCGTTTTGTGAAGTTTCATCTAAATTATAAACATAGCATAGTCTCCTTGAGGAAACTCGCCAAACAGCTGGGAGAATACACCGTCTTCTCAGGCTATCCCTCAGTTGTCTTCCGTAGGTATGGATCACACATGTTTACCTAACATCTACAATGTGTTAATTACGAAACTTGATCAAACGAATTCACTAATAAAAAATTAACGATGAATTTGCGGAAGTTTTTTTGGAATATTCTTCTTTATTAAGAATTCACATATAAAAGAAAAAGAAGAAGAATTTCCCAAAAAAATCGCAATTTCATAGATATTTTATTTTGTCTTTTATATTTATTTATTATCCTTATACGGCACTTAATTTTTTTGATTGAAATTGAAATTGAAAAAAAAATCTGTTAAGTATACCTACTATTTATAAGAAAATAGGTCGTTAACCTGAAGAGAAAATAAATATGAACACGAAGTTTGAATTAAGGTATCTATTTCAATTTAAAGTGCCAATTGCAATTTCAACGTAAAATGTTTGTCTTTTGTTCGTACAATTCGTTTGATCAATAATTATCCAGATAACACATTGTATAGAGAAATATAGCTAGGTACATAATTTGTAAAATGATTTTAGTATAAACTTTTAAGTAATGAGTAAACAAGTCTTGCATCTACGAGCTCAAGCAAACTAATGGTAGATCTAAGAGGTAGGTCGATTGCGTCTGGTAAAAAAATATCCCTACTCCGTCTGGAAATCACGGACCTACTTGTGAAAACCCCGTACGAACTTGGTTTTAACAGGTGCCGCACGGGAGAAAGTCAAGGGCCTGGATTTTTTCACGTTGTCCTTGCGAAATTCTCGTATTTACTTGTTTCTGTTGAAATTAATTATTGTCATTGGATTTTTCAAGTTTACTAGCTATTTTCCATTACCTACCAGCTCTTACCTAGTATCCTATTATTTGTACTGGCTTTACTCAAAACCAAAGAAATAATGGAATTTACAACAGAAATATATTTGACTTGCATAGGTTTTTGAAATTGTACGGATGTCCAGGAAAAAACTCCATGCTCCATCATTGAAAATACCAATGATGTTGCGTTTTCATATAAATCATCTCCGTAATAGAAAAAAACAATTCTCGTACGGGATATTTTAAATTATTATAAATTGAATCATTGTTTTATTCCAGTTGCATTAGTTTAATCAATGACATACAGCATTTACATTATTTCTATTCTTACTGAAAAAAACGTAAAACAAGTAGGGGAGAGGTGTGTCAATTGTTACAGGGTGTCAATTGTTACATCGCAAATATAGCGCCTACTAAACCTCAAATGGTATAACATTAATACTTAGATAATTGCCAAACAATTAACTGTTTTACCGACGTACCCGCCGCTCAGGTTGGCCTGCTGTTATTTTGGCAATCGCAGTTTATATGGTTTTGGGATGTATTTGATTTTTGCGGTGAGCGTCAAATTTTTTTAATTACTCTAAATATAAATAACGCAGGAAAGCGAGAGTGGTATTAAAAAGCTCATTAAGGATCAGGCTTCATATTAATGTAAGTATTTTGATAAATATTTTAGTAGTAGTTCATATAACCGTATTTGTGAACAAAAAACTGGTGGTGGTACGATTGTTACAAAAGTCAGGGTGTCAATTGTTACATGTAACAATTGACACCCCCTTTAATACGACATATTTTTTGAACTAGGATTTATTGAAATATGTATCTACATATTTTATTTTAATGTTACAGATTCACGAATATGGTTTACATACGGGTTCGTAGAACAACTAGAGGTAACATACCCAAGAGGGACATAGAAAGGAGTTAAAAAAAATCCCAAAATGGCAAGCCTACATTCCAAAAAAAGAAGAAGCAGAAGAAATCTGAAGAGAGCGATTGTTCTGGCAGTTGGTCTGAAGATGGTGATATTTGCCTTGTGTGTTGTAAACCTTAAAATCAAAGTAAAGAAGATTGGTTACAGTGCACCGATTGCCGCAAATGGGCTCATAGTACTTGTGCAAATAATGATCCAAATATTACTTGTCTTCGTTGCTTATTCGAATAAAAAATGTATCATATATGTTCGGTTTATGCTTTTTCTTTAATTTAATAATAATATTAATAAATATTATCAAATGTGTTGAATGTTTTGTATTGTTTTTTATGTTAATTATTTTTTATATTTAGTAATATTTTTTATGAAATTATTTTTCACGTATTTTTTTAAACTCTTTGTATTATTTTATTTTTCTACTATTCCATTAAATACACAATTACTTGAGCTATCATCTCACTTTAATTTTTATTTATAAAATTTCCATCATTAGTCTAAAAAATACGATGAGTTGAAATTGTAACAATTGACTCAGGGCACTGTAACAATTGTACCACCCAGTGGGACAATTGTTACAATCCGACCTGCATCACATAAGTGCAATTATCAGAAAGACCAATGCGTTTTTAAATATTTATAATATTTATAGTTATAGTCAAAGAATGTATCTAATAAATGTAAAAAATAATTATATATAATTATCTTTAATAAAAAAGTTATGACGATGTAAACAAAAATTGTAACAATTGACACACCTCTCCCCTAAACTTGTTTCTTTCTATGAATTATTTGAATAATTCCCTGATCCGAGAATTTCGGAAATTCCATTCTTGGGAATGGAAATAAGCAGATAAGGTGAATTGATTATTTCAATGATAATGTTTTTTTTCATAAAAGTTTATGATTTTTTCTTGTATTCTGCGGTTTTTATTAAACCATTTACTGTACGTGCCTTCATCATGACAAAATTTCTCTCAGTGCACCAGGATTAGAATCCACTACCTTCAGCGGAAAGCCGTCGACTGATACACTAGACTAGCAACTATCTCAATTGTGAACCATACTTACCAATACCTAGGTAGACCCCATTTTCAAAGCGTTTATAGGCTTGTCTCGAAAAAATGTACCTATGACTGTTGCACCGGAAAATAGAAATGAAAGCTTGCATGATTTTTATAAAGCTTTAACTACCTACATGAATAAAACTGATAGGTACTCTTTTATTGGCATTATAGGCAAAAGAATGAAACATTTTACAAACCCAAAACATAATGAGGAGTAAAAATACTTAGAGTTAGTTGCGAAAAACCTCTATAAAAACAATAAACCATCTTAGTTGGAATCCAACAGATCTTGTCCGGCAAAAATTCAACCCTAAACATACGAACAAATTAAAAAAAACAAGTAGGTACCTACTTATCTGTGCGCCGCTCTTATGTCACGAGCAGAAATTGAACCGCGGACATCTGGTTCAAAAAGTATGCTTATAGGTTAAGATTCCTCAAAAAAACTATTGATGGTAAAAAATATTCACGAATGTGTAGGTAAGTAGGTACCTACTCAAAATAAATGTTATGTATAGAAAAAAAATATTTATCCTTAGTGGGTGGGTTTATCCTATAAGTAAATTGATTTTCCTAAATATTTGAAGACACAAACATCTCATTTTATAGACAAAAGGAAATTTGCTGAATTTCTTAACTTAGATTTCTTAAAAAATAGGTATGTTTGAGAGACGGTGATCTAGAATATAAAAAACGAGTCTGCAAATAAACATATTCAAGAGATTCCAAATACAATACCGCGTGCAATATGACGGCATGGATGATGAAGTCTGCGCCAAGATTTGTGCCATTGCCCATCGCGTTACCAAACAGAACTGCCAAAGGCTACTCCACTCTCCGTGGCACGGGGACTCATTATTTCCCTGCCCGCACGTGGTAATTAAATTTATAACGTCAGATATTTTTTTGCTTTCATCGGATTGTTTCATCCAATTATATAAATATCTCTGTAATTAACTAGGTACCTACATAAATATCTACCTCTGGCAACTTTAAATTGAGAAAAAATTCAACATCGTTGATCGATTTTTTTTATAGGTAGGTATATGTACTTACCTACATAATTTTCTTATAATATACTTATATTTATTAAAAATCTGAGTTTAATCAATTAAGCA
Organism: Mystacides longicornis; assembly: GCA_963576905.1. Taxonomy (NCBI): domain Eukaryota; kingdom Metazoa; phylum Arthropoda; class Insecta; order Trichoptera; family Leptoceridae; genus Mystacides; species Mystacides longicornis. Next base: position 20,383,039 of record OY756421.1, on the reverse strand, counting down.
CAAATATTGTTTGGCATAGGGGCTGTAAATAGCGACCTGTATATAGGTAAAAGGTAACAAAAGCTGAAACTACAACCCCAAGGCTTCCCACTTCCCAGTAGGTGTAGGTATATGTCATTGAAGCTCGCCATTCTCGATCACCCCAAATGGATATCATGCATTGTGACAGATGTAAAACTTGGGTTTTCTTTTTCAATCATTATAACGAAATTTTACTAATTTCACTATACGTATTTTGCTTTTATTAAATTTAAAACAGTAGCACTTGTACGTCGATGGAAGAATGATAACAAAACGAAACAATTTAGGACCAAGTTTTTAATTTTTTTAAAACAATATAGACCCTGTTTCTAAGGCGTCGCTGATGTAAAACGGGGGCATGGCAGCTGACAGTTTTACCGCGTACTCTATGGATGGATTTCAAGGGATTTGAGAAACTAACGTAGGTAACTACTTAAATAGTGCCTACCTACTTACGAAGTACACAGATGTAAGCCCAGAGGATATAAAGAGAGGCATCCACTGGCATACAAGGTGTTCAAATTGGATTGCTTTCTACAACAATAATTTTATTACATTAATTACAACATTAATTACCTATCGTATCGAGGTACAAACTTCTTACAGCTCTTATCATCCCATTAATTATTATCTAATATATAAAAATTTCGTGTCATGGTATTTGTTACCGTAGGTACCTACCTATACTCCTCCGAAACGGCTCGATCAATTATTACGGTTTTTGTTATATTTGGCGGGTATGACAATATTGATAGTGTATTACATAGCAATAGATGATTTTAATATCCCTATCTAGATTTTTTTTGGTATTTTTAACAAAAAAAGTGATTTGGCATCGATGATAATATTTATAACCTCAAATTTTTTCCTTCCACTTCACCATCCCATTTTCTTTTATAAATAGGTACGGAGATGTACCTACCTATGCTGTTTCATGTAATCCCAGTAAGTATATATGCTTGGCGATATACTATCTTTACTTAATTAAAATTTGAATTTAATCGGTTAATAAGATAACACAACTATTATTGGTTCTAAGGCGGGACGAAGTCCGATGGTGCAGCTACTTTTCTAAAAAACCGTGCTCACCCAAAATCTACACATATACGAGTGCAAAGACTACAAATTATAGGAAAGTGGAAGAAAAATTATATGTTCACATCAATAAACGATAAAAAATATTGTTTCCAAGTCCGATTGGCGCCTAGCACGTGCTCCTAAAGGATCGTTTGGTGTTGATAATTAGAAGGTACAACAATCTAGAGTCCTTTCATATAGGTACCTGCTATTTGGCGAAAAAATAGCAACGCCTATCGATAACCGATTGGTATAATTATATCAAACATAACTCATATACTTATCCTTTTTTCTGAATTCCTACATTTTTTTACGTCCAACCAATCGTAGGTACTTGAAGAAATAGAAAAATGATACCTACTACCAAAAGAGCATTCAAAAGAATGTTTAAATATCCTTAAACTTTGAATAAAAGTGATATTGAATAATTGATAAACAAGTATACAAAAATACAAATATAAAAAATAAGGATAAGAATTGAAATGGAAAATCTATCATAATAAAGGTTCAAAGTTGGGCTTTTTATAATAGATGTAGGTATCTAGTCGATCTCGATCGGCTGATGTTTTAAGTAGATAATTTGCTTATTTATATACCTAGTGTTGTTAGGAAATATAGTGGTGCAAATACACATGGCAGCAAAACATGGACATGCAAACAGATAATATCAGGGGCAGACATGTATAATGATGGTTAACAAGCGATAGCCCAGACGCATTGGCGGACACTCAAATCAAACCGAATAGGTTTATAACTTTTCTGTTAAAAAAAAATCGAATGCTATAAGTATAGGAAGCGAGCAATAGAAATGAAAGCAAGAAGATCGTGATTCAAAAATCTCTGAACTAGATTATGTGTTTTTCTTGTATTTCCAGCAAAATTTTCACTTAGTAAGTAATAAAGAAAAAGTTAAGCCAATGGAGTATGGGTATGTAATACCTAACATAACGTGAAAACGTAGAAATATCGAACTAAATGCAAATATATAAAAGAATAATTGCACGATATGCTCACCTTATTGACCTGTGACGAGAATTCTAGTATCACGTCGACAAAATACTCGATACACATAATATTATACTCATAATGAGTGTCACGAATGAAAGCCAATCTTACGCAGGAGGTCCCCGTACGTGTACACCCAAGTGGAATCATAAAGGGAGTATTGAATGAATAAATTACTACTTTTGATTTCTTATTGTTCATAAACATTGCGCATTGGAGAGCTGTTGTTGCCTCCCTATGTCCCTAAGTGGGGCGTAAAGGTGATTTGGATTGGATGATTCCTTATTTTCCTAAATCAACTCTAAAATAACATTTAAATACTACGAAACAACACTAGTTTTCACTTTTTGAAATTGAATCTATGTTTAATTAGGTAATTATTTCTTATTGTGTCTTCATAGATTGTTGAAGATTATAAAATATGTAGCTAAAAATACGAATGTTGCTGGATCCTGAAAGACTAAGAAAAATCTACCTGAAGCATATTGCATAGTCCTAATATATGTAGACGTCAAGGTATATTCTTCTATACTTCTTTTATCATTTGCAGCTTCGATGAAAAAATGTGGCAGGTAGGTATGTAGGTACTTACCTGCGGGGTGGGCTCTGGGCAGGTAGGTAGGTACCTACTCGAGCTTTGAATATTCCAGAGAGCTGCACTCTCCGTATGAGAGTCACGTTGATACAACAGAGGGACTGTTCATGAAAAGACTTTTAACTGTGAAAAGTCAGAGTTAATCCTTAAAGTATTCACAGCACAGGAGCGGCACAAAGTTCTTTTTTTATATTATGCCCGATTTAAATTTTAATGGAAGGCTAACCTACTATTTTTTCACTGGAAACCTATCTTTTTAACTCTTCATATACCTAAGTCACGTTCCCTTGACATCGACTATCACTTGAGAGTATATAGGCACCTCCATGTTGGGCAGCTATATATAAAAAGCTCTCCACGTTCCACATCAGTCTCATCAGACCTATCAAATTCTCCCAACTCCTCATCGACACCCGAATTTTTGCACATTTCCAAGTATACGTTGAAGCATGCCAGTATACTTATCTCTTCTCAGTAAGACTTTTTATTATTGGTCATTTCCTATATAGCATTTTGAAAGAAAAGGTGCTTGAAGAATGACAAATAGAAATCAATAATGACAGCCATCATACCTCTAGCATGGCCCTCCTAGGACGGAACTCATACATAGGTAATATGGATTCACGTCATTCTTGGCCGACCACATTTTTTCAGCCCTTATATTTTTTACGTAAACTTGGCACTCATTGTTCTATAATAATATGCATATGCAAACCATGGCAGCCAGCTGAAAGCACGGAGGTTATAGCGCTTCGACAAACCATTAATCGGGTCGTAAGCTGTAATCTTTCTAGAACAGTAGCCCTAGTCTTAACATAATAATTCTGAAAAATTGGTTTAAATGGGTCAATTCTTTCGACATATCTATACAATACGCAAACATACATCACATGTTATGTACTTCCTACTACACCGCCATCTATTGAATTTTTTTAAAAGTAAAGCAATTAAAGAGGAAATGTTTTGATTTCAAGCTTATGTCCCATCGAACGTCATCCTTCACCCGAATCAACGATAACTTAACATAATTCAATAGCTTATTAGCTAAAATTAATTAAGTTTTACATCGTAAATTGCATTTTATCTACATAATATTTTAGAAATGTTTTTTTATTTGCCTTTTGTCGTTACTTTACGGTATGTCCGAGCATCACGCCTAAACGGCTGAACCGATTTCACTAATTCTTTTTTTGTCGTGTTGGCTTTTATCAGTAGAAGGTTCTTATGAAAGAAAAAATTAAGAAAGTTGCGTGGTAAATCTACATAATAATTCAGAAATGTTTTTTTAGTTGCTTTTTACCGTATGTCATCGCATCACGCCTAAACGGCTGAACCGATTTCACTAATTCTTTTTTTGTCGTGTTGGCTTTTATCAGTAGAAGGTTCTTATGAAAGAAAAAATTAAGAAAGTTGCGTGGTAAATTGGGAAATTAAATAAAACTCGCATTAGCCCCTCCTTCTCTATCTACATAATAATTAAGAAATGTTTTTTGCTTTTTACCGTATGTCATAGCATCACGCTCAAAATACAAATGCTACGTCAGATATGAATCTGCACAGAGCCGTGCAAAATGCCAGAGAAGGTTCTTTAAAACAATTTGCTGCATTGACTTTAATAGATATATTTAGAGCTATTTAAAAAACCCTATTTTTTAGGATCTTCATACAAAATTGTAATAAACATTAAAAGTGTCATTCTTCTTTTTCTGTGCTTATGTCAGTTATAGAGGTCTACAAAGCAATGGGAAGCTAGACTAGAACCTTTCTAATTACCTACCGATCAAGCCTGACAATCGGAATCAAAAACGTAAAGCAAGACGGGTATAAGCTAGTATACCTATAAGTTTTCAATGATCGAATATCTAAATGATGATCGAAAGAGTGTCGAAAAATTTTCATACTAAAATGATCGAATGATTCGATCAACTCCACAGGTAATAGCAACATTGAGTGATGATGTTAAGCAGGCCTTCGAAGCAACAGTAGATCATTATAATGTTAACATCAAAATATTGCTAATTATATCATTTATTTACCAAACTCATGTCCAGATAATATGGCCTTCATTAAGCTTCCTATGTTTCGTTTAGGTAGGTACGTACTACGAAGTTTGAGTTATTTCCTACATCTAAATCAATTTTTTTTTAGCTGTGATAACATTTTGAATTTTTCATACTTTGAAAAAAAAGTTCTCCTTCAGACCCACCCCTGCCTCCGATACAAGGGAACTGAGAAGGCTGGGGGACGGAGGTAGATATCTACAAATAAAATAAAAACCGTTTTGCATAGACTCTCTTTCAACGTTTTTCTTTCCTTTCTTTTTGTGTTCACTTCTATTTGATCCCGTTATGTATGTGCAAATATTTCTACTAGGTACCTACTTTCCTCTAGAATACTTTGAATATTGAGGCAGAGGTAATCAACCAACGGTCCTGTAGTTTACTTATTGTAGGTTTTTTTTTTCAATGAATTTTCAACCTGTCAATACAAAAGAAAATTCGTTATTTGTAATACGAAATCTATGTAATATCATCTTCGAATGAAAAACCTAAATCCGTTGATATTTTCTGCTTAAACAGTAGATATTCTGTCAAGCGTCATACAAGTGCAGGCAATAGCTAAATTGACATTTTTAATAATAAACCTGTGCTCAATAAACGTGAACACATCAATTACACTCTGACTCTTTCACGTTGAATTAGACCCTCCACCACCCGAGTATTACAGGAGTTTCCTTTTTGCTCGCATTATATTATAAAGCCAAGACGGGATTTCGACATCGCCGTAAGGGTCCCACATCGGGGTGAATCACGTCCGATATTAAAATATACATTGAATAAGTTTATTTAATGTCCCACAACAAGGATCTTTTTTATATAGTAGTTAACGAATAATTGAACCTACGTTCTTGTTGTTATTAAATAATAACCTGACTAGTTTCGTAGGCACACGTCTTAAATAGTCACAGGTGAGTAAAAATAGACAGAATGACCATGTGTGACTATTTAGGAAGTAAGACTAGTTTTGAACAAACAATTTTTCAGCTACTTATAATGATCCAAAATCACTCGAACTCGGATGAGGTCTTAAAACTAAATTTAAAAAAAAAACACATTTTTTTGTTTACGAATTGCAATGGTTCAAGAGCCCTGTCTCAAAAGGTAGGAGTAGTCTGTTTTATATTGAAAAATAATAAAATGAAAGGAATTGAGGGAATGTTACCTTCTTCCAGCCAAGCAGGCAGCAGCAGCTACCCACTCAGAGTAACAAGGCGAGCCGAGAGTACCCAGCGATAGCCACTCGGACCCCAGCAGGCACACGTCCCCACAGCTCGTTACCTATACCATAGTGTACCTACCTATGTAGTACTACATGATCCCTACTACTTAGTGCTACGGATAATTTGATTGCTTACACTAGAATTCATTTAGAAAATAAATATGGAGAGTAATAAAAATTATTCCTTTTCATCATATTATTTTCTGAAGCGTTATTTGTAGAAAATACTTGCTTAATAATTTATGTGTCCGGTTTATATTTTGCCACAACATCGCCTTGTCATTCACCCGGATGAAGTCTCGTAGGTTGCAACTTTCGCCAAGCAATTGGGCTGTCTGTAAGGTTTCGTTGTCTTGGAGCTTACCACAGTCACATTAGTCTCATGTGCAGAGAGGTAGGCCCATCCATCTAGTTTTTTTCCTACTCCTGGTGACATCAATACTAAGTCTGTTGAGGGTAGTCCACAAAAAGTCTGTGGGACCATCTATGCCCTATGGCGTCCTTCCCAAGTTCACTTGCCACAGTTCTTCTTTTCGTTGCTGTAATGACTCAAAAGAGTGATGGTCTTTATGAAACTCATTCTGGATTTAAGTTGCAAAGCCGCTGGTTGGTTGTAGAATAATAGGTGTTTTGAATCATTGGTTTTCTTAAATCATCCTGAATCTGAGCTGCACTTCGACGAATGTGTGGTGGAGCTATACTCATAAGAGGGTACATTTCTCTGCTTGGGTTGGTTTAAGGCATCCCGAAGTTATCTGAAGCATCCCGTTCACAGCTACATCAACCTGTTTGGCGAGGACAGATTTCTATCAAATGGGACACGCATACTCCACGGCAGACAAACACACACCCCTTTGCTAATGTCCTCAAAAGTGACGGCGTAACACCCTGTGAGTGAGCTTCCATAGTATTTCTATGTATTTTTCAATCCCAAAGAAAATTTCAATCTGGGGCTATCATCTTATGTAACCGTGGCCGGACGACTAGAAAAAAATGCATCAGGCAATAAATTTCGCTGCTGTAAAAAATAGCGATCACATGCAAATTCTTCAAGGTGAATAACACACGCTTTCTTCATTTCGAAATATATTTAAACTTCCTAAACTTTGTATGTGATTTACTATAAGTTTATGTTAATTATAAAATAACTACTAATTAATAAAATACATAAACAACCTGTGAGGAGCAAACATTTAAATTTTATCACAGAATGAAACCCGTCAGTTCAATCGATGTCTGAAACAAAGTTATGTTGCTAATAAAATCCGCCACAGTGAATAATATAGAGAGAGGAATACGTGCACACGACATGGAGTAGGTAGACAAGGAGCAGCATCAGCAGTCGCTATCTCCACAAGTCCAGACGCCATGCTCCATCTGGCCTCTCAACTCCCATCAGCGCCATGGCTTCTCATCCTAACCTCTTCTCCATGAACCCTCATCCTCCCACCACTAAACCCATCCCCCTCTCAATGCTGGTGATAAAATATTTGAACGTGCTGGAACTCATTCTCTTGATCAGTTTTAAATAATTCGACTCAGACTTATATTAAACCATTGTAAAGATTGTTTTAACAATAATAACATTATTAATTTTTTTTTTTTTTTTTTTGTTGAGGCCTTCCACCCGATATCGAGTGATTTTGGAACATTATTAATATAATGTGACTGTAAATAAATAAATAACACTCTTCTATACATAGGTGTCAGTATAGCCGGCGCGGCGGAACTTAATGCTTGAAGCATTCTCTACCAGTCAACCGGTCCCGTCCAATCTCAGACAGGATTCCAACACCGAGTAGAAATTTCAAGTGAAAAAACACATTGAAAATGTTTGACCCGACCGGGAATCGAACCCGGGACCTCTTGATCTGAAGTCGGAGCCTTTGCCACTATAGGTAACCGAGGTCGGTACCGTACATGTCCTAATTCCTGAAATTGTATTTTATTGATTTTTCCTTGAGATTAAAATGTAGGTAGGTACTTATTTATCGAATTAGTGTTAAAAAATATTTTAAACAATGAATTTAGAGAGACAACACAAGCTAACAACAAAATAAAATAAGAATGCACTGCAGACATAATAATTAGTAGTAAAAACATCAATCAATCATATCTCCCTGTACGCTGTAAAATACACCCCACTTAGGGCATATGGAGGCAACAAGAGCTACATTGCTCTCGATCTTCGTAATGCTTATATGGCGTTCTCCCACACCATGTCTAAATACCTCAGCTCTGCTTCGAAGGAGCGTAATACGCTATGAGAGGATCTTCCTCGTCTTCTTCGCCGTAAAAGCAGTCATAATAGGTACATTTAATAAAGTAGGTATACCTATAGCGTGTCTTCAAAATCAAAAAATTGACACAAAGTTTCTGTGGCAAAATTAAAAATAATGATATTTACAATATCAAAATAATGAAACATTATAAAAAAATCTCGAGGGTTGTTTATAAGAAATCATCAATTATTATAAAATAACTAACTTTCCCTACAGACGATGTCCTGTGTTCCTAAATATGAATATTGAATTCGAATTTGTATGGTGATGAATTTATTATCATTTGACCAATGTGATTCCGAAAGAGGCGTCTGTTTTAAACCATGTATATTCCATCCGCATTCTGTCAATCGCACCAATTGACAATTTCTGTCAAAATTTCAAATTGGAATAAAAATTACAAGGTAAAAAGTACTAATAAGGTCATCTACGTAGAGTTTTCTTTGATTTTCTTATTTTCCATGCATTTTCTTAATTTTTTTCTTCTAAAAGGACATTCAAAGCAAATTCAAGAGATAAAAGTCTACACAACAAAAAAAGAATTAGCGAAATCGGTCTAGCAGTTTAGGCGTGATGCGATGACTTCGGGAAAAAGCTTCGGGATAACATAATCTTATATGCATTTTTACATATAAGATTATGTTATTAATACTGTGTTTGATTGTCGACATACAAGTTTAGGAGATTTTTATTTGAGGTCACAAAAGAGAATAGATTAACGGAATTATTATTATTTTTATTAGGTAAGGTTTACAGGAGTTGACAAAAATAAATCAACAAACACATCATTAATGTTGGCTGAACTGCGAAACCAGTAGCATAAAAAACGTAGGCAATGGAAAAATATGGAACAAAAATGTAAGAAAACTTCTTTTGAAACATGGGCTTATTAGGTATAATAAGACATCAAAGATGTAAAACATAAGAACAAGAAAAGTCTTGGTATAAAAAGCTGGCAGTTGTGAACATGTTCTGGAGAGAAACAAGGAGTAGCCCACTTTTCTCATCATTCCTTTATTCCTCTCTCCCAGGAGCATTAGGGTGAGGTCAGACAAGCTTCTGTGACGTCAATATTCCTTCCAGTCGCCTGCCGCCCTCCCCCAACTAACACACCAGCCCATCATGCACCCAGCGTCCTGAACAAAGAAGTCAATCCACACGGATAGCACTTTTCTTTTCAGAAGCATGCAAGCGATGCCAAACGTTTCAACAAAAAAATTTAGATAGGTAGGTACGTATATAATAATTTACATAAAATGAAATTTAAGAAACTACCTATCTTATAAAAAAAATATAAAAAAATAACTTTAATAGTTAATAATGAAATAACATACAAACTGATAGGTTAATGTTCTTTCCTTTGTTTAATTATATACCTACTTACTATTATGAATATTTATTTATTTATGGTATTTTGGGTCTTTTTTTGGCTACATTATGAAATGTATTTAAAAGGCACAGTCTTTCTGAGCGACCTTGAGAACAGGAAAAAGATGTACCTACTTTTGTCAAATTTTAAAAATAGACTAGGTAGTTAATATTTTCATTTAAATGATTTCGATGATCAACGGAAAAAGGACGCCATTTTTATAGAGACTAGTATTTGGAGGAATTTCGTTATATCCATAATGAAATTAATCAGAGGGATATGTGCCTACCTATAAAAACCCTGCTAAGGAAAATAAATACTCCATTAGAGGGTGAGCGCAAAATACAGATTTACATGTGATGGAGGATGAGGCCATAGATTCGGCTCTACAAAACACACATATAAGTTTTTTCCTATAAGTACCTACACTGCTCGATATCATTTCGATGGCTTTTGTTTCAGAATACTATTGAAGCTATTATAGGAGGATAAATCACTTTATTGATAGTGTAATATGATAAATGATTAATAGAATGTAGGCTCAAGTGAAATCGAAAATCGACCTTCTCCAAAATCAAAAGCTGTCGTGCTACCTTAAAGTTAAGTATGTACAAGCTGATGGAAATCAAATCAACATGGCGTAATATCATTGTAAATATTATAATAACAATAACAAATTAATTCTTTTATTTTAATATTTGGAGGGTTTGTGTATTTACGTAGTGAAAGTTCATTATTATGAATTAAATAACACACAGTTGCACTTTCACAAAATTTATATTGAATCTCGAGCGCTTTCGTCCAACTCACGCAGACATTGTCAAGAGACTCATAACTCTCTTGACAATGTCTGCGTGAGTTGGACGAAAGCGCTCGAGATGCAATATAAATTTTGTGAAAGTGCAACTGTGTGTTATTTAATTCATAATTCTTTTATTTTAATTGCTATATTACAAAATATTTAGCTTTAATATCGCAATTTTTACTAGGCCAACCGGTTTTCGGAGACAAAACATCTTCTTCGGGCTTGTAGATGGTAAATCGGTTACCATCTTGTGAATGTCAGAAAGATAAATGAGCATATTATTTTGATTATTATGTTTCCTGTACTGCCTCATGGTTAGATCTCTTATTATGAATAAGATTGAGGTTTTCAAAACGTGGTTGTGGATAATGAAAGGGTTTTAAATACCTACATTCCTAGCTATTGTAGAAAAACGAAGGAAGGTCGGGTTAATGTCAAAAGCTGCAAAACCGCATGCTTATAAGCCACAAACGAGTAGGTTGGAGTACGCTCATGAAATTATATTACCTGTTGGAAGTCATAGAACAAATAATCTATAAAACTATATGTATTGCTGGACGAAATCTTCAAAATTTTCTAGGCTACATTTCTTCTGAAGCATTTTGTAAGACAACTTGGCCTCTTGTAAGCACATACACAATACACGAAGTAGGCGATGATATCTACCTGTAACAAGGCAAGGCAAGGCAAGAGATGGCTGCTTGCATTACACGGTGCGTGGGATATGGCAGAAAGGTTGCCTCATCGCGAGTTATTAACTATCATGAAGTAGCGAGGATGAAGGGATAATAATAGCCAGGTACTCGCTGCATCGATAATAATTTAACAGGACTGAAGTATCAGTACCAGAGCCGGCGTTTTTATGGTCCTGCAAACTGAAACCTACAGGTTAGCGAATCCTGGCTTCAGAGCTTAGTCGTTCACCTACCAACCTCTGAAATCACTTCAGACTATTTGTTAAGCAGCTTACGTGAAACAAATACGAATTTCTATAAGCATTAGTTTGAAATATTAATTAATGGCTTAAATATCTGCAGTAAGCACCTCTTAAAATCTGTTGAATTATATACATACGAAATTCTTGTTATCCTCCGTGTGGTCAAACAAAAGGTATTCTGCCTTCTTCGTAAAGCATCGTCATAGAAAATGTATCGAGTATTAAACGTGTGTATAAAATGTACGATTTTGTACTCTGTGATTGTTCAACTGGTAAAACTCAGTCTTCTTCTTCTTCAAGTGCCACGTCAGGTCCCCCGACGTCGACTACCACTATGGCGTAGGCTTCTCTTCTTCGGCTAACCGGAACAGTTCCTCCACTCGCTGGATTCCGGTCCACTGTCTGATGTTTCTCAGCCAGGACATCTGCCGTCTACCCACACCTCGACTTCCATATATCTTCCCCTTCATTATTAGGTGAAGCAACTTGTATTTGGTGTTGCGAAGTATGTGTCCCAGCCCAGGTAAGACATTTTCCTTTTCTTGACGCTGGTTAACAATCCCTCTCAAGACCGGCTCTTTGCAACATCTCCGTGTTAGTCACCATAAAACCCAGTGATCGAGTTAAATAGAAACACAGCAATATGAGAGATCTGCGTGGTCGAAAATGTGGTCAGATGGGGACCAAGGCGGCAACATTGACCCCAACATATGGAGATTCCAAATGTACAACTCCGACGAGCAAGACCCCAAAAACGATGGAAAAGACTTTAAAATTCAACGTATCAAGAGGCTTAAAGCTCCTGAGACTAGATGGAAATGGAAATGGAACTAAATGGAAAAAATATTTTTTACATACGTTCAGTCCTTTAGTGATCATGAGAATTTTCAAAACACCAGAAATGACGTGGTTTTTTTATAAATCTTAAGGTGGAATTTCTAAGTGACGACTATAGCGTCCATAGATCACTCTCTCGAGAGTGGATTGCCACGTTGAAAGAAGAAGAAGACTATAGCGTCTAGAGTTAGAATCAAAATAGCCTAAAGCCATTCTAGAGCCCATCAACTTTCACCATTTAAAATTCTAGCTTTAAGTAGCTTTCTGTGAAAGAGTCGATGAGTGTATTTGTGTTCACTTCGAGTGAACACAGATTCATTTTTCTTAAATAAAAAAAAAGATTTGCACCTATACATATCTATGTGCTTTAGATGGGTAGGGGTAATTTTATACTGTAGGTATACCTACATCATAATTTTAATTGATTTCATTTTGTACAATATAGCATTGATGTAAATCCTTGTCCGGCCCACGACCATTGACGGATGAGATTTACTCATATCATTACACAAGTAGGGACCTACTCTAGCTGCCCGCACTTCTTCACCGACATCCCCATGCCTCCGATTCAATGAGATTCAACATGGCAGCGGTCGTGCATTATATCAAATTAATTGCAAGAGTCATACGCCGACAGTAGAATGGAATTCCGATGATATCTCCCAATCGAAATAGATCTCTTTGCGCTGACCAATAATCAGCACCCGGATTATACGGGAGGCTCACTGATCTGCCCGCGCTCTCCGGTAGCCTTAATCAAAGTCGTGTGAAAACAATCAACATGCAATTTCCAATAATGCCGAAGCATGTCGTACGTACCTACTTTTATCTCATCACTCATCATTACACACAATAAACTGTACATTAAAGATATTGAAAAATGCTTCAAATGAGAAGAAGTTAAATAATCCAATAATTCAAGATACTATCTTGAGTTTATTCCGTCGTAAAATAATAAACTTTTCATCTTAATAATTTGTTCTTTCTTCACCCAGCTGCCTTTTCACTATACATAGAGTCCATCTTGAAACCATGATGATTTTGAAAAAATGCTGATAGTTATGACCTGGCCGGCACAACAATTTACTATTTGGTACCTATAGTTTTTTAAAGCTCGTGCCCTTCTGGTGCTGAAATGTGGTAGGTTGTAGGTATTTCTCATCCTTTTTCAATTTTGGTTATTACACTACATATTAATATGTCATTGTATAACTACAACTAGCGGCTGAGTTTGCCCTAAATTTTTTTTTTGGCTATCCTACCTATCCTATCTACCTATATGTATGTAATTGTTAGATACCTACCTATAAGTAGGTATATAACGGACTTCAACAAAGTGTTTAAGATTTTTTTGGTTTCACTTCCCCTCTACGAGTAGGTAGATAATTCAAACTATAATTCAAATTGTTGCGAATAGGGGAGAGGCGTACAAAATGACATACTAGTTATAAAATCAGTCATCAAATCTTTATTTATTAATAATATTGAACACTTTATGTAACTATGTATTCTTTGGTTCATTACCTAGTTAGAATTATAGAGATCAATCAGCTTAATATAATAACCATAGAATTACAAAACATTTTTTAAAACATGAACAAAAACCGTTTTGTCCGCCCTAGGTGGGTAAAATGACACACGTGATGTGGACAAAATGACATACCTAATTTGTATCGAAAATCAATCAGTTACATGCAGAGTTCACAGGTAAAACGTTTTGTCTTTTTCGGAACACCTGCACATGATGCATGAGCCCATTTTTTACAGCTCAAGCACATTAGCCAGACCTCTCTTGGCTTGGACCTGGAGTAGAGGTCATTGCAATAAATGCAAGGACAATCTTCATCATCATTCCCGGTTTCGGTGTTAGATTGTAATGATGATAAATCATTTTCGCTTTCCGAACTAAAATCCAAAGCTTTTGTTACCTTTCTCGCTTTTTTCTTTGGAACAGGTGGAGGAGCGGATTTTATTTTTGCCTCTTCTATATTTGGCGTTGAGGTTAACAACAGCACTGTTGGTTTCTTACGTGGTTTTCTCTTACCTTGTCCAGACACATATATCCCTTTCGGCACTGGAGATAGCACGCTGACTGGAATATTGATATTCATATTATCTTGGCGTAACAATTTAGATGATGTAGGTATTTCAGTATTTGTGTCTCCAGATAGGATTACTGAGAGTGGACGAGGGTTGTCTGCGGCTGATGTGCTTGCAATTATCAGGGATGTGGAATTGCCTGCTTCTACTTGTGATGGACCTGCTGAGGGTATACATAGGTTTTCTGCTGCCGTTGAATCCTCTTCAGGCTCTACCCTATCTAGTTGCATGGGGATGTTTGTCGTCTCAGCAGGCTCAAACAAATAATTTGGAAATATGTTTGGATCAACAGGCCAGAGACCAGTTTTTTGAAATCCATTGACTGCAGTTTGGACGGTTGCTGCTTTGCCATAAGCTTTGTTGAGTATTGCACCTATTTGAAAGTGAGTAACAACTCTGCCTGGATGGATCTTTAACCAAGTGCTCACTTCTTGATTAAAATAAGTCTTCAGTGGACCATAGAAAGATACATCTAATGGTTGCATGCGATGCGTGCAGTGAGGTGGCAAGCACACCATAATGATTCCATGCTCTTTTGCAAATGTCAAGCTTTCAATACCTTTATGACTGATATGTCCATCAACTACCAAAAGCACTTTGTCATCAAGGCTCGCTTTTACATGCGTCTGAAAGTGCACCAACCATTTATAAAATACAGCTGTTGTCATCCAACCAGATTCTTGCGCAATACCCAAACTACCGATTGGAGCTTCGTCTATCAACTCCTTCTTCATGATTTTTCTAGGATAAATTAAACACGGCGGGATAAAATGGCCATTTGCACTCATGCAACAAACGATTGTCACATGAGATCCCTTTTCAGCACTAGTCAAAGCCCCAACCTGCTTACGCCCAGTAGTAGCAAAGACCTTTTGGGGTCTCTGGACTGTTGATAAAGCTGACTCATCGACGTTGTAGAGCCTATGCGGAGAAATTTTATTACTCTGAATAATGTCTTGGTAAGTGTTAAAAAACAGTGCTACTTGTGGCTTGTTGAAGGCTTGGGCTCTTGCAGCTGAAGTCGCTTCAGGTTTTCTCAAGGATATGTCCGGGTGTCTACGTCGAAATCCAGCCAACCATTCCTTGCCTGCTATCTTTTTTTCATTGTTGAAGCTATGAGGAATATTATTGACATCTGCAAACTGGTAGGCCAATTCCAAAACTTCCCGCCTTGTAAATCCAAACAATCTCGTTTCTAGTAATTTAATGTGTTCCACCAGTTGTCGTTCCATTTCATATGTGAAGACACTCCTGTATCTACCCATACCTTTTGTAGTTGGAGCTAAGACTTTATTTTGTTCCAGTGCATGTCTTCTAAGAGTCGATTGTGGGACGTTAAAAATCTTTGAAGCCAATAGCCAGCCCATTTTATTGGTCTTCACAGCTTCAATAGCCTTTTCCATAGAGATTTTATCCCAACCCTGTCGGTCTGTTTTTCTAGAATAGTTGCGAGGCATGATGTTCAATTATCTGGGAAAATAAAAAGAAGGTGGGTCAAATGACATAGTATGCTATTTTACCCGAACAAGGTGTATGCCATTTTGTCCACTTCATAACCTCGAACATTAGAAAACAATAAATAAAAATGCAATCAGAATTTTGAGATATCTAAACATTCTCGAAGTTATTTAATAAATTTTCAATAAATGAACGCTAAATACAAACAAAAGAACGTAAAAAATACTTACTTTTATACGAAACAAAATCTATCCGAGTAAAACTCGCGACTGCAAAAATCAAAGAAAGACGTGTCTACACCACACGGCTCAACGGACGCGACTGACGTCAACACAGGTTAGGACCTGTTAGTGAGCGGTCCTTTATCGGCTATTGTGAGAACTAGTATGTCTGTGGTTTTGGAGAAAAATAAGTGTGCCATTTTACCCGCCTATGCCATTTTGTACGCCTCTCCCCTACATTCATATAATGAGCATGGACAATAAAATTGGAACCACTAACCCCATCTATGGTGGAAAATTGTAAGAAAACTGCAAATATAATAAATCTTTTTTTTTCGCAATACAAATAATTCAATGGTCATCATTATAAAATCTTATTTTCCCCATAACATCAGCCCTATTCACGAAAAAGTTTGAATCGAACTTCGAACTAAACTTAGACTTAAACTTTTCTGAAAACTTTTTTAAATATCTAGTCATATAAGTAGTCTTCTCTCAGATTTACTACCTGTCAGATTTACTCCGACTTTTCCAACTTTATTCATATTTTTTTTTTTTTTTTTTATATTATTAAAATAATATTATTACAAATAAACACGCATAATATGTGGTTTGTAAATACGGAATAAAATCAATTATAAAGGCTGAAAAAGAAATTTAGGGGCGAAATGTACATATCTAACAGACAGAATTTTTGACAGCTCAATAAGTTGGAAAAGTCGGAGTAAATCTGACAGATCACAGACTACTTATATGACTAGATATTTAGAAAAGTTTTCAGAAAAGTTTAAGTCTAAGTTTAGTTCGAAGTTCGATTCAAACTTTTTCGTGAATAGGGCTGCAGTACCGGCTACTACAAACGTTTCGAAGTCAAAACTACGGCAAAGTTATAATCATATAATTAAGTAGAAGAGATTTATAAAGTAATCCGTCTGTGTATGAAAATGATGCAGTACGCCTTAGTGGACACATTGTTGGTCCTTTATGCCACCGGGGAAGTCGGGAAGGACACAGCGATTGTCCCATTTTACGGTCCACGGGACATTCCCTTTACGCTCTGTCGTTCCGATATGTCGGGCCTCCCATTCTGTTATCTACGCTAACAATAGTCCTTTGTCCTTTGGATTGTTGTGAGACGTGATCTTGAGAGAAGAATGGGTTTAAAAGATAATCCATTTATTGGTGAGGACATTACACACGTGGCTTCTGGGTGGCGCTCTCGTCCCTCGTCACATGTAGCGCCACCCGTCCCTGACACACAACTACACTACACACTACACCAACTGGTGACAGTTCCCAAACAGGACACAGAGAGAGATTTGACATTAAGATTTTTTCAATTGATACTGCACCAACCTATATCATCAAAGGAATATAATATGAACTTTAAAAAACATATTTTTATGTAGAGAGGTAGGTATTTAGAAGTGCATCATATTCAGAACTATGCAAAAGCCAATACTTTATAAGAAAAGTCATCCACCTTTTAGAGGTGAGATTTGCCTCTTACGAGGTCCACTTCCAGCTGTGTATCCATCTCCTAGGTAGTCTTCCTGGGAGTCGTTTTCCATGAGGTTAGCCGTACAATGCAATGCAGTGTGGGGGAGTCTGGTTGAGTAAATTCTCGCCACTGAGCATTCAGAATATTCTTCTTTACCTCCCCCTTCTTACTATGCTTCTGAGAGTCTTCACTTCTGAAACGGTTCAAGTAATCAAGTACAAGTTATCGCACAAAAATATACGAAAGCCGGCCGACGTCGTAACCGCCAAGCTACCAACCACTTCGTATTTTATCTGAATATCCATGGTCAGCCTCTCAACGATATCTTTCCTAATGCTATCTTTTCCTAGAAAAGAAATGCGGCCGTAATATTACGAACGCAGTATTTTTTTAAACAAATAATAATAATATAACACTTTTCTATACAGAGGTGTCAGTGTAATCAACGGAACTTATTGCCTAAGGAAATTTCAAGTGAAAAAACACTATAGAAAAACTCTGAATAAATAAACATGCAAATACAAAGCGTTCTACGCGAAAGAGACTAGGTACATATCTAAGCTGTATCTGGACTCTGTAGTATCATTGTTCGTAGCTTAGATACCGCAGAAAACAAGTCGCTTCCTGAAATAAAAATATGTTTATCTATGTATTACGTCAGTTAAGCTGCAGGTTTTTTCTGGGAAACCATTGCATTACAGAGTTCTAGGTAGGTAGGTATACCACCTAATGATTCTGTAAAGGAGAAGTAAGTACCTACACAAAACGTTTGTGGAACAGTTTGGCAAAGTAAGGACGTCATTTTACTTGATATGTACCTATGTATCAACTATAAAAATAAGTTATGTACCTAGGTACCTACCTACCTAATCAATCTCTAATGCGTAAGTATACCTATATCGAATGATTTGAAAGGATGATCAAAAGCAAAGTAGGTTCTTTTCATCAAAAAACTTGTGCTATAGCTACCTACAGTTCAAAAATATATACCCATATCGATCTATCTTATTCAAACCTTTATTAGGTGAAATTATGGAAATTGGATATTATCATATAGGTAGATACCTACCTACAAAGTTACGTAGGTTTATGCGCTTATGAAATTATTATTATCATCAAATTATGTAACTACTACTTGCTTACCTATTTAAACTACCTTTTTAAATTTTCTGTATAGTGTCGGCACAGGATATGTAAGTAGGTACCTAAGCTCTAACACAAAAAAAGTAAATAAAATTCACTTATAATAATATCATGTAGGTAGGTACTTATCTTTTGAATAATACCAACCTAAGTATTGAAATTCAAGTGCACAACATAGGCATCAATTTTAATTTAATAAAATTGTCAGGTACCTACCTATAGGTAGGTAGGTACTTACCTATCTACTTAGGCACAATGTAAAGAAAAGAAGCATTGTGTCCATCTTGGACGTCTATGGTTTCATATTTTACGCTGATTTGTTTTGTCCATGTAATATAAAAATAATATGATATTTTTGTCTATGCGGGGGTGGTCTTTTGTGTCAATGTCAAATTATTATTGAATTAGTTACGTTATGGATGCTCTGCATAGATTTTTTACGAGTAGGTAATCTTATATTTCTCTTACAACCGGTGTAACTAACCGTGAAATCGGAAATATGTAACTAGAATTCAATAACATCTTGACATGGGTAGGTAGGTGCCTACTTTGATAAACGCACCTGTGTGATTTTGAATTTTAATTTTGCGCACGACATAATTTTAAATTCGAACTTTTTCTCTTTCAACTGAGCCGTCATATTTCGAATTCATGATTTCAAAATATGGAACGTTATAATATAATATATAGGTACCTACTATAAAAATATAGGGGTACCTACGTAACGAAAAGACAATATTTGCGTAATGAACATAGGTATAGGTAGGTATGTAAACAGAATGACGGATGACCTAGATCACGTATGGCGCTTTAAAGCAACCCTGAAAGAAGCCCACCCCAAGGCCGACCAATGTGATGGAGAGACAGATAGTCAACGGTACAAGATATAACAAAAATAGATCCACATGATAGGTAGGTACCTATTAAAGTTTGTTTTCAGAAAAACAGTAGGTACACTCAGAGAAAAAACGCTTAACAAAGTCACAATAAAAGCTTTGCCATTTTTTTCTTGTCTCTGCAACATTAAGATTTGTTTCAATGTTAAAGGAAACTTTGTTTCTGCGATAATTTTTTTATTGTCCTGTGTTTATGGTTTTGTTATCAATTTTCTATTTGTTTTTATAACAATATTATGGTAAAGTTGTATTACCGACAACTTTACGTAAATACTGTATCAACGTTAATTGCAACAATATTATTATGCTAATTATTTTGTATATATGACAATGTTTTTTTTTTGTGCTAACAACACTTTGCTTGACAGGACAAAACACGTTTAATTTATTTATTGCAAATGGCGTCATCCTTCAATTTTCATTCAACTGATGGCCGTGAGTTGTTTTATAAAAATGGAAAATGTGCTAGATTTTTTGGAAAAATCGAATATTTCGAAAGAATCTATTAATAACATAAGTGGTGAGTACAATTATTTATAATTCTCTGTAGATATTGTTAAATAATATGGTTTTTTTGCTTTTGAACATGCCAATACGCATGCACGTTTGATTGCATCAAGTCTTTCACCTATCAATATTAAATGTATTTTTTTCATTGTGTGATGGTGCAATTTCATTTTATGACGTGCATAAAGAAAATAAACTAACGAAACATATTATATCCATAACGACCAATTTCATAACTTAATAGAAAAACTTAACCTCAAAAATGTGCACATAATAATTATATGAGCTCTTATACTTTGACAACAAAAAACCTATTGACCCCATTAAAATATTTTACATTTACCTAATTGGGATTATTATATTTGCAATTATTTCAGTGGAAGGAGTGACATCAATTGATATTTTGCTTAAAGCAAACGACAACGAATTGTCAACGCTGTGTTTGAATGTGGGTGACAAAATCAAATTAAGATCATCACTGGACTCCCTTCGAAATAATGTTTGTAAATAATCTTAACTTCTAATGTTTATTTAATTGTTAATATACCTAACTTGATGTTAATATGATTTGAAGATAAAGTTAGTTTAAACATGTATTAACTATAAATATTTTAAACTTGTATTACTATAAACTCGCTTACTACGTATATATAATTATACACATATCCTTATATGTAAAATTACTTGTTTACATTGTATAATAATAAGTATTTTGGCACAGTTAGATCCATATATGACCCGATAAATGTTAAAATATATTTTTCAAATTTTATAGATTGAAACTGAGGATCTCCTTCTGCTTTCCGGCATCGATCAAGACACTGTTGCATTACCTACTCGACAAAACGCCACCATCTTTATACCCGAAAAAGAAAAATCAATATTACATGTAATTTATTTATATACCTATTATTTTATTTGAATAGATCATTTGCCCCAGATTTGTTTTAAATGTTGGTTAAATATTTTCAGATTGTGCCGTCAACATCATTTCAATCAGAGAAGACAGACAGTTTTAGAGAATCATCACAGTCCTCTGATGATTTCAACTCTTCACCACTGCCTCAGGTAAGCAACTCGCTTACGTTTTTACTTAGTTGACTTCACGAACAATGGTTTTTGTTTCAATTTATGTTCAATTGACGGCCGGTGGGGTGCAGAGGTAACAAAAATGAAGAATGATCTTTTTCAAACTGTTCTGGGTCTTAGATGTTACATGTATGTGTGTTTGTTGCATAATATGTATGTATATGTATCGTCAAGTTAATAAGTACCTATAATACAGAATACATGCTCTAATTTATGACTAGTTCGATCTGTGTGAATTATCCATATGTATTTATTTATAATAGTTAGTCTTTAATAATCATTATATATAATTCTTTGTTTCAGGAATTATCATCATATTCAGAAACCGCCAAAAACTTTAACTTAACTCACTTGTTACAAACAGAAACAGTTGGTAGAAAATTGCTACAAAAATCTGATAAGAAAGAGTCTTTAAGTCCTTGCGATCGCGCATACATCGTAAGACGTATTGTAGAGAAAGAGTTAAAATGTTTAGAGAAATTAAATAGAACGATTAGAAAAGACGTGTGGATTCAATGGGCAGTTGCCATTTCTCAATTATTCAAGGGTGAAAGTAGCGACTTGTACTACGTGCCTTACAAAGTATTAGGAGGTAAAGTGATCCAAGCGAGTGGGCTTATACACAATCGACTAATAACACACAGAAGATCATTGGCACCTCAGGGTTATAAAAGAAGGTGGAGCAGCAATGGAAGCGGTGACAGTGATAGTGGTCACAGCTCCAGTGAAAGTAAACGTGTGAGACCTCTTCCAGACTCCTTCAATGTCACCTCTGAAAATGAAAATTACGAAAGTTCCCTTAATGATCAATTGAATTGGCTGAAAAATACTTCTTCACCAAATGATGAAGTAATAGCTAAATGGGAATCCACTTTGAATATCCGTAATAAACTACTTGAAAAGCTTTCGTACATAGAATATTTCAAGACATTTCCCGCTTTACACTTACCCTTGGGATATAAGTTGGTGAGTTGCATATTAGTCTTTTTTTTATCTTAGCCAACAGGCCAAGAAATTAAGAAATCTCATTTTAAATTAATTTTATATAAGATTAATAGGTATATAGGTACATATTTTAATTACTTCCATAGCCAGAAAAGCAAGGGGAAACGCCGCAGGCATAATACAATATTTTCCTTGCAGAAACAGGCCATTTGTTCAGTTGACAGATCTAAAAGTTCTATTAATTTTAGTACATTCGTATATATGTTTATATATCCGGAATAGAATAGAATTATTCTCAATTTTATTTCACAGTAATTTTAAGAGAATTTATTGTTTGTCAAAAAAAAATTGTTAGAAGGATTTCATGCATAAGCCTACTAAAGGGCTGTGTACGCATTCATTTTAAGGTCCCTGGTATATAAATGTAATAGTATTTTAATTTTCAGGTCTCCAGCGATTTCAATGCTGTATATCCAGGGGCCACAGATACTTTTATTCAACGATTTCCCATAGTGAAATCAAATCTTTTAAAACTGCTCGCTGCAAAGTGTGAATTTCCAAGAGTCGACCAATTCACATTAGATCTGTTACAATTAGCGTCTGGTGAGTTTTCAACTTACTATTCATGTGCTTATATTTAGTATAGTTTGTGTTTTATTATATGTACTTCTTTTTAACTATATGCAGCCCAAAGGCTGTACATAGTTTTTAATAAAATTGCGTGTTGTGTTTTATTTGGATGGAATTGTTTTCCTCGCTTATCTAATTAAGTTATTTATTTTTCAGTGGGTGAGGAGCAAGCCAATGTTGCTACGTTTTTGACAATAATTAATCTTCTACGACAAATGCCAACAGTCAATGTCCCACGTAAAAAAGTGTGGAAACTGTCAAGAGAAGAAGTTCGGTCCAGTTTTCTTGGACGAGTTTCAACTGCTTCAGATATTGAAAGATACTGCAGTGATAGAGAAGCATTTGTTGCTGCAAAGGGTATTCCGAGCCTGCCATATATTCTGGCTGTAGGATCATCTTGGGCAAGTGTGTTTCAATATGAAATCGTCATTCATAAAGGACTAAGATATCAAGTGCAAGACATTTCTTCTGCAATCAAATACACTTTTCACATTTATTGGGCCCTAGACTGCGCATACCCCAAAGACTGCACCCCGTGCTGGATGTTCATACAACGCACAATGTTCCAAATGACATCTAAATATGATTCAGAAGGGGTTCCGCTTCGTGAGTTAATTGCTAAAATTGATGCTTCATGTGGTTAATATTTTATAGGCTGTTCTCAGCAGTGAGAATCCCCTGTTTATCCCCTTTCTTATGTATGGGACATATAACATTCATTTGCCATTCTTCTGGAACTGCCTCCAAATCCCATATCTTGATTACAAGTTCTGGAATTGCTTCCAAATCCCATCATATCTTGATTACACAAATTTGTTAAGTATATTGAAAAAAATGGTACCTTGTGCATTGTGCGTAAATACCTTTTCTGATTTTAATAGATTAAGAAACCACATGGCTTTTTATCACAAAACAGTTACATCTTATTCTTGTGCAAGTACAGGATGTTTGAGAACTTTTCAAATTTTTAATTCATATAGAAGACACTACTTAAAAAATCATTCAGTGTTAAATGACCCATTGCAATCGAGCACTAGCAAAAATGTAGGCGATCATTCGGAAGACATAAGTGACTCTCTTCAAAATTTCTCTACAGAAAGTTCAAATGACATTGATAATTTATCTATACCTTTGGGTGACAGTTTAGCTCAGTTTACCTCTGCTCTTTATGCCAATCCTCAAGTGCCTCTAAATATTGTAGATACTGTTTTCAATGGCGTAAAAGATATATTTTATAAATGTCTTGTGCCACAGTTAATGGAACAAGACAGTGCGGCATTTAAAGAAAGTATAGTATCAATAATTTCAAATTTTGATAGTGATTACAAGAGACTTCTCTATTTTAAAGAACATGGGTCTTTCGTTGAACCTAAAGCGTATACAGTAGGAACAAGATACGATTTTGTGAGAAGTGGTGGTAAAAGAGTATATAAAGCCGTAGAATGTAAGGCTCACTTTATCAGTTTGAGAATAGTTTTGAAAAAGTTCTTTTCTTTATCAAATATTTTGAGGGAAACTTTACAACATATGAATGAGTTAGGTGAGCATGATTCAACCCAAACTATAGAGCATTTTATACATGGTTCTTCTTGGAAATCACGACAATCACAACATGGGAGAAAATTAGTGATGCCTGTTTTTTTACAAGTTGATGATTTCGAGCCTCTGAATGCTTTGGGCAGTCACAGTTCTATTCATAAACTAGGAGCTGCTTATATTTCACTACCTTGTTTACCGCCCCGTTATACATCCCAACTATCCAACATTTTTTTAGCATTGATATACCATTCCTCAGATAGGGTTCAATTCGGTAATCGTGTAATTTTTCAACCTTTGATTGATGAATTAAATTTCTTGCTTAACGATGGGATATTTATTGATCATCCAAATTTTAAGGGAACTATTTATTTTGACTTAGGACTTATTCTCGGAGATAACTTGGGTCTACACAGTATTTGTGGTTTCGTTGAAAGCTTTTCTGGTAATTTGACATGCAGAACCTGCAAAGTTACTAGAAACAATATGATACAACTTTTCCAAGAAGATAGCTCCCTTTTGAGAAACATGAATAATTATAGACAAGATTTGAGAACAAATAATGTTTCACTTACTGGAGTGAAAGAGGAATGTATTTGGCTTGACGTGGATAACTTCGATTTATTCTCTCATATTGGTGTAGATGTAATGCATGATTTGAATGAAGGTGTAATGAAATATGTAATGAGTGAAATTATTGTTGCTCTTGTGGATCAGGCTAAATATTTCTCTATGCAACTTTTTAACAATAAACTCGCTTCATTCGACTATGGTCCTGATAAGGCAAACATTCCTGTGTCTCTGTCGATTGAACACTTACGTAAAAGCAACTTGCGCTTAAGTTCCTCAGAAATGGCAACCCTTTGTAGATATTTTGGTGTAATGTTTGGTGATTTAGTCCCGCGAGGTGATAAATATTGGGTACTTTATATTCAGCTGATGCTTTTGTTAGATGTCGTTATGTCTTCAACTTTTCGTCCTGAGTCAACAACGTACTTGCAATATTTGGTTTCTGTACTTTGCGAAATGTATACATCATTATTTGGCCAGAATCTTAAACCAAAATTTCACAATTTGTTACACTATCATTCAGCAATGCTTAAATTTGGGCCCCTACGATATATTTCATCGATGCGCTTTGAAGCTAAACATCGTCCAAATAAGTTAATTTCAAAATCTTCACAAAATAGAATAAACATGTCATATACTATTGCCAAGAGACATCAATTGATTTTAAATGACATTTTCCTAAAAGGGGAATTAAAAACGCATATAAATTTTGGAGAAAAAACTAGTATCTCTTTTGATGTAGCATCGGTACTTGCACAAGAATTTGGATGGAATAATATAGAAAGAATCAAATCAGTGACTTGGGTCACAATATCATCTACACGTTATGCCAGAGATTGTGTTTTAGTTAGTGGAATTGAAACTGAAAACGTCAATTTCTCAATAGTTACTGATATTTATATATACAATGAGCGTAATGTTGTTTTTAAAGCATTGCCTATGAATACGATCGCTTTTGATGACCATTATTTTGCATACCAGGTTGAAAATCCTCCCTTAAATACTCAATCAATATACATTGATTGTGATACAATGCAATATCCATATCCATGTAACATCACCATCGTTGGTTATGGTGATGTACAACCATTGCAGTATGTAATTTTGCGTGTACCTCTGTAAAAAAATCACACTTCAATGCAAATAAAGGTTTGCACTTATACTTTTTAAGTAAGAAATGTTAGTCTCTTCGTCGGTCTCTCAATGCTAAGGATCGTGACCGTCACCCAATGAATGCAACTTTGCTCTCCGATGCACTCGGTCTTGCGTCATCCGCAGCGGCTCGTGCAGTGGCCATCCTGTCTCTCCCTTCACCTGGTCGCTCCATCTCATCGGTTCACGACCCCTTCCTCTAGCGCCCTCTACTTTGCCAGTAATGAAGAGTTTTTCAAAATTATCATCTCTTCGCGCAATATGTCCTCAATAGTGTAGGACACGCTTCATATACACACCGTGGACAGTCGGTCCTTAATTTTCAGTTCGTTTAATATGTACTGATTTGTTCTGAATTCCGTCCATGGTATTTCGTAGACGTTAATGTGGGATAGCTCCTGAGACTTCAAATGATTCTTTAAATGATTTAAAATAAATATTTTTTATTACTTTTAAATAAATGTTTGATACAACTTGTATTACAAATGTTCAAGATAAGATAATATCCTCGTAACCTGTCATGTGATTATATAATATATTGAGTAAATTTGTGTCTCTACTTAAAAATGTTATTTTTATTTTATTTAATTTTTTTTTTGTCTTAAATTTGAGCCGCCTTTGTTTTTAATTGACATTACTCATCCTTCAGGATTCTTTAACTTGTACTTTTTAAGTATGTCACTTTTAAATAAATGTTTGATATAACTTGCATTACATATTATGTTCAAGATAAAATAATATTTTTGTAACTTGTGTTTTATATAATGAATAAATTTGTTGATTATAAATATGCTTAAAATTTTCTTTTGTTTTAAATTGTTATTATATGTCCCTTATATTCTGATAAGTTATTGTTCTTTTTTATTGATTTATCAACGTTGGTTAATCCTTCAGGATTCTTTAGTTATTGGAAATCAGCAGAGTGTGTGTATGTGCTACGATAGGAGTTATTATTAAGCGTTTCTATTCATTACTTCGTACTGAATGTGCATGTCAATTGCTGATTTTTGATAACCAAATAATCTTGACGGAAGAGCAACCTTTGATGACTTAAAGTTAACTATTCTTTTTTTAGGGCTACACTCTTGTCAGCACGGATTGCATTTTCCAGTAAGTCTTTCCCTATTTTACGAAGATAGGGAAAGGCTTACTGGAAAATGCATATCCGTGCTGACGAATAAGGGGTAGCCCTAAAATAAAGAGTAGTTGCAGATACAAAGTTAATTTGTTTCTGGAACAAAAGCCAAATATTTGCAATAACAACATTACTTTGTTAGGATAACAGGAGAATGTAGGTGCAAGCACAAAGTCAATTTGTTGACGGAATAGAGTTGAGTTGGTGCAGATACAAAGTTAATTTGTTACTGCAATAACTTAAACTTGTTTCTGGATCAAAAGCCAAATATTTGCAATAACAAATGCCCAAATCGCCACTGCCAAGAGAGGAGACGAGTCTCATGCAATGATTGTGACATCCGTGGACCCTTCAAAGAGTAGCAGTGAGCTAGAAGGACTATTTAAACGTGCTGTTGACGTCAGGTCCTTGGGAGTGGGAGTGTCGGGTTTGAGGCACATATCGGGACAAAAGAAGTTGCTTGTTTCTTGTCCTTCAGAGGGCGAAAGGAATATTATAGTGAAACATTTGAAAACAACTGCTGCTAAGGAAATTGAGATAGAACCAGGTCGAAAAAAAGATCCTCTGATAGCAATCAAAGGTATAATAAAGAACATAAATGAAAAAGAACTGAACGACTATATATTCTCACAGAATAAATTGAATAAAGATTGTGAAAAATATCAACTAAAAATTAGGTAAGTACCGAAAAAAACACAGGAATACGTTGCTGTGTACTGTTGTATGTTCATGTCCTCCTAAGCTCTATGGTGAGCTAATTAAACTGGGTCGACTCAGTATTGGGTATCAGCGCCTGAGTGTCGAAGATGAAAGCCCGCTCACAAGATGTTACAAATGTCAACAGTATGGGCATACACAGAGGGTATGTAGGAATGAAGAAACCTGTGCACACTGTGCTGGTGGACACGGGTCATCGGATTGCACTGAAAAAGACTCGAAGAAAATTTGTATCAATTGCAAAATGAGGAGTGTCGACTGTGCGCATGTGGTGTTTGACAACCATTGTCCGACAAAACAGCTGATGGAGGCAAGAGCAAGATCTATGGTGGAGTATCCTAAGTATTGCTAAAGTTGTGTCTAGTGAATTCTTGGATGAGATTGACAATCTAGTGCCGATCACGACTTTAACGGTTAACAAACCAGAACTGTGTAGTGAATATTTTAATGAAAGGAATCTTGCGAGGTCACTAAAAATTGCCCACATTAATATACGCAGCATAAATAGGAATTTTGATCAGCTTGTTGTAGAACTATGTAATATAAATGTTGAATTTGACTTAATAGCTTTGTCCGAATGCTGGACTGATAGTAGTACCTACGTTCCGAAACAATTGGTCGGCTATACGGAGTACCACACAGAAATAAGTCATAATAAGAGTGATGGTGTTGTTGTTTTCGTTAGGGATAGTGTGAAAGACGTTAGTGTGGTTGAGAGGATTGTTTGCGGTGCAAATTGTTTGGAGGTATGTTTGAGCAAGGATTTCTCTGTCCTGGCGATGTATCGTTCTCCATCTTTTGGTGATGTTGACCAGTTCGTTGCTTCTCTTGATAGCTTGTTGGTGGGAATTCGATATCAAAAATCGGCGGTCATAGTGGGAGATATCAATATCGATATACTCCGTCATAATTTAAACACGGTAAAATATTTGTCTATGTTAGGAATGCACGGCTACTTGTCTGCGATAAATACAGTAACAAGACCAGAATCCGCATCCTGCCTCGATCACATAATGGTTAAAAGCGCAGCGGAGATCATGGGGTTGGTTTATGGTTGTTCAATAACCGACCACAACATGACAATGATTCAATTATGTAACAGAATCGCTGACTTTGCCGAGGACAACCAGGGTAATGTATCAAACTATTATATTTGTGACCATGTTAAAGTATGTGAAAAATTAAATGAAAAAAATTGGACAGAGGTATTGAACTGTGATAACGTAAATGAGGCTATGACTTTGTTTTCGAATGAATTAACATGTGTTATAACTGAAAATTGCAAAGTGAAGTCATCAAATAACGGTAGATATAAAAAGGTAAAGCCTTGGGTAACGGCTTCATTGATTGACTTGATAAGAAAAAGAAACAAATTGCATTTGATTATGAAAAAATACCCTAAAAATAGTGCATTGAGAAGAAAATACATTGAATTCCGAAATTTATGCAGGGCGGAAATAAGTTCGGTAAAAAATGAGTCTTACGCTACAAAAATATCAAACGCAAATAAAAATATGAAAAAAATTTGGGAAATTATAAGGGAGTGTACCGATACTAATTTAAAAAAGTGT
The DNA here is from genome assembly GCA_963576905.1 of Mystacides longicornis. Lineage (NCBI taxonomy): Eukaryota > Metazoa > Arthropoda > Insecta > Trichoptera > Leptoceridae > Mystacides > Mystacides longicornis. The sequence goes on along the minus strand of OY756421.1, from coordinate 20,353,661 downwards.
CAAGGAGTAGATAGGGTACTTGTAAACGATGAGGAGGTTTCTTATAGTCAGGAGCCCGATAGAATAGTAAGTATTTTTAACGAATATTTTTCTGGCGTCGGAAAGACTTTGGCCTTAAAAATTATGACGAAAAACTCGTATGATGAAGATACTTTAGCAAATAATATCCCGGTATGTGGTGGTCCACTGCACTCTTTCTTTCTTGCACCTGTCACGGAAACAGACATCTGTAAGGGTATCTTGGCGCTGAAAAATACGAGGTCTTCTGGTCCGGACGGAATCACATCAATTTTGTTGAAGATGTGTAGGCACACCGTGGCCACTCCTCTCGCGCATATTTATAATTTGTGTATTACGTGCGGGATATACCCTGAATGCCTAAAACAGGCCGCTGTAATTCCTTTACACAAGGGAGGGGATAGAAGGGATATTTCCAACTATCGTCCAATTTCATTGATTAGTTCTATCTCCAAGGTATTTGAAAGGATTCTTGGTGATCGTCTAAGGCGATATCTTGATGAGACCAACTTCTTTTCTCAATGGCAATATGGTTTTAGACCAGGTGTAGGTACACAGGAAGCCATCAATAAATTGACAAATTGTATTATAAATTATTTGGAAAAAGGTGAAAAGTGCGTGGCTGTGTTCCTAGATCTGGCAAAGGCCTTTGATACAGTGTCACACAAGATACTTCTGAAAAAGTTGGAAGCGGCAGGAGTAAGGGGGATTTCTCGAAATCTTTTTGAAAGCTATCTCTCTTGTAGACAGCAATCGGTAAAAATAGGAGATAAGCTAAGCAAACCAGAGAAAATATCATTTGGGGTGCCACAGGGTAGTACGCTGGGGCCGCTGCTGTTCATTATTTATATAAATGATTTGTGTAAGATGAATGTAGCGGGGCAAATAATTACCTTTGCTGATGACACTGCAGTAGTGTTTAATCACAGCACATGGGATGGCGTTCTCGAAAAGGCTCAAATAGGATTGAGAAAGATGAGTGAATGGTTAGATAATCATTTACTCACTCTAAATGTTGATAAAACAAAATTTATACCATTTTCTATCACAGCGACGGGCTCACTGAGGGCCGACAGAAGTCTGAAAATGCATTCATGTTCAACTCTGCAAGACTGCGATTGTCCTTGTGTAAAATCGTGCGGGGAAATAAAATACTTAGGGTTAATAATCGACAAGCACCTGAGATGGGATTTACATTTGAAAAACCTAACAAAACGTCTTGGTAAGCTTAATTTCATATTTAAAAGCTTAAAGAGTGTGCTAAAAGACAACGAACTTAAGCGTGTATATCTCTCATTGTGCCAGTCGGTAATCTTATATGGTATTGAAAGCTGGGGTGGTGCAGCGATGACTCACATTCAACCGTTGAACATTGCCCAAAAAGCGATTCTTCGAATAATGAGTGGAGCGGACTTTCAAAGTCCTTCAGAGCCATTATTTAGGAAATACCAGGTAATGGATATACGACAACTGTATATAAAACGGATTATGGGCCGGTTATATGGGTCGCCTCACATATCACCTGTCACGGGGGGGCGTGATACGCGGTCGCTGGCAAACGGCATAAAACATGTGCCGAGGATGAGGACGGCATTGGGACAGAGAACGGCAGAGTATCTTGCTCCGAGAATGTATAATAGGTTACCGAATGAGGTGAGAGCTTGTGAGAGTGTGAAAGAGTTTTCAAAACGTCTTGATGAATGGCTGATGACTACTGGAAGAGATAAATCACAGATGGAGCTGTTTTATGTGTTGATATAGTGCGAATGGTAGATATTAAGAACTAGCCTCGACACAGGCGTAAGCCTAGTGAGGCAGCATCTAATTTTAACATTTTATTTACATTATAGTGTGTGTACACACGGCCCTGTTTCGGAATATTACGGTTTAGATTTACTTTATGATTGCAAATTGCACTGTCTCTCAGTTAAAATTTTTCAGATTGTATTGTGTACGGGTTTTATTATGTGATATTTACTATCGTAATTGCAGAACCAAACTCCTTGAAACTTATAAAAGTATTATGACGTATTATTTCAAAAAGTCTTTCGTTTGTTTTGTAAATTTTTGGTGTGACTTTTAATGTTTGACTATATTTTTATATTTATGTTTTTTTATCTTACTTTGTTTTTATGACTTAATTTATTTATCTTTTAACGTATCTATATTACTTATTTGAATTCTATTGTATGTTGAAGGATGTAATTTTAATTATTGTGTTGTGTTTACTAAAATTGTACATTTGTACTTGTTTAATAATTTTGAAATTGAAATGAATTGAAATTGAATTGAGTTGAATTTAAGGTAATAATATTTAACGTATGACGTCATTGTGATTTTTGTTGTTTGACTTATCATATATTATATTGAAATTTTTTTTTTATCTGTTTTATCTGGCATTGTTTTTATGACTTAATTTATTTATATTGTAATGTACCTATATCACTTATTTGAATACATGCATGTTGTAATCTTTATACTTTAAAATTGTGTTGTGTTTGATAATGTTGTACATTGATGAAATTGAAATAAATAAAACAACATTACTTTGTTAGGATAACAGGAGAATGTAGGTGCAAGCACAAAGTCAATTTGTTGATGGAATAGAGTTGAGTTGGTGCAGATACAAAATAAAATTGACAGGGTAACAACATTAATTTTGTCAGTGTAACAACTGTACTTTGTTTTAGAAAATGTTGTTACGTTAACAATAGCAATTTAACAATAAAAACATTGTTTCATCGACTATACGCTATATACGGCTGTGTGGGATCAAAGTTTTTTTGTTACACCCAACAATATTTTTTTCTGAGTGTAGGTATAAAAATTTCGACAACACAAGTTTTCAATTAATTTAAGTTGACAATTTTCTTATTTTAATATCAAATCAAATCAAAATCAAAACTCCCTTTGAACTCCACTCAGGAGCATAGGGAGGCAACAAGAGCTCTCCACTGCGCTCGATCTTGCGCAATGCTAATGCCCTCCTCCCACACCATGTCCAACTCCCTCAATTCTGCCTCGAAGGAACGGAACACAGTATGAGAGGGTCTTTCACGTCATCGAGACCCTGATGGAAGGAAAAACATCGCTCTCCTCGGCCAACTGTCATTCGGCATCCTCAACACATGTCCCAGCCATGCCCACCTTCTCTCCGTAATATACCCAGCACATATTCTTCTTAATTTCTACCCATTTTTTGTTTAACATCAGGAATGTTTCTTCTTTCCTGAAGCCTCAGATCTATTCCTTCCGGCTTCTTTCTAAAACTGATAGATATTCTATTTGGGTGAAAAGATAACGCGCGGTTAAGTACTAGAAATCCAGGGCGCAGCCCTTGAGTCTTTCCTACACTCAAACCGAGATGATTTTAGATAGTTTATTACTTACCTAGTTTGTGTTAAACTTGAAGAAAAACTATTTGAGCTATGGGTATTGATGGTCATTTGTTTTCGAATACAATGTTTGTTACCTACTATACCTACCGCGGGGACAAAAAAACTACGATTAAAAAGTAAATTAAACTGACGATTGCCTTAGTCAAATTCAAATTAAGATCGCTTTAACATAGGAATATTGATAGGTATAGGTACACAGAAATTGGTTTGATCTCAATATCTATACAGCTACACTCTCTCAATAGATATAGCTATCCACACATTAATCGATATATTGATCTAGGTAAGTAGGTACTAATAATAAACAACAACACTCAGGGGCATAGGGAGGCAACAAGAGCTCTCCATTGCGCTCGATCTTGCGCAATGTTTATGACCTCCTCCCATAAAATTGACATATTATTGCCCTGAAAAGATATAGCCTATATGAATTACATATTATTACAATATTAACGAACGTAGGTACCACGATTTCATTAGCACCGAACTAACCTGGCGTCTTTATATCCTCACCCACATTTTTCAACTCAAAAATATTCGGATAAGAATACGTGACAGGGAAAATGATGGGCACAGCTTGCATGGTCCTATAAACCTACACAAGACCATCAACTCCTCACATCCTCTTCAGTGTGAAGAATAGACAACTAAACTTGATGCCCCTAATACTCAGCATACCCACAAAGCCGAAATGAAGAAGAAGGCCCGTGTCAAGCTTATAGTCCACAAAAATTTCTGACGTTTACGTATACCTAAGTATACAAGAAAACCCGATCCTGAATGAGCCGAAGAAAAGAGCAGAACAAACGACAAATATGCATATTTCGAAGATTTGGAAGCTGGAGACCTAATAGATGGAATAAACGGAATGAATACAAAGTGTATAGATGTCTCTGATGTCCAATGGATCTGATACAGGTAATAAACAATTCAGAGTGAAGACACGTCTCTCAGTGCAGTGGGGCCCGCTGTGCACGTTTCCCCTGCAGCAGAGGATAATCTCTGCTTGATTCCGCACCTCGTAACGCCACTCAGCTGCTAAATATCTACAATTGCGTGGATTTTGCAAATTGTTTGAACACGTTCAATGCCTATATTTGATATCTACATAATTCCCACTTTCTCTACATTAACAAACTAACAAACAATGTAAACTTAGTAGGTATTAGGAACTCACTAGTATCTACCTATGAATATTATTGAATTCGAATGGGAAGTTTTCTGGGGAGCTTCCGACAACATACACTAGGTGGCAGAACTTCTAATCAGGTCTATTGTCAAATTCAGTGCTGCCAACGTAGAGATGTTTTTTTCAGCGATGCCAACGTTGGGAAGTTTGTTTTCCATTGTGTTGCTAAGAAGTTGTTGATTTTTTTGCGCATAAATTTGAGAATAAATCTCAGAGGTGCTGTTCTGTATTTTTTAATTTGTATTTAGGTAGGTAGGTATATAAAAAAAGATGAACAATTTTATTTGTAATAGTATGTAAAAAATGTACAACGATTACTCTAAACCTATTGTAAGTTATCATGTATAATAATATATAAGTTGTTTAATTTGAAATAAACTAGAATGATATTTTGGAGGTTAGATTTTGAGCGACCATAAGAAGAAGAAGAAGTAAATCGCCCCCGTTGGCAACACTGAATTTGACAATAGACCGGACCGGCACAAAAAGGAAAAAAAACATCCCATTTTTATACTGATAAATTAAATGCCTATTCTACCAATCTACTATATAAATGAAAGTCGGGTTAGTGCGAACACTTATAACTCTTGATCGTGTGAACAGATTCTTTCGATGTTTGATTTATTGAATTCTTCTCCGCTCTGGATAACAGAATAAATAATAAAAAGTTAAAAAATGCATAATAAATTATGTAAAATACAATGTTTAAGTTTGTATGAAACGGTTACCTGGGACGCGCACACGACATCGCGGGTAGTTCCCTCTCATTCTCGCATACGCTCTACAGTAGCCCATCCCACTTACTCCACCGCATCGTTTCAAGCGTTTTAGAAAATTTTCATACAAAGTCAACAATATTATCGGGCACATTTTTATTCGTACCTACTTGATAGGCGAGGTAGGGTGTGTGCGCGAGCGCATTATTCTTACATTGTTCCCGCCAGAGCTTTGAATACGAATGAAATCTGGTCAATCGAATTAATTTTGTATCGTTTTACGGGGGCGCAGTGCACATTCTGTACATATTAACGGGCCACTTCGGGCTAGAACCACAGGACAACGTCTGTCGGGAAAACTAGTAGATATATAATTCCAACTGATTCATCTGTTTTAAACTATGTTTACAGAGCATATTCTAATAATGGCACTATTATTATACCACACCTACTCGTATAGATATCAAATGGTTAAAAAATAATGGTAGATAAGATCCTTGTAAATATGAGGCCAATATTTTATATCAATTTTTGTTGAAATTTAGGACCACAATTTATTCACAACTAACTAGCTTTCCCGACAGACGTTGTCCTGTAGTCCTTACTATGAATATTGATTTCAAATTCGTAATTTGTACAAAAATACGTTCAAAATATGTTTGAAAACCAAAGATTGAAGTCGGGTAAACAATATATATATATACTCGTATGGTTGTCAGGCGCTATAAAATTTAAAAATTAAAAGTATTTTAAAAATATTTTCTACCGCAATGCGGTAGAAAATATTTTGGCAATAAAAAATAAAAAATTAAGTGATATTTGCAAAGATCTTTCATTAAAATACCTTTAATATGGAGAAGTATCACAACGTTGTTGAAAAAACATTCATTGAATAAAAATTAAAAGTATAAAATTATGTTAATATCCCTCAGCCATGTTCTGGCTTCGGTCGTCAAAAAGTTAAAATCCTCCATCACCCCGTGGAACCCATATATAGGACAATCACCAACGATATGTTGCAGGGTTTGGGAAGCAGCACCACAGTCGCATCGAGGGTCTGAAATATAGCCCCAATTGTAACGCTCTGCTGCGCTTCTGCTGCAGCCCGCTCTGATGCGGTAAACAATAATTTTGTTGTTGTAGAATTTTTCATAGATGGTATATCATTTCTTATGCATTTTTTTTTCGACATTTTAATAGTTATTCTGTTATCCGGATCGGTGAAGAATCCAATAAATCCAACATCGGAAGAATCTGTTCAGCCAATTTTGAGTTATAAGTTTTCGAACTAACCCAATTTTCCTTTATATCATAAGATCAACGAAATTTGTAAGGATCGTTGGCTCACAGTGGATGCAGTTTGCACAGGATCGGGGGATGTGGAAGATTCTGGAGGAGGCATATGCAAGTGCGGATCCAGGGGGGGGTCGTGACCCCCCCCTGGATCCGCACTTGGCTGGGGCCAGGCCTATAATTTGAAGCACAGTAGGTACTTACATTTATTAAAAAAATACCTACTTTTCTATTATAATTACAAGTTATTGTGGTTCATGACCCCCCCCCCCCTGGATCATGGAAATGACCTTTTTTTTTCTTTTAGGAAAAGTTTAGTTTCTAGATACCAAATTTTGGAAATGACCTTTTTTACTATGTCGTGACACCCCCCTGGCGCCAATGCTGGATCCGCCCTTGGGCATATGTCCAGGAGTGGACTGATACAGGTTGAGAAGGAAGGAAGGATCAACGAAAAACTTGGAAATATTAAAAACTTCGATCTTTTCAGTACATACCTACTGCATATATCATTTTGAACATTTTTTCCCACTATAGTATTGTGAGAATATTGTCCTCATTAATATCGAAATTGATTCCTGAATCCTGGGTTGGATATTAAGGCAAAAGGAGGAGAGTTAGCAGACCCAGCCAGCGTTGGAAAGATGGAATTAAAAGGACGAGGTCCTGCTTCTGCATGTAGGTAACGAATTAAACGGAGCGAAGTGCAGGCAAGGTTTAAGAAAACCTTATCTTTTCATATTTTGTGTCGTCGTCCTGGAAGTCTACCAGATTGAATAATGCTAACTCTATAGCCGCCATTATCTACAGCCCTTGTAGGTACTCGCCATCCTGGATGCATGCTCGTTCCAGAACCTCCTCTGTCGTTCTCATCTGCATGATAATCTCTTCTACTTTGCATTCGGATTTCTATATTTCCTTACTTACGTGCACTGTCCCGAATGGTTTTATCAGCGATATTTCTGAGTAGGTATATTCTTTCATTTCGCTGGTACCTATAAGAAAGAAATATTTGGTTTTGACGTATGTATAGTCGCCTCAGGACTATACTGGACCGACGCAAGTCTTTATTTATATAATATTCTCACTGACAAAGCACGTGCTAATTAAGATGGTAACATCTTTAAAACGATCATTTCAACGGAGTATGTAGGTACCTACTTACCAAACAATTTAAAAAATATTCACGCTGTACCTACATATGCAGAGAACACAACACTGATAGTACCTACGTAATGGGCATTTTCTTGAAATTGGTGTAATTATTTGGAGTTTGGAGTCATTTTCAATATTCGGATAAAATTACACCACACATTATAGGTATTAGGTAGGTAGGTACATGATGTACATATCATGTAGTGTAGAGTGTGTAGGTAGGTATGTAGGTATATGCGCATACGTGGTGGAATATTATCGCGGGTCGTGGGAATTCTTATTGATCGTGTCTCGCTGTTGCACACTTCCCGGCCGTGGTAGCTGAAAATCTTATTGAGAACCTACCAAATAATATATGTGAGCGCAACTTACTTTTATGCATAACACTACCTACTTACTGAGTAGGTAGGTACTTAAACCAAATGTTCTATAGGTACTTGTAGGTAGTTATCTACCTAAATGGATCTTTATACCGTTTGAGATATTTTGTTCCACCTGTAGTCTCAGTGGCGAAGCGGCCGTACAAGTTTACTCTCTTACTCTCGGATCTAGAGTCGTAGCTATAAATCCAATTAGCTTTGGAGGAAAGGTCCCAGAGGCAACAAGAACACTCATCAAGGCTGTAATCAATTGGATAAGATATTTCGGGGGGGGGGGGTTGAACCATCAATCCCCCCCCCTGCCTTGCTCGGACCCCCTCCATGTGGAAGGCTATTAATTGCCATGACCCCACTACACGGTCACCCAATTTTTGAGCGCATATTTGTTGTTCCTGATGCATATTATTCTTTCCGTGATAACATATTTACAATGTATCTATGAAATCGAAAAAAACTACTTAATAAATAAACGAATTTCGATATATGAATATATAGGTAACTACCTACCTATAGGTAGGTAGGTAAATAGGTAGACAATAGACCTATCTACAATATAACCATACCATATCCTATTACGTAGACACCTATCTAAAATATCAATATGTTTATCAAAACCACTGTCTATGGCTTTAGTGGGTAAAGCCACGGCTAGACTATGGGCCATGCTGGCCAAATAGAGGCTCTGGCCCATCATGGGCAAATAGTGTGGCCGCTCCACCAATGACCAATATCGCCAAATATTTGACATTGGCCGTAATGCGGTGTTCAGACGGGGCGATGTAAGGCCAGACGATTTCGCTTGCATAAAAAAAATATCGCTCGGTCGCCCATTGATCGTCTGATGTGTTCACACGAGTCCACCGACATACATTCAATCTGTCAGGTGCGCTGATTGTTTTAAAAATGGCGGACGTCGAGGTAGAAGTCGCGGAGTAATTGGAGTTGGTTGAAAATATTGTTTTAGACGATATAAAAAGACTCCTAATTGAGGAAAAATAAAAAATAAATGCATAGATATTGGGTGCGGAATTGGATTCTAAGGAGAAATAAATTTAGAGCAGTGCTGTCAACTGATGTCAAGAAACAGAACAAACGGACGCCGCGCATATCTGCGCATGCGTCAATCGTTCCACCAAATACAAAAGTTGAAAGGCGTTCAACTTGAGACGATATCGCTTTCAACCATTTTTATCGCTTCAGATTTATCGACAATCTGTTCACACGGTTCAATTGGCTGGCGATATTTTAGTGTCCTGGCGATATTCGCCTCGTCTGAACACCGCATTACTTGTTTACTTGTCGATCGAGTCCGCAAGTATTCACCAATATTGGACAAAAAATGTTGACAGCTGTCATGTCTTCCATGTTGTTATTTTCATAGTGTTTTGTACATTTTTTTTATAATTCAGATAAAATAATGGAAGTTGACAATGATAATATCATATTATGGCATTAATTGCAGCATCCTATACAGTGATACATGCGGCATCTGCTTTTCTGTTATTAAAAATAATGAAAAACGCAAACGGCAAAGACTCTGGTGGATGTTTTCTTTAACCACTCGAGTATGTATGTAATGTACCCATGTTTCTTGTTTTTTTTTTATCATTATTTGTAGACCTAGGTCGGCTCTATCTATCTAAAAGTTACTGCATGGATTATCATAGATTTTGGTCTACACAAATATAGGTAGGTATGTGCTTAGAAAAAAGTAAGTTGGAATAAAGATTTAATTTTTATTAACTGTCACCCATCAGTTTTTTTTCTTTTAGTACCTACCTACCTATACATACCTACATACATTCGCCTTTACAATGAGCTTCAGGCGTCTTATTTTAAGGAGGCTTATGTCTTGCGCCTTTTCTGACCTGTTCGAGTTGGTTGGTGAAGGACGTGAGGTGTTCAATCCCACGATCCCGATCTGATTTTTCATGCCTCTTATTTACAGGATGCTCGAAAAGCAGCAAAAAGAGCAGAGGTGCTATTCTTAGCCGGCAACCCCACGGCAGTACCTACCTACCTATAATGTGGAATTATTGAAAAAAAGTACCCACTTATAAGATGTCGAAAAAGACATTCTCTAACAGGTAAGTACCTATCTACCTATAGGTTCTCATTTTCAGTTCCGGTAACCAAAAATAAGAAGATAGGTAGGTATCTACCTATTCAAAATAAAATCTACATATTTTTTTTTACTTAATTAGGCATTCCACCCTCAAAGAGTGATTTGTGCCAAAAATCTATAGAACATTAACGGCCACGTGGATTTTGACATTAGCCGAGAGGCATAAACATAAACAGAGTTGGTATGAGTGTGTTCATCGGGTCACGGATAGAGCGAATCTACAGATGTTACGAATCAATTAGAGTATACGATACATAAATAAATGTCAAAAATTGAGAAATAAGCAATGATATATATATATATCTACTATTTACCATATTTACTTTTTATTTTGACTAACATTTCACCAAATATCATTGCTTAGCATAATAAGAAACCAAAAATTCACATAGGAAATTTTAATTATGATAGATAGCTGATTAATAAATTAATGAATTCTACGCAACAGCAATGCTGCTTTTGCAAAACATTTAAGTATCCTAAGTAAATAACTAGTAGTTATAATTAAACAATCATCAAATGTAACAATGAGACACAAAAATCAATTTCCAGATGACAAAAAATATGGGTAAGAAAAAGAAAATTATAAAAACAATTATTATAACTGAGAAGAATCATTAATAATACGTGTGTAAAGTGTGATGTCATTTGACAGCTTCGCGCTCCAATCCTCCATAAATTTTGTATGGAATCAGTTCCACAAAAAAAAAAACGTTTCATAGAGAGACCAAAAAAATAGGATTAATGCTAATGGGTAAGAACACGTAGAAAGTCGATTCCGACCCGCGCCGACCGGCTCATAGATTGTTGTCTATGGTTTCATTGCATTTACTGGGCATGCCGGAAAGCGGGTTCCTGCTTTTTCTGTGGGTATCCCCATTAAAATGCATAGTAACATTCTTTGCGCCGGTCGGCGCGGGTCGGAATCGGCTTTCTACGTGTTCTTACCCAATCATTGTAATGGAAACAAACAGGGGCAAAAAACATCTTAGAAACATCGGTTGTGGTTAAAAAAAAAATGAAACTAAAAACCGAATTTCATTTGTATAGGATTTGAAATGTCAGATAGCTTCGTGGAGCGCAGCGCTAGAGGTCTCTAAACATCGACTTTACACCCGTATATTGGCGTAGGTATAAGGAGTGAAATATTTAATGTGTAGGTACCTAATAACTAAGAGGTAGGTAATTAATACGAACAAAACAACATTTTCTCAACACCACCTATATAAGGCATTTTTTTTATTACGGTTCGGCTACGAAGTCACGACATTTCACCTCTCCAATAGACTTTCCAAGTCCAAAATCAACGTACATTTTGAAAATGTCCTACTCCACCAAAATGACTTCCCTAAATATCTTGGAATCACTCTTGATCGTACACTCACCTATAAAAATCAGCTAGAAAAACTATGTGCAAAACTGAAATAATATTATTCAAAGGCTGGCAGGATCCGGGTGGGGAACTAGTGCCGATACACTGCGTACTGCGGGGCTGGCACTTGTTTACTCGACCGCCGAATATTGTGCACCCGTGTGGAGCGGGAGTGCTCACACCAGAAAGGTTGACGTCCAGCTCAACTCCACCATGAGGATCATATCAGGCACCCTGAAACCCACTCAGTGGCAATGGTTGCCCGTGCTCTCCAACATAGCCCCCCCTCACCTTCGGAGAAACGCATCTACGTTGAGAGAGTGGGAAAGGGCAAAGACTAATACATCTCTGCTTAATACAGCCTTGAGAGAAGTTCCTGACACCAGACTCAGATCCAGAAAGCCTTTTTGGACTCGAGCGAAAGATTTGGAGAACGGTGGTTTAACAGTGAATCGGGCTTGGGCAACGGAGTGGGATGGCATGGACACCAAAAACAAGTACCTTGTGTCGGATCCATCGAATAGGGTTGCTGGCTTTGAGCTGGATAGAAGATTATGGACGGTGCTTAACCGTATAAGAACGGACTGTGGAAGAAGTGCGGCCGAACTCCACAGATGGGGTTACGTCGACAGTCCCCGATGTGAGTGTGCCCTAACAGCACATGGATATCGCAGGGATGTCCCGAATGTCCCGTGATATCCCTGGGATATCCATGGGATATCCAAATGTCTCGGGATATCCCGGGATATCCCTGGGACATCCCTGGGATATCCCGCATATCCCGGGATATCCTCTGGATGTCCGTGGGATATCCCGCATATCCCGGGATATTAGGGATATCCTCTGGATGTCCCAGGGATATCCTGCATATCCCGAGATATGCAGGACGTCGCAGGGATGTCAAGATATTCAATGAAATGGAAGTTGAAAGAAACGCACTCGAAAAAAGTTATCACTTATTGATACAGACAGTGTTCATGTTCATCTTATTGTATTGTTCCTTTCCAGTAGGTGGCTGAATTTGGCAGACTATTTGGTCGTATATGTATATGGTTGCTCATAATAATTATTTCGCAATATTGGGTAAATGAATGTGACAAGATGGCGTTAATACTGTTAGTGTTTAAAATAATATTGTGTTTAAGGTCTTTCTTTAAAGGGTAAGTATTGTATTACTAATTATTGTAAATTATGCATTAATTCATGAATGCATTAAATATTTTAGTCGTCATATTCGCAGTTTTACTATCATTGAAGAAATCTTGCCAATTCTTACATTTCGTGTTTGGACTATATTTTGCCATTATCTATTGCTTTTTCATTTGCTAAGATCAGATATTCTGACCTCCAGACTTACCCCCGATGTGGTTTTTCAGCCAATCGGGATATAGAAGATGTTCTCAAAACCAAATGAAAAAAATGCTTAGGTATACTACAGTAATATTATAGATTCTATAATTGTATTTTTTGTTGTTGTTACAGACATTCTGAACCGAAAACTGAAGAGATAATCTTTATATAATTTCAAATGCGGTAATTTAACCTGAATTAAAGCTGACTGACAAAACAGACTGCGAGTGACCATTACCACTATTGGTGAACACGGGGATTGAGCCTCCCATAGGTATCAGTATGGAAAGTGGAGCCCTCAACTACATGACCAAAGTATGGAAAGTATCAGCTTTTAGTGGAGAGAGGACATGTGAACTGGTTCATAGGTGTATGTTGCCAATTATTCACAAAAAATACGTTATACGCCGGCGCAGTACATCATTTATACCATCATGGAGAGAAAAATATTTTTATTTACTATTCACAGAGAACAAACAGCAATAAATTTAAATACTTACCTAATATGTATATAATATATCAATAAATAGACATTATTGAAAAAACGTACATTTATTTAATATTCCTCTAATATTTTGATATCTGAGATTCAGGATTATTACACAGTAATTCTGAATATTCAGGATATCCATGAGACGTCGCAGGGATATTCCGGGATATGCGGGATATTCCAGCAATGCCTACGGGATATTCGGGATATCCATGAGACATCGAAGGGATATTCCAGGTTATGCGGGATATTCCTGCAATGCCAGCGCGATATTCGGGATAAATGCAAGATATCCATGGGACGTCGTATGGATATCCCGGGATATCTCTGGGATGTCCCTGGGTTTCGGGATATCCATGGGACATCACAGGGATATCCACGGGACATTCGGGATATCCCTAGGACATCCTGAGGATATCCCGAATATCCCGGGATATTGCCGGACATTTGAATATCGCAGGGATGTCTCTCTGTCCGTCCGTCTGTCTATCCGCCCGTCTATCTATCCGTCTATCCGTCCGTCTGTCTGTCCGCCCGTCTGTCTGTCTGTCTGTTCGCCCGTCTGTCTGTCCGCCCGTCTGTCTGTCTGTCCGTCCGTCTGTCTGTCTGTCCGTCTATCCGTCCGTCTGTCTGTCCGCCCGTCCGTCTGTCTGTCCGCCCGTCTGTCTGTCTGTCTGTCCGCCCGTCTGTTTGTCCGCCCGTCTGTCTGTCTGTCCGTCCGTCTGTCTGTCTGTCCGTCTATCCGTCCGTCTGTCTGTCCGCCCGTCTGTCTGTCTGTCCACCCGTCTGTCTGTCCGTCCGTCTGACTGTCTGTCCGTCTATCCGTCCGTCTGTCTGTCCGCCCGTCTGTCTGTCTGTCTGTCCACCCGTCTGTCTATCCGCCCGTCTATCTGTCCGTCCGTCTGTCTGTCCGCCCGTCTGTCTGTCTGTCTGTCCACCCGTCTGTCTATCGGCCCGTCTATCTGTCCGTCCGTCTGTCTATCCGCCCGTCTATCTGTCCGTCTGTCCGTCTATCTATTTATCTATTTATTTCACATTTCTCTGTTATCTACTACAAATATCGACGACAAATACTAAAATACGCTTTTCGATACAAAAAAACAAAGAAAAGTGATAGATAAAAATAAATATCGTATACTTTGAAAGCGTGTGATATTATTTTATCGCACGATATGAAAATAGGCCCATTTTCTAAATTGAAGTCCAAATATTTCAACACATGAGTTTGGTTGTCAAAAAGGCTAGTCTCTCAAATATCTTCAAAATATTTATTTTCGATGAATTGGTCATTCGATGAATTGATCATTCGATGAATTGATTTTCGATGAATTGATTTTCGATGAATTGATTTTCGATGAATTGATTTTCGATCAATTGATTTTCGATGAATTGATTTTCGATGAACTCGTCGGTTAGGGGGCGTTCAAGTATTACGTAACGCAATTTGGGGGGGAGGGGGGGTCTTGCAAAACGTTACTGTGCGTTACGAGGGCGGGAGGGGGGGTTTGAACAACTCGTTACGTAACGGTATTTTTTTTCTTAAATAAAAAAAATTGGGAAATAAATCTTCCAAGTTGGGCAATCCTATTCGTTTATGTTTTACGGGGAATCCCTCGATTGTACTGTACGTCATTTATGTTTTTTTTCTCCGAAGTTGGGCACCCTTTTCGTTTATGTTTTACGGGAAGTCCCTCGATTGTACTGTACATCATTTTTTTTTCTCCGAAGTTAGCAAAGGAACCCTTTTCGACAATGTTTTACGGGAAGTCCCTCGATTGTACCGTACGTCATTTTTATTTTGTTCTCCGATGTTAAAGCTTTTGGTGGAAACACGTAAAATGCCGAATCCGACCCGCGCCGACCGGCGCAAAGAATGTTTCTATGCAGTTGAATGGGGATACGCACAGCAAAAGCAGAAACCTGCTTTCCGGCATGCCCATTTAAATGCATTGAAACCATAGACAACATTCTTTGCGCCGGTCGGAATCGGCTTTCTACGTGTTTTCACCCTAAGCGTAAGAATTTTTCGCTCTTCGAAAAAAGGAACTTTTTTCGTTTAAGTCTTACGGGGAGTCCCTCGACTGCATTGTATGTAATTTTTATTTCGCCCTCCCAAGTTAGCAAATCTTTTATTTTTTACAGGGAATCCCTCGACTGTATTATACTTACGTCATTTTTATTTTATTTTCGTTGTCAGCATTCGTTAGTGGTCAAAAGGGGGGATTTACATCATCAACTGTTTTCATCAACTGGACTTGCCAACGCAGCTATGCCAAAATTTGGAAAACAGCAAAAAAAAATAAAGATAAATTTATGGAACATATAAATAGTATTTTTTTTTCTCCGAAGTTAGCAAAGGAACCCTTTGAAACCCTTTTATTTTTTTACGAGAGTTCAGTAAAAAATAGTATCTTGGGTGTTACGTAACATTTAGGGGGGGGAGGGGGGGGGTACAGAAAAACGTTACGGCGCGTTACATGGGGGGGAGGGGGGGTAAAAAATCTTCAAAAATTGCGTTACGTAATACTTGAACGCCCCCTTACCGTATAAATCTATGTCGCAGGTAATGCTCACAAATCAGTCATATTTTCAATAGTCCAACACAAATCACATATTGTCTGTAACCTCCTGCTGTCCTAACCTCATACTCTAATTGACTCGTCAGTCGTAACATCTGTAGATTCACTCTATCCGTGACCCGATAAAAACACTCATACCAACTAAATTTTTTCATGCCGCCCCGCAAACGTCAAAATCCACATGGCCGTTAATGGTCTATACGTATAATGACAAGATCACTAAATCCAACATCGCTCTTCTCCAAGCACAAACGAATCATTCAAACTCATATAGGTACCTACTGTGTTGTTTGATTGTCTTCTACGTACGTGTGACCAGGGGGGGGGCGAATTATTTTTTCACGCTTTTTCTACACTTTCTTAATGCTAACACGAAGTGATTTAAAATGAAAGTATCCAATATTATTTTGGCAATTTTCAATCAATTCGGGGGACGAGTGCCGCCCCCCCCTTGCCCCTATCTAAGGACGCCATAACCGTTAGTAATTATTCATAAATAAAATAAGTACGTAATACATACATAAACCTTATTGAAACCAGAGACGTGTCATATTGAAACATTATTATAATACTAGTTTTTTAAAGGCGCCCGTGGCGCCCACCTATGGCCTTTTTATGCAAACTTTACTTTCTCATAGCATAGCTGTGAGCATTCACATGTGATACTTCAAAATACTTGGTTGATTCAACTCTCTTCATGAAAACTCAAAAAACAACGTGAACTTTTTATAACAAACTTTACATATGTATGGCTTTTCAACGCTACGAATTCACATGAAAATCTTTAAAAAATTACTCTAGGTGTGTAAACTTTTTATTGAAAACATGGCATTCGTATGGTTTTTCTCCGCTATGATCTCGTGTGTGTGGATTAAAGATTCGTGATTTGGTAAACTTTTTCATGGAAACTTTGTTTTCTTATGGGCGAATTCATTTGTGTGACTGTAAAGCACTCGATGATAGGTTATAACTATTCATGATAATATAACTATTATTTATAAAAATGCAAAAAAAAAACTTTTTATTACACACATTGCATTAGTAAGGGTTTTCTTGGCAATGAAATCGCGTCTGTGAATCTGATTTGGTAAACTTTTTCAGACTTTAAAGCACTTGATATATTTTTTTTATAACAAATTTGGAACTTTTTCTAACAAAATATGCATTTAAATGGCTTTTATCATGAT